>CM077088.1:184185813-185385813 GCA_039513925.1 Platanthera zijinensis | reverse complement strand
GGCTGGGAGCTGTTGCGCACAACTCCTATGGATAAGAAACCAGTTAGCCGACTATGACCTCAAGTTCAAGGAAGTACCGATGTACTGCGACTCCTCCAGTGCAATTGATATTGCCAACAATCCGGTATCGCACAGCAGAACAAAGCATATTGAAGTGCGTTACCATTTCATTCGGGAGCACGTGGAGAACAAGGACATCTCTCTCTGCTATGTTCCCACTGACAAGCAGATTGCAGACATTTTCACAAAGCCCCTTGACGAGGCCAAGTTCAGTATGTTCAAAACTGAATTGGGGATGCTAAACTACGAAGAATGAAGACTACAGGAGCTCAAGGCTCATGCGTCTAGGGGGAGCCTCTACTAGGAATTTGGTGAAAGCAACGGTACAAGAACTGAGGGGGAGCATGGTGTCACATGCTTCAGTTCCCGATTTGCAGAAGCCGAAAAGGGGGAGATTACCCTCTCGGCTAAGGCTAAGGTGGCTCCAAGTTTGCTCTCAAGAAATTGGTAATGAATATCTAATTGGTAATGAATATCTCTCTCAACTCAATTTTAAGTTCATGATTTTCATTTCTATATACTCTATTCACCTTAGCTTGTAGGGTTTAGGCTTCTTCAAATAGGGGAGATTGTTGGGTATTGTATCCACAATGTACCTGATTTGAAGAAGCCCCTGTACAAGCTAAGGTAAATAGACTATGTATTTGATGAATTTCTTCTAGTTGTGCTTGCAGTTATTCCATGCTAAGTACACACCAATGTCAGGGTGCAGTGGGTCAATATACACGGGTCTGTGCAACGTAATCCCTCGTTGAGCAGATCAGTGTGTTGGCCTACGTGTACTCTCTCTATTGGGGTGTACTTAATTTCAAGTACAGGGCTATGATAAAGCAAGCGCAGACAAGGAGCAAGGATGGGCCAAAGACCATCTCACGGGTTGAAAGACGAGAATCGTCTAAGTGTAAATCGTCGAGAATCACTAAGTGATTCTCACCGATTCGTCGAGAATCACCAGTAATTCTCGACGAGTCGTCGAGAATCATTAGTTGATTCTTGCCGGGTTGGGCCGGCTGTCTCGACGCAGTCAGAAAAATCATCTAAGGCAGAATCGTCGAGAATCACCAAGTGATTCTCGCCGATTCGTCGAGAATGACTTTGCATTCTCGACGAGTCGGCGAGAATCCAAGGTGATTCCCACCGATTCTCCCCGGCCTCTATAACCTGTGCTGCCAGAATTCTCTAAGTAGAATTCGGCGAGAATCGTAAGTGATTCTCGCCGATTCGTCGAGAATCGTAAGTGATTCCCCGATTCGTCGAGAATCACCCACGATCTCGCCGAATTTGACTTAGGTATTTTTCCGACTCTGCCTGGACCGGTCCACGACATCTGCGGGATTTTGAACCGGACTTCGGTCTTACTGATGGTGGGGCCCACAACGGTCATCTCTTGACCTAGTGTATAAATACTCTGGTATTTGTGTACAGTAACACATACACACGAGATACGAAACAAAGCGGCCGACTAAACCCTAATCTCGCGAGCTTGCTCCGCCTCCGTCGCCGCAGCCGATCACCGAAGCCGATCTCGATCTCCTCCAGATCCTCGGTGATATAAGCCTAGTCCTGCACAGCGTCTCACGTGTCTATCCAAAGATCTTTTGTCTCTTGATTTGAGATAGGGAAATCTTTCCCCGTCCGAATCGATCGAGACGATCGATCCTCGTGTGACCGTTGGTAGACCTTGCCGACTTCGCTAAGAAGATTGGATCTCCAGTGCTTTGCTGCTATTTTCAGTTGCCGCCGCCAACACCGAAAGCGTCGCCGCCGCTCGTCGCCGCCGCCGGTCTCGGGGAGATTCTCTCCAAGTGAGATCTAGGGTTGTGGACTCTTCGTTGACTTCAAGAACACGTCGTTGAACGAAGAGGGACACCTTAGTCTCCATACGTTGTTTGTATTTCTTACAAGCTATTTTCATTTCTTTGTAAAGGACCGATTGGTCTCTAGTTGTAGGGTTGGGTGCAACCCGTGTTGTGGGAGTGTTGACTCCTACGTGTGGAAGGGTTCCTTCCGTTAGTGTAAGGATTGGATTTCAATCCTGTTGGTGAAGTGACCGAGTCGTCCCTGGTTGGGAGATAGGTCGAAGGGGGAAAGTGGACGTACCCAAATCGGGGAACCACTATAAATTGCTTGTGTACTTTCTGTGCTGTGTGGTTTTGTTTTCTTGTGCAGGTAAAACTTTAATTCCGCACATACGCTGCAAAGACACCTATCCCCCCCATAGGTGTAAGTAGTTGACACTAGGTGGACTTTCAGTTCCCCTTCTAGGGGAGAGGAGGCGATAAGGAAGATGTTAGAGTACTTCCGGCGAGAGGTCCTGTAGACCATCAACCTAGCCTTCTCGGCAAGGAGAGAGTAGGCTACGCCTCAGTTTCCATTAGAGGCGGTCCCTCTCTTGGGCGAGAAAGCTCTAGGGAAGCGTCCCGGGAAAGAGGTGTCGGTAGAGGTTGGCGAGAGGGATGTGGCTGTACGAGAGCTCTTCCCCGAGTAAGGCAGTGCAGACCGAGCAAGCCAGCTGAGGCCGTGAGTTTTCCTTCTCGGCAGGCAGTGGGCGGGAGCCCTTTTAGTGAGCTCATCATCTCGGCTCCGGTTCCGGAGGGATTCCGGGAGCCCGACATGTCCTACTACTTGGGGAAGGATGACCGTGTGCAGCATGTGTAGTGGTTTGAAGATGTTGTTTCGATAAGGCAGATGACAAACGCCTTCAAGTGTCAGCTATTTGTCATCACGTTGAAGGAGAAGGCCCGGGACTTGTTCTACCAGTTGCCGGCAAGTTCGATCTATAATCTTGAGGTTCTGCGTCGAGGGTTCCTGTTGAGATTCTCGATATCAAAGAAGCGTAAGAAGGAGGCGGAGTGCCTGTTTACGGTGAGGCAGAAGCAAGATGAGACATTAGGTCACTTTGTTGACCAGCTTTAGGAGGAGATCCTCCTTGTCCAGTAGGTCCCTTGGTATGCACTGATGCTCGCCTTCACCCTAGGGATGAGGCCGGGATTCTTTAGAATAAAGCTGAAAAGAATGCCCCCATCTCTTTTGAAGAGCTCATGGAGAGGGTGACAAAGGATATAGACTTTGAAAGGGCCAACCCGACTTTTTCCAGGAAGCTGGCCAGGTTGGCGGAGGATGACGTGAAGGAACCGGGAGAAGGAAGGCAGAGAGAGTAGAGGGAAGAGAGACGGAGAGAGGAGCCCCGAGGATAGGGGCAGTAGGGATAGCATCAAGGATGGGGGGCCTGGGAGCCAAACAACCGGTTGGGTTGGAGGCTCCAAGAGGGTCTCCCATAGGGATAGGGCGGAGGCTTCCATGGAAGGGACAACTTCCGCGAGCCATGGAGGTTTTATCAGCCGGTGTGGAGGCAGGGGCAGAGGAGTCACTTCCCGCCACCACAAGAAGCGATGGAGGTCGGCCAAGGTAGAGGAGTAAGGAGAGGAGTTCAGGGAGGAGCTGGAAGAAGAGGAGGCGGAGAAGGAAGAGGGGGCAGGGTTGCGTTACCTTTCTGTTACTTCCACCAGGAAGAGGGTCACGCGACGCCCACCTGCCGAGAGTTCCTAGAGATGAGAGAGGGCAGGGGCTGGGGAGGCAAGATCCACCGATAAGGATCGTGTAGGTTCAACAGGGAGTGGGGGAAGACAGGTGTGAGGACCGGGAGGACGTAGGAACCCGGGGGGATCGGGGTGATCCATGGTGGAGTCGGGAATGAGGCAACCCGTAAGGGGAGCCTTTATACCATGTTCTGAAGGGGGGGTCGCCTCGACCTCCCAAGCTCCCCCTCTGGAGGAAAAAATTACTTTTTCATCTGCAGACATGCCAGACTTCGAGGACCTATTCTGTGACGCCTTGGTGATCAAGACGGCAGTAGAAAACATCACGGTCTCTAGGATCCTGGTCGACAACGAGAGCTCCGTGAATGTGATCTTTGGGCGTCCCCTCCTCGTTCCACCAATTCCTCAAGTTTAACAACGGAGGGGTGCAGGTTAGTATCAGGGGGGACTCGAAGGTGGCAAGGCAATGTTACGTGATTGCGGTCAACACCATATATTGGATGGTAGAGGCGGAGGAGTTGAAGAGGGATATGGTGGTGTAGGAAGAGGTTGTCGGAGGAGAGGAGGTTAGCCTGGAGGAGGAAAACAAGAATATTGCGGAGGAGTAGGGAGGAGGAGCTGTGCATGAGGTCTAGAGGGATGAAGGGTCGGAGCTGCAAGAGGGTCGGTATGAGGAGGGAGTAGAGGAAGAGCGAGGAGGAGGAGGAGTTGAGATGGAGGCCCCAAGGGGCTGGGATGTTGAGCAGCAGGAGAGCCTAGGGGAGGGGATGGAAGTTAAGGAAGCAGGAGGGTAGGAAGAGCTTGGGCAAGAAGAGGAGGCAAGGGCTGTTTGGGATCAGTCGCGGCTGGAGCTGGCTGAGGAAGTCATGGAGATGGAAGTCTTCACCAGCATTGGCCAGGTGCAAAGGGTGTGGATCAGCAGGGGCCTAGGTCCCGAGGACCAAGAGCGGATGCGGGCTTGCATCCAGGGCAACATCAACATCTTTGCTTTGAGCGCAGCTGACATGCCGAGCATCGATGCGGATGCGGGCTTGCATCGAGGGAAGTTCCTTGGACATCTTCTGACCCCGGCAGGGGTGTAGCCTAACCCATATAAGGTGAAGGCCATCCTAGAGCTAGAGTCACAATGAAACACTAAGGAGGTCCAGCGCCTGACAGGCAAACTAGCCGGGCTAAAGAGGTTACTCTCTAGGTCAGGAGAGAAATACTCATCGTTCTTCAAGGTGATGCGGGGTAATCAAAAATTTGAATGGACCACCGAGTGTGAAGGGACTTTCCAAGTGCTGAAGAGAAAACTCTCCCAGGCACCTCTATTTCAAAGCCCAAAGGAGGGGAGGATCTAGAATTTTATCTTGGGGTAGGAGCAGAGGTCGTAAGCTCCGTTCTGTTCAGGGAAGAGGGGAAGAAGAAATTGTCTATCTACTATGTTAGCAGGATCCTAAAGAAGGCATAGCTCCGCTACCCCATTTTAGAAAAGTTGGCGTATGCTTTAATCATTTTGGTCAGGAAGCTTTGGTCGTACTTCCAAGTCCATTCGATCAGGGTCGTGATGGAGCATACCCTTCATTATATTTTTGAAGGAGTGGAACACTCGGGATTGTTGGCCAAGTGGTCTATTGAATTGAGTGAGTTTGACATCTCATTTGTTCTAAGGCTCTCCAATAATGAACAAGTAGTGGCTGAATTCTTAGCTGACTACGTTGTTGAGGTTAGGGCCGAGGAGCCACGACCATAGGGGGCATGGAAGATGATGGTTGTAGGGCCTTCGGGGAAACATTCCCTTGGGGGAGGAGTAGTGTTGATAAGCCTTCCGGGGGTCACTATAGAACAAGTTGTGGGCTTGCACTTCCCGGTCACTAATAACTAAGCGGAGTACGAGGCCGTGATAGCTGGACTTTATTTAGCAAAGGAGCTTGAGATCCATGATGTGGAGGTATTCACGGACTCGTTGGTGGTGGCATAATATATCCGAGGAGAGTTTGAAGCCCGGGAGCCCACCCTTGTGAAATACTTATCCAAGGTAAGGGAGATAATCGGAGGGTGTTCTCAATCCAACATGTTCCCAGGGAAGAGAGTGTAGCAGCTGATCGGTTAGCTAAGTTTGGACCTCGGGGAGGAAGAACCCTGGCTGAGCTATTCCGACCGGCGATCGAGGAAGGAGAGTTGATGGAAGTGGATCTACGACCCTCGTGATTGGATCGATTCGTGACCTTTCTAACCACTTGCAAGCTTCCGGAAGGGACCAAGCGTAGAGCTTCAGGCACAAAATGGCTCATTACCTAATGCTTGAAGGTGGGTTGCATCGGAAGATGTTGTCAGGGCTCCTGTCAAGGTGCGTGACAGAGGAAGAGATCCCAAGGATCCTGGTGGAAGTGCACTCTGGCGAATGTGGTAGTCATTTGGGGGGTAGGATGTTGTAAGTAAGGGTGGTCAGGCAAGGGTATTTCTGGTATACCCTAAGGAAGGATGCAACCGAGTTTGCGAGGAGGTGTCGAAAGTGTAAACTGTACGCCCCCTCCAGTTCTTGGCCGCTCAAAGGCTTCGAAGCATCACGGCGCCATGGCCTTTCGCCATCTGGGGGATGGATCTGGTTGGTCTTTTCCCTCCTACTAGTTGGCATAGAAGGTTTCTTATAGTCATGATTGACTACTTTTAAAAGTGGCTGGAGGTCAAGGCACTGTCCAAGGTCACCTCCCAAGTCATCAGTAATTTCGTTTGGGGGAGATCATATACAGACACGGATTGCCCTATGCAATAGTGATAGACAATGGCTCCCAATTCTCTAGTGAGAAGTTCATCAGCTTCTGCACCCAACTGGGGGTATAACTTAGGTTTTCCTCTGTCCACCACCCCAGGAGCAACGACCAGGTGGAGGCGGAGAAAAAAATCATCTTAAGCTCGCTCAAGAAGAAGGTGGAAAATTTGAGGAATAGTTGGTTGGAATAGATCCCCTCAGTATTGTGGGCCTTGCAGACAACCCCGAACACGGCCACCGGCAAGACCCCCTTCAAGCTTTTCCATGGGTGTGAGGCGGTCCTGCCCATGGAGTTTGAGGTTTGTTCCCTACGGGTTGCGGCCACGGGTGAAGGAGACGAGGTTTGGAGGTTGGAGAATGAAGGGGAGTTGCGGCTCTTGTTAGATATGGTGGAAGAGCTGCGCGATGTTGTAGCTATTAGGCAGGAGGAGATCAAACGGCGAATGGAGAAATACTTTGTCAAGCATATCAGAATCAAACAGTTCACGAAAGGGGGTTTGGTGCTTAAGAAAGTTGATGCTGCGGGGAGATTAGCCCCCGTGGGCAAGCTCAACTCAAACTGGGAAGGGCCTTATATTATTGAAAGGGTCCTAAGAACGGGAGGTTACCACCTCCAGGACGTGGAGGGGAGGTCCATGAGCCACACATGGAACGGTGACGATAAAACACTTCTACCCATGAGGGGGGAGGTGAAATTGTATATTCAAAGTCAAGTTTTTTATATTACATTCACTAACCTGTTTTTATTTTACCTATTGTGAAATTTTGATGGAAAGGAGGAAATTGCACTACCCCGAGCCTGGCTCGGCCCCAGATAGACCGGATGTATAGGATCTCACTAGCTTACAGGTACGAAGGCTCGCCTGTGGGGGTAAGGGATGCCCCGAGTGTTGCTCGGCCCCGGGTAGACTCGTTGCTCAGGATCTCATTAGTTGGGCAGGGCAGTAGGCACACCTTGGGGGAAAGGACTTGGTCTTGGAAATGCTCATGGAGATACTTTAGCTTATAAACTTCTGCACTACCCCGAGCCAGATTTGGCCCCAGATAGACCCGCTGCGCAGGCTTTCACTAGCTGGCAGGTCCGAAGGCTCCCCTATGGGGGTAAGGGATACCCTGAGTGCTGCTCGGCCCCGGGTAGACTCGCTACTCAGGCTCTCATTAGCTGGGCTGGGCGGTAGGCACACATGGGGGGAAAGGACTTGGTCTTGGAAATATTCATGAAATACTTCAGCTTGGAAACTTTTGCACTACCCCGACCCTGGCTCGGCCCCAAGTAGACCCGCTGCGCAGGCTCTCACTAGCTGGCAGGTCTGAAGGCTCGCCTATGTGGGTAAGGGACACCCGAGTGCTGCTCGGCCCCGAGTAGACTCACTACTCAGGCTCTCATTAGCTGCGCAGGGCGGTAGGCACAACTGGGGGGAAAGGACTTGGTCTTGGAATCATGGAGAATATTTAGCTTGGATCTGCACTACCCTGAGCCTGGCTAGGTCCCAGGTAGACATGTTGTGCAGGCTCTCACTAGCTGGCAGGTCCGGAGGCTCTTCTGTGGCGGTAAGGGATACCCCGAGTACTGCTCGGCCCTAGGTAGACTCGCTACTCAGGCTCTCATTAGCTAGGAAGGGCGGTAGGCACACTAGGGGGGAAAGGACTTGGTCTTGGAATCATGGAGATACTTCAGCTTGGAAACTTTGCACTACCCGGAGCCTGGATCGACCCGAGGTAGACCCGATGCGCAGGCACTCACTAGCTGGCATGTTGGATCCCTAGTTGGATTTGGGCTAGGTTCACTAAGTTAGGATATGACCCAACATGTATTGATCAGGGTCATGGTTGTGTCCTAGAGTATAGGTCAAGTCCTTTTAGTCAACAGTACAAAGGACCATCCTCCAACACTGCCAGAGACTCAAGACTTAGAGAATTCAAGACTTAGAAAAAGGAGTTCTACGTTCATCGATCTCCGGTCGACGAAAGTCGAGCTCAGATAGACGAACTCAGGGACAATTCTCTGAGCTCAGATCGACGAACTTAGTTCTCAACTCGACGAACTCTGGACAAAGTAATAACTCCTCTAAGTCAAACCTCAGTCGACGAACTAAGAACATCAGCTAGAAGAACTTTATTCTCTAGTCGACAAATTCTGGATAAGGTGATTCAACAGTCAATGCCAGATGACATTACACTCAATGCCAGAATGGTGAGTTAACACTTAAAGCAAGAGGACATCACACTCAACGCCAAAATGATTCTTCAACACTCAACATCTGAAAATAGTCTAAGTCCAGACTGCAGACTCAGCTCGACGATCTTGGACCCCAACTGGACTAACTCTGTTCTCTGGGCTCAGGTCGACGATCTTGGATCTCAGCTCGACGAACAGCCATTCTCAGCTCAACGACCTGTGGACTCAGGTCGACGAATCCAGTCTTGGTAATTTTCCTCTGTTGTCCTTATTACATGGCAATAATTCCTGAGTAATTAATGCTCTAATTTTCTGTGAATATTATCGTTAGACAAGATCATTAATTATGGTCTTCTTCAGAATTATTTCCTACCGTTTTTATAAGGGACAGTTGAGGAAACAAATCAATGTAAAAAATATTCCAAGGCCGTCAGCATTAATTACAGAAGGAATTTCAAAATTCAAATGGACATTCACGATTGGAAATATAAAAACAGAGATTATTATTTCCTGGACAGAGATTCACATATTGAGAACAACATTCTGTGAGAGACAAAGAATTCTGGAGATTGAAAATCGATCAGTCAAGAATCAACAGCGACTAGATAAGAAGAAGAACAATTATAAAGAAGAAGAACAACCATCCAAATCAAGTGTCTTCTTCTCAGAAACTCTCTGAAGGACAACAATACTGCATCTATCAAAACAGTTCCTGAAGTTCTTCTTGTCAAAACTGAAAGCTTGAAGGCCTATCACCCTACAACAAAGCTTCCATCATCCTGAACAAGCAACATCTCAGGGGGAGCTTTTGCTACCATCAAATCCACAAGTCTTCTCAGTTGCTTAAATTGAGAAAGAGAAGACACAATCATTCTCTCACCCCCACTGTAAAAAGGGTTGTCATCTCCCTTCAAAAGTGATTCCTGGTTGCAAGTCTCCTGATCAAAAGACTTGAGGTTTGGTTGTTGAGCTCCTGATAAAAAGCTCATTGGTGTTAAGCACCTGATCAAAACTCTGAGTGGATTCCTACCAGGGTGGTAGAAGAGTGGACGTACCCAGGTTGGGGAACCACTATAAATTCTTGTGTCATCTGATTGCCCCTTTTTCTTTATGTTCTTGTTGTGGCTGTGATATTTAGGTCTTGCTGTATTATTTAGTTTTTCCTGTGATTTCTTTTATTTCATTTGGTATTCTTTGATATAGTATCTGAGTTTAGGAGTATTTCTTATAATTCAGAAAAAGTTTTAAATATACCCACATACTCTATTCACCCCCCCCCCCCTCTAGAGTATATCAGATCTAACCCTAACTTTCCATTGGTATAAGAGTAGGTTATTTTGGTTGTACAAGCTAACCCTTGAACCAAAGATCCTAAGTTCGATCTTTTTCTTTTATTATGACTAGATTTATACATACAACATGACACATAATAAAGAATATGCAAGCACTAGACCTCTATTGTGTAACTTGTCCAAGTTCATAATCTAGAAGGCAAGAATTAGGCTCTACTTGAACTTTATTGATGAAGATATATTTAATTCTATCTTAACAGGACCACCAGCTCCAGTGGCTTTAACCTCAACTACATCAATTTACCTGAGTGTTGTTCCACCCCCTGGATGGACAAATGCACATAAGAAGGCTAAGATAGTTGATGTCAAAGCCATGAATATACTGGCTCAAACAATGTCTGATGAAATATTTCAAAAGGTTGCTGAGTGTCAATCAGCCAAGGAGATTTGGGATTCCCTGAACCAAATGGTGGCTGGATCAGTAGATGAGAGGAAAGACAGAAGGTCAAATCTCATCACTCAGTATGAGAACTTCAAGAAGGATGAAGCAGAAATAGTAGAAGTAATGTACAACAGACTTAGCTCCATCATCAGTGAGCTAAGGACTCTAGACAAAGAATTCACTTTAACTGAAGTGAATGACAAGATCTTAATGTGCTTTCCCAGCACATGGGACTAAAGAATTTGGCCCATCAGAGAAGCCAGAAGCATGACAGAGATTTCAACAGAATCTCTCCTAGGAAAATTAAAGTCCTATAAGCAGCTGATCAAAGCAAGGAAAGCAGCAGCTGAAGTGAAGACTCCTACAACAACTAGGAAGGAGCACAGCATAGCTTTCAAAGCTACAGAATACTCTGAAGTCATTCCAGTAAATAAAGAGTTGATGAGTCTCTTTGCCAAGAGATTCTTCAAGATGGCTAGAAAGGACTCCAGAAGGAAACCTTCTAAATATAAAGATAAGCCAAGGTATGACAAAACACCCTCTAAAGAAGTAGTGTGTTTTGGCTGCAGGAAACCTGGAAACTTCATTTCTGAGTGTCCAGAAGCTCAGAAGAAGGACAAAAGAAAGGAGAAGGACTCAAGGACGAGTCACTACAACAAGCCTTCCTCAAGCAAGCAAAAGAGGAAAGACAAGGGCTTTGTTGCTGAAACATGGAGTGATACTAAAGAAGAATCTACATCCTCCAGCTCTAATGAGGATGAAGAAGAACAGAAAGAAAAGAAAGTATGCCTCATGGCTATTGAGGCGGGCAGTAGCAGATCTGACTCAGATGAATCAGATAATGAAGAATCTTTATCAGCTGAAGATTAGGTATTAGCTTCTTATGATTTTGAGTCGGATGAATTTATGTTTGAATTTAAAAATTTATGCTTAGACTTAATAAGCTCTGAGAAGGAAATCAAACTTCTCATAGAAAAGTTAAACACCCTAGACAACATCACTACAGAAAATGAAAAATTAACTAATGAACTAATGTCTGCTAATAAACAAATATCTTTTCTGAAAACTGAATTAAGTAAGGCAAAACAATTAGAAGAATAACTGAATGGAAGAAGTCTACAATTATTAGATATCACTAGTACTGTAAATGTTAGGACCAACAATAGCAAACTAGGACTAGGTGCCTCCTCTAGTGATCCACCCCTGATTAAGAAAAATAATCTTTCCAGACTCGTATGCTTCATATCTGACAAGGGAAAGAAAAATACTGAACAGGTAAATAAAGTTAATAAGATTCTTGAACAAATTGAAACCAAGAATAAAATCAATATCCAGAAGAATAACAAAAATAACTATGTTCAGCAGTTATCGTCGAACTCAGATCGACGATATATGAACAGATCGTCGAACTCAGAATGACGATCTTTGAATGCAAACATCAGTAATAATCATTTTTCGATCTATGATCGATGATACCAGTATGGTTTGTCGACCAGAGATCGACGACTTTGGTACTTCAAGAATGAATACCCTCATTCTTCGAGTAGAGATCAACGATCACATCCAACATCGTCGAGCTCAGGTCGACGATCCAACCAGAGATCGTCGAACCCAAATATTAATAACAAAAACTTAAATTCTAATAACAACTTTAATCCCTTCACTCAATGGATAATTTCACATAGGAGATACCATCCTAAAGGATATAAAGATCAATCTGAATGCTCTTACATCTCCAGTTATAGTTAAGTAAATCAACAAGGACCCAAGGTTACCTGGGTCAAGAACAACTAACTGTCTTGTTTGCAGATGAAGACCTGTCCAGCATACAATCAACATTGGTATCTGGATAGTGGTTGCTCCAAGCATATGATAGGCAGCAAGGACAATCTGATTGATTACAAGTTAAAGCTAGGACCAAAGGTCATCTTTGGTGACTCTAATTGTGGCCAAACAGAAGGCTATGGCAAAGTCAGAATTGGAGCAGTAACTTTCAAAAGAGTTGCATATGTAGGTGGACTGAAGCATAACCTCATCTCTATAAGCCAACTATGTGATGAAAGTTATCAGGTATCATTCAACTCTAGTTCCTGTATTATTACTTAAAAAGAAAACCAACCTTTTTTAATTGGAAGTAAACAAGGAAACATATACCTAGTAAATTTTCATTTTGTTACTTCAGACATATGCCTGCTCAATATAATTAGTAGTCAAAATGACTTATAGCATAAAAGATTAGGACTTGTAAATCTTAAAAACATTGCTAGGCTATCTAAGGACAACCTTGTTAGAGGTTTACCTTCTGGCCCCTACAAGAAGGAAGGCCTCTGTAGGGCTTATCAACTAGGCAAGCAAACTAAATCTAGCTTCAAATCCATTAATTAGAGTGATTCACCTAGGATATTGTACTTGCTACATATGGACCTTTTTGGCCCTGTGGTTGTACAAAGCCTAGGAGGGAAATCTTATACCTTAGTGGTTGTAGATGATTTTTCCAGGTTCATTTGGGTATTCTTTCTGAGATCTAAGTCAGATACCTTAAAGGTTCTTACAGATTTTCTCAGGACCATACAGATTGAGTACTCTACTCATGTTGCATTGATCAGAAGTGATCATGGTACAGATTTTGAGTCTCTTTTTATGCATGAGTTCTATGAGAAGGAAGGTATCAGGCACTGTTTCTCAGCTCCTAGAACTCCTCAACAAAATGGGGTATTTGAAAGGAAAAAATAGAACACTCATTAAAGCTGCAGGCACATTACTTGCAGATGCTTACATGCCCCTATCCTACTGGGTAGAGGCAGTGAGCACAACAAACTATGTCCTGAACAGAAGTTTGATACACAAACTAAAGCATAAGACTCCCTATGAATTACTCAAAGGTAAGAAACAAATAATCAACTATTTTAAAGTTTTTGGTTGTATATGTTATATTCATAATAATGACAAAAAGCACATTAGAAAATTTGAAGCAAAGGCTGTAGTGGGAATTTTTCTAGGATATTCCCAAGTCAGCAAAACTTATAGGTATTTAATAAATCCACATTGAAAATAGAGGAATCTATGCATGTTACATTTGATGAGGCTAACATGTTTTATAAGGAGAAAGAGATTTCTACCAAAGACTCCTTGCAGGTACACAACTTGTGTGAGGAATTGGATGGCTTACACTTTACCCCCAAAGTTGTATCTCATCCTTCTCAACAAGTCAGTGAAGAAAGTGATGAAGAAACTGTGGAAATAGTTGAACTTCCTACAACAACAGACGCTATTCCACAAGAGGAATTCCTTCAAAATGTTGTGGCTGAACCAACTCCACCTACTAATCTTGTCACACTAAGGGATCACCCAAATCCCAAGTCATTGGAGACATAATAACAGGTGTACAGACAAGGCATCAACTCAACCAAGACTTGATGCATGCATGTTTCCTCTCTCAAATTGAGCCTCAATCCATAACTGATGAAGAGCAAGATCCCCACTGGATCAATGCAATGCAAGAAGAGCTCAATCAGTTTGAGAGATGCATAGTTTGGGTTTTGGTTCCAAGACCAAAAGACTACCCAGTCATTGGAACCAAATGGGTATTCAGAAATAAGCTTAATGCCCAAGGTGTGATTGTGAGGAATAAGGCTAGGCTTGTTGCTCAAGGATATAGGCAAGAGGAAGGAATTGACTATGATCAAACCTTTGCTCCAGTTGCCAGGCTAGAAGCTATAAGAATATTTATGGCTTATACTGCATTCAAAAAGTTCAAAGTTTATCAAATGGATGTGGAGAGTGCTTTCTTAAATGGGAAACTTAAAGAAGAAGTTTATGTTGAACAACCTCCAGGTTTTATTTCTCCAACTCATCCCTCTCATGTATTTAAATTGCATAAAGCTCTCTATGGTTTAAAGAAAGCTCCAAGAGCTTATTATGAGACCTTAGCCAGCTTTCTCTTAGAGCATGGTTTTTCAAGAGGAATAGTAGATAGGACTTTTTTCACTAAAATGCATCATGATAAAATTTTGTTAGTATAAATTTATGTAGATGACATAATATTTGGGTCTACTGATCCCAAATTGTGAAAAAGATTCTCTGATCTAATGCATTCTAAATTGAGATGAGTAGCATGGGTGATCTCTCCCACTTCCTTGGTCTCCAAGTGAAGCAGCTGTCTGATGGCATCTTCATTTCCCAGACTAAATATGCTAAAGAGCTTATCAAGAAGTTTGGGATGGCTGATGCCTCAACAAAGAAAACACCCATGGCTACAAATGTTGTAATAGACTCTGATGCACAAGGGAAACCTGTGGATCAGAAACTATATAGGGGCATTGTTGGGTCCCTACTATACCTTATAACAAGCAGACCTTATATCATGTTTGTCACATGCCTTTGTGCTAGGTTCCAAGTGAACCCTAAAGAATCTCATCTAGTTTTTATAAAAAGAATTTTGAGATATATAAAGGGTTGTCCTAGTTTAAGTCTCTGGTATCCCACTGAGTCAGAGTTTGAGTTAACTAGATACTCAGATGCTGACTTTGCTGGATGCAGAGTGGACAGAAAGAGCACCTAAGAAAATTGCCAGTTCCTTGGTATGAGATTAGTGTCTTGGTTTTGCAAGAAACAATCATCTGTGTCCACATCAACTGCTGAAGCAGAATACATTGCAGCTGGAAGTTATTGTTCCCAGATGCTGTGGATTCAGAACAAACTCCTAGATTATGGGTTCAACTTAAATAATTCAACTCTACTATGCGATAACATAAGTGCTATAGCCATAGCACAAAATCCAGTCCATCATAGTAGGACTAAGCATATAGGCATTAGGCATCATTTCATTAGAGAGTGTGTAGACAAAATCAAACTTGTCTATATCTACACTGATTTACAAAGAGCTGATATTTTCACCAAACCCCTAGATGAAAGAAATCACTTATTCTTTATAAATAAGCTTGGAATGATCAATGGAGAAGACCTAGTTTAGTTTTTGTCTGCACTCGAAGAACTCTTCAAATTTCGTCGATCGGAGGTCGACAAACTACGAAAGGTTCTTGAGATTTTCGTCGACCTGAGTTCCACGAACTCTTTGTGGTAAGTTATCTTCGTTGACCTGCGATCGACGAACTTACTTCAGAAAACTTTCGTCGACCAGAGATCGAAGAAATGTCTTCAACCCTTCAGACTGAGATCGACGAACTGTTTAACTCTAAATTATTTCATCGAACTCAGAACGAAGATATTTTTATTTCTTGTGGACCGGAGTCTGTCATTTCATATTCCGGAAAACCTTATATCTAGGTTTTTTTCGACCTCCGTCCCGCACTTTCAGTTCCCTTTGCACTTGAACTTCGTTTTCTCTCTTGCAGGTGCATTTATGGTGATTCCAGCAGGCGCTCTTGCGGCAATAAGGTTTGATATTGGATTCGATGTCGATTTTGACTCCTTCTAGCACTCCGACCCAGTGTTCCTCCACATTCTGCAACTGCTGGAAGACCAGAAATTGAAAAATTTGTTGTCCATTATAATCAAATTACCCAGCATGGAAATCAGAGCATGGGTCTATACTGAGTCTACAACCAAGGACACACACAATGACCGGATCAATAGCGGGTACTGACATCTCTCTCACTCCCGTTGTACTAACTGAAATCTTTGGATTAGTTAATGGAGAAGAAGAATTAGAAATTGATAATGAGGAATATGACATGATATTAAGTCTGATGGAATACTCTTGCGATAACCCAAATAAACTACTGAAGAAACACCTATCTGCCGAGTTCAAATTTTTTGCAGATATTGTTGGGAAAGTCTTGCTGGGCAAGCACACTGCACACGATTATATAACCAGGCATCAATTTCTTGTTATGTGTGCAGTGGTAAACAAGAGGCAGGTAAACTGGGCACAGATCATCTTTGATCTTATCAAGAAAAGGAACAGTAAAAAGGAAGTAAACTTTGGAAGGATCCTAGGGATATTCTTGATAGAAAAGGCTGCTGAATCACTGGTCTCCTAGACCACATTCATCAATGCCAGCAAAAGGCTCACATGTTCCTTGTTTGGCAGGTGGGAGAGGACAATCACAAAGCCCTTTAAGGCTTCATCCTCTGCCACTCAAGCTTCTGAAAGTACAAGGGCTATTCCAGCCACTTCCAACCCTTCTGAAGAGATCCCATCCAACATTATTCCATCCAACATTACTCTAGCCACTCCTCAATCTCTAGCTCTCCAACATTCATCTCTGCCAGCAACACAACACACCCCAGCTTCAACTCATGTTCTAGTCTCTACTCCCCTACCTTCATCATCCCTAGTTCCTCAATCTCCAACACATATTTCCTCCTCAACACCTTCCCCCCAACAAGATACACCAATGCCAACACCACCTCAATTCCCTCTTCCATCTAATCTTGTTGATATCCCCACATCAACCTCTCCGCAATCCCATCCTTCAACTTATTTTCATCTCCACTGCATACTCCTTCTCCTCAACATGACTCCCCCCTAGACACTTCCATTTCACCTCCACCTATCACCCCCTCAGCAATTGAAATCTCCACTCACCCAACTACTGCCCCACCATCCACTTCTCCAACTCTGGATCCATCTCTTGTCACCCCACTCATCACTCTCCTCACACCCCTACTCAAATCCCTTATAGTAGAGGCCATTTCTCCTCTAGCTACCTCCATATCCTCTCTTGCTGCACAGATTTCTGCTCTTACCACTGCTCCCTCTTCATTTGGGGGCCTGTCTTCAGTAACTACTGAAATAAGGCAGGGGGAGATACTTGATGATGAAGAAGTAGCAGTAGTAACAGCAGTAACTACAGTAGTTGAAACAGAAGCAGGAACAAATATAACAATGACAAATACTCAAGAGATCACTCTGCAAGCAGAAGCAGCAGTAGCAACAGCAGCAATAACAGAAGTAGCAGAAGCAGGAACAGATATTACAATGTTAGATACTCAAGAGATCACTCTGCCAGAGATTCTGCCAGGAAGGGTTTACTTCATTAGATCCAAAGTGCATCTAGCAGCTTTACTAAGAATATTTGGGTCATACATTTATTTCTTCCTTTCCCCTATTCCATCATCTAAAGCAATAGTGTGTTATACCTCTCCTGCTAGATCAGAGGTGTTAGACACTATAAAGAAAAGTTTGATGACTCCTCCAGAAAATGAGTCTGATGATCAGAGATCTAGCCCTCCTAGGCCATCCTATATCATAGATGATAGCCCTCTCCCCAATCTGGATGACATAATAGCTCAAGACATTGCCATGGAAACTGAAGTAGCTCATGCTGAAGTTGTACCTACTCCAGTCAATAAAGAAATCTCCAAGGATACAATAAGCCAAATTGATGCTATATATGACAATCCTCAGTCTGATGATGATGATGATGATGATGATGATGATGATGATGATGATTCTGATAAGGATCAAAAGAGGAAGAAAATTTTTAAGAAAATGAAGGCTCCTCCTCCTCCTGCTCCCAAGCCTGGAAATACAAATGACACTCCCTACTACATTTTACAAAACATAACCCCATACAAAGGGATGTCAGTCTGGATGTGGCAAGAATGAACAAAAAGCCATAAAGAAAAGCAAAAGATACTCTCCTCCCCCAGCTCATAGATACATAAAGGACCCTCCTTCTCCTCCTCCTCCTGCTGGTGCTTCAGGAACAACTCCTCAAAGTTCAGATGCTCCCTCCAAGTCTACATCTTTCACAAGAACTTATCAAAGGCAAGGAAGGCCATCTAGATATCAATCACATGGAAGCAGTCAGCAAAGAAGTACTGGTGATACAGAGAAGATAAAGGAAGTAATCCATACAGAAGCCAGAGTTCTCTCCTCCCGAACAACAAGCTGAACAAAGAAGACACTCAGAATCACACAAACCTAAAAGAAAATATAGTGAAGCTGCACCTCCAAAATCACTATACACTCAGAGTAGTGAAAGCCAGAAGGAAACAAACTTTCAAGAACAGTCAACTCAATTCAGTCCTGCATCTCTGTTACCCTCTCAAGATGATCAAACATCTTTCAGTCAGGATGTTGATCCAAATTTCAGGATGGCTAGGCTTCAAGAATTGAGTGGTCTGTCACAGATAAAGAAGGCTAGAGAAGAAGGAGAAGATCCATCAAAGTATACAACTATGTCATCATATAGAGAAAAAGAACTAGATAAGCTTCAAGTCAGCAAGAAGGTATTTAATTCTACAGAGTATATGACTAGACACCCAGAGGTTGTAGTTCCCAGAACTTCCACCCAGACTGTGATTGGTACAGCAGATCTATACATATCAAAGAAAGAAGCTTCCAATCCCAACAGGAAAATCATTTTCACTCAGCATGGGGATAAAAGCAAAGAAGAAAAGCCAAGGGAAAAGAAACAGAAAAACTAGAACTTGAACTATTATTTGGTATATTTTTGATAAACTGTGTTTTCCTGTTACAAAGCTGACTATGTAAATATATCTGTTGCATTTACTGTTAAATTTTCGGCCAGATATATATTGTGTTCTTGCTTTGTAGATTTTTTTGTATTGAGTCTATTATTAGTGACCTCACCCAAATAGGGGGAGATTGTTGGATCCCTAGTTGGATTTGTGCTAGGTTCACTAGGTTAGGACATGACCCAACATGTATAGATAAGGGTCATGGTTGTGTCCTAGAGTCTAGGTCAAGTCCTTTAAGTCAATAGTACAAAGGACCAGCCTCTAATACTGCTAAAGACTCAAGACTTAGAGAATTCAAGACTTAGAAAAAGGATTTCTACGTTCGTCGATCTCCGGTTGACGAAAGTCAAGCTCAGCTAGACGAACTCAGGGACAATTCTCTGAGCTCAGGTCGACGAACTTTGTTCTCAGCTCGACGAACTCTGGACAAAGTAATAACTCCTCTAAGTAAAACCTCAGTTGACGAACTAAGAACATCAGCTAGAAGAACTCTGTTCTCTGGTCGACAAATACTGGATAAGGTGATTCAACACTCAATGCCAGATGACATTACACTCAACGCCTGAATAGTGAGTTAACACTCAAAGCCAGAAGACATCACACTCAATGCCAAAATGATACTTCAACACTGAATATCTGAAAATAGTCTAAGTCCAAACTGCAGACTCAGCTCGACGATCTTGGACCCCAACTAGACAAACTCTGTTCTCTGGGCTCAGGTCGACGATCTTGGATCTCAGCTCGATGAACAGCCATTCTCAGCTCGACGAACTGTGGACTCAGGTCGACGAATCCAGTCTTGGCAATTTCCCTCTGTTGTCCTTATGACGTGGCAATAATTCCTGAGTAATTAATGCTCTAATATTCTCTGAATATTACCGTTAGACGAGAGAATTAATTATGGTCTTCATCAGAATTGTTGCCCGTCATTTTTATAAGGAACAGTTGAGGAAACAAATCAATGCCAAAAATATTCCAAGGCCGTCAGCATTAATTGCAGAAGGAATTTCAAAATTCAAATGGACATTCACGATTGGAAATATAAAAATAGAGATTATTATTTCCTGGACAGAGATTCACCTATAGAGAAGAACATTCTGTGAGAGACACAAAATTCTTGAGATTGAAAATCGATCAGTCAAGAATCAACAACGACTAGACAAGAAGAAGAACAATTCTGAAGAAGAAGAACAACCCTCCAAATCAAGTGTCTTCTTCTCAGGAACTCTCTGAAGGACAACAATACTGCATCTGTAAAAACAGTTCCTGAAGTTCTTCTTGTCAAAACTAAAAGCTTGAAGGCCTATCACCCTGCAGTAAAGCTTCCATCATCCTGAACAAGAAACATCTCAGGGGGAGCTTTTGCTACCATCAAATCCACAAGTCTTCTTAGTTGTTTAAATTGAGAAAGAGAAGACACAATCATTCTCTCACCCCCACTGTAAAAAGGGTTGTCATCTCCCTTCAAAAGTGATTCCTGGTTGCAAGTCTCCTAATCAAAAGACTTGAGGTTTTGTTGTTGAGCACCTGATCAAAAGCTTATTGGTGTCAGGCACCTGATCAAAACTCTGAGTGGATTCCTACCAGGGTGGTATAAGAGTGGACGTACCAATGTTGGGGAACCACTATAAATTCTTGTGTCGTCTGGTTGCCCCTTTTTCTTTTTGTTCTTGCTGCGGCTGTGATATTTAGGTCTTGCTGTATTATTTAGTTTTTCCTGTGATTTCTTTTATTTCATTTGGTATTCTGTGATACAGTATCTGAGTTTAGGAGTATTTCTTATAATTCAGAAAAGTTTTAAATATACCCACATACTCTATTCACCCCCCCTAGAGTATATCAGATCTAACCTTAACTTTCATGGTAGGTCTGAAGGCTTGCCTATGGGGGTAAGGGATACCCCGAGTGCTGCTTGACCCCAGATAGACTCGTTGCTCAGGTTCTCATTAGTTGGGCTGGGCGGTAGGCACACCTGGGGGGAAAGGGCTTGGCCTTGGAAATGTTCATGGAGATACTTCAGCTTGGAAACTTTTGCACCACCCCAAGCGAGGCTTGGCTCCGGGTAGACTCGCTGTCCGGGCTCTCATTCAGTCGGGAAGGGCAGGAGGCACACCAGGGAGGCAAGGGAAAGAGTTCAAGAACACCTTTGATCAAGAGGCTCTCGACAAGAGGTTCTTGGCAAAAGGAGTTCTCGGTAGGGGACCTTTGGCGGGAAGCTCTTGGACAGACAACGAAAAGTGCTCGGCAAAAACATGCTTGGCAAAAACATGCTTGGCCTTGAACCCTCGGCAAGGTTCCACCTGTCACTCTATCACTAAGGGGTGCGACTCTCCTTAGGGGGCCTGGGCCTCGGCGAGAACGCACTTGAGAAGCAATAGACCAAAAATATATATCGCTTTTTTGAGAAGGTATGAGAAGAAGAAAACTGATCATATATATGAATGTGTTTACAAAAAAGGGTTACATACGGGAACATCTCGCACATTCAAAAAGAAGAAAAAGTGAAAATGTTCACAATAAGGAGGGCAGCGAGGATCTTCAGGGGGTTCCGCCGAATTCCCCGCTTGAGCTCTTTCTAGAGCTCCCGCCCGAGCTCTCGCCAGAGCTCCCGCCGGATGTCCCGCCGACTACGACGGGAGACTTAAAGACATCCAGGGGTGGGGAATCAAGTGCTCCCGTGGGCTTGGGGACAGGCTCGAAAAGCTAAGGAAGGAGCCTGCGGGCAGTGATGATCTTGCAACCCTCATTCAAACATCCCGCATCTCGCAGCGTATCTATCATTAGCCCAGCCATTGACTAGGTGTTGACCTACAGCAGCTTGTTGATATCATATTCTGAGTAGTGGCGGCTCTTTAGCCTCTCGTCCAATGAGGGAGGAGGCGGGATCGCAGCTGCTTCCGTGCGCTGGAGCTGGGCCTTTAGCAGGGCGTTATCACATTCCAGACTGGACAGCCTCACGCAAGAAAGTGATCTCTAGGTGGAGTCGTACACAGAAGAAAGCTCGTCAGCACAAAAAGGAGGAAAATGGATTATGTACTAAGGGAGGAGTAAGAGGCCTTGGAGGATATTGCTTACCTCATCAGCCGGGTGGAGAGATATAAGCCGCAGGGCATCCGCCAGCTCGGCCTTTAGGAAGATATAATCCACCACCTCGTCTCTCGCTTTGTGCATGTCGGCAAAGTTGCGATCTATGGTGATGCTTCGACACACACACATATGCACGAGCTGAATCCCGCACATCAAAGCCTGGATGGAATCGAACGCCAAGAGCCGGGTGGGCGAGGGTCAAAGTGGTCGGCGTCCTCGCGGTTTTAGAGGTCGTAGGCCAGCGCGAAGGCATCGCCGGTGACTTCATCTTGCTCCGACCAGCTGGGAAGGAGAGTAGAGATTTAGGACCGATTGGCTTTAGGATCCCACTGAATCAAGGGTTTCCCCTTCACGTCTAGGAACTTATTGCCAAAGCCAAAGTTCCGATTCCCTTTCGACATCTGCTTGGGTGGGACTTGGGCAGAAGACTCAACGGCCGACCTCTCATCACCAGCTCCACTTGTGGCTGACAGGTTATCGGCAGGAGCCTTGGCGAAAGCCTCTGTAGTATTAGTCGCCTCACCTACTATTGATAGGCTCTCGACAAAAGATCGGGCGGGAGATGCCAATACGGACTTACCCTTGTTCACAACAGTTGCCCTGGGTCTTTTAAGAAGGGCGGAGAGAAGGCGCTGGGTTTTTGCTTCTAGGCACCAGGCTTTGAGGGGGAGTCGGCTCACGGCAGGCGAGCACGGAGGATTTCGCGAGAGCCCCGGCCAGTCAAATCCTGGTCTCGTCAAACGGCGGGTGGAGGGGGATTTCTCGCTCACATACGAGATCAACTGCGGTTAGATCTACATCTTAAAGTATAAAACCGCATGGCCATGTCGATATCATACCCTCGCCGGGAGGTACAGGCTGAAGGGAATCAAGGTCCCATGTAAGGAACCTGACATCAATGTCCTTGGTCCCAAAGAACTCGAGGATGGCGCTCTCACGCGACCCAAGAGCGGGTGGCTTGTATGTCGCATCGTCGTACTAGACGGGCGCGAGAAGGACATTGCCAAAGTCACCTGAGACGTAGACGAACTTCTCTCCCCAATGATGGTTCTTGTTGGTGAGGCCGAAAATCTTGAGCAGGTGCCCGGAGAAGAAGACTACCCCTCCGCTATTGGCCCGGAAGATGAATAGCTTACGTAAAATGGGCAGGCTGAATTATATCCGCTCGGGCCGCAGGTAGCAGATGAATGCTACTAGGATGGCGACTAAGTTAGGGTTGAGTTGGTCAGGAACCACCCTGTAATATCGGAGAGCTTGGCGCATCTCCAGCCAGAGGGGGAGGCGGAAACCCACCTCAAAGTGTTCCAGGGGATGGCGAGCTCCCCCACTTGCGCAAGATTGACCATATCATTGTTGCATGGGTTTCTCACAGTGAACCCAGCAGGGATGTAGTTGGTAGTTATCAGATGATATTCGTCTAGGGTCAGGCGGCATGGAGGAAATTTATGTTTTAGGAAGGCTTGCGCACAGTTAGAACGACCTTCGCCTCGCTTGACATCATGAATACGAAGTCCAAGGCGAGAACTGCAAGGAAGAGGGCGAGAACGGGAGAAAAAGATGAAAGCAAGTGAAGTTGCAGAGAGGCGCGAGAGCGGCAAGGAAGGAGGAAAGGGTTTCGGATCAAAGAAATAAATGTGGTAGGTGGATCAGCCTATTTATAGAAAAATGCGGCAATGATGATTTTTCCTAAGAGACGGCAAGGGTACGACCGTCAAGTCCCGAGATATCAACTCTTCGTTTTCTGCCCTGACACTTCATGACCACTAAAGCTAGCAGGTAGCAAGAACCCCTAGGCGAGACCTTGGCCCAGAGATAAGATGATAACTAACGAGCGGAAAGTAGGCGTTCGCGCAAGCATCAAAAAATAAACCATAAAAACACACAAGACAAAAAGAAATAAAGAAGGGCTCTCAACGAGCGAGAGCCATGTAATAACAGCAGCCAGGCAATTAAGTTATTGTTCAACAGTTCATAAGGGGTACACGAAGAGAAGGGTAGGCCGAGAGGTGGGGAGAAGAAGGGGCGAGATGCCATAGTTCAATACTTCTCCCAGTGCCATCATCCTCGGCCTCGCCTTCCCGTCCTTGGGGGCACTCGCGGGTTGAAGTAAGGTGTCATGGCGGTGCACCCGAGGGTAATCAGGCGCGCTTGGTCCCGAATTCGCGCGACATACCGACCCAGGGATGTCTTGGTGGTAAGTGTATCCTGCCGCTCCGTCTCACCGATGAGGTGGGAATAGTCCCGCTCGATGAACGCCATTCATCGCTCCATCATCCCGCAGATTTCCTTCACTACAGAGGAGTTGGCCCCCTCCCGCCACGCGAGCTTTGACAAGAGCGTTGCCACCCTCTTTTTCCGATTCCTACCATTACTGGCGGCGTCCAGAAACTCTTCCATCTCATCAGAAGAGGGGAAGGGGGAGCTCTCGACGTCTTCCCTTTCCTCTTCTTTAACCTCCTCTTCATCTTCATCTCCCTCCTCTTCATATCCCGCCCTGGGCTCCATAACCCATGGTAAAAGTAAGATGGTTCCAGTCATTATAAGGGTGAAAGCAGAGGAAGTGGTGAATTCTCGCGTACCTATAGCATGGCGATAGCCATCAACCGATGATGGGCGAGAAGGTCCGAGCTCCCCCTCGGGTTCCTTTCCAAAGAGGAGGTGGAGCGGCTTTCCTCTCCCCGGGTGGAATTTCTTATGCTTAACAGTCCCGGCCTCGCCAGGAGAAGGGGTAGAGACGTCCTCCCTCATGGGAGGGCAAGACCCCGTAAAGGCGCTAAGGGTTCGATGGCCACTCCTCACGTCGGGAGGGCGAGATCAGCTGCCAGGATGACAGGGGTTACAAGTATGATTTCGTTTCCCCGGATGGCAAGACCTGGGCTTTCAGGAGCGGGCGCTGCGGGAAGTCAATTTAATAGTAGAAGAACAAATTGATCGGAATGAAAAGCTAGACAAAATGGGGGTAAGGGGTTACTTGGGGTTCTCGGACGGTCAGCCAGAGGAGTGGCCTCCGGGACCCTGCCCGCATTTTGAATCGCCTCCTGCGAGAAGTACGACATATCAGTCATCAATCTTTCTTTTCTTCAACAGTTCACAGTTCTCGCTAGCAAGCGAATCGAGGAAACACACTTTCTGTGGGGGATAAGGATTATCCGCATGGCCTGGGGTTTGGGTAGGCGAGGCCCGGTTCTCGCGCAAAGGGTCTCACCTGATCGACTTCGCCTTCTTCTTTTTCTTGAGCTGGGTGGCTCAATGGCCGAAACCTTTCTCGCCAGCCAAGGGGCTACCAGGGAACTTTTGGCGCGGGCTCGTGCCTGTGCCGCATCAATGCGGTCTTGAAGGCCTTGCGAGAGCGGCTTCTCGGCGCATTTAAGGCGCATTTCGAGACCATACGAGGACTTAAACGTGGGGCGACAGCAGTAGGGATGGATTTGTGACTATCAACAGATATATATATATATATTCGTGGGGTGGCCCACCAAAAGATTCCTTTTAAGGACAACACATGCTCAGCGAATATAAAGGGTTGGATGTGTCTTTTCAAGCGAAGGGATAGCTCGAAAAGAGCGGGGATTGTGTACAACCCCATATTCGTTGAGTGGGACCCAGAAACACCAAGGGATGGGTTTGGTCTAGCTTTGGGATAGCCTCTAGTGAAGAAAGACTCAGAGATGTCCATGGACGAGAACTCTCTCGCCCAATCAGGGTTGAGCTCGACTTCTGTCGAGCTCGACTTTCGTCGAGCTCAGCTCAGGTCTTGTCGAGCGGGGCTCGACGATCATTGAACAGGTTTGGAATAGGAGAGCTCTCACATAGGAGCAGGCGAGAACGCTCGCACTAAGGTAAGCAGTTCATCGAGCAGAGCTCGACGCTCGTCAAGATAGGCCGGGATTCGGCCGAATAGTATTCCCGCCCAGAGGCAGGCGAGAAGGCTAGCGCCTCGTGAGGGCGGGAGCAGGAATAGCATTTAACATTCATTAA
Source organism: Platanthera zijinensis (assembly GCA_039513925.1). Lineage (NCBI taxonomy): Eukaryota > Viridiplantae > Streptophyta > Magnoliopsida > Asparagales > Orchidaceae > Platanthera > Platanthera zijinensis. The sequence goes on along the minus strand of CM077088.1, from coordinate 185,360,030 downwards.
TATTCTTTTAGCTCCCACCTGGTGAGGGAGAGGGAGTTCTCGACAAGAAGTAAGCGCGAGAGCCTTCAGTTCTCGGTAGGAAGGCTCCCGCTAGGTAAGGCCCAGGGTGAAATTACCTAGATGCCCTCAGGTATAATTACCTGTATACCCCCAGGGTCTGCCTTTAGCTCCTCATAACAGCGGAGTTTGGCTATTGCCAGACCAGCCAGGGTGAAGGATCAAGCGCATACCCAGCTGCACAAAAATCCCAGACTGTTGGAGAGGGAGCTACTTAATTTCTTAAATAAGTAGCAAAGCGCCACGGGACAAGTGAAGGAACGCCGGACCCAACAATCCCCCCGGGCATCTAGCACAACCCGTCGGCTCAGAGGTGGGGTTACCACATGGCCCACATGGCTCAGAGGTGGGGTTACCACATGTCCACAGTTGGCCTGACCCGCCGGACCCACACAGGTAGAAGGGAAAAATCAGGATTTAATAGCGCCCCCTGGTCTTGAACCCGTGACCTCCTCTGATACCAATTAAAGGATCAAGCACATACCTAACTGCACCAAAAGCCTGGACTGTTTGAGAGGGAGCTACTTAATTTCTTAAATAAGTAGTAAAGCGCCACGGGTCAAGTGAAGGAATGCCGGACCCAGCACAGGGGTAATTTAGTAATTTCATATCAGCAAAGGCTATAAATAGACCCACAGGTGCTCCTCAGAAGGCAAGGTTTCTTATTTTCCTAAGATCTTCTAGTGCTTTCTAAGAAGCTCTTAGCCTAGAATTTGGCTTTGGAGTGGAAGCGCTAAGAGATCTTCCGAGTAAGAGGTGGGACCTCCCAGCTGAGGCTTTTGGTAGGTTTCTGGTCCTTTACTGCCAGTCAGAGGTCGGAGCTAGGGAGAAGTAGGTGTTGGCTACACCCCTGATTTCGAACTTTCATTGAGGTCAAATTTTGGCTTCAACATTTTACGTTAAAACTTTTGAACGATATATTTCAAAACATTTTATAACATGAAAATAAAATCAAGATAATGAGACAAAAATAAATATAATTTTATTTCATTAGAAATTGAATACAATAATGTTTGATTTCTATAATGCTAAAAATCAAGGAGAATATAAAAATCCCTTTTTGATGATTCACCGGTCCTTCTCCCAAGAACTTGCTGGCTATAACCTATCTTACCCCAGATACGACCTTTAGCCTCCCCTAGATCTAACCTCAACCTAGTCTCTACACACAAATTGGCGAATTTCAACCTAAGTCACACAAGGACCTAGTCGTCACAAACAATACGAATTTCTTACGGAATCCTTCTTCAGAATCCGACATTCTCCCGAATAATTTTTCTTCTCCCGATACAAAAAGATGAAATAAAAGAGATTACAAAATAATAAAAAAATAAGAGAAACTCTCCAAGGCTTTCTAAAGGTGAAGACGAAGGAGATATAGACGTCAGCATTCTTTATGTGTTTGCCCTTTGTGCTGAATGGCATTGTAGCCCTTCTCCTTAAAATCTCCTTTAGATCTTCGTATTGGCACAAATGATTTCTCTCTCTATCTCTGGAGATAACCCTCTCTCAAAAGGATAAGAGTTCTAGCTTAGTGGAGGAGGAATCACTGCTTCGAATGGTGTCTTTTAAAAATGCACGAAGTTTTCAGCCTTTTATAGAAAAATTGCTATTGCTGGATGATATCTAATTATTGCAAGTGATATCTCCACAAGATGCCACGTGTACCATTATGCGTTGACCGTATCTGTTGAAAATAGACATGTTTGGGTCGTGGGGCTATCGCAAGGCGATAGCCACTTATCATCGGGCAATAGTGCCAAGTAGTGCGTGTAATGGAGATTGTGCAGGACATGGTCATAGTAATTTTCACTATCGTTGGGCGATAGTTGATAACGATAACAATAGCTCCTCTACACTTTTCCCAGCCAAAACATTTTCAGATATTAGACGACTTCGTTCTCATTCTGTAATGGGGAGGCACATTCCGTAACTCTTCCCGGATTGAAAGTTATGGTCGTTTGAAGTTTAGCACACAAAACTCATCATTTTGTTTTTTTTCTAATGTGTACACACCCTTGGATCATGCCCATGACTGAGGACTTGTCTCCTCATTCAACTTATACAACTTATACACTATAAACAAACAAAAGACTAGATTAAATTCATCATCGTATTTAATATACTCAAACCAAGAGATGCTGAACACATGCTCCAACAGTTCCCGCGTCTTCTTCCCTCTTTCTATGAGGGAGGTTCTCCTTCCTCATCCTTTGTCATTATTTCATGACTTCAGGATTTTTATTAGAGTTTTCCATATGGCAGGAAGTGAGTACTCTACCACCATGTCTTCTGGTGGAGTGGCCCAGCCTACTTTGACTTCTGTTGGACCTTATCGCGTCCCCTCAAATCATGGGGCTCCTCAAATCGCCACTATAAAATTGTATGGTTCCAAATAACTCCAATGGGATTGCTCCAACTCTCTTGCTTCTAGAATCTACCTTTGAGTTCCTTCATGTCTTACACCGGGACTTCGATCTGATCAACATTCAGATTATTGGTCGCTCTCCTCTACCTTCTCTGCCCGAGGTTTACAACCTTATCCAACATGAATTCGATCTCCATCTGTCTCTGCTTCCAGAATCTACCCCCGAAGGATCTACCCTTGTCTCTCCTTCTTAGTCTAGGGCTCATCCTACTCGTGACACTAGAATGAGGACTGCGGGGAAAGATCACCCTTGCTATGATTAATGTGGGAAGCCCCGCCATACTAGAGATACATGCTTCAAGCTTCATGGTTTTCCTTATCGAGCTAGACATGCCTCTCATGGTGGTCGGGGAGGTGGTCACTCTCAAAGCATGCCTCCTCTACCCAAATTAGCCCAATTGTTGGACGGGGAGGACTCTGATGTTCTTTTGACTGAAGAAATTCTAGGCATTTTGCTGGATGATGCTTGGACCTCCAGTAGACCCATCAAGTTCTACCTCCTCTTCCTATGCTCATCAGGGACCTGCCGGTGCTCACTCAGCTTCCTCCGACCTCTCCTCTCAGTGGATCATTGATTTCGGGGCTATAAATGAAAGTCTTTTCTAAGGGTAGTTAAATGCCTAGAGGGGGGGTGAATAAGTTTGTTTTAAATCTTTTAGGATCTTTTAAGTTAGAGTTTGATGTGTATTTATGTTAGATGTTAGTATTCAAGATCAAGGAAAACACATAATATTTATAGTGGTTCCTTTATCTAGAGTACATCCACTTTCTCCCTTCACCAATCTTGAGTGTGCTAGATTCGACTAATTTATCCTTTACATTCAGATCCTTGAGCTTACACCTCAGATCCCTCAGGATCTTATAACTCAGAGCGTACACCACTCCTACAACTCAGTCTATTTCCAATCCTACCTCAGATAAACTCCAAGACCCTACCTCAGATCCACTCTAGGATCCTACAGCTCATAGTTCACCAACTCCTACCACTCAGAGATCTAGTTATTCTCCTACCTCAAATCTTCACCAAAATCCTACCTCAAATCCACTTTAAGACCCTACAGCTCAGAGTTAACCCACTCATATAACTCAACCTTTATGTATTAGTCTTATAACTCAGATCTTAAAGAGATCCTATAGGTTTAAATAAAGGTTTGAGTGAAATGACTCAAGAGAAAAATCCCTGAGTCCTCTTCCATGACTGTGTTGTAAATAGTCCTTCACAGCAATAAGAAAAATATTTCTTTAGAGTTGAATAAGCTTGTGCTATATAGAACTTTTGCAGATCTCTGCTTCTTCTTCAAGCTTGAGAAAGTTTGTTGTTCTATGTTGTAGGCTCGAAGACGAACATACAATGAATTGAGCCTTGCTAGCCAACTTTTGCAAAACTTAGGGTTTGGAGAAAATAGAAAAAGTTATCAAAAAAGGGTTATTATAAAGATGATCTCCTTCCGTATATATACCCAAGCAGCTACAATGACTCTATCTTCCTTTTTGGAAAGTGGCATGGTCCGCTTTAATGATGGATCTAATTGAGGATATCACTGTCCGAACAATACGACAGTCTATGTTTTTTAGAGCGAGATTTGTGTCGATTTGAATTTAAGGATGACGTCAACAGTCATATCTCAATGCTGGTGGACATAGAAACTTCTTACAGATTGTCTGCATAGGCATTGAGTGATGCCTTGTGACTAAACAGCTTAAAGAGTTTAGTGTTGCCTTATATCTCAACGCATTTGTACTTAACTATTATATTCATAAGCGTTGTGTGATAAGCCTTCACTCAATGCAAAAACACTTACCTGAATTCTGACAATATTCAGAAGCGTTGAGTAAGCCTTCTTTAATCAACACTTTTATCCTTTGACAGCTTATCTGAGAAGATGTTGAGTGAGCGACCATCACTCAATGCTTTTGTACTTGTTAGATTTTCTAATAGATGATCGTTGAGTGAACGTTCTTCACTCAACGCATTTGAACTTGGTAGAAATATTGATGAAGGCGTTGAGTGAATTTCCATCACTCAACGCTTCTAAACATATATAGATTTTTCAGATGAAGGCGTTGAGAAAACATCCATCACTCAACGCTTCTGAACTTGACAACATTTCTAAAGTGGTTTTGAGTGAATGTACATCACTCAATGCATTTGAACTTTGACAGATTTAACTGCAAGTGCGTTGAGTGAATGCCCATCACTCAATGCTTTTGTACTTCGATGAATTTCACTACATCTTTCCTGTGGCTTTGAGTGACTGGGTATATGTCGATGCATTTTGTACTCAGGCATTGAGTGATGTATACTCACTCAATGCTTTTGCACTTAGGCAATATTCTGCCTCTCCTAAGTAATCTGACTTCTATCTAGTTAATCCTCTGACATATTGAGCCTGTCTAATCACTGAATAATAGACATCTTGTATATATGAACTTAGATAAATATCAAATACATGCATATATATTATTGACTTGTGGGCCTTCTTCATATCTGGGACATTATGATCAATGAATCCAACAATCTCTCCCTATTTAAAAAATTCAAAACCCTAGTCAATGATATACACTAACTCACAAAAATAGTAATTGTATGGATAAAGATTAGAAAATGGTACACACAGACAAATTTAATTAGCACAAATAGGATAAATAAAAATAGTAGTGTATTTATAATAATTGTTCATTTTCCACCAGCCCTAATGAACCTATTATATATTTCATAGGTAGTTTTCAAGTTTCTTAATGACAATTCCCTTGTAAGATCTTCTTCCCAATTTGTCTTTAACCTCCTTTTTCTTTTGCCACTATCTCTCAAAGTAACTGTAAGGCTTGCGAAAGTATCTACTTGCCTCTGGAGCATCCATCTGAACTATACCAGCTTTCTTATCTTTTCTAAATTTTATCCTCACTTCCTATTGCCTCTCAAACTTGGCCCATTAAATAGAACTGATAAGTTTAGCCCTGTCAGTGTTGTTCTTTTTAATTTGATCCCAGGAAGATAAAATGAATGTCCTAGATTGAGGACTCCATAGTTCAAAATCTGGCCCGGTCTCTATCTCTTCTCTGTGCCTTTTCTTTCTTTTCCTGACTTTCTCTTTCTCATCTGCAATAGACTTGCCTTTAGCCTTGGACAACTGCTGAGTGGTGGTACTGAATACAGGTATAGCAATAGCTTTATCACCAATTGATTCAGCCCCATCATCATGAATTACAGGTTCATCATATATGATAGGTTATAGGCCTAATGCAACTCTTATAACATTTGATTTCCATATGGCATGGTCTGCATTTGCTTTTATCATTGACCTCTCCCCCTATATGACTTCTTCAGAGACTATTTTACCCAGGGAAGTGGTCTTGTGAGCCAAATGATTTACACCAACAGTGACAACATTATTTAACTGCAACATATGATCATCTAAGAATTGGGTGCAAGCATCCATCCTTCTCTCTAGGATAACCTTATTGCTTTCCATGATGTCCTTTTGCACTTCATGCACTATCTTTATATTCTCAGTAGTAATGTATTCAATTTCAATAATGTCATTCTGCCTTTGCTCAATGCCAAGAAATTTTTCTTCTGTGTAGATAACGGCTAGTGCAGCCCTCTTGAAGAATGCCATTATGTTTTCCTTCAACAGATTCACTTCAAATTGGATGGATTTGATCTCAGTGGATATATTTTGTCTCAATTATTTTATTGAATCATCCACATATAGCTTAAATTTCCTCCTTTGCTCATCTAACAATCTTTTTAATTGGTCCAAAAAGGAGGTGGACATCTCCATAGACTGCAGAGTGGTCCTTCGAATGTTGATTTCTCCATCATCCTTACTTATATCTCCCCTTATTTATGAATCAACAACTTCATATTCTGAAGAATGACTAGGAATGTCTGTAGTATGCTCATCAGCATCAGATACATTTATCACATTATCTACATCTTGAGTCGGGAGCTCAAGAAGAGTCTCTTCCTCAACCTGAGCACCATCCTTATCAACCTGATATATATTAGCATCAGTCCTTGGGATATATTCTTGGACTTGCTCCCTCTGAGAGTCAGAGGGGATCTCATCTAGCCTCTCTTATATATTGACCAGAAAGGAGTCAATCTTTTCCCATAAACAAGCAAGAGATGGACTTTGCTCCCCCTCAACAGGAGCATCACCACTTGGGGTCTCCCTCTGAATGTTAGCACCACAGATTCTTTTCGCTATCCTTGTTGCAGCATCTTCAGCAATTTCCATGGTTGTGTCTCCTTCAGCATCAGTAGGAGTCATATTTATGGGAACAACCTTTGCAACAATCTTCAAGGAGATAGAAACTTGTGCACTTACATCCCTTATTTCTTATTCAGTTGATTCAGTTAGATTGGGATCATGTGGTTCAATATCCCTACTGTCTGATGAGTTGCTTCTTGATCTTTCATCAGAATCAGGAACTACCTTCTTCTACTTTTTCTTCTCGGATTGTTGAGGGTGTAGAACCAATACCCTATCCCATATATCAAACATCATTATATCCATCTCCCTCATGTGATGGATCTTTGGTCCTAGCCTCAAATTTAGCATACCTAGTGCAGAGTTTAGTAAGAACAAAGATAGTATCCTACCCAGATTGGGTTCAGGAATACACTCAACAATCCTTTCAAAGATCACCTTCCCCCAATTAGTTTACTTTGTAAGAATAACCTTGGTCATCAGCTCAAACATCTTCTTTGAAATTTTATTGTAAGACATTGTCTCACAGATTAGGGCCTGCCAATTATATCTTTTAAGAATTTCCCTTTCATGTTCATTTCTTTTCTCATGATAAATCTAATGGTGTGCTTAGACAAGCTACACCATTTCAGAGCTGACTTAACATCTTCAATAAAGGATTCATATTCCTCAACAGAATGGCTGAACCTAGTTAGTTTCAAGGCCTTACTTAACTTTCTAGAAGTAAGTTTAATCTTATTTCAACTAATTTAGGTTTTTATTTGGATGAGGAATCAACTTTAGCATTGGTCTAAAGTTCTAGCACTTCTCTTTTGCAAATAGAGCATGGCTCTGATAGTATATATTCTAGGTCTGTGGCATTCAAAAGATGAAGAGCTAATTGAATTTCCTCAATTGCATCCTTGAATCCATTACGGATGAGTTCTGAACCCTCAAACCGGAAGTCAACTCAGTTGGGATCCATTGAATTATTGAATTGAAGGGGAAGAAGATGAATATGACTCAAGAACATGAGGGCAGGAATGTAGAGAGACAAAAAGGGCTAAGGAAATATGTGTGTAATCTTAGCCACATATTTTTATTTATAGTTACCCTATTTGAGAATGTGAAAACACATGTACCTGTCATGATTTACACGATATGATGAATGACTTGATTAATCCCATAAATTTGACTTAGATTGACCCGTCAGATTGTATACGCTGAGTACACTCGACGCACTCAACTCTCTCATCTCATGGAGTTAACTCAGCACACTCAACGCCTGGTCAGTTAACTCAGCGCTCTCAACGCCTAATCAAATAAACTTTTTCTTGCTTATTTTCCTACAAAACGTCAACCTCCAAATGAACATATACATATAATAAAATGCATTACCATAATAATGCTATTTCAAGTTCAACACACACAATAAAAAATTAAAGGTGTTGAACTTGGCTTCATCAAGAGCCTTAGTAAAGATGTCAGCCACTTGTTTGTCAGTAAGGACAAACTCAAGACTGATATATTCATTCTAAACATGCTCTTGTTGGATCCATTGATCACAATGTCCTATATTTGATGAAGGCTAACATGTCAATGGTATACACTTAATTGTATCTGATATATTATTCAAAGTTCATTATATGCATGTTGTATACTATTACATTGATTAGACAGGTTATTTGGGTCACAATGATAGTGAGACTTAAGAAAGGATTCTGGATAAGTAGAAAACATGTTAACTCCAGAAGCATGAGTGAACTCACTTTACTCAACACCAGGAGTCTAAAAGCGTTGCAGGAGATCCATCAGTCAAAGCCTCAGTGTTGCTGACTTGAAATTTGTCTAAGGATAGAAGCGTTGAGTGAAGTATGTTCACTCAATGCCTACTCAAAAAGATTTCTGCTTAAGTACAGAAGCATTGTGTGAAGATGAATCACTCAATGCCACATCAAGAAGTTAGCAAAGTCCAGAAGCATTGAGTATAGAAGCTTCACTCAACGCCTTCATATAAGAAAATTCTACTAAGTCCAAAAGCATTGAGTGATGAAGGCTCACTCAATGCCTTATCAGTTAGGCTATAAAAGTCAAATGCGTTGAGTGATGAAGGTTCACTCAACGCCTTAGGTAACAAAATTTCTGCCAAGTGTTTTTGCACCAAGTACCTTGACTGCACTCAATGCCTATGCAGATTGATTGGAAATTACTAAGTCTACAAACACGTCATGTTGATGTCATCCAAAATTTGAATGTTGCGGGACTTTCACGCTAGATGAAAAAAGGCGCTGCATTCCTTTTGTACTGCAATTAAAGCTATAGCTACTTTACAATTACAAACTTAAGCTTGCCCATACAAGGAATAGAGTTGTTGGACAGCAAGATATTAAGTGGACTTTCCAGAGAAATGAGGGCATGCTTTTTGGTCATCTTCTTCGTCTCTATCAAGCAATAAAATCCTTGACACTGGGATTAACAAGAAGGTCTGTGAGATTCAGACCAAGGCTAGCTATTTGAAGAAATAAACAACTAAAAAAAACCATTAGTCTTCAACAGCAGGAACAGAGAACTTGTTTTCTATACAGGAAGGAGGAGCAGAGAAAACTCAAGGGGTTATTCATCTTCAAGGCCTCTGCACTCAACACTGGTACCTCAAAAGGCTTGGAGGAATAAATCTCTTCAGTTGGCTTCCTGGCATAAGCAGTTTAAACTTGATGATTTAAAACCTTACTGCTGTGAAGAAGTTAGGACTGAGATTTCTCAGTTTAGGAAGAAGAAGACTCAGAGAACATTCCCTCTAGAGTCAATCATCATCAAACATTTACTCTTTCTATAGGAGTTGTAAGCCTTAAATATAAAGGCTGAGTGGTAGGATCCTATTATAGATCTGAGGAAGGGCCAGGGTGTCTGAGGTAGGATCTTATTGATATCTGAGGCATGAGATTAATTACCTCTAAGTGTAGGGCTATCCTCCTAGCATGAGTTATAGGGCTTCCTCATAAGCCTGAGGCAGGTGATCTGGAGGGTCACTGAGTTGTAGGAGTAGAGATTCCTCTGACTGAGTAGGGTTATGTTCTGAGGTATGTCTTTGAGGAAGTGAAAGTCTTTGATTACAAGGGTAGCTAATCACCTAGAGGGAGGGTTAATAGGTTATTGCAATCTTTTATAGTTCTTTAAAAACTTCTATGACTTATGTCCTACTGTGTATACATAATTCAGCTTTCAAGAACACAATACTCAGCACAGCAAAACAAAAGACACAGAACACCAGAATTTATAGTGGTTCCCATGTGTATGGGTACATCCACTGTCCCTCTTTGCCTTTCTAAGAGTATGTTAGACAAGGCTCTTCTCCAAAAACTATGGCTCCTCAGATATTACAACACGATCCCACCGGATCAATTAGTCTCCACTGAGACTTACAACACAGGCTCACAGCCCTCCATACAGTACTCTCTTGACTACCAAACACAAGCACAACTACCCTTAACATAGATCTCACAGATCCTTCTCATAGACTTTATAATTTAGGCTTTACAATAAGATCACATAGAACTCTCACACAACCTAATCAATCTAGGCCTCAACAAAGATCTATCACAGATCCACAGATTTTGAAAGAGGAATGTTGATTCGCCTCAAGAGAAATTACTCCTTGAGTGGATTTCATCTTGGTCTAAGAAAATCTCAGCCCTATATGCTTCCCAACAACAAGTAAATTGATCTTCAATGGTCTGCGGCTTGTGCTGGAAATTCCTCAGAATCTTGATTCTATTCTTGTTGATGAAAGAGGGGAAGACGATCTTTAAACAGCTAACCTGTAAGGAAGATTGTAATTTCTCTGCCTTATTCTTCTATCCAGTCAAAATCTGGCACATATATCTTCTTCTTCTTTGATTCAGAAAATGATCTTGAAATTTGGCTCAGATTGAATTGTGAAGCAATTTCAGCTAGGGCTTGCCTAGACTTATTCTTCTTCCTCAAATATATCCTTTGTACTTGTTGTAATAGATGTTGATTGCACCAGCGAACTCAGAAACTCTACGGATTTATCAATTTGAAGTTCTTGGTTCTATAATAATGGCAGATGAAGACGGCGAACTCCCTCTTCTCGTTTTCAGAATGAATTAATGTTAATCAGAAAGTTAATTTGATCTCGATCTCAGCTGTTATTTATAATCTCGTCAATTTGCGGGATGATTGACGCGTGTCCTAGTTTTAATGGCAGCTAAAACCTCAGCTTAATCAAATTGAGATTCACTATAGAGTGGCAGCAACGTTAATATCGAATTGCAGCATTTAAATAACGAATCTGAAACTCGTTGACTTGTTGACCTTGATAACGTCAGCATCATTCTGGACTTAGCAAAATCAAGCATCATTCCAGAAATCCTCAGTTCGACGAACAAGTGAAAGCTGAGTTCGACGAACTCCGAACTCAGTTCGACGAACTCAGAGCTCAGCTCGACGAAAAAGTGAAAGCTGAGTTCGACAAACTCTGAACTCAGTTTGACGAACTCAGAGATCAGCTTGACAAAAAAATGGATAAGCAATACTCAACGATTCTGGACTTAGAATTTTCTTCATCTCTTCTAGGCGTTGAGTGAATAGGCTATACTCAACGAAATTGGACTTAGAAATATTTTAGCTCTGTTGAGAGCGTTGAGTGTATATGCCTCACTCAACGCTTTTTTCCTTAGCCATATTCTTCCGCCCTTTCTACTTAAAAGTGCTGAGAGAGTTGAGTGTATAAGCTTCACTCAACGTTTTTTGTCTTAGCCATATTCTTCTACAATCTTGCCTTCTTGCTGAAGTTTGGCGTTGAGTGCGTTGAGTGAACTGGCTTCACTCATCGATTCTGGACTTAGCTAAATTCTTGTTTCTTCACAGGAAGACTAGAATCAAATCCTTTTGACTTGACGTTGAGTGAATGAGCTCCACTCAACGCTTCTGTACTTGGCATCAAATTTTCTGTCTCCTTATACTTTGGCATTGACAGAATATCCATGACTCAACGATTCTGGCCATATGGCATTGAGTGAATTGAGCTCACTCAATGCCTATGGACTTAGCCATATTTCTACCTTTTCAATACTGTAAGCTTTGATTGCCAACCTTCTCTCAGCTCTATTAGTTATATGGCATTGAGTGAGCTTGCCGCACTCAATGCTTCTGGACTTAGGAATTTTTCTTAATTTCAAGCCTATCACTTTGAGCCCACCTGTCATTGTCTCTTGAACTATATATCCAATCATTGTGACAAAGACCAACCTGTATGCATGAACTTAAACATACATCAAATACAACTATGTATAAACCATTGACCTGTTTGACTTCTTACAAATCCAGGACATTGGGATCAATGGACCCAACAATCTACCCTTATTTGAAGAAGTCAAAACACCACTTGAGAATTCTTTGTCAATGATATACAATAACATAAGTAGCAAAAATACTAATATTGTATTAATCTAAGAGCAGTAAGAGTTACCACATTTTCCCTTGTTACCACATTTTCCCTTGTGCTCCCCCTACTTTGCTGCATCCTGCTGCTACAAGATGCTTCACCTATGAAGCCTTTCTTATAGCTTCTTCTTTGTTGCTGCTAGCTACTCCCCCTTGCTACTATTCTTCCTGTACTACTTTTCCCCCTTTTTGAATTCTGTGAAATAGCTTAGGAGCAGCATGTTATCTACTTCCCCTATTTGAGATCAGAGAAACACCTAGAGCTGAACTTGCTCCCCCTCAGTACAAACAACTACTATCAATCCTCTTGATAGTTTTTTTTATTCCATACCAACCTGCAAGATTAAATTTTCCTGCTACAAACAATCATAAAGAGCAACTAAAGCTATACCAAATTCAACATACCCAATTAAAATTTGAAGTAGTTGAACTTTGCTTAATCTAGTGGCTTGGTGAAAATATGAGCCACTTGTTTGTTTGTTGGGACAAACTTAAGACTAATATCCTCAAATTCCATATGCTCTCTTATAAAATGATATCTAATCTCTATATGCTTAGTCCTGCTATGTGATACAGGATTCCTAACTATAGATATTGCACTTATAGAATCACAAAACAAAGAGCTTTTACTTATCTGGAGGTTATTATCCTGGAGTTGATGTTGAATCCACAATAACTGTGTACAGCAGCTTCCTATAGCTATGTATTCTGATTTTGTAGTAGAAATAGATACACTAGTCGGCTTCTTGCTGCTCCAGGACACTAGCCTTCTACCCAGAAACAGACAGGAACTTGATATACTTTTCCTGTCCTCTCTACAGCCTGCAAAGTCTGCATCTGAATAGCCAATTAGCTAAAAATCCCGATTCCTAGAGTACCATAGGCCAAGATCTGGTGTGCCCATTAGATATCTCAAAATTCTCTTAGCAGTAGAGAAATGAGTCTCTTTAGGGCATGCCTGATATCTAGCACACATACATGTAGCATACATGATGTCTGGCCTACTAGCAGTGAGGTATAAAAGAGAATCAATTATCCCTCAATTCAAAGTTTGATCAACAGGTTTCCCTTCCTCATCTTTGTCTAAAAACATATTTGATCTCATGGGAGTTTTCATGGTGGAAGCATTCTCCATCCCAAATTTCTTAATTAACTCTCTAGTAAACTTCGACTATGATATGGATATTTCATTGTCAGTCTGTCTTACTTGAAGACCCAAGAAGAACTTAAGTTCACCCATGCTACTCATCTCAAACTTCCCTTGCATAAGTTTGGCAAACTTCCTACAAAGGTTAAAATCAGTAGACCCAAAGATAATGTCATCAACATATATCTGGACTAGGATGATCATGCCCTTAGATTCCATAAGGAATAGGGTCTTTTCTCTCTTCCCCCTTAAGAATTTATTTTCAATGAGGAAGATAGACAATGTTTCATACCAAGCTCTAGGGGCTTACTTTAGCCCATATAGAGCTTTCTTTGGTCTATAAACAAAATCAGTATGATAAGGAACAACAAAACCTGGAGGTTGTTCCACATAGACTTCTTCTTTCAAATCTCCATTCAGAAATTCTGATTTCACATCCATCTGATAGACTCTAAACCCTTGGAATACAGCATATGATAGGAATAATCTGATAGCTTCTAGTCTTGCTACAGGGGAAAAGGTTTGATCAAAGTCAATACCTTCCTCTTATCTTAACCCCTGAGCCACCACTCTAGCTTTATTTTTAACTATAATTCAATTTTCATCAAGTTTATTCCTGTAGATCCACTTGGTTCCAATGACATTATGTCTTTGAGGTCTGGGAACCAGCTTCCAGACCTTACATCTTTAAAATTGATTCAATTCCTCTTGCATAGCTCCAATCCAAAACAGGTCTTGGTTAGCCTCTTCAAATTTCTTATGTTCTACATGTGATAGGAAGCAAGAGTACATTGCTTTGTTGAGACATCTGATCCTTGTCACTACTCCTTGTCTTGCATCACCAATAATCTGATGGTCTGGATGATCCCTCAGATGTCTTACTGTTGGAGGTAGTATTGCTTTAACATCATGTTCTTCATGATATTGATCTTCATTCACTTCCTGTAAGCCTTGTGCTTCCTCTGGAATGCACACACCCTCTACTTGGTCATGTATTGTTGGAGCAGCTTCCTTGAGAGTGAGCTTTTTCAACACTAGGTCAGTACCTGTAGAACTAGAAGAAGAGCTTGACAGTTCATTGTTAATCATATTTGTTTCATCAAACACTACATTAACTGACTCCTCTACAACTTGACCATACTACATTAACTGACTCCTCTACAACTTGACTTATCAAGTTATAGTTCCTATAAGCCTTACTATGATTTTTGTACCCAACAAATATCCCCTCATAGGATTTGGCAGAAAACTTAGTTTTATAGGATTTCCCATTGTTGAGCACAAAGCACATGCTCCCAAAAATTCTTAGATATGCAAGGTTTGGTTTCCTACCCTTCATAATCTCATAGGGAGTCTTATTGTGGCTCTTGGTGATAAAAGCCCTGTTAAGGACATGACAAGCTATATTTACAGCCTCAGCCAAGAAATATTCTTGGAGAGAAGTGTCATTTAGTAGAGTTCTACCAGCCTTTAAGAGAGTTCTATTCTTCCTCTCAGTTATCCAATTTTGCTAAGGTGTTCTTGGACAGGAAAACTCTTGTTGAATCCCATGGTGTTCACAGATTCTTGTCATGCATTCAGGCTGAAACTCAGTCCCATGGTAACTTCTAATTTTGATCATAGTACTGTTCAGCTCATTCTATGTTTGCATGATAAATGTCTTGAAGACATCTGGGGTTTCAGAATTTTTCTTCAAAAAGAATACCCAAATAAATCTGGAAAAGTCAACAACCACCACAAAGGTGTAGACCTTCCTACCAAGACTATGAACTGTCATTGGACCAAACAAGTCCATATACAAGAGGTATAAACACCTCACAGAATCTTTAGTCTCAATGCTTTTGAAGGAATCTTTTGTCTTCTTACCCTTTTGGCATGCAGAGCAAATACCTTCCTTAGAGCATTTCATGATAGGAATATTCCTAACTAACTCTTTACTATAGAGCTTTCCTATAGTCTTATAATTCAAATGAGCTAGACTCTTGTGACATTTGACACAATGTGAGGCTTTCTCATTTGCAACTAGACAAATGAGGAGAGTCTGATGATAAACAAAGAAAATTAAGACAATAGACATTCTCACTCCTAGTACCAGTCAAAGTGACCTCTTAGTCACTTGATCTTCTTATATAGCACTTATCCTTGTGGAAAGAAATGACATAGTGAAAGTGATGATAGATACAACTCTAGAGGGGGGGTGAATAGAGTATTCAAAAATTTGAACACCCAACTCAACTCCCTTAGAGTTAATTTGCGGAATTAGTTTATAGATATTGATAACCCTATAGCCTAACACAAGGTGTAGTGCACAAGAGAGAGCTTACTGTAATTACAGTTAAGCTTGGGATCCTAACATAGCAACTAGCAATCCTAGTTAATTCTACTCATAACCACAGTACAATGAATTAAATAAACACGACAGACGACACAAGGAATTTTATAGTGGTTCCCTCTCAATAGGTACGTCCACTCTTCTACCACCCTGGTAGGAATCCACTACAGGTTTTTGTTCAGGTGCCCTGCCACCAACTGACCTGCTTCAGGTAGATCAAGTAGACCCTTGAGCTTTTAATCAGGAGCTCAATATCCAACACAAGTTTTTGATCAGGTACCCTGCCACCAATGGTTCACTTTTGAAGGGAGTAATAACCCTTTGTACAGGAGGTTGAGAGAGTTAAGGCTTCTTCTCTATTGTTAAACAAATTAGAGAAGCTAGTGGATTGCACAGAGCTAGATAGCTCTAAAGAATCAAGGCTCCCCCTAGCTTAGAGAATATCCAGGAAAGAGTCTTGCTTCAGGGTGCAGGAACACTTCTGAACTAAGACAAAGAATTGTCTTGAAGTTTTGAAGGAGAAGCTGGAGAAGATTCTTGATATGGAACAGGTGTTCTTCTTCAATCAGCTTCCTTTCTTCTTCTTCTTCTTCTAAAGGCCTCTGAGTGAAAATCTTCCTGTAAGCAGGATGAACTCAGGATGAAGAAGAAATCAGAAGAGCTTTGATCTTCTCAGTTGAATATGAAATGCTGAGAGCTGTAGAACTTTCTTGCTTTTCTCTCTTTTTCTATACTGCTGAGTGTATGTATATCTGTTCTGAGTATGTGTGTATATATTTCTTCTTTCAAAAGAAGTTCTTTTTATATGAGCCTTTGCAACGGCTTTAATTTGAGTTTGAAACTTTGTCTTCTTCTGGCATCAACAACCTGGGCTGCAAAAAGCATAAAGCAAAAACAAAACCTGCAGGAAGACATACTATAAGAGGATAAAGCTTTCTAAGAAGATGCACAACCAATTAGATAAGAAGGGTGCAGGAAAAAGGTCACATCAGAAAGACCTCTTTACAGCCAGAAAAGACTTTCTGAGTCTAACGGCTATAAAGGACAGCCTGGCAGATAAAGCAGAAATTCCATTTCAATTAATAAGACAAAATACTTTGTTAGATAAGATTAGCTCATGCATAAGGAATGGAGCAGAAATTGTATGGAAATAATATCACAAATTTACAGAAATAATATACCAAATAAATATGAAATAAATCATAAAATAGAAGAGGACAAATTTATTAAAGACACACAGCAAAACGTCGAACGACCCTCGGAGATCGTCGAACGAAGCACAGAGATCGTCGACCTATCAGACAGATAGTCGAACGATACAGATAGTCGAACTACCCAAGCAGATAGTCGAACTACCACAGCAGATAGTCGAGCTATCAGAACAGATAGTCGAGCTATCAGATAGTCGATCTATCAAGACAGATAGTCGAACTACCAAAGAAAGCAGATAGTCGACCTATCAAATAGATAGTCGAACTATCAAAGAAAACAGATAGTCGACCTATCAGACAGATAGTCAAACTATCAAAGAAAGCGGATAGTCGACCTATCAAACAGATAGTCGAACTATCAGATAGTTGACCTATCCAAATAGATAGTCGAACTATCAAGCAACACAGATAGTCGACCTATCACACAGATAGTCGAACTATCAAAGAAAACAGATAGTCGACCTATCAAACAGATAGTCGAACTATCAAAGAAAACAGATAGTCTACTTATCAAACAGATAGTCGAACTATCAAAGAAAACAGATTGTCGACCTATCAAACAGATAGTCGAACTATCAAGGAAAACAGATAGTCGACCTATCAAACAGATAGTCGAACTATCAAGGGAAACAGATAGTCGACCTATCAAACAGATAGTCGAACTATCAGATAGTTGAGCTATCCAAGCAGATAGTCGAACTATCAAACAAAGCAGATAGTCGACCTATCAAATAGATAGTCGAACTATCAAACGAAACAGATAGTCGACCTATCAAACAGATAGTCGAACTATCAGACAGTTAAACTATCCAAGCAGATAGTCGAACTATCAAGAAATCTGTCTAGTCAAAAGAAGTCGAGCGGGGTTCGACGATCGGCGAGGCAGATTCCACAGACCGTCGAGCTACCAAGAGTTGAACTAACTCAGAGATAGACGATCTACTGACAGACAAACGTCGAGCAACTGATAGACGATCGTCGAATAGTCGATAGACGATAGTCGAGCGGCGTTCGACCATAGTCGAACAAAAAACAACTTAACCAAATTTACATCTGGAAAAGTGACAAATCTAAAAATAGAGCAAACTAACTAAACAACTAACCTTTGACCATAGATAAATCTTGGGTCAAGAGACTAAAAGAGAAGACTGAACTCAAATCAAAACTAGGGTACCAACAATCTCCCCCTATTTGAGTTAAGTCTCTCAACAACAAATAAACACAAAACTAATTACTAAAAACAATAAAATGCAAGAAGGGAAATGGCTAAGCAGATATCATCAATCAAACAGATAAGTAAATAATTGTCAATCAATGAAATTTTAAGAAGCTTCAGAATTAGGTTTCGGTTCAGAAGAGCTAGGAACAAAATTAATCTTCCTAGAAGGATCTAGAGCTTCTTTCCTTGACAACTTTAGGTCTTGTTCTCCAATGATTTTATTTTCTGACGCCCTTGGGACAACTGCTTCAGGATGCTTTTCCATGTATTTTGAAGGATCAAATACCTCAGGTCTAACCTGGAATTTATCAAGCTCCTTCATTCTGAATTTTGACATAGTGGTTAATCCTGCAGTGTCTTTGCCTTTAGCTTTAGCTTTCTTGATTTGTGCTGAGCCAACCAGTTCAAGAAATCGAGCCATCCTGAAATCAGGATCAAGCTCTGGGCTTTCATACACATTTTCAGAAGATGTATCAACAGGTTTCACAGCTTTAAACTTAATAGACATATCTAGCAGACTTTCAGCTGGCTCTTTGTCCTGAATAACTAGATAAGAAGGAGGAGCAAACTCAATAAATTTCTTGCTAGATTTTTCAGAGAAAATAATTCTTTTACCTTTTGAAACAGCCTTCACTGCAAGATCTGGCTTTGGAGATGTTGAGCTCTTGAGTTCTTTGGAAGGAGGAGGAGAAAAAGTTGGTCTTTGATAAACCACCTCCTTTACTTGTTCCTTTACATCAGCATCAAGTCTTTGATAGCCAGATTGAGTTCTACCTTGATATCCTTGAGAACTTTTCCTTTGTGATGACTGAGATGGGTTAAACCTGTCAGACTGAGCAGAAGGATTTGCAGATAGGTTTCCAGAGGTTCCTGCATTGGGGGGTGGAGGAGGAGGACCTCTGGGAGTCCATCTTGGGGCAGGATTGTCATACCTCTTTGACTTCTTTCTTAGCTTCTGCTGATTCTTAGAAAATGCCATCCAGTGATGGAATTCTTTAGATTTAGGATCAATGACTTTTAAGATATAGTAGGGGACATCATTGTCAGGATTTGGAGGAGGAGGAGCCACAGCTTTCCTTTTCTTTTTAGCAGATCTATTTCTCTTGGACTCATCAGATTCATCAGAATCAATCTCATCCTCAGAATTTGAGGAAGGAGGAAGATCATACGGATCAATCGCCTCTTACACATCTCTTTCCTTCTCTTTTAGGGCAGCTTTTTCTAATTCTTCTTCCATGGCATCCTGTGCCAGAAGAGTATCTAAATCCAATCCAGGAGTGTCATCCTAGACAGTAGACTTTTCAATTTGAAAATCTGAAGCCTTTTCTTATTCCTCAGAAACTGTCATGGGGACCAGTTCTACTTGCACTGCTAGTTGAGCTGGCAGAGAAGCCTCAGAATCTTGAACAATTTGTTTTGGTTCAGTTTGAACTTCTGGAGTTGGTTGGTGATCAAGCTCTTGAACATCTAATACTTCTTCCATTATATTTGTAGTATTATGAACAGAAATTTGCTAAATGACATTTTATCATTCCTTCTAGGTATTCCCATACTAGCATGTCAGTTATCAAGTCTAAAAAGTGAGTAAAAGGGATACCTTCAGAATTGTCCTTTGAGTGTCCTAACTCCCATAATTCATCTAGGAAGGAAGTAATAACTCCTTCTAGGTATAGGGAGACCAGGGGAGTGGAGCATTCTTCTAGGCATACTTTGACAATGAATTCAGACTTCATTACAGCATCAGAAATTTCTTTTTCAGACAATGGAGGAGGAGCTGATTCTTCTATCTCTTTCTCTGCAACTGCAGGAGGATCTGCTGGAGGGGAGGCCAAGGGCAGCTCAGAGGCATCTTCATAAAGCATCTCCCCCTGCCTGATTTCAGTAGAAACTGAAACCAGGCCCCTAGATGAAGAGGGCTCAGCAAATTTTGATAGGGCTTGGATGACAGCAGTCAAAGAAGAGATGGAGGAAGCAAGGGGAGCAATTGCCTCTTCAATCATGATTTTGATTGAAGGAGTAATTAACTCCAGGATGCTAGAGATGAAAGCTGGGGTGATTTCAAATGAAGGTGGGGGAATCACAGAAGATGGATGATCAGCAGGGATGGTGTATTCTTGATGAGATGGAGAGTGAACTGGAGAATGATGAGTGGATGCAAGAAGATCAACATGATCAGAATGAAGAATTGGAGACTGAGGAGGGGTAGAAAGCTCAGAAGCCAATAAATCAAAACTAGGATGAGATATCCTAGCAAGATGAGGAGGTAGAGGAGATGCTGAAGGTGATGGATGGAGAATTGTGGAGGAGTCAAGAAGAGATGCAGAAGAAGGAACTTCAACTGAAGTGGATGGTGGCACTTCAGTAGAGGTTGAAGGTAATGCAGAAGAAGTGGAAGGAACGGAGAGAATGACTGAGCCTGCTTCTTGAAGGGGGGGAGTGACTGAAGCAGTCCTTGTGCTCTCAGATATAACTGGAGCAACCCCTGCCGGAGCGGGCTTCAGGAAACTTCTTTTCCTCTTGACAAACAGCGTTGGGTCCATCTTTTTGCTGGCATTTATTGAAGTTGAGACTGAGACCAATAAATGGGGATATTTCTCCTTTAGAAAAATCCCAACCACCCTACCCAGGGTGACTTCCTTCTTGTTATTCTTTTTCCTGATCAAATCAAATAGAACTCCTGCCCAATTAATTTGCTTCTTATTCACAATAGCACACATCAGGGCAAACTGTTGCCTGGTAATATTATCATGGGCAGAGTGCTTTCCTAGTAGCACTTTTCCGACGAGTTCAGCAAGGAACTTAATCTTCAACAGAAAATTTACCTTCAGCAGCTTAGAAGGAATGCCTTCGGCATGTCCTAGTTCAGTTAACATCCTCCTAAACTCAGGGGTATCTTGCTCATAATCTTCTTCCCCATTCAACAATCCAAATATTTTAGTTAAAATGGCGGGAGTCAAAATTACCTCTTCTCCGTCTATTGTTCCGGTCATAGAATCATCATTGGAAGACGAAGTAAATGCCCATTCTTTAATTTCGGGAATGTTTATCTTTATTCTTTCTGACATAAGCTTTTCCAAACCTTGATCTTTGCATAAATTGAGAATTTCCACTATAGCAGATTCGCAGCAGCTGAAGGAGTCGAAGTCCACACTGAAGCTAGCATCGAACTTTACTACGGACAGGAGGGCTGGAGCAATCGCCATCGAAGGTGTTGGAGAAGACGAGAAAGACGGCGAAGGCGAAATGGCAGAAATCGCGAGACAGGGAGCAAGCAGAAAGACGGAATGCGAGAAGACGCTCTCCGTCGACGATAAAAAGAAAGATCTCTTAACCTAGGTCGACCATCGGTTTTAAATTAAACCATCAATCGTCGATCTATTTTAAAAGATATTGGAGACGATAGTCGAACGGTCGTTCGACGATCATTCCTGAAGCAGAGTAGTCGATCCATCGTTCGACTATTTCTGTCTTCACAAACAACAAGCTGTCGTCAACCAGAGTTCGACGATAGGCTCGACCTGTTCGACGATCTGCGAACGCCGTTCGACGATCTTCAAGCAGATAAGCTATCATCAACCATAGGTCGACGATAGGCTTGATCCGATCGACTATCTTCGAACGTCGTTCGACGATCTTCAAACAAGTTTCAACAAAGGCAGACGTCACACTTAGTCTTTTCCATTAATCATGCCTAGTTGAACCAAAAATAACAGATGCTTCTGTTCATCTAAGGGCTTGGTGAAAATATCACCTCTCTGAAGGTCAGTGGATATGAACTCAAGATAGATCTTGTTATTTTCCACACAATCTCTCAGGAAATGGTGTCTAATCTCAATGTGCTTGGTTCTAGAGTGGTGCACAGGATTTTGTGTAATGGAGATAGCACTGGTACTATCACACATGATTTTTGTGTTCTTGTGTGTGTACCCATAATCCAAAAGCTGGTTTTGAATCCACAGGATCTGTGAACAATAACTAGCAGCAGCTATATATTCAGCCTCTGCAGTTGAAGTTGAGACAAAAGCCTGCTTCTTACAGAACCAAGAGACCAATCTCTCTCCCAAGAACTGACAAGTTCCTGAGGTACTTTTCCTGTCAACCCTACAACCAGCATAATCAGAATCAGAGTATCCAATTAATTCAAATTCTGATTCAGCTGGGTACCAAAGTCCTAGATTTGGACATCCCTTCAGGTATCTCAAGATTCTCTTGAGAAGAATCAGATGAGATTCCTTGGGGTTGACCCGGAACCTAGCACACAGGCATGTAACAAACATTATATCTGGCCTACTTGTAGTTAAATACAATAGGGAACCAACAATGACCCTATAATTCTTTTGATCAACAGGCTTTCCCTGATCATCAGAATCTATAACTACATTAGTAGCCATAGGTGTATGCATTGCTGAAGCATCAGCCATCCCAAACTTCTTTACCAATTCCTTGGCATATTTAGAATTGGGAGATGAAGATGCCATCAGCATCTTGCTTTACTTGGAGACCAAGAAAGTAAGATAGCTCACCCATACTACTCATCTCAAACTTAGAATGCATCAAGTCAGAGAACTTTTTGCACAGTTTGGGATCAGTGGAACCAAAAATAATATCATCCACATACACTTGAACTAACAGGATTGTGTCCTTGTGGTGCTTAACGAAAAGGGTTCTATCAACTACTCCCCTAACAAAGTTGTGCTCTAACAGGAAACTAGCTAGAGTCTCATACCAGGCTCTGGGTGCTTGTTTGAGTCCATAAAGAGCTTTTTGCAACTTGAAAACTTGTGAGGGCTGAGTTGAAGAAACAAACCCAGGTGGTTGTTCAACAAATATGTTGGAACACCCTATTACTAATTTGGGTAAGGATCACTATGCTTGTCTTAGGAATCCCAGTTGACCTAGTTGTATAGTTAAGAAGGTCAACATTAGAATTAGTCTAGGGCTTAGAACTTAGGTTTGGAGCTGCCCCCAGGATCATTCCAAGATCAAGGTTGAAGAGCTAAGTCTAAGGCAATTTTCGTCGAGCTCAGGTCGACGAATCGTCGAACTCCGTTCGACACTCTCGGAGCTCAACTTCAATAAATCGTCGAGCTCCGGTCGACGATCTTCGAGCTCAGATCGACTATCTGCTTTTGGCTTAGTCGTCGAACTCCCCTTGACTATCTTCTAGCCCAGTTCGACGATCCCTCCCTGAAGTTATTTCTCAGGTCTCTGAGCTCGGTTCGACGATCGTCGAGCTCAGATCGACGTTTTCTGTCTGCTTGTCCATTTCATCTCTGAGCTCAGTTCGACGATCGTAGAGCTCAGATCGACGTTTTTTTGGAGAGATCGACGCTTCCAGGAATTCAAATGCTGCTGTTCTTTGGAATGTTTTTGAATATTATCAGCATTTATGTCAAGAGATCTTCTAGCCATTTGTCTTTATTCTGGAGCAAGTTTCAAGGAATTATTCAGAGAATGTTTGCTGGACTTTCCTCTAGAAGACAAGACTCTTTTTGGAAGACATTTATGACTCCCAACGGCTATCTTGGAAGAGAAAACTTCAGAAAACTTTAATTCCTCTCTCCTGTATTTTAAGATATACAGAGATTGACAAGAAAGAAAGTGAACACACAGAATAGAGAATACTGATAGCAGAAGAACAACAGAAGAACTGTGACTCCAATAATCTTCTTGCTGACTGAAAAGTGTTCACAACCTCATCTGAGAACTCCAGACACCTTATTTTCAGCCTTCTTGCTGAAACCATCCTGTGCTGGAGATCAAAGTTCTGAAGACCTATCACCCTAGAGCAAAGCTTCTTTTCCTGAACCTTTCTACATCTCAGGGGGAGCTTTGACATCATCAATCCACTTGTGCTTCTCTCATTTGATTGAGAACAGAGAAGACACCCTTCACTCTTATTTTTCTTTTCCTGCTGTAAAAGGGTTCTTGAACTCCCTTCAAAAGTTCTGTCTGGTTCTGAGAGCCTTGTCAAAACTCAGTGGTGGCAAGACACCTTATCAAAAAATCTAGTTTTGGTTTTTGGGCACCTTATCAAAAGCTCATTGGTGTCAGGACACCTGATCAACTCATCCTGAGTGGATTCCTACCAAGGGTGGTAGAAGAGTGGATGTACCCAGGTTTTTGGGGAACCACTATAATTCCTTGTGTCTTCTGGTTTGTTTGTGTGATTTGTCTACTGTGTGCTGTGCTCTTTACTTCTTGGTTTTTAACCTCTTACTAGCACTCTACACTATATCATAAATTGAATTTTATATGTGCTGTTTATTTCAACTGTGAAAAATTATTTTAAAATACTCTATTCACCCCCCCTCTAGAGTTGAGATAGATCTTAGCCTCACTTTCAATTGGTATCAGAGCGAGGTTGGTTGCTCATACAGGATAACACCTGAACCAAAAGATCCTTGATAAGATCAATCTCTTAAGAGGATTATTTTTTTATATATATCTAGTTTTTTTTTATTTAAAGACATGGCACAGAACAAAGATTATGCAAGCACCAGACCACTGTGCAACCTTTCTAAGTTTGCACTCTGGAAGGCAAGGATTAGATTATACATGAATTCTATTGATGAAGACATTTTCAATTCTGTCTTGACAGTTTGTCCAACTCCACCAGCAAGCTCAAGTACAAATGCTGTTCCACCTCCTTCTGGAACAGATGCAGATATAAAGAAGTGGAAGACTGCAGATGCTAAGGCTATGAACATCTTAGCCCAAACAATGTCTGATGAAATTTTTCAGAAGCTAGCTGAATGCCACTCAGCCAAAGAAATCTGGGACAAACTCTCTGAAATTGTCTCAGGATCTGCTGATGAAAGGAAAGATAGAAGATCTCATCTGATAAGCCAATATGAGAACTTCAAAAAGGGAGAAGCTGAATCAGTAGCTGACATGTACAATAGACTAAGTCTAATTGTCAATGAGCTAAAAACCCTAGACAAAGAAATCTCACTGACTGAGCTAAATGACAAAATCCTGATGTGCTTCCCCAGCACTTGGGATTCAAGAATCTGGCCAATCAAGGATGCCAGAAGTTTAAATGATATTACTACTGAAGCTCTCCTGGGCAAGCTCAAATCCTATGAGCTGCTCATTAAAAATAAAGAAGAAGAAAAGGCTATCTCTCCAGCTACAAGGAAAGAAAAGACCATAGCCTTCAAAGCTGTAGAAGAGGAGCCTGAAGATAAAGCTACAGGAAATGATGAGCTCATAAGTCTACTGGCCAAAAGATTCTACAAGATGGCCAGAAAAGACTTCAGAAAGAGACCATACAAGGGTCATGATAAACCAAGGTATGATAAATCAAACAACAATAAAGAAATTATATGCTTTGGTTGCAGGAAACCAGGCCACGTTGTGCCTGACTGTCCAGAAAACAAGAATAAGGACAAGAAGGAAAGAAGAGAAAGAAGAAAAGAAAAGGATTACAGGAAGAATAGCTCAGACAAAGCCTCCTCCAGCAAGAACAAACATACAAGGAAGGGCTTTGTTGCTGAGACATGGAGTGAGACTGAAGAAGAATCTGAAGCCTCATCCAGTTCCAGTGATGATGAGGATGATGCAGATGAAAAAGAATTTTGCATGATGGCTGTCAATGCCTCACAGCAAAACTCTGATGAAGAATCAGAATCAGACTCAGAAACTCAACCAGATGAAGATCAGGTAATCAACTCTTTTGATTTTAATTCTGAGGACTTCAAAGATGAATTTAAGACACTGTGTCTAGATCTATTAAAATCTGAGAAGGAGATAATCTCTCTCAGAAATCAATTATCTGAGCATAGTGTCCTAAACTCAAAGAACCTCAAACTCTCTGAGGAGTTAGAATGTTGTAGGGAGGAGATAGCTTCACTGAAAAGTGAACTATCAAAGGCCAAAAAGTTTGAAGAATCCCTAAATGGGAGAAGTATCAGACTGATGGACATCACAAGCACAGTGAACTCTAGATTTAATAGCACACTGGGCTTGGGTGCCTCATCCAGCCAACCTATAATTTTGACAACTCCAATCAAGTTTGTCTCTGACAAAGGAAAGGGAGTAATAGAGGTACCCAGGAAGAATGCAGATCTGTCAGAGAAGAATTCAGTTCAACAGATGGCGTCGAGCAGAGCTCGACGATCGTCGAACAGAGCTCGGCGATCTAACTACAGATCGTCGACCTCAGCTCGACGATATCCAAACTCTGAACTTCAGCATAATCGATCTTCGAACAGAGATTGACGATCTGACCCAAGATCGTCGACCTCAGTTCGACGATCGTCGAACAGAAATCAGGATTGTGAACAATCCTTCAATGGCACATCTAGATTCAATCCTAGAAGTCCCACATCCCAAGGCTTTAATCCCTATACTGAATGGATAGTACCTCCTAGGAGATACCATCCTGAAGGTTATAAGGATCAACCTGGGATGTCCTTTATTTCAGAATTCAAGGGATATCAACCTAGGCCCAAGGTTAACTGGGTCAAAAACAAATAAGCTGTTTTTGTGTAGGTGAAGACCTATCCAGCATCAAACCATCAATGGTATCTGGATAGTGGGTGCTCAAAGCACATGACAGGGGACAAGGACAACTTCACTTCCTTCAAAGCCAAGCTTGGACCCAAAGTAATTTTTGGAGACTCAAGCTTTGGAACTACAAAAGGATATGGTGCAGTCAAAATTGGCCCAGTCACATTCAAGAAGGTGGCATATGTTGAAGGACTCAAGCACAACTTGATAAGTATCAGTCAACTGTGTGATGAAGGATATCAAGTGACATTCAACAAATCCATATGCAAGGTCAAGACAGAGGACAACACAACTGTGTTGACAGGTAATAGAAGAGGTAACATTTACTTAGTGGATTTTCATTCACCTATAGTAGATATTTGCCTGTTCAACTCCATTTCAAAATCTAATATTTAATGGCATAAGAGACTAGGGCATATTAACCTTAGAACTATTGCTAAGCTATCTAAAGACAACCTTGTTAAAGGACTACCTTCTGGTCCCTACAAGAAGGAAGGACTTTGCAAGGCTTGTCAATTAGGCAAGCAAACTAAAAGTAGTTTTAAATCAATTAATAAGAGTGATTCACCTAGGATCTTGTACCTATTGCACATGGATCTTTTTGGACCCATATCTGTACAAAGCCTAGGAGGGAAATCCTATACTCTAGTTGTTGTAGATGACTTCTCAAGATTCATTTGGGTATTCTTTCTGAGGAAGAAGTCTGATAACTTCAAATGTTTGACAGATTTTCTCAAATGCATTCAGATTGAGTTCAACACTCACATTGCCCTGATCAGAAGTGATCATGGGACAGAGTTTGATTCTCTTCTCATGCAAGAGTTCTGTCAAAGTGAAGGGATCAGGCACACTTTCTCAGCTCCTAGAACTCCTCAACAAAATGGGGTAGCTGAAAGGAAAAATAGAACACTCATTGAATCAGCAACTACATTATTGGCAGATGCTCACCTACCTCTGTCCTTTTGGGCTGAGGCAGTGAACACCTCCAACTATGTGTTGAACAGAAGCCTGATACACAAGCTGAAGGGCAAGACTCCCTATGAATTGCTCAAAGGGAAGAAACCTAAAATAGGCTATTTCAAAGTTTTTGGTTGCACTTGTTTTATTCATAATAATGACAAGAAATATCTAGCAAAATTCCAAGCTAAAGCTGATGAAGGAGTGTTTCTGGGATACTCCATGATCAGCAAGGCCTATAGGGTCTATAATAAATCTTCCTGTAAAATTGAAGAATCTGTTCATATTATTTTTGATGAAGCTAACATGTCTTTCAAGGAGAAGAATGCTTCTACCATAGAACCTTTGCAGGTACATTCTCTAGCGGAAGACTTAAACAAATTGCAAGTTGCTGAAAAGAATGAGAGCAGTGATGATGAAGAAGAAGTTCAACATCTTGAAGAAAATCATCCTGAAGAGCCAGTTGCTGCTCCACTAGGGGAGACAACAACACAGGCTGGTGAACAATCAACACTCCCTGTTGACTTAGTAACAACAAGAGATCATACAATCACCCAAGTAATTGGAGAAATTTCAGCTGGTGTGCAAACTAGAAATCAGGTCAACCAGAACCTGATGCACACTTGCTTCCTATCTCAAATTGAGCCTCAATCCATACAAGATGCAGAGCAAGATCCACACTGGATCATTGCAATGCAAGAGGAGTTGCATCAATTTGAAAGGAACAAGGTTTGGGAACTAGTGCCTAAGCCAAAGGATCATCCCATTGTTGGAACAAAGTGGGTATTCAGGAACAAGCTGGATGATCAAGGAGTTATAGTCAGAAACAAGGCAAGGCTAGTTGCTCAAGGGTACTCTCAACAAGAAGGAATAGACTATGATCAGACATTTGCACCAGTTGTAAGGTTGGAAGCCATCAGAATATTCCTAGCCTTTGCTGCTCACAAGGGCTTCAAAGTGTATCAAATGGATGTAAAGAGTGCATTTCTCAATGGGGACATCAAAGAGGAAGTCTATGTTAGACAACCTCCAGGTTTTATCTCTCTAACTCACCCTGATTATGTTTACAAATTGCATAAAGCATTATATGGTCTCAAGCAAGCTCCTAGAGCATGGTATGAGACCCTAGCATGCTTTCTTCTGGAAAATGATTTTGTTAGGGGGAGAGTAGACCAAACTCTTTTTATTAGAACCCATAAGTCCCACACCCTACTAGTGCAAATTTATGTAGATGACATTATTTTTGGTTCTACTGATTCAAAATTGTGCAAAAAGTTTTCCAAGCTTATGCACTCTAAATTTGAAATGAGTAGCATGGGTGAGCTGTCCTTCTTCTTAGGACTGCAAGTCAAGCAACATGCTGAAGGCATATTTATTTCTCAAACCAAGTATGCAAAAGAATTGGTTAAGAAATTTGGTATGTCTGATGCATCATGTATGAAAACACCCATGCCCTCAAATGCTGTAGTAGATGCTGATGAACATGGGAAACATGTTGATCAGACAACATATAGAGCAATAATTGGCTCTTTATTGTACCTTACAGCTAGTAGGCCTGATATAATGTTTGCCACATGTATTTGTGCTAGATTCCAAGTTAGCCCTAGAGAGTCACATTTAATCTTAGTTAAGAGAATTCTTAGGTATGTAAAAAGTTGTCCAAATCTAGGTCTCTGGTATCCAAAAGATTCAGCATTTGATTTAACTGGATTCTCAGATGCTGATTATGCTGGATGCAGAATAGACAGGAAAAGCACCAGTGGAACATGTCAGTTCCTTGGTGACAGACTTGTCTCCTGGTTCTGTAAGAAGCAAACATCTGTGTCAACCTCAACTGCTGAAGCTGAGTATATGGCTGCAGGCAGTTGCTGTTCACAAATATTGTGGATACAGAATCAGCTCTTAGACTATGGCTACAACTTAGAGAAGTCTAAAATTTTCTGTGATAATACTAGTGCTATCTCTATAGCTCAAAATCCAGTCCTCCATAGTAGGACAAAACACATAGAAATTAGGCATCATTTTCTAAGAGATAATGTAGAGAAAAATAAAATTGAACTTCAATATATTCCTACTGATTTGCAAAGGGGAGATATTTTCACCAAGCCTTTGGATGAAAAGAAACACAGTTTCTTCCTAAATCAATTAGGCATGTTAGATGGAGGAAGCCTTAATTAAATTACAAGATTTTGAAAAGCTAAAACAGACCAAGACTAGGCCAAAAACCCTTCTTTTTGTGTCTGTAGAATGTGTTTAGACTCTGAACTGCGCTCGACGTTTTCCCCAAAATCGTCGAACAGAGATCGACGATTTTCCAAAAATCGTCGACCAGAGATCGACGCTTTTGCAGTCGTCGATCTGAGTTCAGAGTCCTCGCTAGAACTAGGCTTTCTCTCTTTCTGATCAGAGGGCGTCGAGCTGAGCTCGACGTTTTTCAACATCGTCGAACTAAGATGGCCGATTTTGAAGACTCTTCAGATTCCCTCTGTAGCCCAAATCGTCGAGCTAAGCTCGACGTTTCGTCGAGCTGAGCTCAACGATCTTCCTTTTCGCCGTCGAACCCTAATATAAAATCTTTCTTTCAGCCGTCGTTCTCCTTTTGCGCTTTCATACTCTGCAACTTTCTTTCTTTTCCCTCCAAACTCTCTACGCTTGGTCGTTTTTGGTTTTCTGTTGCAGGTGAATATGGCTGAATCAAGTGCTGCTATTGCTAAGATGAAGTTCGACACAGGCTTTGACATCGACATAAACTCCTTCGACGGAAGCGACCAGCGCTTCAAGGACATCCTAAACTTATTCAGAGAACAACAGCTGACTCCAATAATGACTACAAGGATGAAGATCGCCTCAAAAGAAATTAAAGAGTGGTGTTTTACCGCAACAGACGAGACTGAGAATTCTGTTGTCGGCACCATTATGGGGACTCAGGTATTTCTATCCCCGGCTCTTTTAAAAGAAGTCTTTCAACTCAGTACTGGAGAAGACTCCATTGAACTGTCTGGAGAGGAGTATGACTCCATGCTGGATAGGATGGGTCACAATGCAGTCAACCCTAATAAGCTACTGAAGAAAAATCTGGCTATAGAATTTCAATTCCTGGCTGATGTAGTTGGGAAGGTGCTGTTTGCCAAGCATTCAGCCCATGACACCATTTCCAGATATCAGTTCTGCCTGATGGGAGCTTTATTAGATAAGAAACACCTGGACTGGGGCTCCATCTTCTTCACTCTGATTAAGAAGAAGATCAACAAGAATGCAGTTAGTTATGGGAGAATCTTAGGGGTCTTTCTGCACAACAGGTGCCCTGACCTTTTAACCTCCTCTGGCATGTTTATCAATGCATCCAAGAGGCTTTCCTGTGCCCTCTTCAGTAAATGGGACAGGCAGATCATAAACCCCTCCAGGGCTGCTGCACCACTTCATTCAGGCACAAGGACTATCTCAGTCACTCCTCCAGCAGAAGAGATGCCTGCTTCTTCCCCTCCTCCAGCCATATCCACCCAAGCCGTCACCTCCTCACCACCAGTCACCACCATAATCATCTCATCCCCAATTACCATTTCCTCACCTATGTCATCCCCTCCTCTATCCACCTCAGAGGAATTCCATCCTCTCTTTTCCCATTCAACCTTCTCCCTACCATCCTTCTCACTCATTGATGATTCCTTCATGGATGATTCACCCTCTACTCCTCCTGAGCCACCCTCAACTTCCTCCTTTCAACAAATGCTCCATGACATTCTCTCTCAACCCTCCTTCACACCATCTCTTACTTCCCCTATCTCCACCTCAACCTTCTCTATCTCCATAATTCCATCTTCTGAACCAACCATTCTCTCTCCACCTTTCTCCACATTTTCAGTTTCAGCCACCATCCCTCCATCCACCTTTGCCTCTACCTCTGCTCAAGCCCCACTTGAGCATGTGGATCTTCCTAGTTTGGCAGACAGGCTGTATGAGTTGCTAGCTCCCAAGCTGACATCTCTACTGGAGTCTTCCCTGGCTCCACTCCTGAAGCAAGTACAGGAGCTGTCTACCAAGCTTGCCTTCCTTTCCTCCTCCCTGGCTATCCCATCTTCTGTGTGCCTTGATTCACCTCTCTCTGAACCAAGGCAGGGGGAGATGCCCTATGAAGAAGTGGATGTGCCAGCTGCTGATATTATGTCTGCTCCAGCTCCAGCTCTTGGATGTGCTTTTGCACTGAATCTGCAGAGGCTGCTATCTATATTTGATACAGTCCATTTCAGCTGTCTGCCTGCAACTCCTGCTGAAGATTTGTCTAAGGCCATTGTGCCTGTATCTACCTGTGATCCCAGCCATATTGATTCCTACATCAAGTCCTGGAAGGCTGTGGATATCTCTGATGCTGCTACTAAGGCCACTGTGCCTCTTTCTGTTGAAATTGCTGCTGCTGCTACTGCTGACATAGAAATGATTCCAGCAACTGATGCTGATGAAATTGCTGCTCCTGCTCTAGTGTCTGCTCCTGATTCTGTCTGCTCTGCTGCTGCTCTTTCTCCTCCTTCTCTTGCTGTTTCTGCAAAACTTAAAGCTCAAGAAGAGCTTATCAGAAGAATTGATGATCTGTATGATCAACCTCAAAGTTCTGAGAGTGACCAGTATAGGACTGATTCTGATGATTCTGCTAGCACTATTGCCAAGAAGAGAAAAGCCAGAAGTAAAGCAATGATGTCAGTCCCTCCTGCCAAAGCCAAAGACTCCAATGATATTCCATACTACATCCTGCATGACTGCCCCATCTCTGAGCCATGGATGCAATACTCCAAGAATCAACTGAAAGCTATGAAGAAGAAGAGGAAGCTTGACAAATATGAAAAAGGATCTTCTCAATATCAGCCTCCTCCTCCTCCTCCAGATTCTGGCTCAGGTTCAGCCCCTCAAGCTCCAGTCTCCAGACACAGTTCTTCCCAGTATTATCAAAGATCATATCAAAGGGGACAGCATCAAAGGGGATATCAATCCAGAAGAGATCAATTTAGAGGAAGCCAGAGAGGGTATAGACTTCATTCAAGGGAAGGGCAAGGTCACTCTGACCCTTCTTCAGGCCCTTTCCCTTACAAGCTGAAAGACACAATTGTCTCCAGGACTCCTTCTACTGATTCTGAAATCGTCAACAGATATGAACCTCCTATTCCTTTTGAAGATCCTGAGAACAACCCTGTGTCCTGGACAGCCAGAATGAAAGAATTGGCTGCCCTTGATCAAATAAAAAAGGCCAGAGAACAAGGCAAGGATACTTCAAACATAACTACCTTATCAGAGCAGAGAAAGAAAGAACTAGAGAGATATGCATCAAGGAAATTCTTCAATCCAGAAGACTATATGAAGCTGCACCCTGAGGCTGTTGTTCCAAGGCCCAAATCTCAAACTTCTTAGGTGCAGAGGATGACAGAAGGTCAAAGAAAGAAAGTCAGAATCCTAATAGAGAAATTTTATTTAAAAAGGGAACTGAAAGGAAGTGAACTATGTAAGCTAAACATTTCATCCATCTTTGGATATCTGCTGCTATCTATCTGTGAATCTGCTTTGCTGCTATATATCTTCTCTGTAATTTTGTATTAACTTCTGTATTGTTGTATGCCCTTTATTCCCTATGATTGTCTGTAAATAGTAATCCTAACCCAAATAGGGGGAGATTGTTGGAACACCCTATTACTAATTTGGGTAAGGATCACTATGCTTGTCTTAGGAATCCCAGTTGACCTAGTTGTATAGTTAAGAAGGTCAACATTAGAATGAGTCTAGGGCTTAGAACTTAGGTTTGGAGCTGCCCCCAGGATCATTCCAAGATCAAGGTTGAAGAGCTAAGTCTAAGGCAATTTTCGTCGAGCTCAGGTCGAGGAATCGTCGAACTCCGTTCGACGCTCTCTGAGCTCAACTTCAATAAATCGTCGAGCTCCGGTCGACGATCTTCGAGCTCAGATCGACTATCTGCTTTTGGCTTAGTCATCGAACTCCCCTCGACTATCTTCTAGCCCAGTTCGACGATCCCTCCCTGAAGTTATTTCTCAGGTCTCTTAGCTCGGTTCGACGATCGTCGAGATCAGATCGACGTTTTCTGTCTGCTTGTCCATTTCATCTCTGAGCTCAGTTCGACGATCGTAGAGCTCAGATCGACGTTTTTTTGGAGAGATCGACGCTTCCAGGAATTCAAATGCTGCTGTTCTTTGGAATGTTTTTGAATATTATCAGCATTTATGTCAAGAGATCTTCTAGCCGTTTGTCTTTATTCTGGAGCAAGTTTCAAGGAATTATTCAGAGAATGTTTGCTGGACTTTCCTCTAGAAGACAAGACTCTTTTTGGAAGACATTTATGACTCCCAACGGCTATCTTGGAAGAGAAAACTTCAGAAAACTTTAATTCCTCTCTCCTATGTTTTAAGATATACAGAGATTGACAAGAAAGAAAGTGAACACACAGAATAGAGAATACTGATAGCAGAAGAACAACAGAAGAACTGTGACTCCAATAATCTTCTTGCTGACTGAAAAGTGTTCATAACCTCATCTCAGAACTCCAGACACCTTATTTTCAGCCCTCTTGCTGAAACCATCCTGTGCTGGAGATCAAAATTCTGAAGACCTATCACCCTAGAGCAAACTTCTTTTCCTGAACCTTTCTACATCTCAGGGGGAGCTTTGACATCATCAATCCACTTGTGCTTCTCTCATTTGATTGAGAATAGAGAAGACACCCTTCACTCTTATTTTTCTTTTCCTGCTGTAAAAGGGTTCTTGAACTCCCTTCAAAAGTTCTGTCTGGTTCTGAGAGCCTTGTCAAAACTCAGTGGTGGCAAGACACCTTATCAAAAAATCTAGTTTTGGTTTTTGGGCACCTTATCAAAAGCTCATTGGTGTCAGGACACCTGATCAACTCATCCTGAGTGGATTCCTACCAAGGGTGGTAGAAGAGTAGATGTACCCAGGTTTTTGGGGAACCACTATAATTCCTTGTGTCTTCTGGTTTGTTTGTGTGATTTGTCTGTTGTGTGCTGTGCTCTTTACTTCTTGGTTTTTAACCTCTTACTAGCACTCTACACTATATCATAAATTGAATTTTATATGTGCTGTTTATTTCAACTGTGAAAAGTTATTTTAAAATACTCTATTCACCCCCCCTCTAGAGTTGAGATAGATCTTAGCCTCACTTTCAAAATACCTCTTCCTTTAGCTCACCATTTAGAAAGGAACTTTTGACATCCATCTGAAAAACTTTAAACTTCATATAGGCTGCATAGGCTAGAAAGATCCTTATTGCCTCTAGCCTTGCAACAGGAGCAAAGGTTTAGTCATAATCTATACCTTCCTCCTATCTGTAGCCCTGAGCTACAAGCCTAGCTTTGTTCCTTACAATGATTCCATTTGCATCCAACTTGTTTCTAAACACCCACTTGGTGCCTATGATCAGTTGGCCTTTAGGTCTTGAAACCAAAGTCCATACTTTACATCTTTCAAACTGATTGAGTTCCTCTTGCATAGCAATGATCCAGTGGGGATCTAGCTCAGCATCTTTAATGGTGAGAGGCTCAATCTGTGAAAGGAAACAAGCATGCATCACATCCTGTCTTAATTGATGTCTTGTTTGAACACCAGCTGATATGTCTCCTATCACTTGAGATGTATGATGATCTCTATGTGTGACAACATTAACAGGTGGGATGTGATCTTCAGCAATAGTTGGGATTAATTCCTCAGGAGGAATTTGATCTACTATTGGTGGAACAATAACAACAGCTTCTGTAAGGTCTTCATCATTATCTGATTAAGTGATATGAAGAGTTGATAGATGGAGAATCTCTTGAGTGACATCTTTACTAGATTCTGGTACCTGCAATGAACTTGAGGAAGGGGAAGTTTCCTTCTCCTTGTAAAACATCTGAGATTCATCAAAAGACACATGCACAGATTCCTCAATTTTAGAAGATGATTTATTAAATACTCTATAAGCTTTGCTTACTTGGGAATATCCAAGAAAAATTCTCATTGAAGCTTTTGCTTCAAACTTTCTAAGGTATTCTTTATTATTGTTATGAATGTAAACTATACAGCCAAATACTCTAAAATAATTTATTTTAGGTTTCTTTCCTTTAAGCAACTCATAAGGAGTTTTACACTTAAGCTTGTGTATAAGACTTCTGTTCAGCACATAATTAGCTGTGCTAACAGCTTCTGCCCAATAGGAAAGAGGCATGTTAGCATCTACCAATAATGTACCAACAGCTTCAATCAGGGTTCTATTTTTCCTTTCCACTACCCCATTTTGTTGGGGAGTTCTAGGAGCAGAGAAGCTATGTTTGATACCTTCTTTCTCACAGAATTCTTGCATGAGAAGAGACTCAAACTCAGTGCCATGATCACTTCTGATCAAGGCAACCTGAGTAGAATACTCAGTCTGCACACACAATAGAAAATCTGTAAGAACTTTGAAGTTATCAGCCTTAGTTCTCAAGAAGAACACCCAAGTGAACCTAGAGAAGTCATCTACAATTACTAAGGTGTAATACTTTCCTCCTAGACTCTGTACATTTATTGGACCAAAGAGGTCCAAATGTAATAAATACAGGATTCTAGGTGAATCACTTTTATTTACAGATTTAAATGAATTTTTGGTTTGCTTGCCTAATTGACAAGCCTTGCATAGGCTCTCCTTCTTGTAGGGGCAAGAAGGTAAATCTCTAACAAGGTTGTATTTAGATAACCTATATATGTTCTTGAGGTTAACATGGCTAAGCCTTTCATGCCATAAGGTGTTGTTATTAGTTACTTCATTAAATAAGTAGATTTCAGAATGGGTTGAATTAAAATCTACTAAATAAATATTGCCTTGTCTAATACCTACTAACACAACATTACTATTTAAAGTAATATTACAAAGAGTGTTAGTGAATGATACCTGGTATCCTGCATCACATAACTGACTTACTGAGATAAGATTATGCTTCAGTCCAGTTACATATGCAACCCTTTTGAAAGTTACTGCTCTAATGGTAATCCTACCATATCCTTCAGTTTGACCACAGCTAGAATCCCCAAAGATCACCTTTGGTCCAAGCTTGGCCTTGAACTTTGACAGATTTTCTCTATTCTCTGTCATATGTTTGGAGCAACCACTATCCAAATACCACTTGTCCTGAGTGATAGGATAGGTCTTCACCTGCAGTGAGTTAAGTTAAACATTATGGACCCAGGTAACCTTGGGTCCATTATTCTTCACATAATAAAAACTAGAAATGAAAGAATAAGCAGGTTGGGGTTTATAACCTAAGGGGTAAGATCTCCTAGGTGGGATGCTCCATGCAGTTAATGGGTCCACAAACCTAGGGTTTCTATTCATATTGAGGTTTCTAGGGTTCTGATTATAATTTTGAAATTCATGTTGAAAACGTCGATCGGCGTTCGACGATGGATGCACAGATCGTCGAGCTTCGTTCGACCACTGAGCATGTGATCGTCGAGCAGCGTTCGACGCTTTTTGTATTTCCTTAAATTTTTGTTTCCTCTTTTCTCTCTTAGCTTTGTTTAAGACTTGATTAACTTGTCTTACTTGCTCAGTGTTTTTTATCCCATCAGCTGAGATAAAGTTCACTGGAGTTGAAAGATGATTTTTAAGGATAATTGGGGGTTCACATGATGAAGCTCCTAAGCCTAGCTTATTGTTGCCTGACCTAGTGTTTGACATGCTGGTTATTTCAAGCAACTTAAGGCTTCTACCATTCAGAGATTCTTCTAACCTTTTGGACTTAGCTAATTCATTCTTAAGGAATTTTATTTCTTCACTAGAATTAGTGAGTTCTGCTGTTAACCTAATGTTTTCATTAGAGATAAACTCAGATTCAGCAAGCTTATTTCTAAGGTCCTTAATTTCCTTTTCAGAACTAATTAGATCTAAACACAAAGATTTAAAATCTGATTTAAATTCAGCAGATGTAAAATCGTAAGAAGACAATACCTCATCTTCTGTTGGCATTTCTTCATCAGAATCTGAACTTTCTGCAGCTGAGTGATTGTTGCAGGCATCAATTGCCATCAGGAAAATTTCCTTTGCCTTTTCTCTTCCTCATCCTCACTGGAGCTTGAGGAGGAAGATTCCTCATCAGAATCGCTCTAGGTTTCAGCAACAAAACCTCTCTCCTTCTTTTTGTGTTTGTAGGAGGAGGGCTTGGAATGCTTCCTGTGCTGTTCTTTTTCCCTCCTTTTCTCTTTATTCTTTTCCTCTGGACACTCTGGTAGAATATGTCCAGGCTTCCTTCAACCATAGCAAATTATTTCTTTAGCAGGAGAATGATCATACCTTGGTTTATCTTCATATCGTGAAGATTTCTTTCTGAAGTCTTTTCTTCCCATGTTGAGAAACCTCTTGGCAAATAATGCCATTAGTTCCTCATTGGATTAGCTTCCTTCAGAAGCTTCAACAGCTTTGAGAGCAAGAGATTGCTCTTTTCTTATTGGAGTTGGAGTCTTTGCTTCAGCCTCAGCTTCCCTGGTCTTCAGCACTTGCTCAAAAGACTTGAGCTTGCCAAGGAGGGCTTCTGTTGAGATTTCATTTGTACTTCTGGCCTCCTTGATAGGCCAGATCCTCAGATCCCATATGCTGGGGAAGCACATCAGAATCTTATCTTTGACCTTTGTCAATGATATATCCTTGTCAAGAGTCCTCAGCTCATTGATGATTGAGCTGAGCTGGGTGTACATTGCTTCAACTGATTCAGCATCAGTATTCTTGAAGTTTTCATACTGGGAGATAAGGTTAGACCTTCTGTCCTTCCTTTCATCTGTTGAACCAGCTACAATCTGATTCAGTGTATCCCACATTGCTTTTGCTGAGGGACAGTTAGCAACTTTCTGGAATACTTTATCAAACATTGTCTGAGCCAGAATATTCATTGCTTTGGCATCTGCTATCTTTGCCTTTTTGTATTCATCATTGTAATCTGGAGGAGGCACTACACTCAGATCAGTTGATGATGAAGCAGTAGCTGCAACATGTGCTCTTGGTGGTCCTGTCAAAATAGAAGCAAAAATACTCTCATCAATAGAGTTCATATATAACTTAATCCTTGCCTTCCAGATGCTAAACTTAGCTAAGTTGCATGCTGGAGGTCTGGTGCTTGAATAATCTTTGGACTGGGCCATGATGTGAATATCAATAAGCTTGGTATCTATCAGGATCTTGTGACTCAGGTGTTAGCCTGTACAGTCAGTCAACCTCCCTCTTATACCAATTGAAAGTGATGATAGATACAACTCTAGAGAGGGGGTGAATAGAGTATTCAAAAATTTGAACACCCAACTCAACTCCCTTAGAGTTAATTTGCGGAATTAGTTTATAGATATTGATAACCCTATAGCCTAACATAAGGTGTAGTGCATAAGAGAGAGCTAACTATAATTACAGTTAAGCTTGGGATCCTAACACAGCAACTAGCAATCCTAGTTAATTCTACTCACAGCCACAGTACAATGAATTAAATAAACACCACAGATGACACAAGGAATTTTATAGTGGTTCCCTCTCAATAGGTACGTCCACTCTTCTACCACCCTGGTAGGAATCCACTACAGGTTTTAGTTCAGGTGCCCTGCCACCAACTGATCTGCTTCAGGTAGATCAAGTAGACCCTTGAGCTTTTGATCAGGAGCTCAATATCCAACACAGGTTTTTTATCAGGTGCCCTGCCACCAATGGTTCACTTTTGAAGGGAGTAATAACCCTTTGTACAGGAGGTTGAGAGAGTTAAGGCTTCTTCTCTATTGTTAAACAAATTAGAGAAGCTAGTGGATTGCACAGAGCTAGATAGCTCTAAAGAATCAAGGCTCCCCCTGGCTTAGAGAATATCAGGAAAGAGTCTTGCTTCAGGGTGCAGGAACACTTCTGAACTAAGACAAAGAATTGTCTTGAAGTTCTGAAGGAGAAGCTTGAGAAGATTCTTGATATGGAACAGGTGTTCTTCTTCAATCAGCTTCCTTTCTTCTTCTTCTTCTTCTAAAGGCCTCTGAGTGAAAATCTTCCTGTAAGCAGGATGAACTCAGGATGAAGAAGAAATCAGAAGAGCTTTGATCTTCTCAGTTGAATATGAAATGCTGAGAGCTGTAGAACTTTCTTGCTTTTCTCTCTTTTTCTATGCTGCTGAGTGTATGTATATCTGTTCTGAGTATGTGTGTATATATTTCTTCTTTCAAAAGAAGTTCTTTTTATATGAGCCTTTGCAACGGCTTTAATTTGAGTTTGAAACTTTGTCTTCTTCTGGCATCAGCAACCTGGGCTGCAAAAAGCATAAAGCAAAAACAAAACCTGCAGGCAGACATACTATAAGAGGATAAAGCTTTCTAAGAAGCTGCACAACCAATTAGATAAGAAGGGTGCAGAAAAAAGGTCACATCAGAAAGACCTTTTTACAGCCAGAAAAGACTTTCTGAGTCTAACGGCTATAAAGGATAGCCTGGCAGATAAAGCAGAAATTCCATTTCAATTAATAAGACAAAATACTTTGTCAGATAAGATTAGCTCATGCATAAGGAATGGAGCAGAAATTGCATGGAAATAATATCACAAATTTACAGAAATAATATGCCAAATAAATATGAAATAAATCATAAAATAGAAGAGGACAAATTTATTAGACACACAGCAAAACGTCGAACGACCCTCGGAGATCGTCGAACGAAGCACAGAGATCGTCGACCTATCAGACAGATAGTCGAACGATACAGATAGTCGAACTACCCAAGCAGATTGTCGAACTACCACAGCAGATAGTCGAGCTATCAGAACAGATAGTCGGGCTATCAGATAGTCGATCTATCAAGACAGATAGTCGAACTACCAAAGAAAGTAGATAGTCGACCTATCAAACAGATAGTCAAACTATCAAAGAAAGCAGATAGTCGACCTATCAGACAGATAGTCGAACTATCAAAGAAAGCGGATAGTCGACCTATCAAACAGATAGTCGAACTATCAGATAGTTGACCTATCCAAACAGATAGTCGAACTATCAAGCAACACAGATAGTCGACCTATCACACAGATAGTCGAACTATCAAAGAAAATAGATAGTCGACCTATCAAACAGATAGTCGAACTATCAAATAAAACAGATAGTCGACCTATCAAACAGATAGTCGAACTATCAAAGAAAACAGATAGTCGACCTATCAAACAGATAGTCGAACTATCAAGAAAAATAGATAGTCGACCTATCAAACAGATAGTCGAACTATCAAGGGAAACAGATAGTCGACTTATCAAACAGATAGTCGAACTATCGGATAGTTGAGCTATCCAAGCAGATAGTCGAACTATCAAACAAAGCAGATAGTCGACCTATCAAACAGATAGTCGAACTATCAAACGAAACAGATAGTCGACCTATCAAACAGATAGTCGAACTATCAGACAGTTGAACTATCCAAGTAGATAGTCGAACTATCAAGAAATCTGTCTGGTCAAATGAATTCGAGCGGGGTTCGACGATCGGCGAGGCAGATTCCACAGAACGTCGAGCTACCAAGAGTTGAACTAACTCAGATATAGACGATCTGCTGATAGAAAAACGTCGAGCAACTGATAGACGATCGTCGAACAGTCGATAGACGATAGTCGAGCGGCGTTCGACCATAGTCGAACAAAAAACAACTTAACCAAATTTACATATGGAAAAGTGACAACTCTAAAACTAGAGCAAACTAACTAAACAACAAACCTTTGACCATAGATAAATCTTGGGTCAAGGGACTAAAAGAGAAGACTGAACTCAAATCAAAACTAGGGTACCAACACATATCCAAGATCACATAATTAGCTTATGCTTATAAGGTTGTGTTGCAACCCTTTCGCATAAGCTACTTTTGTGAAAGTGACTAAGTCGTTGGTGATCTTACCATAACCTTTGGTGATCCCTCTATCTGATCCACCAAATATCACCTTAGGTCCATCCTTTATTGGAATGAAATCCTTCAGGATGCACTTTGATCCAGTCATATGCCTGGAATAACCACTGTCCAAATACCATATAGGGGTATGACAACTTGGACTCACCTGCAAGAAATAAATCATTTAACCATAGGACCCCAATTCTTATTGGTTCCTAGGTGCATGTTAGGCTAAAAATGAATATGCCTGCCTACAGCTCTTCTGACAGGCATGCCGACATTATCTCTCTGTACACTATTATTATGCCAGCAA
This sequence comes from Platanthera zijinensis, assembly GCA_039513925.1. Taxonomy (NCBI): domain Eukaryota; kingdom Viridiplantae; phylum Streptophyta; class Magnoliopsida; order Asparagales; family Orchidaceae; genus Platanthera; species Platanthera zijinensis. Next base: position 185,318,297 of record CM077088.1, on the reverse strand, counting down.
TCAATGGCATAGTGGCCCACTTTGCCACAGCACTAGCACTCATAGATGTTATACCTTCTTTTAAGGGTTGGTTTAACAGCATTGCTGTCAATAGATCTCAGTCCAGCTGGTACAATAGCAGCCTTTTTCTTATGTCTTCTAGCCATAGCCTGATTTAGGATCTGTCTGGCAGTAGAGGTACTTGGGGTATCTTGAACCCTACCAGCAGCTGCCTTCTTTTCAAAGAGCATGCTCTTATGGCTTCAGATATGCCCTAGTCCTGTTTGCTGACAGACTTTCATTTGGTCTGATTGTGGACTGACAGATTTTGAGAAGGGGTATGTACACCAAACACAAATGGTCTATGATGGGCCATTTGAATTTCTTCATGGGCTTCCTTGTAGGCACTAGCACCCTTGTCATTCCTACCACCATAGTGGTGAACAGCTTTGTTCTTATTTGTGGATCCACCATTCTCTTAGTGACCATAGATGTTCTCTTGGTCATACCTGTTTGATTGTAGTAGCACTCTCTTGAAAGGAATATGAGGCTTGGAGGCTAGTGGTTGCACTGGAGCTTTGCCCTTCCTTTTTTAATTGGCATCTCTAGTGTTCCCTTTGAAGCTTAAACCCTTCTTATCCTTTTGGGAGGAGAAGGAATCTATCAAAGGCAGCACAGTACATAGCTTCAAAAACTTTGCCACTAGCTCCTTCTCCTTTTGGAGTTTACCTTTATTGGATCCCTAGTTGGATTTGGGCTAGGTTCACTAATTTAGGCTGAGTCTGACCCAACATTATATAGCTAGGGTCATGTCTAGTAGTCATAGAGTTTAGGCTAAGTCATGTTAGGTCTACTTCCTTGGACCAGCCAACAAAGGACCTCAGAAGACTCAGACTTAGAAGATATCAGAAGACAGTTTGATCAGTTCAAAATTCTTCGAACTAAGCTCGACGATTGCCGATCTTAGATCGACAAAACTCAGAGTTAATTCTCTGTGCTGAGCACGATGATATTCGAGCTCAGGTCGACGATTTGTTCTCTTCAGACAAATTCTCAGCTCGACGAACTCAGAGTGCAGATTTGGCAAGTATTTCTCAGTTAGCAGTTCGCAGAGCTCAGGTCGATGAAGATGCATTCTTAGGTCGACGATCTTGGATCTCAGTTCGACGAATTCTGTTCAGAGTTCGATGTTTTCTATTTGGTTCTCGAATGAGTTTTTTCCCTCCTCTTGTTTCTTTATTTTCTCATTTATTAGCAGTATTATTCTGAGTATTTAATGCACATATTCATCTGGATATAGCCGTTATTGGCTGCATTAAATATGGTATTCATCAGAATAATTATTTTCTTATTCTATCAAAGATAGTTAGGGAAACTCATAAATATTTTATTCCAGCCATTTTAAATTCTCCAGATCAGGCAACATTAAAGGAAGTTATTCAAAATTCAAAGGAGAATTAATTGACAGAGTATTAAAAAGAGATTCTCTCTTTTCAAGGATACAGAGACAAGAAAAGAAAAAGAGACAGCATAGAGAATATTCAACCACTGGACATCTCTTTCATTCTCTCTCAGCGCTTTTTCATTTTTTGCTAATACTCAAGACTGAAGAAGAACAACCATAAAAAAAATCAAGAGTCTTCTTCATCTTTAGTTCCAGGAATCTACAGAAATCTTTGATTACACATCAGTCAATTGGATTTCCTGGACATTGGCAGATCAAAGCTGAAGACCCACTCACCCTAAAGCAAAAGCTTATTCTTCCTGAACCTTCATCTTCTCAGGGGGAGCTTTGACACCATCAGAATCCACAAAGTCTTCTCAAGTTGTTTTTGAGAAAAGAGAAGACTTCCATCAACCTCTTTCCACCCCACTATACAGGGTTTTAACTCCCTTCAAAAGTTAGCTTGGTTGCAAGTCTCCTGATCAAAATACTTCTATGTTAATAGAACTTTAAGTTAACTCAAGAAATTTTCATATATCATATGCAGTAGGAAGTGTATAGATTACTTGAAAAATATCTTGACTAAGCCCACAAAATAGACTATTCATAGCTTTGGCATTTAAATGACATTCGTGCTTATTTAAATTATTCGGGGGCTTGATATAAGTCATGTTCCAAACTTCTATATCAAATAATATAAGAAATTTCCTCATTAGTGTTCTCCATTCATTATAGTTCAATCCTATAAATAGAGGCGGTACTAATGAATTTTTTGTGTACTATTTTTCATTCATCTTAGTCGATTCGAGATCATGGTGTGCCATTATTCAAGGTGGTGAAACTGTTTTGGAATAACCCTCCTCTTATACCACTTGTTGGATCTCGCGGTCAACCTTAAGGGGGGGGGATAAATAAGGTTTCGAGCATTATTTGAAAATTCAAATTATTTTTCCCCATAAAATCGAGTTCTGGAAGCTACCGCAGGGCGTTAGGTACCTAACGTGTGGCGGTATATCTATGAACTCGTTTCCTGTGCAAATTATCTTATACACCCCTTAGATGAATACCAACTAATAAAAACCACAGCAGATCACATAAGTAATGAAAATAATAAAAACTAACTTTATTAAAATTGAATCAACAAGAAGTTCTAAACGATTACAAAATCGTGATCCCCGTGACACCGGATATCGAAGGCAGTGAAAAATAAACACTCTTTTGTTTTCTATACCGACCCGCTCCACGGACCGGTTGGCTCTCTCTCTTTTTCTCCAAGAATGGTCTTTGAGTCGACTCTTCACCTCCATATAAGGAAGGTTCTTAGATACCCGTTAAGTCCTCCAATCTAGACGTCCCTACCTCGGGATGATTTTTCGCGGAATCCTACCCAGATTTTGACGACCCTCACCAGTCGATTTTCCTCACCACAAGATTAATAAAAAGAGAAGATTACAAAAATAAAGATGTAAGGAATCTAAAAGATTAAGTTCTCCCTCTAGACGATTTCTCCGTCGAGCGATACGCGGCCGGTTCTTGAGATCTTCGTATGGTAGCAACTGCTTGGTTGTTTGTATTCGTTGTAGATCTTGGATCGCCGGAGTCCTTCGTGCGTAAATGGGAGGGAGGCGAAGTTCTTTTCCTTTGATGAAAACATTTGGAACGGAATGCATAGAGGCGGTCGAACCCTAGAATACACAAAATTGATCTCTCTTTGTCTTCAGGTCTCGAATACAGAACACGAGGCGCCTTATATATGTCTTCGTGAAAATAGGCTACCGCCGATGGTAAGAATAGCGCTCGATAGTAGGTTCGGGCGCTTGATGTGCCAGCTATCGTCTAAATTAGGAAAAAATATTCAAAAATGAATATTTTCCTTTTTCAAATGCTAACGCGACATGGTAGATAGATAGCGCCCGGCGGTAGGCCTTTCTCAACGCACTCAATGCCTTGGAGCGTTGAGTGGGTTATCGTAGCACGGTACCAAGATAGCGCCCGACGGTAGTTCTGTCTCAATGCACTCAATGCCATGGAGCGTTGAGTGGGTTACCGCGGAGCAGTACCAACCTTACGTGAAGGATGATAAAAGCTTTAACACCTGAGGGGATAGATCTATTTAACTCTAGTGGGGGTGAATAGAGTATTTTAAAAACTTAATTAGTTTTTATAGCGGAATTAAAATAGTGATATATATATCTTAAGAAAGTGTAGGAATAAAAAGCTAACTAACATAACATACATCACACAGCAAAAAGAAAACAACAAACAACTTGACGACATAAGAAATTTATAGTGGTTCCCCTAAACTTGGGTACATCCACTCTTCTACCACCCAAGTAGAAATCCACTACAAGTTTTTTATCAGGTGCCCTGTCACCAATAGGTTTTTGCTCAGGTGCCCTGTCACCACAAGATCTATTTGAAGAGAGATCTCACAATCCTTTAGGCTTTTGATCAGGTGCCCAAAAACCAAGCTAAGTCTTTTTATAAGGAGACGTAGGAACCAAGTGTTTTAAAACCTTATGTACAGTGAGGTGAAAGATGTGATATTGTCTTCTCTTTCTCAAACAGCTGAGAAGACTTTAGTGGATTGCTTGATGTTGACAAAGCTCCCTCTAAGATGATTATTTTTCAGGAATTGCTGGAAGCTTTGCAGGGTGTAGGTCTTCTTGATGATCTCTAGAAGCTTTTTGACTTATTGAGTTTTGATGTCTCTTGAAATCTTGGAGAAGATTTGCAGATGATGAAGACTGTATGAGTATGCAGACTGAATATGTTTCTCTTTATCTACCTATAGCCCTTTATCAATTCTCTAACTCCTTATCTTCAATCTTCTTGAAAACTCTTTTATATTTCCTTGTAGAAATTCTGTCTCTGAATTTAAATTCTACTCCTTGATTGATTGCTGAAATCTTGGAACTTGGACAAACGGCTAGAAGGGCAATAAATTGATTCCTTAACTACCGCAGTTATTAAGCCGAATATTGACTCTCTGAAATCCAGTAATTAATGTTTCCAATGAACGACTATATTCATAAGAATATATGCATTTAATTACTCAGAGCAATATAAGTAATAATATAGTATCTAAGCCTTGGTCAATCCAGAAATTAACTGCAAAGAACGGAAATAATGAATTGACATAAATCGTCGATTTCGGTACAAATTTCGTCGACCTGAACTCAAAGTTCGTCGAGCTGAGAAATCGTCTTCGTTGACCTGAGCTCAGAGAAAAATATTCTGGAAAGAAACTGCCAAAGCTAAGCTCCAAGTTCATCGAACTGTGGTAGAATATCATCGTCCAGAGAAACAGAGAGAAAAGGGAGTTCGTCGACCTGAGCTAGTATTTCGTCAAGCTCAGCTCAGAGTAGAAACTCTGAGTTCGTCAATCTGCGATCGACGATCGTCGATCTAAGTTCGAAGAACTTCGAACTAATTTCTAAACTCTCTTAAAAACGGTAATTCTTCTAAGTCTAGACCTCTAAAGTCTTCTCGAGGCTGGATCTTAAGATGTCTAACCTAGTCAAACTGTCCTAATCATAGAACTAACAAATTGACCCTAGGCTATACATGATGGGTCAATAACCTAATAGTGAACCTAGCCCAAATTCAAACTAGGGATCCAACAATCTCCCCCTATTTGGGTGAGGTCACTAAACGAAAAAAAGAAAATGTTGGAACCCCTAGGTGATTTAGGCTAGGTTCTCTTCTTAGGTTGTGACCCATGTTGTATAGAAGGGTCAAATTTTCTGTATTTCTAGAGTTTAGGCCATGTACTTAGAGTCAACAGTACAAAGGACCAGCCTCCATCACTGCCAGAGACTCAAGACTTAGAGAAATCAAGATTTAGAAAGAGAGATCTATATTCGTCGATCTCAGGTCAAAGATAGTCGTACTCAGCTCAACTAACTCAGAGATAAAATTCTTTGAACTGAGTTCGACGATCTCTGTTCACAGGTCGACTAATACTTCATCTCTCAATGCCAAAGATCACTCAACACCAAAGATCACTCAGCGCCATAATCACTCAGTGCCAATGTACTCAGCGACATAATTCACTCAAAGCCAAAGCTGATCTCAGGTCAACGAACTCAGCGCACAGAATCATTCAGTTTATGCAGTGCAGTTGTTCGCAGAGCACAGGTCGACGAAATCACAGGTCGACGAAATTACAGGTCGACGAAAGCTGATCTCAGGTCGACAAAAATTGTAAGACATTTTGTTATTTATTCTTTCTCTTTCTGTCTCATCACTTTATATCTATTATAGGCTATTAATTCCCTTGTAAATCAATGCACTTATATTCTCTGAATAGAGCCGTTACTGGCAGCATTGATTGCTAACATCCTCTATGGAATTAATTTCTTATATCTCGGGACAGACATAGAATAGAATAATTGACAGCATTCTTGCCGTTTTTCGTTCCCAAGATTTTGGCTGCACATTTATTGCAGAGTTTGTTTTTGAAATTCGACCAAGTTGTAGTTATCTGATACACATCTCCCTGATAAGAAAACAACAAGTGGGAGATCATATACACAGAGACGGCAATCCATCATCGACAGAGTTACAGAAAAGAAAACATACAAAAGTGCAGTAAAAAATCTCTAAGAATTTTTGACTGCTCTCAAGAGAAGACGAAAGAACAACCATCACCATCAAAAGTCTTTCTTTCCTCTCCTTCTTTCTTTTCAAGGATCTCAAGTGACATCAACATTCAAATCATTCAAGGCCTACTCACCCTTTTACAAAGCTTCCACTCCTGAACCATTCAAGATCTCAGGGGGAGCTTTGTCATCAATAACAACAACAAATCCACATAGTCTTCTCACTGTGTTTTGAGAAAAGAAGACTTTCATCAAACTCTCTTCGCCACCTCTATACAGGGTTTTAATTTCCTTCAAAATTATTCTAGTTGCAAGTCTCCTTCCAAAAGACTTGAGAGTTGGTTTTTGAGCACCTGATCAAAAGCTCATTGGTGGCAGTCACCTGATCAAAACCTGTAGTGGATTCCTACCTAGGGTGGTAGAAGAGTGGATTTACCCATGTTTGGGGAACCACTATAAAATTCTTGTGTTGTCTGTGTTTGCTGTGATTTTTCTTTGTGCTTGTGCTATGATACATATGTGTTGTGTAGATTAGATATATATCTCTAGTTTATCTGCTACACCTGTACACTTATACACTTATAGTATAGTAACTTATTTTATTAAAGATTCTTTAATATAGCAAAAAAATTAAAAAGGTTTCAATAACTCTATTCACCCCCCCCCCCCATCTAGAGTTTTCAGAGCTTACCCTATCTTTCAATTTGTATCAGAGGAAGGTTAATCATATCATACATGCTCATACCTGGATTAACCAAGATTCTCAGGATAAACTCTTAATAAGCTTTAGCAGTCTCTCTGATTATTTTTATTTTCTGTTATCATGGCAAAAAACAAGGATTATGCCAGCACCAGACCTCCAGTTTATAACTTGCAAAAGTTTGGAATCTGGAAGGCAAGAATCAAGCTGTACATGAACTCTATTGATGAGGATATTTTTCAATTCTATCTTGACAGGACCACCAGCTCCATTGGCCTCTACCTCAACTTCAGTAAATCTCAGTGCAATGCCTCCTCAAGATCAAGCTGATGCACATAAGAAGGCAAAGATTGCTGATGCCAGAGCTATGAATATACTGGCCCAAACTATGTCAGATGACATATTTCAAAAGGTTGCTGATTGCACATCTGCAAAAGCCATTTGAGATTCGCTCAACCAAATGGTAGCAGGCTCTGCTGATGAGAAGAAGGACAGAAGATCAAATCTCATCTCCCAATATGAGAACTTCAGGAAAGATAAAGTAGAATCTATAGAAGAAATGTACAACAGGCTGAGCTCCATCATAAGTGAGCTCAGAACATTGGATAAAGAAATCACTCTGACTGAGGTCAATGACAAGATCCTCATGTGCTTTCCTAGCATATGGGACTCCAGAATCTGGCCCATCAGAGAAGCTAGAAGCTTGGCTGAAATATCAACAGAATCTCTTCTTGGAAAGCTCAAATCCTATAAGCAACTGATCAAGTCAAGAGAAGCTGCAGTTGAACCAAAAGCTTCAACACCTACCAAGAAGGAACAAAGCTTGGCACTCAAAGCTGCAGAAGAATCTCCCAGCTTATCAACCAATGAAGAACTTATGAGTCTCTTTGCTAAGAGATTCTATAAGATGGCAAGGAAGGATTTTAGGAGGAAGCCTTCAAGGAATGAAGATAAACCCAGGTATGATAAGACCCCTTCTAAAGAAGTTTTCTATTTTGGATTCAGGAAACCTGGACATTTTATCTCAGAATGTCCAGAAGCTCAAAAGAAAGACAAAAGGCAAGAAAAGGAGTCAAGAAGACATCAGCACAACAAGGCCTCCTCCAGCAAATACAAAAAGAAGGAGAAGGGCTTTGTGGCTGAAACCTGGAGTGATACTGAAGATGAAACATCCTCCTCCAGCTCTAGTGAGGATGATATAGAGGAAAGGAAGGCAAGGGAAGTTTGCCTTATGGCAATAGATGCTGAAAGCAACAGATCAGATTCTGAACGATCAGAAGATGAAGAATCCCTCTCTGAAGAGGATCAGGTAATTGCATCATATGATTTTCAATCTAAAGAATTTCAATCTGAGTTTAAACTATTGTGTTTAGACCTAATAGGATCTAAGAAGGAAATCAAACTTCTCAAGGAAAAACTGTTAGAACAAGAAAAATTCATTGCTGATAATGAAAAATTAACTAAAGAACTAAACCTAGGTAATCAACAAATAGTGTTCTTAAAATCTGAATTAAGTAAGGCTAAGGAACTAGAAGAAACCTTAAATGGTAGAAGTTTACAATTGATATACATAACTAGTTCAGTTAATACAAGATTTAATAATAACAAACAAGGATTAGGAGTCTCATCTAGTGAACCAATCCTCATTCAGAAAAATCAACAATCAAAACCTATTAATTTTATTTCTAAAAGTGGTAAGAAGAATACTGAAAAGGTAGACAAAGTTAATGAAGTTCTTAAACAATTAGAAATTAAGAAGACAAATCAGAAAAAAAAAACATAACTATGTTCAGCAAATTTCGTCGAACTCAGAACGGCGAAATGGGTATGGTTCGTCGACCTCAGAACGACAAACTCTGAACGCAAATAATAATGCTATCTATTCTTCGAACTGGGATCGACGAAACTAGTATGGTTCGTCGACCAGTTATCAACGTTTCTGGGGCTCTGAGAATAGATATCTCCATTCTTCGAGAAGAGATCGAAGAACTCAACCCCGATCGTCGATCTCAGGTCGACGAACTTACTCAAATTTGTCAGATCCAGTTCATAACCAGAGTAACCTAAAAGCTAATAAATCACTTAATCCCTTTAGTCAGTGGGTCATACCTCCTAGAAGGTATCATCCCTTAGGTTATAAGGATCAACCTGAATGCTTATTTATTTCAAGCTTCAGCTATATTAAATAACAAGGACACAAGGTAACCTGGGTAAAAAACTGCTAATCCTCTTTTCAGGTAGAAGAGAACCCTGTCACTCAAAACAAATGGTACCTGGATAGTGGTTGCACTAAACATATGACAGGTTGCAAAGAATGTCTAATCAACTATAAAGCAAAGACTCGACCTAAAGTAATCTTTGGGAATTCAGGATTTGGATTGACAGAAGGCTATGGTGACTTCAACTGTGGAGCTGTCACATTCAAAAAGGTTACTTATGTAAATGGTCTAAAGCATAACCTGATATCAGTAAGCCAACTATGTGATACAGGTTATCAAGTAAGCTTTACTAACTCCTTATGCATTATTTCTTTAAACAACACAACTGTTTTAACAGGAATTAGACAAGGCAACATCTACTTAGTAAATTTTAAATCTTCTAATTCTGAAATTTGTCTATTCAACTCTGTTAGCATTCAAACTAGCTTAGGGCACAAAAGACTAGGTCATGTAAACTTTAAGAATATAGCTAGGTTATCTAAGGACAATCTTGTTAGAGGTTTACCTTCTGGTCCCTACAAGAAGGAGGGCCTCTACCGGGCTTGTCAACTAGGCAAGCAAACTAAATCTAGTTTCAAATCCATTAATAAGAGTGATTCACCTAGAATTTTGTATTTGCTCCATATGGACCTTTTTAGTCCTATTGCTGTACAAAGTCTAGGAGGAAAGTCTTATACATTAGTTATTGTAGATGACTTCTCTTGATTCACATGGGTTTTCTTTTTGAGAGCAAAGTCAGATACCTTTCAAGTTCTTACAGATTTTCTCAAGAACATACAGATTGAGTATTATACTCAAGTTGCATTGATCAGAAGTGATCATGGCATTGAGTTTAAGTCTCTTCTTATGCTAGATTTCTATAGGAAAGAAGGTATAAGACACTGCTTCTCATCTCTCAGAACTTCCTCAACAAAATGGGGTAGTTGAAAGGAAGAATAGAACATTCATTGAAGCTATAGGTACATTGCTTGCAAATGCTTACATGCCTTTATCCTATTGGGCAGAAGCTGTAAGTACATCAAACTATGCCCTGAATAGAAGCCTTATACACAAACTAAAGCTCAAGACTCCCTATGAACTACTTAAAGGGAAGAAACCTATAATCACCTATTTTAAAGTATTTGGATGTATATGCTATATTCACAATAATGACAAGAAACATCTTAGAAAATTTGAAGCTAAGACTGCAATGGGAATTTTTCTAGGATATTCCCAAGTCAGCAAGGCATATAGGGTGTTTAATAAATCAACACTAAAAATTGAAGAATCCATGCATGTGATATTTGATGAATCTAACATGTTTTACAAGGAGAGAGATATCTCTACCAACAGTAATTTGCAGGTATAGAATTTGTGTTAGAGCTTTGGTGATCTAAACCTTACCTCAAAGGTTGAATCACATCCCTCTCCACAAGCTCTATCAGAAGCTGAAAGTGAAGAAGAAACTGTTGAAGACGCCCAACTTCCTTCAACAGTTGATACAATTCCACAAGAGGAATTAAATCAAATAACTGTTGCTGAACCAACTTCTCTTAATGATTTTGTCACACTTAGGGATCACCCTAGATCTCAAGTAATTGGAGACATATCAGCAGGAGTGCAGACAAGGTATCAACTCAACCCTGATGTGATGCTTGCCTGCTTTCTCTCTCAAATTGAGCCTCAATCCATATATGATGCAGAGCAAGATCCAAACTAGATCATTGCAATGCAAGAGGAACTCAACCAGTTTGAGAGGTGTAAAGTTTGGGACATAGGTTCTAAGGCCTAAGGGCTATCCAGTAATTGAGACTAAGTGGGTATTCAGAAACAAACTTGATGCCCAAGGTGTGATTGTGAGGAACAAGATAAGGCTTGTTGCTCAAGGATACAGACAAGAGGAAGGGATTGATTATGATCAAACCTTTGCACCTGTTGCAAGGCTTGAAGCCATCAGAATCTTCTTGGCCTATGCTGCTCACAAGAAATTCATGGTATATCAAATGGATGTCAAAAGTGCATTTCTCAATGGGAAACTAAAAGAAGAAGTATATGTGGAACAGCCACCAGGTTTTATCTCTTCAACTCACCCCTCTTATGTTTTTAAATTGCATAAGGCTCTCTATGGTTTAAAGCAAGCTCCAAGAGCTTGGTATGAGACCTTAGCAAGCTTTCTTTTAGAGCATGGTTTTTCAAGAGGCATGGTTGATAAAACTCTTTTTACAAAATTGCATCATGATAAAATTCTATTAGTACAAATATATGTAGATGGCATAATATTTGGATCTACTGATCCAAATCTGTGCAAAAGATTTTCTGATCTAATGCACTCAAGGTTTGAGATGAGTAGCATGGGTGAGTTATCATATTTCATTTGTCTTCAAGTGAAACAAACCCCTGAAGGAATCTTCATCTCTCAGTCTAAATATGCTAAAGAGCTTATTAAGAAGTTTGGGATGAATGGTGCCTCCTTCATGAAAACTCTCATGGCTGTCAATGTTGTTATAAATGCTGATGAATCTGGAAGACCAGTTGATCAGACCAAGTATAGGGCCATTATTGGATCCCTACTATATCTAAAAACAAGCAGACCAGACATTATGTTTTCCACATGTCTTTGTGCTAGGTTCCAGGTGAACCCTAAAGAATCTCACCTTATTTTCTTAAAAAGGATTTTAAGATATATAAAAGGTTGTCCAGATCTAGGCCATTGGTATTCAATAGAATCAGCATTTGTGTTAACTGGATTTTCTGATGCTGATTATGCTGGATGCAGAGTAGACAGGAAAAGCACCTCAGGAACTTGTTAGTTCCTTTGTGATAGACTTGTATCTTTGTTCTGTAGAAAGCAAACATTTGTTTCAACCTCCACTGCTGAAGCTGAGTATATGGCTGTAGGAAGTTGCTGTTCACAGATCTTGTGCATACAAAACCAACTACTGGATTATGTTGTCAACTTAAATAATTCAACTATTCTGTATGATAATACAAGTGCTATCTCAATTGAACAAAATCCAGTATTACATTCCAGAACCAAGCATATAGACATTAGACATCATTTCATTAGTGATTGTGTTGACAAACATAAGATTAAACTTGAATTTATCTCTACTGATTTGCAAAGAGAAGACATATTCACTAAGCCATTAGACTCATCCAAGCATCTGTTCTTTGTCAATCAGCTTGGTATGATAAATGGTTAGGACTTATTCTAATGCTCTATCTGTGGTCAAAGAATTGCTTCTGTTCGTCGATATAAGATCGACGAACTGATAAATGTTCTTGAAAACTTTTCGTCGACCCAGGATCGATGAAATCCCTTAGTTGAGCGCATTCGTTGACCAGAGGTCGGCGAATTCTTTCTCTGAAAGTTTTCTACGAACGACAAAAATTTTCCCTCTCTTCGTTCTTAGATCGACGAATTTCTCCTTAATGAAATTTTTCGTCAACTTGAGACCAAAGAATCTTGTGTTTTTGTCGGATTGAGATTGGCGATTCATATTCCAAAAACCTTTATTAAGGCTTTCTTTTTCGACCTCAATCCCGCGCTTTCAAAATTCCCCTCCTGCACTTGATCTTGTGTTTTCTCTTGCAGGTATGCTCTTTCTCTCCCTCATTCGATCTTAACGTCACAAATGGCCGCTACTGGATCAACCAGCATGAAGTTCGATCATGGTTTCGATATTTATTTTGACTCTTTCCAACAGTCAGATCAAATTTTCATAGATATTCTACAGCTATTTGAGGAAAAAAATCTGAAGTAGTTTATGTCTGAAAGAATCGGGATTCCTATGACGGAAATCAAGGAATGGGTTGGCTCTTCTTCTTCAACAGAGACTCAAATGACTGGGACTGTTAGTGGAAATCAGGTGATTCTTTCTCCCTCCGTTCTATCTGAACTTTTAAATGTGAAAACTGGAGAAGATGATCTAGAAATGGACGATAATGAATATGAGGATATGCTGACTGTTATGGGTCACTTCGGCGAAAACTCTAACAAACTGTTTAAGAAAAATTTCTCCCCGACATATAAATTTCTTGCGGATGTCATTAGAAAGGTGCTGTTTGCTAAGCATACAACACATGACTATATTTCCAGGCAACAGTTCCTTGTTATGGCCGCGTTGGTCAGTAAGAAGAATGTGAACTGGCCGCAGATCTTCTTTGGTCTTATCAGGAAAAAGAATAGGAAAAAGGAGGTTTGTTATGGAAGAATCCTGGGCTTGTTTCTGAAATCCAAGGCCAATGAACTACTGCTATCTCAGACAACATGCATTAATTCATCTAAGAAGCTCACATCTGCCCTCTTTGGCAGATGAGAGAGGACTATTATAAAGCCATCAAAGGGCAAGTCCTCTTCCTCTAAATCTTCTGAAAGTACAAGGGCTGCATCAGCCACTCCTCATCCCTCTGAAGAGATTCCATCCACCCCTTAACCTCCTCCTGACTCTCAAGCTCCATCTCAGCCTCAAGTTCAACAAACCACAGCCTCCACTTCTATTCTAATACATACCCCTACACCACCATCATCTCCAATTCCTTCTTCCCCTATACATATTCCATCCAATCCTCCCTCTCCCAGGCCTGATACATCCATCCCTACTCCTCCCCAATCTCCCTTTCCATCTCATCTTGTTGATATCTCCCTATCCTCTCTCTCTTCAATCCCATCTTTCAATTTACTTTCATCTCCTCTAAACACTCCTTCTCCTCAACAATCTGCTCAACAACACCCCGCTTCCAAACACTTCGAATCAACCATCTCCTCCAGCAACTATCATCACTACCTCTATCCCTTCTCAACCACCTCCTGCCCAAACATCTGCCTCTATATCTTTGAATCCCTCCATCATCCAGCCACTTCTTGAGCTCCTCAAGCCTATTCTCCAAACCATCATTGCAGAGGCTATTTCCCCTCTGGCCATCTCCATATCATCTCTCTCTACTCAAATCTCTACCCTCTCTTCATCCGGGGGCCTGGCTTCAGTCCCTACTGAAACCAGGCAGGGGGAGATACTTAATGATAAAGCAGCAGCTGCAGAACCAGCAATAGCAGCAGGAATAAATGTTGACATGTAAACAAGTAATGCAGCAGCAACAGCAGAACTAGCAGCAGCAGCAGGAACAAATGTTGACATGGAAACAGATTTTCAAAAATTTCTTGATACTTATATGGAATCAGATGATATAGAGATAACTAACTCAGTAGCAGATGTAGATAATCAATGTACAGATATTGTAGTATCCATTGCTCAAGAGATCAGCTTGCCAGAAGTTTTGCCTTGAAGAGTTTACTTTATTAAATCAAAAGTAAATCTACATACTATGCTGAAAATTTTTGGATCTTATATTCATTTTTACCTCTCCTTTCCCACTCAATCATCAAGAGCAATTGTGTGCTACACCTCCCCTGCAAGTTCAGAAGTATTAGAAATTATAAAGAAAAGTCTGATAGCTCCTCTAGTAGTATTATATGAAGAAAGATCTAGCCCTCCTGTGCATAATTAAAACCATGGATGACAGCCCCATTCCTAATCTGGATGATTTGATAAATCAGGATATGGCTATGGAAGCTAAAGCAGCTGAAGCTGAAGTTATTCCCACTCCAGCTAGTAAAGAGATTTCCCAAGATGTATTAAGTCAGATTGATGCTATGTATGACAATCCTTTGTCTTCTGATGATGAGAGTGATGATGATGATGATTCTGATGATGCTCCAAAGAGGAAGCAAATCTCCAAGAAAAGGAAAGCACCTCCTCCTCCTGCTCCAAAACCTAAGTCTACAAATGATACTCCATACTACATTCTGCAAAACATAACTCCTTATAAGGGTATGCCAGCTTGGATGTGGCTATCCAAGAATGAACAAAAGCGTAGAAAGAAAAGCAGAAGATACACTCCTCCATCACAGAATTTCAAAAGGGACCCTCCTCCTCCTCCTTCTCCTCCAGCTGCAGGAGCCTCAGAAACCTTATCTCAAAGTTCAGAAGCATTCTCCAAGCCTACTCTTACTAAAACATATTAAAGGGAAGGAAGACCAATTCAATCTTCTAGAGGTAGTCAGCATCAAAATAGACATCAGATGTCCTCTAGATGTTCTTACAGTGCTCAGCAGTCTACTCCCCAGCCAACATTTTCCCTCCTCCATCTCCTGGCAAAGCTAATAACCCTGAAGAACCTCTAGTTCCAGCTTATGATCCTAAAGCTAGTCAAACTAAAAGAATGGCTAGATTCAAGGAATCTGTGGCTCTTTCTCAAATCAGGCAAGCCAGAGAAAAAGGCCAAGATCCTTCTCAGTTCTCTGCCATGTCAAGCGACAGAAAGAAAGAGTTTGAAAGATATCAAGTAGGGAAACTGTTCAATGCTGATGAATACATGAGTCTACATCCTGAAGCTGTGATTCCAAGAACCACCTCTCAAAAGACTCTTAGGGATGCCGATATGACCATGACTATGAAGCAAGCTCAATATCCAAATAGGACAATCAAATTTGCTAAGTCTTCTGATTCTCACAAGAACATTTAAATTGTTTATTTTCTGTGTTTTTTGTGAACAATCTGGGTACATAGCTTTATAAAGGTACTGATAGCTTATTTATTCTATCATTTATCTTAGTTTTCATGCTATGTTTACTTCATTTTGTCTTGTGTTCTTTATTTTTTGTTTTGAAGTAACCTCACCCAAATAGGGGGAGATTGTTGGAACCCCTAGGTGATTTGGGCTAGGTTCTCTTCTTAGGTTGTGACCCATGTTGTATAGAAGGGTCAAATTTTATGTATTTCTAGAGTTTAGGCCATGTCCTTAAGGCCAACAGTACAAAGTAACAGCCTCCATCACTGCCAGAGACTCAAGACTTAGAGAAATCAAGATTTATAAAGGGAGATCTACGTTCGTCGATCTCAGGTCGAAGATTGTCGTACTCAGCTCAACTAACTCAGAGATAAAATTCTCTGAACTGAGTTCGACGATCTCTGTTCTCAGGTCGACTAATACTTCATCTCTCAACGCCAAAGATCACTCAACGACAAAGATCACTCAGCGCCATAATGGACTCCGTGACATAATTCACTCAAAGACAAAGCTGATCTCAGGTCAACGAACTCAGCGCACAAAATCATTTAGTTTATGCAGTGTAGTTGTTCGCAGAGCTCAAGTCGACGAAATCATAGGTCGACGAAATTACAGGTCGACTAAAGCTAATCAGAGGTCGACGAAAGCTGATCTCAGGTCGACAAAAACTGTAAGACATTTTGTTATTTATTCTTTCTCTTTCTGTCTCATCACTTTATATCTATTACAGGCTATTAATTCCCTTGTAAATCAATTCACTTATATTCTCTGAATAGAGCCGTTACTGGCAGCATTGATTGCTAACATCCTCTATAGAATTAATTGCTTATATCACGGGAAAGACATAGAATAGAATAATTGACCGAATTCTTGCCGTTTTTTCGTTCCCAAGATTTTGGCTGCACATTTATTGCAGAGTTTGTTTTTGAAATTCGACCAAGTTGCAGTTATCTGATACACATCTCCCTGATAAGAAAACAACAAGTGGGAGATCATATACATAGAGACGGCAATCCATCATCAACAAAGTTACAGAAAAGAAAACATACAAAAGTGCAGTAAAAAGATCTCTCGGAGTTTTTTACTGCTCTCAAGAGAAGAATAAAGAACAACCATCACCATCAAAATTCTTTCTTCCTCTCATTCGTTGTTTTCAAGGATCTCAAGAGACATCAACATTAAAATAAGTCAAGGCCTACTCACCCTTTTACAAAGCTTCCACTCCTGAACAATTCAAGATCTCAGGGGGAGCTTTATCATCAACAACAACAAATCCATATAGTCTTCTCACTGTGTTTTGAGAAAAGAATACTTTCATCAAACTCTCTTCCCCACCTCTGTATAGGGTTTTAATTCCCTTCAAAATTATTCTAGTTGCAAGTCTCCTTCCAAAAGATTTGAGAGTTGGTTTTTGAGCACCTGATCAAATGCTCATTGGTGGCAGTCACCTGATCAATACCTGTAGTGGATTCCTACCTAGGGTGGTAGAAGAGTGGATGTACCCAAGTTTGGGGAGCCACTATAAAATTCTTGTGTTGTTTGTGTTTGTTATGATTTTTCTCTTTGCTTGTGCTGTGATACATATGTGTTGTGTAGATTAGATATATATCTCTAGTTTATCTGCTGCACCTGTACACTTATACACTTATAGTATAGTAACTTATTTTATTAAAGATTCTTTAATACAGCAAAAAAATTAAAAAGGTTTCACTAACTCTATTCACCCCCCCCCCCTACCCCCTCTAGAGTTTTCAGAGCTTACCCTATCTTTCAGAAAAGCATAAAAACACAAAGCAATATAAATATCTGACAAAATTTTAAACTAATCAATAGATATGATATAGCTAAGTGCAATACACATATATATCTCAGAGAAATAAATGTTAAAGGTTTGTCAGAGGGAGGAGCAGATGATGATTTATAAAACACAATTTTCCTGTGAGGATCTTCTACTTCCTTCTTAGACATTTTTATGTCTTGCACTCCAAGGACTATAACAATTGATGCTCTGGGAACCACAGCTTCTGGATGTGCCTGCATATATGCATTTGGATCAAATAAATATTTGTCTACCTGAAATTTTTCAAATTCTTTCTGTCTGTATGTTGACATTTTAGTGAATTTTGATGCATCTAATCCTTCTGCTTTGGCATTGTTCATTTGAGACAAACCAATAAGTTCTTGAAATCTGGCCATTCTGAAGTTTGGATCTAACTCAGGTTCATAAACTGGAGAAGGAGGTCTCTCTAGATCAAATTTACAAACATCCTGAGCAAACTTTTGAGAGTTTCTGAAAATAATTGATTTCGGTTGGAAATTTGTTGGAGGCAGAGACAATTGAGATTTGCTTTGATAATAGGACTTTGGAGGACTGCAATGACTGTATCTTCCAGATGGTCTAGAGGACTTGTAGGAGGATGGTCTTTGAGATTGAGAAGTTCTTGAAGCAGGCTTCTGAGTCTTTTCAACACTTCCTGAAGATTAAGAGATATTTACTGTAGCACCTGCAGGAGGAGGAGGAGGTCCCCTCCAATTCCTTTGAGGAGGAGGAGAGTATCTCCTGCTCTTCTTCTTAGCCTTTTGCTCATTTTTAGAAAGCCACATCCACTTAGGCATACCTATATAAGGAGTAATATTATTCAGGATATAGTATGGTGTGTCAGTAGTTGGGTTAGGCTTAGGAACAGCCATGGCATGAACTTTTCTCTTCTTAGATTTTATCTTCTTAGGACCAGAGTCATCAGAATCATTATCATTATCATAATCAGATGATCCAGGAGGATTGTCATATAAATCATCAATCTCTTTTAGAGTTTCTTTGGAGATCTACTTCTCAGCCTTAGGCTGTACTTGAGATTCTGGTTCTACAAAACTTTCAGTAAGAGTTTGATTTTCTTTTTCTTCTTTTTATTCTATTTCCGCAAGCATGATATCATCCAAGTTTGGTAAAGGACTTTCATCCATCTTATAAGTTAGAGGAGAGAAATCCTTGGGCTCGGAAACTGGTTCACAGATATTTTCAACAACTAATATTTCAGTAACAACTGGAGCAACAAAGCTTGCCCTTATTTTGTCCATAACTGCATGACTTATTGGGGAAGAATAACATAAAATAGCCTTGGAAAAATCAACAATAGAACTTGGTAAAGCATATTTGTAGACTGGATTGAAAGAATCAAGTAAAGATTTTAAATCAACTGAGGGATTTATAATAGGATCACCAACAGTGCTTATTTCTTCATCAATATCATAATCCATAACAATATTTGAATTTATATCTGTAATATCAACAATATCTGCAGGGATGTCTATTTCAAGAGAATCTGCTGCTGCTGCTGGAAGAAGAAGAGGAACTGGAACAACTGCTGCTTCTGCTACCACTGGAGGAGAAACTGGAGGAATTGGATCTTCTTAACAGGATATCTCCCCCTGCCTGATTTCAAAGGGTGCTGAAGCCAGGCCCCCAAAAGAAGGGACAGAATGGAGAGCAGTAATTCTAGCAGAGAGAGAATTGATAGAGGCAGAGAGAGGTGCAATATCATTTGTTATTAATTGCTCTAGAGAGGGAGAAATGAATTTTAGAAGATCCTTGTCAATATAAGAGATATTTAAATATAGAGGTGCTAGAGCAGAAGGAGTGAAGGGGGTCTGATGTCCACAATTTGAACATACAGAGAAAGACTGAGGGAAATTTGTATGAATGTGTTCTGGGAATGTGGAGGTAGGATTAGAAGGAATGCCAGATGGAAATGGTAGTAGATGTGGTTGGAATTGATGTAGTGGGAATTGTTGTGGTAGGAACTGATGTAGTGGGGATATCCTGGATTGGAGATTGAGCTGGGGATTGATGTGGAGATGGTGGAGGTGGAGAAAACATATTAATGTTTGGTTGAGAGGAGGTAGATGGAATGATATCCAGATGATTTGGAGGTGGAGATAGAGGAGGAATGAGATCAATCATAATTTTATCCATATGAATGATGATAGTTAACTGAGGAGGTGATGGTGGTGGAAGAGGTGAAGTTGGAGGGGTAGAACTGAAAACAACAAGTGAAGAGGAAGATGGTTATTATTGAGAAGGAGGTGAAGGAATTTTGATGGAGGGAAGAACATCTTCTGGAGGTGGAGGAGTGGCTATTACTGCCCTTGTATCCTTAGAAGTCCTGGAAGAGGAGGAAGCCTTGGATGGCTTAGTGATGGTCCTCTCCCATCTGCCAAATAAGGCACAAGTCAGCCTCTTGGATGAATTAATGAATATGGTTTGAGAGACCAGTGATTCAGATGCCTTGGCCTGGAGGAAAATGCCTAAAATCCTCCCAAAACATACTTCCTTCTTAATTAGTATTCTTCTTTTTGATCAAATCAAACAATAACTTTCCCCAGTTTACTACTTTCTTGTTCACCACAACACACATCACTAAGAACTAGTGCCTGGTAATGTAATAATGGGTTATGTGTTTACCCAGCAATACTTTACCCACAACATCAGCAAAAAATTTGTATTCAGCAGATAAATTCTTTTTAAGAAGTTTATTAGGGTTTCCATTAGAATGACCTATTTTGATCAACATATTAACATAATCAGAACTATCTATCTCAATATCCTCATCTCCATTAACCAAACCAAAAATCTCTGTTAAAACATCAGGGGTTAGAGTAACCTAATTTCCTGCGATGGTTTCGGTCATCGTATCTGCATCAGGAGTAGTTGAAGTAAAAACCCATTCTCTTATTTCAATTGCTGCTAACTTGATTCTGGTGGTCATGAAAGTCTTCAAATGCTGATCTTCAAATAACTGCAGAATTTCCATGAAGATTTGATCGGAATGACGAAACGAGTCGAAGTCGATGTCAAAACCGGTGTCAAACTTCATGCCGAAAAGGGAAATTGTCGAAATCGCCATTGGTTTTCCTGTAAAAAGAAAGAGAGATCAAATGTAAAAGAACAGAAAGCGCAGGATGGAGCTCGAAGAAAACCTAGATATAAGGTTTTCAGAATATGAAACGCCAGACTCCGTCCCACGAAAATAAAAGAAAATCTTCGATCTCAGGTCGACGAAAAATTTCATGAAGAAATGATATCGTCAATCTCAGTCTGAAGAGGGGAAAAAATTTTCGTCGTTCTCAGGTCGACAAATAATTTTCTGAAGCAAGATCGTCGATCTCAGGTCGACCAAAATAACTTCACACAGAGAGTTCATCAATCTCAGGTCAATGAATTTTCTCAAGAACTGTTCTCAAATCATCGATCTCTGTTCGACGAATTGTGATAAATTCTTCAACCTCAGATAGAAAATTAAATTAATGCTTCTCCATTGATCATACCTAGCTTATTCAGAAAGAACAATGTTTCTTCTCATCCAAAGGTTTGGTGAAGATGTTGCACTTTGTAAATGAGTAGAGACAAAGACAAGATTAATGTTCTTTTTGTCTACACAATCTCTAATGAAATGATGTCTAATTTCTATATGCTTGGTCCTACTATGATGCACTGGATTTTGTGCAATAGATATTGTACTGGTACTATCACAAAATATAGTTGAATTATTAAAGTTAAGACAATAATTTAGTAAATGATTTTGTATACACAAAATCTGTTAACAATAGCTGTCTATGTATTCAGCTTCAGCAGTTGATGTGGACACATATGTTTGCTTCTTACAAAACCAGGACACAAGCCTATCACCAAGAAACTTGTAAGTTCCTGATTTGCTCTTCCTGTCCACTCTAAATCTAGCATAGTCAGCATCAGAAAATCTAGATAAATCAAATTCTGACTCTGTTGGATATAGGAGTCCTAGATTTGGACAACCCTTTATATATCTCAAAATCCTTTTTAATAAAATATAGTGAGATTCTTTAGGGTTCACTTAGAACCTAGCACAAATACATGTGGCAAACATTATGTAAGGCCTACTTGCTGTGAGATATAATAGAGACCCAACAATGGCTCTATAAGTTCTCTGATCAACAGGCTTTCCATGTTCATCAGAATCAATCACAGCATTAGTAGTCATATGTGTTTTCATTGATGAGGCATTACACATCCCAAACCTTTTAACAAGCTCCTTAGCATATTTGGATTGGGAGATGAAAATACCATTAGGTGATTGCTTCACTTGGAGACCAAGGAAGTATGAAAGTTCACCCATGCTACTCATCTAAAACTTTGAATGCATTAGATAAGAAAATCTTTTGCATAATTTGGGATCAGTAGAGACAAAAATAATATCATCTACATATATTTGAACTAACAAAATTTTATTATTATGATGCCTGATAAAAAGAGTCCTATCTACTATGGCCCTAGAAAACTTATGCTCTATAAGAAAGCTAGCTAAGGTCTCATACCAAGCTCTTGGAGCTTACTTTAAACTATAGAGAGCTTTATGCAATCTAAAGACATAAGAAGGATGAGTTGGAGAGATAAAACTTTGTGGTTACTCCACATACACTTCCTCTTTTAATTCTCCATTTAGGAAAGCACTTTTTACATCCATCTGGTAGACTTTGAATCTTTTATAGGCTGCATAGGCTAAGAAAATCCTTATAGCCTCAAGCCTTGCCACTGGAGCAAAGGTCTGATCATAATCTATTCCTTCCTCCTATGAATAGCCTTGAGCTACTAGCCTTTCTTTGTTCCTTATAATATTTCATTCAGCAACCAGTTTGTTTCTGAAGACTCATTTGGTTCTAATTACTGGATAGTCTTCTGGTCTA
Source organism: Platanthera zijinensis (assembly GCA_039513925.1). Classification (NCBI taxonomy): domain Eukaryota; kingdom Viridiplantae; phylum Streptophyta; class Magnoliopsida; order Asparagales; family Orchidaceae; genus Platanthera; species Platanthera zijinensis. Next base: position 185,296,082 of record CM077088.1, on the reverse strand, counting down.
GGAAGCAAATTCCAAACTCTGCTCCTCTCAAACTGATTGTGCTCCCCTTGCATTGCAATGATCTAGTGGGGATCTTGCTCTACATCTTTGATGGAGTGGGGGCTCAAGTTGAGAAATGAAAGAAGCATGCATCACATCATTATTGAGTTTATGCTTTGTTTGCACACCAACTGAAATGTCTCCAATCACTTGAGATATAGGGTGATCTCTAAGTGTGATAAGAATAGTTGGAGGAGTTTGTTGAGCAATAGATTGTGGAATTAATTCCTCTTGTGGAATTATATTAGCTGTTGGAGGAAGTTCAGACACTTCCAAACTTTCTTCTTCACTTTCTTCTTCAACTTATGGAGAAGGATGTGATGGAACCTCTTGGGTGAGGTTTAGATCATCCAATTTCTCACACAAGTGAGGTGCCTACAAAATGTTATGGGTAGAACCTTCTTTCTCCTTATAAAATATCTTAGCCTCATCAAATATAATATGAATAGATTCTTCAATTTTTAAAGTGGATTTGTTAAACACCCTATAAGCTTTGGTGACTTGGGAATATCTTATAAAAATTCCCTCTGCAGATTTTGCTTCAAACTTTCTAGTGTATTTCTTGCCATTATTGTGAATATAACATAGGAATCCAAATACTTTAAAATTGGTGATTTTAGGTTTCTTCCCTTTAAGTAACTCAAAAGGAGTCTTATTCTTAAGCTTGTGTATCAGACTTATGTTCAGTACATAGTTTATTGTGCTTACAGCCTCTGCCCAAAAAGATAGGGGCATGTAACCATCTGTAAGTAATGTGCCTGCAGATTCAATTAGGATTCTATTTTTCCTTTCAGCAACCTCATTTTGTTGAGGAGTTCTAGGAGCTGAGAAGCAGTGTCTGATACCTTCCTTCTCACAGAACTCTTGCATAAGAAGAGACTCAAACTCAGTACCATGATCACTTCTGATTAATGCAACTGGAGTAGAGTACTCAATCAATTTGTTCTTGAGAAAATCTGTAAGAACCTTGAAGTTATCTGACTTAGATCTCAGAAAGAACACCCAAGTGAATCTTGAGAAGTCATCTACAATCACTAAAGTATAAGATTTCCCTCCTAGGCATTGTACAGCAATAGGGCCAAAAAAATCCATATGTAGCAAGTGCAATATCCTAGGTGAGTCACTTTTATTTATAGATTTAAAGCTATTTTTAGTTTGCTTGCCTAACTAACAAGCCCTACAGAGGCCTTCCTTCTTATAGGGACCAGAAGTAAATCCTCTAACAAGATTGTCCCTAGATAACTTAGCAATATTTTTTAGATTTACATGTCCTAATCTCTTATGCCAAAGTTCATTTTGATTGCTAACCTGATTAAATAAACAAAGTTCTGAACTAGCTGATTGAAAATTTACTACATATATGTTGCATTATCTAAGTCCAGTTAAAACAGGTTTGTTTTCTTTACAAGAAATAATACAGAAAGATGAGTTAAATGATACCTGATAACCTTCATCACATAATTGACTTATGGATATTAGGTTATGCTTTTAGCCACTCACATAGGCAACTTTCAGGAAGGTAATTGCTCCAACTTTAACATCTCCATAGCCTTTAGTTTTGCCACAGTTGGAGTCACCAAAGATCACCTTTGGACCTAGCTTGGACTTGTAGTTTGTTAGATTGTCCTTATAGCCAGTCATATGCTTTGAGCATCCACTATCCAGATACCATTATTTATTAAAGACTGGATAGTCCTTCACTTGCATAGAAAGGAATTAGGTGTTCTTGACCCAGGTTACCTTGGGTCCTTGTTTCTTTTGATAAGAAAACTGGAAATAACAGAAAATTCTGATTGATTTTTATATCATAAAGGATGAAATTTCCTAGGTGGAATTAACCATTGGGTGAATGGATTAACAAAATCTTTTGAATGATTAAATGTTCCTGAATAATTAAAGTTTCTGTTAGACCTAACTGGGATGGACGAATTCTGATAAGTTCGTCGACCTGAGTTCGATGACTTTGGATGAGTTCGTTGAACTCTGTTCAGAGATTGGAAATATTCATTCTCTGAGCCCCAAAATCTTCGATCTCGGCTCGAAGAACCATATTGGTTTCATCAATTTCAGTTCCAAGAATAATTATAATAAAATTATGCGTTCGGAGTTCGTCGACTTGAGTTCGACGAACTGTACACATTTCGTCGATCTGAGTTCGATGAAATCTATTGAACATTATTATAATTAAGATGTTTCTTATTTCTTTTCTTGTTCTTAGTTTTCTATTTTAATTCAGTTGGTTTATTACTATCATCTACCTTTTCTTTACCTTTTTCAGATATGAATTTAATAGGTGTAGAAAGTATATTTTTCTGAATTAAATGAGGTTGGCTTGATGAAGCACCTAAGCCTAGCTTGCTATTTAATCTGGCATTGACTGTGCTTGAGATGTCCATCAGCTTAAGGCTTCTCCCATTGAGAGATTCCTCAAGTTGCTTTGCCTCACATAATTCAGTTTGTAGTGAAATGATTTGTTCATTAGCTAAGTCTAAATCATTTTTCAGTTTGATATTTTCAGCAAATAGGTTATCAAATTTAAGCAGTCTATCTCTTAAAATTTTTATTTTCTTCTCTAACTTGATTAAATCATTGCACAAGGATTTAAATTCACTTTTGAAATCTTCTGAATTGAAATCAAATGAAGAGATTACCTGATCTTCTTCAGATTCAGATTCCTCTTCTGATTCTTCAGCTTGTTCCTCAGCATCAGATTTGCTACTGGAGGCATTAATAGCCATAAGGCAAATTTCCCTTGTCTTTGCCTGCTCTTCATCTTTACTAGAGCTGGAAGATGAGGATTCTTCATCTGTGTCACTCCCGGTCTCAGCAATGAAGCCTTTCTCCTTTCTCTTGTATTTGTTGGAGGAGTGCTTACTAGAGTACTTGCTTTATTGCCTCTTATTCTCCTTTTCTTTTCTTCTGTCTTTCTTCTGTGCCTCTGGGAATTCAGGTAGAATGTGCCCAGGTTCTCTGCATCCAAAACAAACAATCTCCTTGGTAGGAGTCTTGTCATATCTTGGCTTGTCATCATTCTTGGATGACCTTCTTTTAAAGTCTTTCTTGGCCATTTTATAGAATCTTTTAGCCAACATGCTCATTAGTTCTTCATTAGTTGGAAGAGCTTTTGATTCTTCTGTTACTTTAATAGCAATGCTATGCTCCTTCCTTGAAGATGTAGAAGCCTTATGTTCAGTAGCCTCCCTTGTCTTGATCAACTACTCATAAGACTTGAGCTTGCCAAGGAGAGATTCTGTAGAAATCTCATTTAAACTTCTGGCCTCCTTAATTGGTCATATCCTGGAATCCCAAGTACTGGGAAGCACATTAGGATTTTGTCATTTATCTCAGTTAATGAGATGTCCTTATCCAGGGTACTCAGTTCATTTATGATGACACTCATCTCAACAGTCTCTGATTCCTCCTTCTTTAAATTCTCATACTGTGATATGAGGAGAGATCTCCTGTCTTTTCTTTTATCTACTGAGCCAACAAATATTTGGTTCAGTGAGTCCCAAATGGCTTTTGCAGAGGTGCACTCAGCCACCTTCTGAAAAATGTCATCAGACATAGTCTGTGCCAGAATATTCAATGCTTTAGCATCAGCCATCTTAGCTTTCTATTGAGCATCAGTCCACTCAAGTGGTGGAACTTCATATGTATTAGAAGTTGTAGCAGCAGTTGTAGGTTGAGAGGGACCTGTCAAAATAGAGTTGAAAATGTTCTCATCAATAGAGTTCATGTAGAGTTTGATTCTTTCCTTCCAGAGTGCAAATTTATTCAAGTTACACACTAGAGGTCTGGTACTAGAATAATCCTTATTCTGTGCCATACTATAAAAAAGATGCTAGAAAGAAAAAGATCTATCAAAGGATCATGGTTCAGATGTAAGTCTGTGAAACCAAAGAAACACACCCTCTGATATCAATTGAAGGATGGTAAAAGATTTACCATATGAGGGGATAGATCTATTTAACTCTAGAGGGGGGGTGAATAGAGTATTTTAAAAACTTAATTGGTTTTTATAGCGGAATTAAAATAGTGATATATATATATCTTAAGAAAGTGCAGGAATAAAAAGCTAACTAACATAGCATACAGCACACAAAAATAATAAAACAGCAAACAATCAGACAACACAAGAAATTTATAGTGGTTCCCCTAAACTTAGGTACATCCACTCTTCTACCACCCTAGTAGGAATCCACTACAGGTTTTTTATCAGGTGCCCTGTCATCAACAAGTTTTTACTCAGGTTCCCTGTCACCACAAGATTTATTTGAAGTGAGATCTCACAACCTTTTAGGCATTTGATCAGGTGCCCAAAAAGCATGCTAAGTCTTTTGATAAGGAGACTTAAGAACCAAGTGGTTAACTTTTGAAGGGAGTTAAAAACCTATTTACAGTGAGGTGAAAGATGTGATATTGTGTTCTCTTTCTCAAACAGTTGAGAAGACTTTAGTGGATTGCTTGATGTTGACAAAGCTCCCCCTGAGATGATTATTGTTCAGGAATTGCTGGAAGCTTTGCAGGGTGTAGGTCTTTTTGATGATCTCCATAAGCTTTTAGACTGATTGAGTTTTGATGTCTCTTGAAAGCTTGGAGAAGATTTGCAGATGATGAAGATCGTATGAGTATGCAGACAGAATATGTTTCTCTCTGTCTGCTTGTAGCCCTTTGTCAATTCTCTAACTTCTTATCTTCAATCTTCTTGAAAACCCTTTTGTATTTCCTTGCAGAAATTCTGTCTCTGAATTTGAATTCTACTCCTTGATAGATTGCTGATATCTTGGAACTTAAACAAACGGCTAGAAGGGCAATAAATTGATTCCTTAACTATACCAGTTATTAAGCCGAATATTGACTATGTGAAATCCAGTAATTAATGCTGCCAATGAACGGCTATATTCATAAGAATATATACATTTAATTACTCAAAGCAATATAGGTAATAATATAGTATATAAGCCTCGGTCAATCCAGAAATTAACTGCAGAGAACAGATGTAAGACCCCCCTCCCGGAACACAACACACGGCACGAGGGGAGTCTTATGCCCGAAATAGCCGCCTTGCGGTAGCACTAACACATGGGTTAGCCTTTACCAAAAGACGCCTATTCCGCCGGCTACAATCCATATCACATAAACAATGCCAACCCAACCATAACAGAAAAGTAAAGCAGTTCAATCCACAGCTAAGTTTAAGTCTAAAAGAGCGGAAGATAACAAGCACAACAGGCTTGTACAAAAGAACAAGAGTCTAGAAATGTTTTGCCAAACGGCTACATGAAAACACTCACGACTGTCACTGACGGTGCCGATGGCACCACCACCTCAGGTCCTATCGTCCGGGCCTGGCTGTCCTGCTGCATAGTCCGTTGCTGCTCTACCTGCGGGGTTTCCTCCTAAAAAGGAAGACGTAGCAACCGTTAGTCATAAGACTAAGTGGCTTCACATCCGCTCCCCCGGCGACTCCTCGGCACCGGGCGGAGAAAGGAACAGAGGTACAATAAGTATATATGTAAACAAGTAAACAAGCAGGTGACTGTAAATATGGTGGAGAATAAACTACGCTACACCACTAGCAGTTCTACAAATATCTATATACATGACAGCAGGTATAAGTAATCAGAATAGTAACTTAACTTATAAGAGTGCCCATACAAACTTATAAGTTAAGGATCGGCTTAACAGTAAAGTAACTCATCGTATAAGAGTGCCCATACAAACTTATACGATGAGGATCTTGTGTATGCAATGAATGACATGATATGAATGTTATGCTATGACCGAATCATGCGCACGCACATGCAAGTTGCTATGTCGACACAGACTTGAAGTTCCCACTTTTCGAGCAGGTAGCTAACCTCTCAGGCGTCGTCCGTCGTGGCCAGACGGCGACAGTGGAGCGGGCGTCTCCACTACTAGGTGGTATCACACTACCTATCCTAGGCCCCCGTACGCCTCAACGCTAAGAACACAACAGCGGAGCTCACATGCGTACTACGGCTCAGAAGGGGTCTTGGGTAAATGTGCACCAAGAACACAGCCCAACCTGGCCTTTGATTTCGAACCGGATGGAACCTCGGAAACGCACGAGGTGCAAGCCCAACCGTTCTCATGGCGCGAAGGAGATCTCGGGTTATGGACACCAAGTATCTAACCCTACCGCCCAAGGTCTACCCATTGGCTCCCATCGGTGTGACGACTGGCGAACCCGTAGACCTGCGACAGTCATTATCTCAATATCGCGACACGATGAATCGTCGCACATCACATGCCCCAAAACAACTCACTCGATGCTACCCGTAGGGAGACTTCAACTCTAAGCATCGGTTGTTAATAATCCCCTTGGGTTCGGATTACGGTTACAAAGTACTCTTCACATAGTGTTCATCATATTCACGCCCACCTATTCAATGAGTTCACCTCAACACTACGCATAATAGATATATTCAACTCCCAACTATATAAATATATTTTATACCACTCTCAACCCTTAGTTTCTAGCGTTCTCATCCACTTCATTTCTCTACCAATACATGGTTATACCTTATTACACAACCAAATGACTAACCATGCTAAATTATAGTAACAACAACGTTATAGATATATGGGAGCAAGACAACAAATGAGCAAGTCACAACCATTGCAAGAGTGCTAGCATTATAAATTAACAAGTGCATTAACATAGGATAGTCCAATACTAAAACTGGGATTTCCGGAGCTACAGGAATCCGATCACAATGTTCAACCCCTCGTTGGAAAGGTATTCGCGAGGGATACGACTTTCGTGTTGAGTCGATCGCCCAGATCTGGTCGCAACATACCAGAAATTCAACTCGAATACGTACAGGAAACAGTTTCCTGTACAGGAATTTTCCCGAACGCAGCGGACTCGAACCAGCTTTCCCGTGGCTACGGGTATCGCATGGAAACGAGTAACCACTCGTTGGAAAGGTAATTTCAAGGGCTACGACTTTCGTGTTGAGTCGATCACCCAGATTTGGCCAGAACACCTCTGAAATTGGCCACGAAGGTCGTCGCGTGCAGAAATCAGATTTCTGCACGCATCTTAAGGCGAGATGAACGGCATCCGTTCATCTTCTTCCTTGCAACGACCTCGCATAAACTCCTCCAAAGTTCACACCCAACCTTATTTCTCCTTTCAAAGCCAAACCCTCAACGAAAACCCCTCTCATCTCCACTTTGAATGATGAGAAGGTTGAGGGAGACTAAGCCTAGAAAACCTAGGCATGGCTTATCCTAAGAGCTCTCCTCCTCACCATCAAGACTCTATGGAGTCGATGTCTCTCCTAAAATAACTATAGATCTAGCACCAAGGGAGAGGGGAGGAAGCTCACCTCAAGTCCAGCGGTACCACCATGGCCGGCCATGAGCCTCGCACTCCTTCGCGGCGGCATTGTTTTTCCCTTGACGGCGGCGGCGTTTCGATTCCTCCAAGGATGGCTCCGGCAAGCTCTTCCTCCTCCAGCCAAGAGAACTCCCTCAGAAATTTCGGGGCTGAAGAAAGGGGATGAAATGCTAGGGTTTCACAACTTTTTCCTTTTTATACACCGCAGACACGGGTAGGCACACGGCCGTGTTCCTACCCGTGTTCAGGTGACACGGCCGTGTCGCCTGCCGTGTTTAGGGCCGTGTTCATCCCAGAACATTTTCTGCCGTGTCGGGGTTGCGGCACACGGGTAGAGACACGGCCGTGTCTCGACCCGTGTCCTCGGCACACGGGTAGGGACACGCCGTGTCCCAATACCCGTGTACCTCTCTGACTGGAATCTTAATATTGGCATGAGGCACACGGGTATGGACACGGCCGTGTCCATACCCGTGTCGGCCAAAATCACCGTTTTGCCTTGTTTTCCTCATTTCCCATACGTTCGCACCTGTTCACCCACACCCCCATTGGGCTCACCACAGCCCTCTTGACTCAAATACGCAATCAAGGGGCCTAGCGCGAATTGGGACGTTACAAATCCTATAAACAAAATAAAAGATTTCGTCCCCGAAATCAGGGTAAGGCTATGGGAGTGAAACACATAAAAGGGAACTATGCTTTCAAATAAAATTTTTACCTGGGGTAAATAATTCCGGGTAGCGCCCTTGCATCAAATCCCTTGGCTCCCATGTGAACTCCTCCTTCCCATGATTAGACCATAGCACTTTCACCAAGGGAACACTTTTGCGGCGCAAGGTTCTTGTCTCGTTATCAACGATCCGCACCGGCTCCAGTCGCACAGACCTATCAGACGCCACGGCACCATCCGCCGTGGGGATATACTGTTCAGGCCGCAACAAAGCCTTCCGAAGCGACGATACATGGAACACGTCGTGAAGGTTCTCCAGCTCCGGTGGTAACTCCAATCGATAGGCCAGAGGGCCAATCCTTTCTACTACGACATAGGGCCTGACATACCTTGGGCTGAGCTTCTTGACTCCACGTACCCGCGACACTCCGTGCATCGGTCGAATCTTCAGGAACACCTTATCACCCACTTGAAACTCCACCATACGGTGCCTTGCGTTGTAATATTTCGCCTGTCGGCTTTGAGCCTCTAGCATTCGATCCCGGATCAACCTAACCACCGCGTCCGTGTCATCAATATACTCATTTCCCAATGTCTTCGGATCTTCGTCTTGCACCCAGGACAAGGGTGTTCTACACCTCCTTCCATACAAAGCTTCATGAGGTGTCATTCCAATACTGGCTTGATGACTGTTATTATAAGAGAACTCCACGAGAGGTAAGAGCCTCTCCCATGGTTCTCCTTTATCTAGCACACACAACCTCAGAAGGTCCTCCAATGTTCGGATGGTTCGTTCAGACTGCCCGTCCGTTTGAGGGTGAAAGGCTGTGCTAAAGGCGAGGCGCGAGCCCAAATAAGCCTGTACAGCCCTCCATTCTCTTGAAGTAAACCGACCATCCCGATCAGAGACGATCGTCTTCGGCACACCATGGTACCGCACAAATTGCTCCACAAAGAGACGCACTAGGACGCCCACCTGCGCCTCCTTCTTCATTGGGATAAATCGGGCTACCTTGGTCAACCGGTCAACTATCACCCACACAGAATCATTCCCCGAGCGCGAGCGAGGTAACCCGTGGACGAAGTCCATGGAGATGTCCTCAAATTTCCATTCGGGGATGGGCAACGACTGTAGCATTCCACCGGGGCTTCTGCACTCCGCCTTCACCATTTGGCAGGCCACACAATGAGTAACAAAGTACTTGACATCCCTCTTCATGCCCGGCCAACACATTGTCTTTCTCAAATCGGTGTACATCTTCGCGATCCCCGGGTGCACCGAGTACTTGGAGCAATGGGCCTCCTTTAGAATATCCTCCCGAATGTTGTCACCTTCGGGGATGTAAAGCCGGCCACGAAAATGGACGAGGCCGTCTTTTAGGGAGTATTCTTCCGTAGTCCCATCCTCCATTGACTTGAAAGCCGGGGTTAAAGCCGCATCCTTCTTTTGCTCCGTCCGGATCCGGTCTCGTATGTTGCAAACTATACTCATCGCGGCCAAATATTCTGTATACTCTTCCGATTGATTCTTAAAGACCAAAGTGACTTCCATCTCTTGCAGTGTCTGGATTAACTCCATCCTCATCAAGTGGGATTCCGTGCTCGCTCCCGGTGCCTTTCGGCTCAAGGCATCAGCTACGGAATTAACCTTCCCGGGGTGGTAGTTCAAGGTGAATTCATAGTCGCACAAGAACTCCAACCACCGCCGCTGCCTCAAGTTTAACTCCTTTTGGGTGTGAACGTACTTCAGGTTTTTGTGATCCGAGTAGATCTCGCAGTGGACGCCATATAAATAATGCCTCCAAATCTTCAAGGCGAATACCACCGCTCCCAATTCTAGATCATGCACCGGGTAGCTGGCTTCATGCTTCTTCAACTGTCTTGAAGCATAAGCGATCACATGCCCATTCTGCATCAACACAGCTCCCATCCCTTGGTACGACGCATCCGTGTAAACTTGAAAGCCCTCCTTCCCAGATGGAAGAGCTAGGATGGGTGCAGTCGTCAATCTGTCCTTCAACTCTTGGAATGCAGCTTCGCACTGGGGTGTCCATTCAAACGGCACACCCTTCTTGGTCAGCGTAGTAAGGGGAAGGGCGATCTTCGAGAAGCCTTTCACGAACTTGCGATAGTACCCGGCAAGTCCAAGAAAGCTCCGTATGTCGGCCGCTGACTTCAATGGCGACCACTCCTTCACGGCCCGCACCTTGGCCGGGTCTACAGCTAGCCCCGCCCCACTAATCACATGTCCTAAGAACGCGACCTCTCGAAGCCAAAACTCGCATTTGCTGAACTTGGCAAACAAAGTGTGCTCCTTTAGCTTCCTCAGCACTAAAGTTAGATGTTCGGCGTGTTCTGCTTCAGTCTTGGAGTAGACTAGGATATCATCGATGAACACGATGACAAAGATGTCCAAATAAGGGCTAAACACCTTGTTCATCAAGCTCATAAAGGCGGAAGGGGCGTTTGTGAGCCCAAACAGCATCACGGTGAATTCATACAAACCATATCTCGAACTGAACGCCGTCTTCTGAACGTCATCTTCTTGTATCCTCAGCTGATAATATCCCGAACGCAGATCTAACTTGGAGAACCAATACGATCCCACCAATTGATCAAATAGTTCATCAATGCGCGGTAGGGGATAGGTGTTCCGCACCGTTAACCGGTTCAACTCTCGATAATCAATACATAACCGCAGGGTGCCATCCTTCTTTTTGACGAACAAAACGGGCGCTCCCCAAGGCGACGAGCTTGGGCGAACGAACCCTGCTTCCACCAATTCCTGAAGCTGGACTCTAAACTCTGCAAGTTCCTTCGGAGCCATTCGGTATGGAGCTCGCGAGACGGGCTTGGCACCCGGAATTAGCTTGATTTGGAAGTCCACTTCCCTATGCGGGGGTAGTCCCGGCAATTTCTCGGGGAATACCTCGGGAAATTCTCGCACCACCCGCACATCCTTGACCTCTAATGTCAATTTCTTCAACTCGAAGCAAATTACATAGACCTCGTCCCCTTCCATATGAGATTTCATAGCTTGGATTGAAGATAATAATTTACGGGGTGCGAATTTAATACCTTGAAAGATGACTTCCGAGTCTCCATGCCTCAACATAACTTGCTTCTCCGCACAATTGATCCTGGCGTGGTGCCAGTTCAACCACCTCATGCCCAGGATGAGATCGAACTCCGGGATTCTTAACACTGTAGCCGGAGTTTCAAAGAACTTTCCTCCAATAAGGGTGTCGAAGTCGCAACTTGCTGACGACGTCATCTCAGAGCCGTCCGGAAGGCGCACCCTTTGAGTAGTGCCCGTGAAGTGTTGCACTCCCTCCAAGTCCTTTACGAAGTCCGCCGAAATGAACGAGTGAGACGCACCCGTGTCAAATAACGTATAGGCGGGCCTCCCGCTAACCATGACAGTGCCTAGGTTCCAAAAAGGGTAATCACTATCCAGAATTGCGCGTATCATTTGTATCGTAGATCTAACAAGTCATATAATATTAATAAATTTTACACGTACCGGTGATGACTTCCTGCGGATTTCTCTCCTGAGTCATATCTAATGCGAATACATGCTCCCGTGCATGTCCTTGATTTCTCCCTGGTGGTCCTCTTCCTCGGCCACGCATGTGCCCTCGCCCCCGTGGAGCTACTGGAGGGGGAGCAATAGGAGCATCCCCGATCAGTCGCGGGCAAACTCGTCGGACATGCCCCGGTTGGTTGCACTCAAAACATATCACCTCACGTCGGCCCCCAGGTTGTTGATAATATTGCTGCTGCGGTGGTGGTGGTAAAGGTAGTGGTTGCGGAATTGGGTACTCCACCCGATAGTTCCGGTTGACCCACCGACCGCCTCTGTGATTTCCCCTTCCTCTGCCATGATCATTCCGCCTTCTATTACTAGGGCCGACCTCAATTACTCCTTCCGCAGGTCTCTTGCCACATCCCATGTGGTCCGCCTCCAGTCTCTTTGCCATGTCAATGATTTCTGCCAGGCTTGCATCGGCTATAAACAAAAGGGCCTGCCTCAGGGGGTCCCTTAATCCTTTGTAGAAGCGCTTCGCGTAGCCTCTATCGTCCAAATCATAGGAATCGGCAAACCTAGCGAGGTGTTGGAACTCCCTCTGGTACTCCGTTACCGATTTCGATCCCTGCTTCAGCTGCAGAAATCTTTCTTCAAGTTCATCCCGAGCAGAAGAAGGGATGAAGTGATCCAGAAAGGCCTCGGTGAACTCGTTCCAACTGATGTCCGTGTACAACCGCCCTTGGAAGGTGGAGCCCATGAGGGACTTCCACCACCTTTTGGCGTGCTGCTCTAGCAGCGTCACTACCAATGTCACCGCCATGCTGTTCGGACATCTTATGCCAGCCATCAATTCCTGCACGGTATCAAGCCATTCCTCGGTGCGCACCGGCGATTCTGTCCCAAGATAGGCAGGAGGGGACAGGGCACGGAAGGTGCTCAACTAGTTGGAGCCTGGCGCTTGTTGTTGCACCGGAGCTTGTTGGGCATTAAATGCATCCAATATGGCTGACAGCGTTTGTCCCAGTTTCGACTGCTGGAATTGTGAAGGGACGGAAGGGGTAGGAGTGCCCCCAACCGGCTCCACCTGCGCTGGGACCTATACGCAAGGTACAAATTAGGGTCAGGTTGGCTAAAACTAATGTCAAAGTTGGACAACTTAGTGCGAATTACATATGGGCACACCACTACTTCCGCTAAGTCGGTTTGTCCCCAAACCGACTAATCGAACGGGAGTGGCCCATTGTTACATGACTGCTCTAGTTGAAGATCGGCTAAGTCTGATACCATTTGTAAGACCCCCCTCCCGGAACACAACACACGGCACGAGGGGAGTCTTATGCCCGAAATAGCCGCCTTGCGGTAGCACTAACACACGGGTTAGCCTTTACCATAAGACGCCTATTCCGCCGGCTACAATCCATATCACATAAACAATGCCAACCCAACCATAACAGAAAAGTAAAGCAGTTCAATCCACAGCTAAGTTTAAGTCCAAAAGAGCGGAAGATAACAAGCACAACAGGCTTGTACAAAAGAACAAGAGTCTAGAAATGTTTTGCCAAACGGCTACATGAAAACACTCACGACTGTCACTGACGGTGCCGATGGCACCACCACCTCAGGTCCTATCGTCCGGGCCTGGCTGTCCTGCTGCATAGTCCGTTGCTGCTCTACCTGCGGGGTTTCCTCCTAAAAAGGAAGACGTAGCAACCGTTAGTCATAAGACTAAGTGGCTTCACATCCGCTCCCCCGGCGACTCCTCGGCACCGGGCGGAGAAAGGAACAGAGGTACAATAAGTATATATGTAAACAAGTAAACAAGCAGGTGACTGTAAATATGGTGGAGAATAAACTACGCTACACCACTAGCAGTTCTACAAATATCTATATACATGACAGCAGGTATAAGTAATCAGAATAGTAACTTAACTTATAAGAGTGCCCATACAAACTTATAAGTTAAGGATCGGCTTAACAGTAAAGTAACTCATCGTATAAGAGTGCCCATACAAACTTATACGATGAGGATCTTGTGTATGCAATGAATGACATGATATGAATGTTATGCTATGACCGAATCATGCGCACGCACATGCAAGTTGCTATGTCGACACAGACTTGAAGTTCCCACTTTTCGAGCAGGTAGCTAACCTCTCAGGCGTCGTCCGTCGTGGCCAGACGGCGACAGTGGAGCGGGCGTCTCCACTACTAGGTGGTATCACACTACCTATCCTAGGCCCCCGTACGCCTCAACGCTAAGAACACAACAGCGGAGCTCACATGCGTACTATGGCTCAGAAGGGGTCTTGGGTAAATGTGCACCAAGAACACAGCCCAACCTGGCCTTTGATTTCGAACCGGATGGAACCTCGGAAACGCACGAGGTGCAAGCCCAACCGTTCTCATGGCGCGGAGGAGATCTCGGGTTATGGACACCAAGTATCTAACCCTACCGCCCAAGGTCTACCCATTGGCTCCCATCGGTGTGACGACTGGCGAACCCGTAGACCTGCCACAGTCATTATCTCAATATCGCGACACGATGAATCGTCGCACATCACATGCCCCAAAACAACTCACTCGATGCTACCCGTAGGGAGACTTCAACTCTAAGCATCGGTTGTTAATAATCCCCTTGGGTTCGGATTACGGTTACAAAGTACTCTTCACATAGTGTTCATCATATTCACGCCCACCTATTCAATGAGTTCACCTCAACACTACGCATAATAGATATATTCAACTCCCAACTATATAAATATATTTTATACCACTCTCAACCCTTAGTTTCTAGCGTTCTCATCCACTTCATTTCTCTACCAATACATGGTTATACCTTATTACACAACCAAATGAGTAACCATGCTAAATTATAGTAACAACAACATTATAGATATATGGGAGCAAGACAACAAATGAGCAAGTCACAACCATTGCAAGAGTGCTAGCATTATAAATTAACAAGTGCATTAACATAGGATAGTCCAATACTAAAACTGGGATTCCCGGAGCTACAAGAATCCGATCACAATGTTCAACCCCTCGTTGGAAAGGTATTCGCGAGGGCTACGACTTTCGTGTTGAGTCGATCGCCCAGATCTGGTCGCAACATACCAGAAATTCAACTCGAATACGTACAGGAAACAGTTTCCTGTACAGGAATTTTCCCGAACACAGCGGACTCGAACCAGCTTTCCCGTGGCTACGGGTATCTCATGGAAACGAGTAACCACTCGTTGGAAAGGTAATTTCAAGGGCTACGACTTTCGTGTTGAGTCGATCACCCATATTTGGCCAGAACACCTCTGAAATTGGCCACGAAGGTCATCGCGTGCAGAAATCAGATTTCTGCACGCATCTTAAGGCGAGATGAACGGCATCCGTTCATCTTCTTCCTTGCAACGACCTCGCATAAACTCCTCCAAAGTTCACACCCAACCTTATTTCTCCTTTCAAAGCCAAACCCTCAACGAAAACCCCTCTCATCTCCACTTTGAATGATGAGAAGGTTGAGGGAGACTAAGCCTAGAAAACCTAGGCATGGCTTATCCTAAGAGCTCTCCTCCTCACCATCAAGACTCTATGGAGTCGATGTCTCTCCTAAAATAACTATAGATCTAGCACCAAGGGAGAGGGGAGGAAGCTCACCTCAAGTCCAGCGGTACCACCATGGCCGGCCATGAGCCTCGCACTCCTTCGCGGCGGCATTGTTTTTCCCTTGACGGCGGCGGCGTTTCGATTCCTCCAAGGATGGCTCCGGCAAGCTCTTCCTCCTCCAGCCAAGAGAACTCCCTCAGAAATTTCGGGGCTGAAGAAAGGGGATGAAATGCTAGGGTTTCACAACTTTTTCCTTTTTATACACCGCAGACACGGGTAGGCACACGACCGTGTTCCTACCCGTGTTCAGGTGACACGGCCGTGTCGCCTGCCGTGTTTAGGGCCGTGTTCATCCCAGAACATTTTCTGCCGTGTCGGGGTTGCGGCACACGGGTAGAGACACGGCCGTGTCTCGACCCGTGTCCTCGGCACACGGGTAGGGACACGCCGTGTCCCAATACCCATGTACCTCTCTGACTGGAATCTTAATATTGGCATGAGGCACACGGGTATGGACACGGCCGTGTCCATACCCGTGTCGGCCAAAATCACCGTTTTGCCTTGTTTTCCTCATTTCCCATACGTTCGCACCTGTTCACCCACACCCCCATTGGGCTCACCACAGCCCTCTTGACTCAAATACGCAATCAAGGGGCCTAGCGCGAATTGGGACGTTACAACAGAAATAATGAACTGACATATATCGTCGAACTCGGGACAGATTTCATCAACCTGAACTCAAAGTTCGCCGAGCTAAGAAATCGTCTTCGTCGACCTGATCTCAGAGAAAAATATTCTGGAATGAAACTGCCAAAGCTGAGCTCCAAGTTTGTCGAACTGAGGTAGAATATCGTCGACCAGAGAAACTGAGAGAGAAGGGAGTTCATCGACCTGAGCTAGTATTTCGTCGAGCTCAACTCAGAGTAGAAACTCTGAGTTCGTCGATCTACGATCGACGAATGTCGAGCTGAGTTGGAAGAACTTTGAACTGATTTCTGAACTCTCTTACAAACTACAATTCTTCTAAGTCTGGATTTCTGAAGTCTTCTCAAGGCTGGATCATAAGATGTCTAACCTTGTCAGACTGTCTTAACCTTAGAACTAACAAATTGACCCTAGGCTATACATGATGGGTCAATAACCTAATAGTGAACCTAGCCCAAATCCAAACTAGGGATCCAATATAGCGCCTGGCGGTAGTGCTGTCTCAACGCACTCAACACCTTGGAGCGTTGAGTGGGTTACTGAATAGTGGTAGAGTTAGCACTTGGGGGTAGGTTCCCGAGCGCCATATTGAATTAATCTTTAAGTTAGTGCTAGCGGTAGGTCTATCCTGCCGCGGTAGAATCCCGGGCGCTCTGTCCATTTAATTCCAGCTACCGCTCGGCGGTAATGGCTACTCCACGACGGTAGGTGCAAGAACTTGATTCTTTAATTCTTCACATCTGTAAACCCGCACACTATAAACACACAACAAACGTGATCAAACACAAACTGAGATATGTTATTCTCAAAACAAAAGATGCGGAACACATGTTCCAAAAAAGTTCATCATCCCTTGGACTGGAGAGACTAGATTAATGGGCGAACTTGCGATTTAACATTGTCTAACCACACACTTCACTGATAACTCATTATTTTAAGGCCGCGTGCTCGAACTACTAGTGTTAAAAATAAACCTCCACAATATCACGCACATGGGAGATAGGGGAAGGAGTCGGTTGCGAGTTGTCGGTTACTAACGATTAAGAGAATGCAGACTACGAGGGCCACTGACAGCGGGTACACCAGACTTCGCCCGCCATGGCAAATGCCTCTCCTGCGGAGGGCTTTTTATTGAAGAGAAAAAACGATTGCAACCGAAAAAGACAAAGGAGCCTGAGAGAATAGAAGACCGTTAGGCACTAAATTCGAGACCACTGCCACAGGAGGCTTGATTGAGGATTCTAATCAGCATGTCTATTCAATAATATTCACCCCTATTTATAGGCTCGGGTGCCTGCCCAAATGGGCAAGGCTATGATTATTGGCTGCTCGGGGTACAAGAGAGACGTGCAGCAGTGAAGAGATACAAAGGGGGCGAATAAAAGAGCATCAACCTGACCGCACGGCTAGGCGATTAGGTTCGAGTCTAGACGGACTTTCCCCAGTGGCTTTATAGCTTTAGCTGAATAGCTAGGCGGCTTAAGCAGATATAACAGCTTGGACTTGGGAAAATCCTCGCCATAGATTTCTGGGTAAATAAGAAACCTAGAGGTTATCTTGCCAACATCAGCCTAACTTAGGAGAATATTTTATTTCACTTACCAAAAACCTATGAAACCCCCATGCCCTTTGTGTGCCAGATCGTAATCCCACCTAAGTTATCTCTAGCTCGACTATACTAGTGAGCGAAAGCGGTGGTCTCATAATCCAAAGCATGAACAATCGACCTAAGGAATATTCAGTTGACATGTGTTAGGTGCTAGGGTTGAAGAAGAGTAGGACAGGGTGGAGAAGAGCAAGAAAAAGAGAGAAGAATTCATCTTCTAAGATTCCTCCTAAAGTGATCTTACAACAAGATAATCCAAATAAGAGAAATACTTAGGCTTATATAGTGCCTAGTTCTGAAACATGCAAGGGTAAACAATAAATAACCCACGACCTAAAAACATGTGCGATAATAAAGGATAAAGATTATGGGTTCCCTTTGCTCATGCACACTGCTAGCAAACGCCCATTGTCGAGTTGGGATCCGTGTCCACGTTTCTTTAGTCTTGACATTGAAATATGCACCATCATTTGCTCCTCGTCCCTCAACCTCTTCAATATTCGTAACAATATCGCCAGGTAGAAAATTTTCCATGTCCTCAAGACAGAAGAAACGTCATATACTCACTACAACTAAGATGGTGGAGGCGCAGCCTGGTAGGTCAACATGACGTAGTGTCACAGGTAGGCGGGAAATGACACTGTCGTTATCTTCTAAGGAAGATGGAGGGTCACCGCCGAATTAGGAAGGGGCGCCTCCCAAGACAAGAGGAAAGGCACTCCCACCCGAGGATAACACATCAGCAAGCGAGCCTAATTGACATGCATGTAACTGAGGGTATAAAGCCACACAACGTCGAGTATATTGTCAACACAACCGAGCTCAAAAGAATATAAATCAACGTAGAGAGGGTAGGGGCACACAGAAATGTGCAGGTCCTTATAGAGGCCCCAAGCAGTAGTATAACGACTGTCGCCCAAGAAAACAACGAAAGGTGGAGGAGACAGGTGAATGTCGAGTTGTATCACAAGGCATAGAGAGATGAAATCTTGGCTAACTCTATTGTCAATCAACACCATCAGGGGAGTGTCCGGCATGGAACTAAAGAGCCTCATAGTGAGGGGGACCTTAGGTATCGGCATGTCGCCAACCACTAAGTGCAGAAGTTCTATACGATGCAGCGAGGGGACCCGTGGAAGCAGGTGCGTCATCGTCCTCCAGGGCTTCAAAATCTCTAAAGGTGATCTCGGGATCTTCCTCGCAAATGGTGATGTGAAGCTACTTCATAGGACACATGAGTCAAGGAGCAGGTTTTTTACAACAGAAACCCCTAGTGTGTTGATTATGGTACTCCTGGTTGATTTGGAACCATTTGGCGCCCAGGGTGGTCGAGGAGGTGGTCTGAGGGGGGATCCACGGTATACGCGATGGGTGGAAGTAGGAAGGGTTTTATAGGGTTGACAATCGATCGGGTGTAGAATTCCCCGGTGGCCATCCAGTGTCAACGAAGGTGACATTGAAGTACGCTTCAACCATGCAGACAAAATACATGGTGTAAAAAATCATCTGGTGGTGGTAGTTTCAAAGTAGGGACCTAATATAGTGGAGCCTCTTCATGAAGAAGCTCAAATAATCTTTGGGAGGTATGTCAAGGTAATGTGTTGCCAAGACAAAAAACAAGTCGATGTAGATGTAAAGGAGGCCCAATTGGCATACACCACATAAATGTTTGGAGTCCCGAAATAGTTAACATCATAGCGGAGGATGAGGTCATGCTGGAATTCCAACACTGAGAATGAAGGGTTGTTCTTCCGCAACTAATAGACCCAATGGATGGTCAACCCATCCATGCAGATGAGAGCCGTAATAAACCTTTTGCGACTTCGGAGTCAGATGAATGTCAAATAATTTTTCCACACAGGAAATCCACCACACGAGGTCTTTGTCATGGAAGGAGGTAACTTTGTCGTATAAGGGCTTGGAGCGAGGAGATGGACTCCTCTTGAGCAATGACTTCAAATGGTCGAATCCACATGAGGCGAAGGCATTGGTGTGTCAGAGGGTGACATGGAACAGAGCCAAGGTGGAATGCATGCGGGAGCAGGACTAAATCAATGTAGGAAAGTAGAGTAACATTGTAGAGAGTGGCAGAAACTACCGGTGGAGGCAAATTCGTGATGGAGCAATGCCGAGGAGGGGAGACAAGACAGAGTTGTGAAGGGAAGTATTATCACGTGGGAGATGTCAGAGCAGCGGCGGGAGAGATAGACGCCAATGCACGCGCAGAGTGATCGGCGCAGCCGCAGGAATGGAAAGAGGCTTTGAGACAAGGCGTGGAAACGCGGCCCTATCAGTCGGGAGAGATTGGCACATTCGATAAGGAAAGAGGGTCAAGTGAGAGACAATGCTGGAGAGTTTGTAGGAAGAAGCGGCAGAAGAGATTGTTGGATCGTCTATGTGAAGGAGCGATGAAATCAGTTATTGAATTGGTTCGGCAGTGAGAACCGCGGCCTGAAGATGTTAAGTAGAACCTAATGTTAGGTGATAGTGCTAAAGAAGAGGGGAAGGGTGGGAAAGAGGAGGAAGAATAAGAGAGAAGAATCCAACCCTTAGGGCTCCTCCAAAAGTAATATTACTCCTAGATAATCCAAACGAGAGACATACTTAGGCTTATATAGCATTTAGTTCCGAAACACACAAAGAGCAAATGGTAAATAACTCATAGCCCAAAAACATGTGCGATAATAAAAGATAAAGCTAACAAGTGCGCTATACCCGTAAGCACTACTAACAAACGTCTTTCATATATTTAGGATCCTTCTCTATGTCGTCTTGGTCCCGATGACGATATATGTGTCGTGTCCTTATCTCCTCATCCCTCACCCTCACATCAGCTCTATACTCATGTCTATTTTGACATTCTCACGGAAGCTCTACAATTCTAGTAGGTTGACTTAAGTTAAACACACATAAGACTAGCTTTAGTGAATGTTCACTGAATATCAACATAGCAGTGCGCCTAACGGTACATATATACACTCGCAGTAGTGCACGGATTTATGACCGTGCATGAATTGGCTCCGCCTATCCGTGAAAGCTTTAGTGTGCACGGGCTTGGAAAATATTGCAATGCGCCTAATCAGAAAAGTTTTTTTTTTACAATATTACAATAGCAATAAAAAAAATTAAATAAAAAAACTCTAAAACACTTGATATCAGTCAACCTGGTGGAGACCAGCCCAGATCAGGTCGACCTAAATATTCTCGACATCGCACCCAACAAGGCCTCAAACGGCTTTGAGCTTCGTATGTTTTATTTGTGTCAATTTGTGTTATTTGCAATTTGTGTGAAAAATATTTATATATATATATAATAGAAATAGAAATATATATATATATATATATATATATATATATATATATATATATGGGTATGCTGTATATACGAGTTAAGTGTATATAAGAATATACGCGCCTTTTTGAACTTCGTCTTCTACGTGCATTTTTATGAGAAGTGTTCAACATTAAAGTTATAGATCTCGTCTAGACAAAAGTGCCCAACATCTTGGTGGAGACCAGCCCAGATCAGGTCGACGCAAAAGTGTCCGACATCGCACCCCACCAGACCTCTACTGACTTTGAGCTTCGTATGTTTTATTTGTGTCAGTTTGGTGTGAAAAATATTTTTATATATATATGGGTATGATGTATATACGAGTTAAGTATATATAAGAATATACGCGCCTTTTTGAACGACATTTTCTACCCGCATTATTATGAGAAGTGTTCAACATGAAAGTTGTAGATCTAAAACTTTCATGCTGAACACTTTTTGATATGGAGCCGTTTAGGCCCCCGATTTGGGCCCCGAAAATAGTTACGCGGAACATATGTACGGTTCCGCGTGACTTTTTTCGGGGCCCATATTGGGGACCTAAACAACTTCAAATCAAAAAGTGTTCAACATAACGAGATCTACAACTTTCACGTTGAACACTTTTCATAAAAATGCACGTAAAAGATGCAGTTAAAAAAGACGCGTATATTCTTATATGCGTGTTAAGTGTATATGCATTAAACCGCGTGTGTGTATATATATAGTACATAAATATATAAGTATATTCGCGTAATCCCCTCTTCATGTGTATATATATCAGATATATGTATATAGGCTTAACGTGTATATTCATATATTCGCGCAATCAAAACCTAATCCCCTGATACTTCTCCTTCTCGCCATCTCTTCACCGGGTTGCCCGCCAAAAACATCAGCGCCAATCTCCTCTTCTCTATCACGCCGTCTCTTCACTGGGTCGCCTGTCTGAATTCAGAAAAACCATTTCCTCTTCTCCATCGCATCCCGCGCCCCACCTGCAACCGAAAATTTGAAGGCCAGTGGGAAAAAAAATCTGGGGCCGACCTTCTCACGCTGCATCCACTCCGGCCGACCACCACCTCACTGAACAACTTACACCTACTGCCCCATCCTGAGCCATCCTTTTCACGTCGCATCCATTACATCTGGTTACCAATACTTACCTCCTTACACCTTCAACCCCAGATTTTGCCTCTTAGGGTAATCCCTTGCCGGAAGAGTGTACTGTCACTTGAAAAAAAATAGGAAGGTAATATCCGATTTTTCATTCATTCAAAAACATCTATCACTGCAAGTTGAGTCATGTCCAGTACTAGTGTAGGATCCAATACTAGTGTATTAATTAGTTAATATGCTACTTTTTCAATACTAATCAGTTATTATGCTATTTTTTCATGTCCAATACTAATGTATTAAACATTATTCTACTATGAAACATGATGAGTCATGAAACATTAGAAACTTCAGGTTCATCTCCGTTGCATATTGAAGATATTAATACTCATTCTAAAGATATTGACACAATATAAGAGGGTTCAAATTTTAGTCCTGCTCAAACTAACAAACCTTACATTGACCTTGAATTTGATGATTTGGATGAAGTTTTCAATTTCTATAATTGTTATGCAAGGAAATCAGGGTTTGAAATCAGGAAAAATTCCAGTAGAAAATCTAGAATTATAGGAAATTTGATATGGAAAATTTTTGTCTGTGATAAATCTAGCAAAAAAGTTATACCTAATATAACCGAATCTTCTACAAATACAAGGCAGCAACATGATACAAGGGTCAGATGTGGAGCGAAGTTAGATGTGAGAAAAAATAAATACGGTAAATGGTTTGTTTCTGCATTTGTTAAAGAACATAACCATGCATTGGACACACCAAAAAAAACAAGGAAGCATTGATCTCATCATAGATCACATAAAAACATACTAGCAACAAAAGTGATGGAAACTTTACATCAATCTGGAATTGGGCCATCAAACATAGCAAAAACATTAAATACAAGTGGAGTTGGTACAAGTATAAGCTCTCAAAATATTTCAGATCATTTACGAAAATAGAGAAATAATCAGGTTGGCAGGGAAGGAGTTCTAGTTTTCCAATATCTACAATTACAACAAAGTCTAGATGCATAATTTTTTTTTCTATAGAGTTAGATGAAGATGGTGTTCAGAGATCTATATTTTTGGCTGATTCTAGATTGAGGCAAGATTATCTTACTTTTGGAGATATACTTGTATTTGATGTGACATATAAAACTAATACTCTTATGATGCCTTTTGCTCCACTTACCGGTATAAACCATCATAAACAATCAATTTTATTTGGATGTGCACTGTTGGCTGACAAAAAAGTGGATACATTTAGTTGGCTTTTTCAACAATGGTTAAAATGTATGTTTAACAAAACACCTCTTGTAATCATTACTGATATGGATCAAACAATGTTCAACGCTATATGAGTAGTTTTACCAAAAACTCAACATCGATTTTGTTCATGGCACATACATAAACATCTTGTAGAAAATGTTTATGAAATGAGAGATTGCGATAGTGATTTTTCAAAAGATTACAAACATTGGTGTAAGAGCAGAAGTATTGAAGCTAGTGAGACTGCATGTACTGAATTGATTGAAAAATATTCTCTGGGGAATAACAAATGGTTTAGTAGAATGTGGAAGCATTGATTTCATTGGGTTTCAGCTTATCTAAAATGTTTCTTTGTTGTGGGTATGACATCTACTGGTAGAAGTGAAAGTATTAATGTATATTTTGATGGATTTGTTAATTCAAACACACATTTATTGGAGTTTATTAAATAATATGAGAAAGCACTCGAAGCTCGCCGTCATGCTGAAGAAATCAAAGAATTCAGAACAATGAATTCAATAGCATCCTTAATTGGTAATACGAGCATTGAAGAACAAGCAAGTAATTGCTACACCAAATCTATGTTTCAACTATTCCAAAGTGATTTTAAAGGATTCTTAGATTGTTGGCACCAAAAAACCGATGCATTTAGTTTGGTAAAAAAATATATAGTTGGTCTGTCTTCTGAGTTAAGAGAAAATTGGTATACAGTTGAATTTGTTGCTTCAGACCCTATCAGCATAAGATGTGAATGCTCTTTATTTGAAACTGATGGTATTTTGTGCTGTCAATGTCTTCACATTTTATGCAAAAAAACAAATCACGACAATTCTAGAATGTTATATTATTCAAAGATGGACTATCCAAGCAAGACATATACTGACTTATGGATCAACTGAGATGTCTACTACTAGTTCAGTTACATTGGTTATGAAGTGGAATCTGACTTGTCTCTTAAACAAGTTAGTGGAAAAATGTTCTACATTAGATAAAGCTTTCAAAGAGTTGTTTTATTACATAACTCAAAAGATTGAAAAGTTTGATTTGGACGGATCACAAAAAGTGTGAGAAAATGAGAAAATTCAGAGTCACGTCAACAAAAAAAAGTGGATTAATAATTCATGGTCTGATCACAATTTGAACAAAAGGTCAACTAAAGTTGCTTTTCGGATTCAATAAGGAATAGAGATATCAAAAGATAAAAGTAAAAAAAAGAACATGTGGTGCATGTGGAGAAAAAGGACACTATTCAACAACTTGTCCCAAAAAACTAAAAGTATGTGCCATTATTTTATATTTCTATTTTATAACTTAGTACTTCAACAACATATCTTTTATTTAACATGGTAAAATTGAAGAGTAGTGACTGCAAGATCAAGCTATTACAATATAATGAAGGTATGTAGAAGTCGTATTTTACTGTAATATATATTTAATTTTCCACTAGAGTGTTATTGAATATAGTTCAGTTTGGTGTAACATGTTTTAGATACCAATGTTCACTAATTGTTTGTAGGAATTAATTATTGTTGTATGCCCAATTAACTTGAAGATGATCATTTTAGCTTTCTTTGAACAGTCATGTTCAGGAGATGACCTTGCAGCTTTCTCATCTCTTTCAAGTTAACAATATGTTATCTCATCAGGATGATGAATTTGTATATCTGATATGAAAAACTTAGAAATACCACTTATAACTGATATGTAATGATTTTCGAATCTTGTTCTGTTATTGGATCCTATAGAGAAACTAATACTCCTCTCCTAATTCTGTTATGGTTTCTGTATATGTTTTATTTCAGGTCTTACATGCAAAAGCTGAAAGAAATCTGCTTGCAGAGGTTGATACTGATTGCATAATTAAGCTTTATTGTTCTTTCCAGGATGATTAATTAGTATATCTCATCATGGAATATCTTCCTGGTGGGTATAGGTTGAATTTGATAAATTTGTATAGCTTTATTGTTCCTTCCAGGATGAGCAATTTGAAGAATTTGTAATGCCCTTAGATGCAGCACTCTATCCGCGTATAAAAATCTATGAATTTGTATAAAAAAATCATGTTAGTCATGAATTTGTAATCTCTGGCGGGTTCGCCAGCGGCCGGTGAACCCGCTGGTTTGGTGCGGGGATTCCGTCGGCGGCTCTGCCGCCAGTGGAAGCATTAATCAAGCGGTGGACACAATTAAGGAAGTAATTGCAGAACTCTGCGTGCTCACCGCCACTAGTGGACAATCTCCGGCATGTTCGCCGGCGGCCGGGAAACCCGCCAGTGTAGGGCAGGCATACCGTCGGCAGCTCTACCACCGACGGAGGCGTTAATCGAGTGGCGAAGTCATTAGAATAGCGGCGGGAGAGATTAAGGTGTTTATCACGATTTGATAAGATCACGGCAAGCGCGGATATAATGTTTTACGCGTTAAGCGTATAAATATCGGTCCCTATAAATATATATACACATATCTTTATTATATAAAATAATACTCATATTTGAAGCACACCAAAACTCAAATCTGGACCGTCCGATCAAACAGCTAAAATAAAGATTTATTTTGGGCCATTGGATCTATAAAACTGTGCCTGCCATTAGCTATATCTCCCAAATATCACTTCTTTCATCTCCAGGAAATCCTGATATCCCCCCTTCCGCCAAAGCTTCTATCATACCCTTCTTTGCTGCCTCTGCCGGAGCCGCCGCCGGTCTGCCCGGTGCCCTCCAACGGGTTTGCCGGCCTCCAGCGAACAAGTCGGGGGTTATCCGGCGGCGAGCGGGCAGGGACACCGCCGGCGGTAGCCCTGCCTGTGAGACCCAGGTATGGGTTTCACGGGTAGGGGCCACCGCCGCCAGTGGCCCTGCCCGCTCGCAGCCGGACAACCCCCGGCGTGTTTGCCGGAGGCAAACCCGCCTGTGGGCACCGGGCAGGCCGGCGGCGGCGACTGAGAAGGGCGTTGTGCAATAAGCGGAAGCAGAAGAGTGGGGGGGGGTTAACACATGGTTATTTATTTATTTTTTAATTTAATTATTTCTTTTAAATAATTAATTAAATTATTGAAAATTCTAATTTAATTAAATACTTTTAAATTTTAAAAACTATGGGGGATGGGCAGATCCCGCCGGGGGGCGGGCAGAGTTGCCGCACTGCGGGCGGTTGGATTTAAAATCCTTCCAAAGAAACCGGTTCAGGTTTCAGGCCAGTTCATTACAACTACAGCAGGCATTGTTCATCTTTCAAATCATGGGATTTCCTTCATCCATGGCACGCAAGCGACCGCATAATGCACATCTTCCCCCTATTGAAATTTGTGAAGTGAAAGTGGGTGATCGGGTTGTTTGGGCGGCCTGGGCAGACTGTCCGCGCGGACTGGAGCTGGATTTCGACGGACTGGTGTTGGCTGTTTTTGCGGATTGGATTTCCATGGACTGCACGGACTGCTCGGACTGGTTGAGTCCGGCAGTGGCTGGCTGAGCAATGCAGATGGTGTCTGCGGTCTGTGCGGACTGAGGCTTGGATTTCGTTCAATCAGTGTTTAGTCTGGAGTTGCGGTGAGCTGCAATCTGGTAGCAATCTGTCCTTGGAACTGGCGGACTGTCTTGGTGTCCGCCGAGCTCGCGTGATCTTATTGTCTGTACTTGCACTTCTGTGAAGTCCAGGGTTTCCACTTTGTCCGCTGTGACCAGGCGGTTTGCCTGTGGTCATGGACATTGCGAGCTGAGTTGGTGTCTGTATAGTCTACTGTGACCGGGCGGTTTGCCTGTGGTCGTGTACTTGTGCGTACGGACAGATGTTGTGTCCTCTCTCCATGCGGACTGGCATGGTGCTCAGCTGGTGGCGCTCTTGCAGGGTTGGTGATCTGTTCACAAGTCCAGCTTGTCGGTGCGGACTCGACGGACTTACAGTACTAGCTGCGATCAAGGGGCGGTTAGCCTATCTAATAGGGCAGTGATCACACTCCTCACCCCGCCTATAAATAGGACCCCTCGGCTCGTCATTTGATAACATAGTGAATAGTAAGTTGGACTTGGGTTAAGGCTGCGGACTCGTTTTTTGTATCCGCGCGGGTTGATTAGCTTAACCGGTTACTGTGTGTAGGTGACGCGGCTAGCACTGTGAAGCCAGGAGCTTGGTTTTGACCTCGGTCAGGCTCAGTGAAGTTAACGGACTGCGTTCAGTGGTTACCAGTTTTCTGCATCAACTTTCCCAGTTCAATAACCTATCCGCGCGACCTCGCGGTCTCGGCGGGTAGGCGGTCTGTTCCTCAGTTCAGAAGCAGCAGGCAGTTCTGCGAATAACGGCGTGTCCGCGCGACCTCGTGGTCTCGGTGGATTTCGTGTTTAGTTCGGCTTTAGCTCAGTTCGGGCGGTCTCTATGGGCAGGCGGCCTCGGCGGTCTCAGTGTTTCTGTCCGCCAGAATTGATTGTAGTTTCTGTTTTTTCATGTACTGGCGAAATCATGTCTCGCCTCGTATACCTCGCCCTGTAAAGAAGATTGATAAATTTTTTGATCTGCTTGTTTCTGTCTATACACTCTGGTTGCTTGAGTATTCTTCCTGTTATTTGCTTGTTCAAGCTGTGATCTGGGTAGTTCCAAAGATATTAATTTGGCGTTTGGGCTATCTTGCTGAGCATCTTGTGAAAATTCAACATGGTATTAGAGCGGGGTTCAGTTGCTTGAGCGGTGATCAACAAGTTTTGTTGTTGCTCTATGCTTCTAAAAGGTTGACCAGGATAGTATAATGGACGGAGGTTTTGCAAGAGGTCTGGGAATTGAGCTTTTAATGACGACTAACTTCAAGAAGTGGAAGTCGTGCATGAAAACCTATCTTCTGGGTGAGGAGCTGTGGGAGGTCGTCGGTGGTGATGACCAGGTTGAAATTACAGCTGTGTTTGGAACTGCCGAGCAGGTGAGAGTGTGGAGGAAGACAAATGCAGAGGCTGAGTTTGCTCTCAAGCGGGCGGTGTCACCTGAGCTCTTTGATCACATCTTAGGATGTGAGTCTGCTGCTGAGATATGGACTTCCCTCGATGGGTTGTTCAACAGAAAGAATGTAGTTAGGCTACAGTTCTTGGAAAATTAGTTTGTTAAGTCAACTCAAGGAGACCTTTCTATCTCTAGATACTTCTTGAAGATGAAGAGCTTGTGTGCTGAGCTTTCAGCACTTAATCCTGATGAGCCGATCTCCGAGGCTAAGCTGAAGAAGCACATAATCCCCGGTCTGTGGTAGGAGTATGTGGCCTTCGTCACTTTAGTTCAAGGCTGGGCGACTCAGCCTTCTCTTCTGGAGCTTGAGAACCTGCTTGCTTCGCAGGAGAGCTTTGCTAGACAGATGTCGGGGTGAAAGTCTCTGAAGGAGGAAGTGAAGATCTCTTCACTGAGAAGAAGAAGAAGAAGAAATGGGAAGGGAAGAAGAAGAAGACTACGGTTGGAGATGAACCTTCAACTTCTAACCAGCAAGAGGGGAGCTTTGTGTAACACCCCAAAAATCTTAAGATGGAGTCAGGCTGGGTGATACGGCCTTGGACACGGGCGTGTCCCAAGGCGTGTCCCGTGCATACGGCCTGGGACACGGGCATGTTCCAGGGAGTATCCTTTTCTGTAGGCGTCGACTCAAGTTCTCGAGAACTGATCGTCGAGAGGCGACACGGCCTGGGACATGGGCGTGTCCCAAGGCGTGTCCTGCTGGGTTGAGTACCGGATGGCGTTGAGTGGCTCTTAGTTGAATAGCGTTGAGTGTAGAATACGGCATGTGACACGGGCATGTCACAGGGGCGTGTTTGGCACACGGCCATGGAAACGGGCGTGTGCCTTAGCCGTGTGCTTCTCGGGTGATTTGGGCCTGTGTTGAAAAGGTGATATGGCTAGTCACACGGCCGTGTCAAAGTTGACACGGGCGTGTCTGCCCTGTGACACGGGCATGTTGGAGCCCGTATTCTGGTTCAATTTGAGTCGGTTCGCATACTGCTTGGGGGACACATCCTGGGACACGGGCGTGTCACAGGCCATGTCAAGTTAAATTTGGACTTTTGGGCAGATCTCGGCCATTCAATTATTTCTATTTGGATCTAATGGCCCAGGTCCTTTCCTGCAGTGATAAGGCTGAGTGTTGGCCTCTTCTCTCATTCTAATCAAGAGAGAAAAAAGAGAGATCTTGGAGGAAGGAGAAGGAGGAGAAGAGCAAGGCTTTGTTGGTGCTCCCGCGGTCCGATTCGAGATCCGAGGCTAGTTCTGTAGAGGCAAAGCTGTTGCGGTGCTTTCCAACCGGCCAGAATTTTGATGGATCCCAAGAGATCGTCAAGGGTAACGATCTTCCTTCTTGGACATGTTAAGTCCTTCGTTATGCATAGTAAGGAATCCTCTCCACCAAAAGATGGAAAAAGTGAGTGATTCCAGTGGGTGATAGTTGTTATCCCCAGCTTGAGTCTGCATTTAGACCCGGAAATGTGTAGTATGGGATAGGCATGCTGTGTGAAGCCCATCTAGACAGATTGGTCTTGATTGGTGATGTTGCATATTGCGCACTGGAGAAGACTCCGCATATAAATGTGTAGTTTGTGGGGTCAATGGGTTGTTCCTGTGAAGGGAAGTAGCGGGAAGTACTGGAATGAGGAATTCTAGGAAAACACCCTTATAACGCTTGTATTGTATTCTATGAAAGACCAGTTTTCTGGCACTGCATGAACTGCAGGGTTTGGGTGGAGTTTGGGTGCAGATAGAGAGTTCTGCTGAACCCGCTTAGCGACCGCTGATAATACGTTTTGTAGCCTAAACTATTATCGTATTTTATATTTTATATTGTACAAATTATGTCTATTATTAGTTTATTTTTATCCTTTTTATGTAAATTTTATTGCCACTAACTTTTTCCTGTCTTTTTGCAGGTTTTCAGAAAAATTGCCAAAATGGCCTGTCACGCCCCCCTGTCACGCCCTCCCTGGGCGTGACCTAGGGCGTGTCACCCGATCCCGAGGACACCTGCTGGAAGGGACAGAAAACGGTCAAAAACCGCTGTCACGCCCCCCTGACACGCCCTCCCTAGGCGTGTCACAAGGCGTGACCAGGGGCGTGTCGCCCTCTGCCGCAAAGCTGCCGCCGCATTAAATGCCCTTCCGCCTCAGCACACAAATAGTACTGTCACGCCCCATGTCACGCCCGTGACATGGGCGTGACACCTTCCTTTTTCGGCGACTGACGGATTTCCGACCAATGATTTGGACATGACATGCCTGTCACGCCCCCCTGTCACGGGCGTGACCTAGGGCGTGACCACCGACGTACCGAAGCAATCATCCCTCCCGCCAGAATCCAGAGCCCGAGGTCAAATCCGTACCTGTCACGCCCCCTGACACGCCCCCCCTAGGGTGTGTCGGAGGGCGTGACCAACTCGAGAAAAAAATCTATAAATTGAGCCCCCCTCCTCCCCATTTCAGCAAGCTTTTGTTGAGTGGGGGAGGTGCTGCCCCTTTGTTTCTTGATCCTTTTTCATGCTTTCTCTCTCTCTCTCCCCCTCTCTTTGTACTTTTTGGTTAACCCTAGTTTAATCTTAGTTTGTGCTAGCTTTTAATGTAATTTTCTTCTTGCTTAGTGCTTAATGTAGGGCTAGAATAGGGTTTAATTTTCATGCACTTGTAATTTTATTTTCATTAGTGTAACTTGCCCTTTTTCATTAATAAAATTGTTCTTCCCTTAGCTTGTGTTCTTCTTATGTTTTTCTACTCATCTCCCCCCTCCACTCCATTATGATTAACTAATCCTCCTTGTACTCGATCTTGATGATCCGAGGTTAGAGCGATTATGTTATGATGTTTTAATCAATCTTTTCTTTTTAGGTTAGGGCCTTGAATTACTCTTGATTAATCACGGGTTGGGGGTATATTTTCGATATATACTCTCCGCCTTTGCTTTCATTCTGGGCTAGCCGAGAGGCCGAAAGAATGAAGTGAGCATTCAAGAGTAAAGGGAGTTGTACGCACCCCTCGAGAGAGGCAGACGTCCAAATCTCCCGGATTGGAGTAAAATCCAATAGTGGGGTTCACCGCGTAAAGCGAGTTTTAGGCCTCCGATTTAGACGAGAGTCGGTCGGACCTTCCTAAACTCAGTTGGGCACGACTTCGAGAGAAGCGTGTTCAAGCTTTAGGAACCTCCACGGTCAAGGACCCTTATCCTATTAAGTTTAGATTTTTATCGCATTTTCTTAATCGTCTTTAGCCGAGGTGAATCTTGATCGGGTGCAGTTCCATTTCATATTTTCTTCCTTTAGTAGTAATCTCCTATCTTGTGCTCTTTAATTAACTGCAGTAGTTTCCTTTCTAGCATAGTTCTTTTCTTAATAGCGTAACTTAATTGCGGTAGTTCTCTTTCTAGTTTGCTTTAATTCCTCCATTGCGCTTAGATTTTCTAAAACCCTAGTTTTTCCGTCGATAAGATAATAGCGTTCGTGTGAGTAAGATTAGCCAACAGTTCCCGGATTTCAATACGACACTTGTGTCCCCTTGCTACAATTCGATAGGTATACTTGCCTCATCGGGTTGCTAGTTCGGTTGCGTTTATTTTCTTCGAACCCTAGCGCGCAACAAGTTTTTGGCGCTGTTGCCGGGGACCCAACTTCCGTTGATATTTTGAAAACACGAACCTATTAATTTTATCTCTTCTCTTTCTCATCCCCTTTTCTTTAAAGTTTTAAAAAATCAAAAAAATTATCACCGCTCTTAATAGAAACCAACCTCACAATTTTTCTACGCCACCTAATTCTCTCGAAAAGGGCAAAGGGCTTTAAGCGCCACTGTCTTGTCTAGTACCTTGCGAACCCTTCACGGGGTAGTCCTTGGGAAGTTCGGGAGTTAATCTATAAAAAAATCTATTTCAAAAAGAAAAAAAAATTTAATTTAATTTTCTAAATCTAGTTTTTCTTTCTAGTTTATCCTTTTTCTCTTTCTCTTCTTCTTTTCTGTTCTTTTAGTGCATGACCCGCGGGAGTCCGTCGGTTATTTTGGACTTGGACCACGAAATTGAGCGTACTCTTCGGAGAAGATCGCGATTTCAAGGTCCTACTATCCAAGTGCCGGTTGAGGACTCCGAGTCATTTAATACTTTAAGAATGGAAGAACCCAACGTAGATGAGGCCGTTCAAAGGACTATGTCCTATTATGCACGACCGAACCTCGAGGGAACAGAATCGAGTATAGTCCGTCCTACTATAGCAAATAATAACTTTGAACTAAAGCCTAGCATAATTCAAATGGTGCAGCAATATGTGCAATTTGACGGACTTCAAGATGAAGATCCGAACGCACATATAGCTAGCTTTCTTGAAATTTGCGACACCTTCAAGATAAATGGTGTCACAAATGATGCGATCAGGCTAAGACTCTTCCCCTTCTCTCTAAGAACTAAAGCTAAGCAGTGGCTTAACACACTTCCGAAAAATAGCATAACCACTTGGAATGAATTAACTGAAAAAATTTTGGCGAAGTATTTTCCGCCCGCTAAAACTGCAAAACTTAGGAACGATATCTCTGCCTTCGGACAAATAGACTCTGAAACCCTTTACGAAACCTGGGAGAGATTTAAAGAATTATTAAGACGATGCCCACATCACGCGCTGCCTGTATGGTTACAAGTGCAGACGTTTTATAACGGGCTAAATCAAAGCACGAAGTAAATGATAGACGCAGCTTCTGGCGGTACTTTAAATCATAAGACCCCGTAAGCCGCTCTTGAGCTTTTTGAGGACATGGCCATGAACACTTATCAGTGAAATGTGCCTAGGTCCCGCCCGAACAAGCCTGCAGGTATCTATGAAGTGGACAACGTCTCCCAGCTCGCTCTGCAAGTAGAAATCCTAAGCAAAAAAATCACGGAGATGACTGCTGCCTCCGCCCCTCAGGTATGGGAATCTGCAACCCCTACTCCAGAACATTTAGATTATGTTAATAATTTGCCTAGAACTGCTTTTAATAATTTTTCTGCTGCGAATTTTCATCCTCCTGGTTTTAATTTTCCGAATAGTTATAACCCCGCTTTAAGAAATCACCCGAACTTTTCATGGAGTAATCCATCGAATGCGATGCGCCCACCTCCGCAAAATGATTTTTCTGCACAACCACCACCACCACCACCACTTCTTCAAAATTACCCAAAACCTCCGAGCTTGGAGGAATTACTTTCTAAATATATCACCACAAATGACGCTACCATAAGAACTTTAACCGGAAGCGTAAAAAGTTTAGAAAATCAGGTAGGACAGCTCGCGAAAATAATTTCTGAGCGACCCGCAGGGTCTCTTCCTTCCAATACCGAACCCAACCCGAGAGAGCAAGCGAAAGCTATAACTCTTCGGAGTGGGAAGCAAGTCTCCGGTATGGTAAGTGAAGAGCCCGAGGCAAGCTCCGCTTCTGCTTTTAAAAATCAAAGCTCCGCTCCCGCTTTTAAAAATCAAAGCTCTGCTCCGCTTCCACCCTCTGCTGAAGAAGTAATCACCCCCACTTTAGAAAATAATCTCACTCCACCACCCATCTTCAAAAATAATTCAACTCCTCCATACCCCTCTGAACTTAATAGACAACGTCAAGATGATCAGTACTCCCGCTTCTTAGAAATCTTCAAACAAATCCACATTAATCTTCCCTTCCACGAGGCTATTTCGCAAATGCCGAAATACGCCAAATATCTTAAAGACCTCCTCACAAACAAGAAGAAGTTAGAGAATCTTTCGCACGTCACGCTAAACGCCGAGTGCTCCGCCGTTTTAACAAACGGTTTGCCGAAGAAAATCAGTGACCCGGGTAGTTTCTCTATCCCGTGTGTCTTCGGTGATCTCTTTGTTAAACACGCGTTAGCCGACTTAGGCGCAAGTATAAACCTGATGCCCTTTTCGTTGTTCAAAAAGTTAGGGATTGGTAGCCTTAACCCCACGCGTATGAGTATCCAGCTAGCCGATAGATCCGTCAAGTACCCGTTAGGAATAGTGGAGGACGTTCTAGTGAAAGTCGACAAGTTCATCTTCCCGGTGGACTTTGTCATTTTGGACATCGAAGAAGACGTCGAGGTTCCCCTGATCCTTGGCCGACCCTTCCTCGCCACCTCCCGAGCCATCATTGACGTAAGCAATGGTAAGCTCTTTCTTCGAGTAGGCGACGACGAAGTCACATTTCCTATCACCCCTTTGATGAAGAACACCTTAGCGAACGATGACTCATGTTTTTTCGTAGACGCCGTGAGTGATGATTCTTCCTACTGCCTCTCCGACTTTGAAAAAGAATTTTCTACTTTTTGCTCCTCTTCTCTTATAACAGAATCACTGCAAGGAAGTGATGAATCTTCTTATTGTCTTTCCGACTTTGAAAAAGAGTTTTCTGATTTTTGTTCTTCCTCTTTTCTTACCACTGAATCTGTACAAGAAGCCGTCTTGGCTGCTAGCCCCACCCCTTATTACGTTCCTTATAAAAAAGTTTATGAAGATATTATTTTCGAAAAAGAAAGAATCTCAAAATCCTCTTATGAAGAACCCCCTACCCTAGAACTTAAAGAACTTCCCGAACACCTTAAGTATGCTTTCTTAGAAAAAGACTCCAAGTTACCAGTTATCGTTTCGGCCTACCTCACGGATACGCAGAACGATAAACTTCTTCTAGTTCTACGTAAGCATCGCCGGGCTATTGCTTGGCAAATTTCTGATATCAAGGGCATAAGCCCATCTTTCTGTACACATAAAATTCTAATGGAAGATAATTCGCGTAACTCTATTCAACCTCAGCGCCGTATAAACCCGAATATGAAAGAAGTAGTTAAGGGCGAGGTTATGAAACTATTAGACGCAGGAATTATCTACCCTATATCGGAAAGTAAGTGGGTTAGCCCCGTTCAGGTAGTTCCAAAAAAGGGAGGGATAACCGTAGTTAGTAATGAGAATAATGAATTAATCCCGACACGGACGGTGACGGGTTGGCGTATGTGCATAGATTACCGTAAGTTAAATGACGCCACCCGTAAGGACCACTTTCCTCTACCGTTTATCGACCAGATTTTAGAACGTCTCTCCGGCCATAGCTTTTATTGTTTTCTCGATGGCCTCTCGGGGTACTTTCAAATACCCATCTCTCCCGAGGACCAAGAGAAAACTACGTTTACTTGTCCCTTCGGCACCTTCGCGTACCGAAGAATGCCGTTTGGATTATGCAATGCGCCGGCTACATTCCAACGATGTATGCTCGCAATATTTGACAAGTACGTAGAAAGCATTATGGAGGTATTCATGGACGATTTCTCCGTGTTCGGCGATTCCTTCGATAGATGTTTAGAAAACCTCGAAAAAGTCTTAGAACGATGCGAAGAAACTAACCTTGCCCTAAATTGGGAAAAATGCCATTTTATGGTGAGGGAAGGGTTAGTTTTGGGTCATAAAATTTCTGCTAAAGGTATTGAGGTAGACGTTGCCAAGATAGAAGTTATTGAGAAGTTGCCGCCGCCTACAAACATAAAAGCTATAAGAAGTTTCCTAGGCCACGCTGGTTTTTATCGTCGTTTTATAAAGGACTTCTCCAAGATCACAAAGCCCCTCACCCATCTCTTAGAAAAAGACGCTCCATTCATTTTTGATGACTCTTGTATTTCGGCCTTTGAATTAATTAAAGAAAAGTTAATTAACGCGCCAATTATGATAGCTCCGGTGTGGGACCTTCCTTTCGAGATTATGTGTGATGCGAGTAGTTTTGCGGTGGGGGCCGTATTAGGTCAACGCATATCTAAGAACTTCCACCCCATCTATTACGCTAGTAAAACCCTCACATCTGCACAAGAAAATTACACCACAACCGAGAAGGAGCTCTTAGCTGTAGTATTTGCGTTTGATAAATTCCGCCCTTACATTACTCTTTCAAAAATCATTGTTTTTACGGACCACTCGGCCCTCAAGTACCTTCTTGCCAAAACGGATGCCAAGCCTCGCTTGATTCGCTGGGTCTTACTCCTCCAGGAGTTTGACTTAGAGATCCGTGATAAGCGAGGAGCCAAGAACTTGGCCGCCGACCATCTGTCAAGATTAGATAACCCCTTTATAGAAAAATTAAATGAAAAATCTTTTAATGATTATTTTCCTGATGAGAAGCTGCTTTTAGTTAACGCATCTACTTCTCCTTGGTTCGCGCACATCGCCAACTATCTAGTGGCCCGGATGCTCCCAAAAGAGTTCTCCTCTCAGCAGAAGAAGAAATTCTTTTCTGAGCTGAAGAACTACTTTTGGGAAGACCCGCATCTTTTCAAAATTTGTGCGGATCAAGTGATAAGGAGATGTGTTTCTTGTGATGAAGGAATTGATATTCTAAAACATTTGCATGAAGGTCCGACAGGTGGGCACTATCAAGCTGCTCGCACCGCTCATAAGGTGCTTTGCGCGGGTTTTTACTGGCCTAGCCTGTTTAAAGACGCGCAAGCCTTTGTGAGCAGGTGTGATAGTTGCCAACGGTCGGGCAATATTTCTAATAAAAATGAAATGCCGCAAAATTATTTCTTAGAGTGCGAAATTTTCGACCTCTGGGGAATTGATTTTGTTGGCCCCCTTCCTTCTAGCTTCGGAAACAAATATATTTTAGTTGCTGTTGATTATGTTTCACGATGGGCTGAGGCCCAAGCTCTTCCTACGAACGACTCCCGAGTTGTAGTCACGTTTTTAAAAAAATTATTTTCTAGATTCGGTACGCCACGCGCAATCGTTAGCGATAGGGGTTCCCATTTCTGTAACGCGCAATTTTCAAAAATCCTTACTAAATACGGCGTTACGCATAAACTGTCCACTGCCTACCACCCCCAAACTAACGGTCAAGTCGAAGTAGTTAATAGAGAAATAAAAAGAATATTAGAAAAGACTGTTTCAACTTCTAGAAAAGACTGGTCAACCAAACTTGACGATGCTCTATGGGCCTACCGAACAGCGTACAAAACCGCCCTCGGATGTACGCCGTATCGGCTGGTCTATGGAAAATCGTGCCATCTGCCCGTAGAGTTAGAACACCGCGCCTTTTGGGCCTTAAAATTTTTAAACTTCGACCCCCACTCAGTCGGTGACCTTCGAAAATTTCAACTAAATGAACTCGACGAGTGGCGCTCTTATGCTTATGAAAATAATAAACTTTATAAAGAGCGGACGAAGCGTTTACATGATAAACACTTAAGGCACCCTAAAAACTTTAAGCCGGGTGACCAAGTCCTTTTATATAATTCTCGTTTACGTTTATTTCCGGGCAAATTAAAATCTCGCTGGTCTGGCCCGTTTTCTGTGTTAGAAGTATTTCCTTATGGAACTGTTTTAATTTCTCACCCAGATAAGGGTAATTTCAAAGTAAATGGTCAGCGTCTTAAACTCTATTTTTCTGGTGATGATGATGTCAGTCCAAACATTATTAAGTTTCTGCTTCACGAACTCTAATCTGAAACTTTTAATTTTTTGCTAAAAACAATTTTATTTCGGAACAACAATATTTTTGGACAATATTATTTTTTTGATGCGTCGAGCTCAACGACGCTTTAACCAAAGGGCGCTCTTGGGAGGCAACCCAAGTTATCTTTTTCTGTTTTCTTTATTTTACAATTTTTGCCTCGGACGGCTTCGACAAGCTGAAGCTTCTGCGATCGCCTGCTCCAACATTGCTGAATCCATCACGAAGTCCAAAGAAGACATTCGGAGGAGCGGCATCACTCAGCTTTCGCAGCAAATAAATCCGGGGAAGTACCTGTATTTCAATTCTGTCTTTCAATTCTGTACTTTATTTTTCTCTCCTTCTCCAATCCCCTTCTTTAGACATCGAGGACAATGTCTGTTTTAAGCTTGGGGGAGGATTTCCTCCTTCATTTTTGCGTAGTGTAAATAATCTTCTTTTTGTATATATTGTAAATATTTCCAAAAAAAAATGAATATCTTAAAATTCCAAAATCCAAAAAAAGAGAATATTCCACAAAATTAAATTAAAAAATATATATGTGTTTTTGAATAGTTTAGACATTTTGGTATTTCAATAGTACCCCTAGTTTTTAGTTTTGTTTTACTCAAAATCTTCTATAAACAACTTAGTTAATTATAATATTTCTAATCGTTCTTTTTAATTATGTTTCACAAGTAAAATGTTGGCCATGCTGTGTTTCTAATTCACGGTAGCATGTTAAGGTGAAATATTTTTTCTAAAACTCGCATTTCTATTATGGTTTTTTGTTGTTTATTTCCTTTACTTTCTCAAAAATTCATCATCCACTATTTTCTTTCTCGTTTTTGAATAATTTTTGTAAAGTCAACTTTTGAATAACGTAGTAGATGTGAACGATCCAAGTCACCTATTATTTCTATTTTCAAGTTAATTTCATCAATCTTCTTTTATTATCTAGGACTCGCTTTTTGAAAATTTTTCAAACCTTTGTTTTAAATAAATTCAAAAGCGTGAAAATGATTTAGGCCATTTTTGTTTTCGTTTGAGCTTTCCTGCCAACCTAAAAAAAACTTTTACCACTAGTTAGCCGTTTTTGAGCCTTTTTCCGATTTCATTTGATAGCTCCTCCCTTCATTTCAGTTTCACCAAAGCCAAAAATTTCCAACCTATCGAATCACACTAGCCTTTTTGAGTTTCATAAATTATTTTGACGATTTTGATAGGGTATTTTGTGATTTTTTTTGTGGAGAAAGGTTTTCGAAAAGAAAAAAAAAGGAAGTATGTTCAAAAGTGATGTTTATTTTTGTTTGGCCAACTCAAAAAGGAAAATAAAAATATTTATGGCCTTTGTTTTGAAAAAAGAAAAAAAAATGGAAAAGAAAAAAATGAAAAAGAAAGAAAAAAAATGTGTGTATATATTTTTATGAAAATTTTTGAAACTCTTTGCTTTGGTTTAGTGTGATTTTAAAACCTTCACGTTTATCTTTGAATTCCACTCCTAATCATTTTCCTAAACCAAACGTTTCTGTCCTATTTAAGTCCTTTTGATTCACGCTTTTTGATTTTTTATTTAACAACTAAGAAAAGAAAAACAGTAAATCAGTTTTAGTTTTAGATTTAAACCTAGATTTATGATAATTAAATTGATATAATTATAATACGTTGCTTGGATCTAGTAACAACTCAATGCGTGTTTTTCATTTTCGTTGCTTTACTTAAGTCCATTTAAAAAAATCTCGTTAAAATTTTGGATGATTTGTTTTTATTAAGTAAAGTTTATAAAAGTTTTACCATACCTAAATAATTGTTTTAGACTTACATTTCACCTTTTCCCTACTAAGAATTTCGCATAGTACTTGTGTAGGCATAATTAGAACTTTTTGATTAGTCCTTTTTATAAATATCTAGTTTTTATATTTTTGCTTGGGGACAAGCAAAGCTTAAGCTTGGGGGAATTTGATAATACGTTTTGTAGCCTAAACTATTATCGTATTTTATATTTTATATTGTACAAATTATGTCTATTATTAGTTTATTTTTATCCTTTTTATGTAAATTTTATTGCCACTAACTTTTTCCTGTCTTTTTGCAGGTTTTCAGAAAAATTGCCAAAATGGCCTGTCACGCCCCCCTGTCACGCCCTCCCTGGGCGTGACCTAGGGCGTGTCACCCGATCCCGAGGACACCTGCTGGAAGGGACAGAAAACGGTCAAAAACCGCTGTCACGCCCCCCTGACACGCCCTCCCTGGGCGTGTCACAAGGCGTGACCAGGGGCGTGTCGCCCTCTGCCGCAAAGCTGCCGCCGCATTAAATGCCCTTCCGCCTCAGCACGCAAATAGTACTGTCACGCCCCATGTCACGCCCGTGACATGGGCGTGACACCTTCCTTTTTCGGCGACTGACGGATTTCCGACCAATGATTTGGACATGACATGCCTGTCACGCCCCCCTGTCACGGGCGTGACCTAGGGCGTGACCACCGACGTACCGAAGCAATCATCCCTCCCGCCAGAATCCAGAGCCCGAGGTCAAATCCATACCTGTCACGCCCCCTGACACGCCCCCCCTAGGGCGTGTCGGAGGGCGTGACCAACCCGAGAAAAAAATCTATAAATTGAGCCCCCCTCCTCCCCATTTCAGCAAGCTTTTGTTGAGTGGGGGAGGTGCTGCCCTTTGTTTCTTGATCCTTTTTCATGCTTTCTCTCTCTCTCTCTCCCCCTCTCTTTGTACTTTTTGGTTAACCCTAGTTTAATCTTAGTTTGTGCTAGCTTTTAATGTAATTTTCTTCTTTCTTAGTGCTTAATGTAGGGCTAGAATAGGGTTTAATTTTCATGCACTTGTAATTTTATTTTCATTAGTGTAACTTGCCCTTTTTCATTAATAAAATTGTTCTTCCCTTAGCTTGTGTTCTTCTTATGTTTTTCTACTCATCTCCCCCCTCCACTCCATTATGATTAACTAATCCTCCTTGTACTCGATCTTGATGATCCGAGGTTAGAGCGATTATGTTATGATGTTTTAATCAATCTTTTCTTTTTAGGTTAGGGCCTTGAATTACTCTTGATTAATCACGGGTTGGGGGTATATTTTCGATATATACTCTCCGCCTTTGCTTTCATTCTGGGCTAGCCGAGAGGCCGAAAGAATGAAGTGAGCATTCAAGAGTAAAGGGAGTTGTACGCACCCCTCGAGAGAGGCAGACGTCCAAATCTCCCGGATTGGAGTAAAATCCAATAGTGGGGTTCACCGCGTAAAGCGAGTTTTAGGCCTCCGATTTAGACGAGAGTCGGTCGGACCTTCCTAAACTCAGTTGGGCACGACTTCAAGAGAAGCGTGTTCAAGCTTTAGGAACCTCCACGGTCAAGGACCCTTATCCTATTAAGTTTAGATTTTTATCGCATTTTCTTAATCGTCTTTAGCCGAGGTGAATCTTGATCGGGTGCAGTTCCATTTCATATTTTCTTCCTTTAGTAGTAATCTCCTATCTTGTGCTCTTTAATTAACTGCAGTAGTTTCCTTTCTAGCATAGTTCTTTTCTTAATAGCGTAACTTAATTGCGGTAGTTCTCTTTCTAGTTTGCTTTAATTCCTCCATTGCGCTTAGATTTTCTAAAACCCTAGTTTTTTCGTCGATAAGATAATAGCGTTCGTGTGAGTAAGCTTAGCCAACAGTTCCCGGATTTCAATACGACACTTGTGTCCCCTTGCTACAATTCGATAGGTATACTTGCCTCATCGGGTTGCTAGTTCGGTTGCGTTTATTTTCTTCGAACCCTAGCGCGCAACAACCGCGAAGGACGGCAGCATTAACTCCCCTTTTTGATTGTGAAGCCAGTCCTTGGCGGACATTATGGCTATTATGAGCTGCGAGCACTTAAAAGGTCTCGTGCCGAACAGGAAAGGTGAAGCTGACCCGTGTCTTTTATTCTAGCCGCAAGTACGATGTGCTTGGTAATGGCAAGGAGATTTGAGCAACGGGGGGTGGTGGATCTGTACCTGCATTATGTTGGCTGTACATGGAAGTGCCAAGGCATTGGGATTTCGTCACCAGCATAATGAGAGTCTTAGGCCTGCGTGCCATTAAGACTAACTGCTCAAGGGTTGATCCCGGTTCGCCGGTGTACACAAGTGTGCCTGAGTGCACGGATCGTTGGGCCGGGTGGCTGACGGTTGTGATGGATTGCTTGTGCGTGAGAGCACAATATATTTATGCATTGCTCTGCAGGGAAGGAATGCCACTGCCCTGGGAAAGGGGTAGGATTGTTATAAATTGGTCAACTGAATGTTGACCGTTGCTTTGTTTGCCACCTTCTGGGTGGATTGTACCTGTGCAGGTGCTGGAAAGCCGAGTAGAAAATGAAGGGCTGAAGTCCCTACTATTGTCGTTGCTGCTAATAGCTCTTGTCGGCTAAGCGAAATGTGTTTTATTTTATTTATGTATGGCCGGCCTGCACGCCGATGTATGTAATCCATACGATGTAAAGAGAAATTGTAAGGCCTTAAAACCATAACTTTGTGTATTTGGTACATTACTTTGGGGTTCATATATAAATGTGCAATTCATCTATAGTGGATATTCCAAATGGTTGAGTTCTATATTTACCTTTAAGCTTATGCTAGAATGCTTTGAGTTAGGTTGCGTTTATGATTTGGTATTAACCTGTGGCTTCACCGCTTGTTTGTGGCATATAGTGTGGGGCCCCGGCCGGACCTTCTATTATATGTTGTTTAACGGGTGGAGTCGTTACATTTTGGTATCAGATTCTTTCGGTCTTCCTCTTTCGAATTCGTGGTCGAATTCTTTTGTGGGGTCGCGAGCACGTGTCTATGCGAACCGTTGTAATACGAATGAACTCTGGAATGTCCACTAAGGAATGCAAATACACTTGTTTTAGAAACCTGCGCGTTCCTAATTATTGTTCTTGCTTGCACGAGGGCGCGAATATGTGCTCTGTTTTGGGTCCTTGTGTGTTCCTACTTCTACTTTGTGTAACATTTTAGTTGCTTACTTGTGTGTTTCACGCTTGTAGGCGACAAGCAGTAATGAGGGACAGCAAGAACCCCAGCATGCAATAGGGATTAATAAGCCAACACTCCTTCTTTCGGTAGAGACGGTCCGATTGATAACTGATGTGGTTTTTGCAATGATCAACGCCCGCTACGAGGGACATGTACAACCCTCTGTTCTGATGGTGCCTCTCATGCCGGTTGGTGTGCCTGAGCAGATAGAAAGGAAATGAGCATCGGCCCCGCCGGTGAATATGCATCTGATCCAAGGACCATATACGATCGAGGAGTACTTTAATGCATTTGTGGCGCTGAGACAACATACAGAGTGTGTGGCTGAAATTGAGGATACGAAGATCAACATATTTTATAATAGTCTGTGCGAAGAACTGCAAAGTCTATTAGTGGGTCCAAAGTTACTTGGCTTTTGTGCCTTGGTCACGATAACTCGGTCTTTGGAAATGGACTTAAATCAGTTCAGGTTAAGGTACTGTGCTAGTGTGCCCACCATTACAAAGATGCCAACAACAAGTTCTCGTAAGCGGAAGAAGAACAGACATATGCGGGAGTCGACCTCTTCTACAACCATGGGAGCAAAAGAAAGGCGTGTTTGTTTTGCGTGCAGAAACATAGGGCACATTGTCTGGGACTGCGATGGTAATGCGCC
Source organism: Platanthera zijinensis (assembly GCA_039513925.1). NCBI lineage: Eukaryota > Viridiplantae > Streptophyta > Magnoliopsida > Asparagales > Orchidaceae > Platanthera > Platanthera zijinensis. Next base: position 185,252,789 of record CM077088.1, on the reverse strand, counting down.
AAGGATAAAGAAAGCTAAGGCTGGAGCGACGGCAGGACGAGTTCCACCCATTTTCTACTTGTGTGGTATAGAATGACATAATGCTCGAGACTGTAGAGTTGGCCCTTAGACGAGTGGAAACAAGAGGAGAAAGGATGGACTGTACATAAATAATTGTCATTATGTACTGTACATATCCGCGTGTGTTAATGCTAGCTTTAAAACTTGTTTTGTATCTGTATTTTTATGTTTTGTTGATGAATAGCAAAATGTTGGTGTATTACTTGTTCCACCCTATGTATTAATCTGGGTATCAGAGATACCAGTGAAACGGCATGGCCATAGTGGAAAGAATGCATATGGGTAGAGGTTGTTTGAGGTTATCGCAGACCATAGGACCATTTGTGTTGAACGAAGGACCAAGAGTGTGTGTCTGCTCGCTAGTTGTTCGGTCATGTTTGAAGCGAGTCTTCATGCCTTTAGCGGTCTGTAAGCCGAAGCCGGGTTGAGTGACCCTTCTCGTGTGTGGTCGGTTTAGAAAGATGTATTCCCGAATGACCTATATGAGTGATGAAGTCCATAGGAGATCGACTTCGCTATTGCGTTAGTGCCCGGTGCGAATCCTGTGGCCCACTCGCCATAGCGCATTGCGCCAACGGAAAGGGCTTAATTTAAAGTCCAATTGCAAGAGTTGGTGGAGCAGGGACACATATGCCCAAGTATGTCACCTTGGAGCGTGCCTGTTCTATTTATGAAAAAGAAAGATGGTAGTTTGCGATTATGTATTGACTACCGTGAATTTAATAAGCTGACGAAAAAGAACAAATATTTGATTCCACGGATCAATGACCTCTTCAATCAGCTAGCGGGGTCAACCGTCTATTAAAAGTTGGATTTGAAATTTGGATATTATCAATTGTGGATTCGGGAAGGCGACATTCCTCAGACAGCGTTTGGGACACGTTATGGTCATTATGAATTCACGGTGATGTCGTTTGTCTTATGTAATGCGCCTTCGATATTCATGGATTTAATGCACCAGACGTTCCGAGAGTACTTGAATCTATTCGTAATTATGTTTATTGATGATATTCTTGTGTACTCTCAGTCAGGAGATGATCATGCAAACCATTTGTGGTTAGTATTGCATACCCTACGGAGGATTAAGCTCTAAGCTCTCTTCCCAGTTCTCAAAGTGTGAGTTCTGGCTATCGTCAGTGGCTTTTCTGGGCCATGTGGTTAGTGGAAAGGTGCATGAACGGAACTACCCCGTCTACGATTTGGAGTTGGCGGCGGTAATCTTTGCGCTAAAGTTGTGGCGGCACTATCTTTATGGCATTAAAGTGGATATCTATACAGATCATAAGAGCCTAAAGTATTTTTTATAACAGAAGGATCTGAATATGGGACAACGGAGGTGGATGGAGTTCCTTGGGGACTACACTTTCGATATTCACTATACTCCCGGAAAGGGAAATGTGGTCGCTAATGCTTTTAGTCGTAAGGCGCCAGTACGAGCAAACTGGTTGCAGAGACATGATGAGCGGCTAATCCAGGAGATCGAAGCATTAGAGATATCTTGTGTTGACAAGGATGGTCCTGGTGACCAATTCTCCTTGGACAATGGCGTGTTACGAAAAGATGGTCGGTTGTGCGTCCCAAGTACGGGTAAGTTGAGAGAAGAGTCGATGTACAAAGTGCACCGAGCCAAGTACTTAATTCACCCTGGGAGCACAAAATAAATGGATAAAGGCATGTCGAAGTTGTTCTGGTGGCCCAGACAAAAGAAAGTCATAGCACGTTATGTGACGGAATGTCATACTTGTGCTTTGGTGAAAGCGGAATGTCGGAAGCCTGGTGGCTTCCTGAAGCCGTTACCGATTCTGGAGAGGAAGTTTGATGATTTCTCAATGGATTTCGTGCACGGGTTGCCGAGATCTCAATACTATGTTCCTCTAAGCATTATCAGAGATCGTGACGGGCGAGTCACCTCAACTGATTGGAAGTTAATTAATCAAACGTTGGGCAAAAATTTAGCATTCAGTATAGCCTTTCCTCCCCAAAGGGATGGCCAAACTGAGCGAACCAACAGGGCGATGGAAGATATGCTCCATGTGCGCCCTGGATTTCGGTAAGAAATGGGAAGAGTATATTTATCTGGTGGAATTTGCCTATAATAACAGTTACCAAGTGAGCATCGGTATGACACCGTTTGAAGCTCTATATGGTCGTAAATGTCGTACACCATTAGCTTGGGCAGAAGTAGGCGAATCCAAGCTGAATGGGCGAAAGGAAGTCGAAGAAGCTACCTCGATAATACGCTCTATTTGTGAGAGGCTATTGATAACTCGGGATCGACAAGCAAAGTACTACAATGCCAAGCATCGGAACGTGGAGTTCGCGGTGGGCGATTGGGTCTATTTAAAGATCAAACCCTTCAAAGGCGTATCTCGGATTCGGAGGTTGAAAAAGCTAAGTCCGAGATACCTTGGTGCATTTGAAGTGGTGGAGCGAGTCAGGAAAGCTGCTTATTAGCTAGCGCTTTCAGTAGAGTTAAGTGGATTGCATGATGTATTCCACATCTCAGTACTTTGCAAAGCCGTCAAGTATCCAGGTCAAATAGTTGAGAATGATCGTGTACCGGTCGAGTATGGGCTAACGACGGAAGTTAGACCCATTCGGATCGAGGATCGATCCAAGAAACAGTTGTAGAACAAGATAATCGGGATGGTCAAAGGCCGGTGGGACAAATATGGCTGCGAGGAGCTAACATGGGAGCGAGAGCAGACCATGCGAGCTGAGTTTCCCGAACTTTTTGTATAAACTGTTGACCGTGTATATTTTGTTAAAACAGATCTTGTAACATTATAGCTTTATGATTCTTGTTTCTTTACTGAGTAAAAATTTCGGGATGAAATTTATCTTAAGGGGGGAGGATTGTAACACCCCAAAAATCTTAAGATGGAGTCAGGTTGGGTGATACGGCCTGGGACACGGTCGTGTCCCAGGGCATGTCCCGTGTACACGGCCTGGGACACGGGCGTGTCCCAGGGCATGTCCTTTTCTATAGGCGTCGACTCGAGTTCTCGAGAGCTGATCATCGAGAGACGACACGACCTGGGACACGGGCGTGTCCCAGGGCATGTCCTGCTCGGTTGAGTATCAGATGGCGTTGAGTGGCGTTGAGTGGCGCTGAGTTGAATGGCATTGAGTGGCGTTGAGTGTTGAACACAGCCTGTGACATGGGCATGTCACAGGGGCGTGTTTGGCACACGGCCATGGACACAGGAGTGTGCCTTAACCATGTGCTTCTCGGGTGATTTGGGCCTGTATTGAAAAGGTGACACGGCTAGTCACACGGCCGTGTCAAAGTTTATACGGGCGTGTCTGCCCTGTAACACGGGCGTGTTGGAGCCCGTGTTCTGGTTCAATTTGAGTCGGTTCGTGCATCGCTTGGGGGACACGTCCTAGGACACGGGCGTGTCACAGGCCGTGTAAAGTGAAATTTGGACTTTTGGGCAAATCTCTACCATCCAATTTTTTCTATTTGGATCTAATGGCCCAGGTCCTTTCCTACAGTGATAAGGCTGAGTGTTGGCCTCTTCTTTCATTCTTATCAAGAGAGAAAAAGAGAGAGCTTTGAGGATGGAGAAGGAGGAGAAGAGCAAGGCTTTTGTGGTGCTCTCGCGGTCCGATTCGAGATCCGAGGCTAGTTCTATGGAGGCAAAGTTGCTGCGGTGCTTTCCAACCGGCCGGAATTTCGATGGATCCCAAGAGATCGTCAAGGCTAACGATCTTCCTTCTTGGACATGTGAAGTCCTTCGTTATGCATGAGTAAGGAATCCTCTCCACCAAAAGGTGGAAAAAGTTAGTGATTCCAGTGGGTGATAGTTATTATCCCCAGCTTGAGTCTGCATTTAGACCCGGAAATGTGTAGTACGGGATAGGAATGCTGTTTGAAGCCCATCTGGACAGGTTGGTCTGGATTGGTGATGTTGCATATTGTGCACCGGAGAAGAGTCCGCATATAAACGTGTAGTTTGTGGGGTCAATGGGTTGTGCCTGTGAAGGGAAGTAGCGGGAAGTACTGGAATGAGGAATTCAAGGAAAACACCCTTGTAACACTTGTATTGTATGCTATGAAAACCAGTTTTCTGGTACTGCATGAACTGCAGGTTTGGGTGGAGTTTGGGTGTAGATTGAGAGTTCTGCTGAACCCGCTTAGCGACCACGAAGGACGCCGGCATTAACTCCCCTTTTTGATTGTGAATCCAGTCCTTGGCGTACATTATGGCTATTGTGAGCTGCGAGCTCTTAAAAGTCCTCGTGCCGAACAGGAAAGGTGAAGCCGACCCGTGTCTTTTATTCTAGTCGCAAGTACGATGTGCTTGGTGATGGCAAGGCGATTTGAGCAACGGGGGGTGGTGGATCTGTACTTGCATTATGTTGGTTGTACAAGGAAGTGCCAAGGCATTGGGATTTCGTCAACAACATAATGAGAGTCTTAGGCCTGCGCGCCAAAAGGACTAATTGCTCAAGGGTTTATCCCGATTTGCCGGTGTACCCAAGTGTGCCTGTGTGCATGGATCGTTGGGCCGGGTGGCTGATGTTTATGATGGATTGCTTGTGCGTGAGAGCACAATATATTTATGTATTGCTCTGTAGGGAAGGAATGCCACTGCCCTGGGAAAGGGGTAGGATTGTTATAAATTGGTCAGCTGAATGTGACCGTTGCTTTGTTTGCCACCTTCTTGGTGGATTGTCCCTGTGCAGGTGCTGGAAAGTCGCGTGGAAAATGAAGGGCTGAAGTCCCTGCTGTTGCTGTTGTCGCTGCTGCTAATAGCCCTTATCGGTTAAGCGAAATGTGTTTTCTTTTATTTATTTATGGCCGACCTGTGCGCCGATGTATGTAATCCATATGTTGTAAAGAGAAATTGTAAGTCCTTAAGGCCCTAACTTTGTGTATTTGGTACATTCCTTTGGGGTACATATATAAATGTGCAATTCATCTATAGTGGACATTCCAAATGGTTGAGTTTTATATTTAGCTTTAAGCTTCCGCTAGCATGCTTTGAGTTAGATTGCGTTTATGATTTGGTATTAACCTGTAGCTTTAACGCTTATTTGTGGCATACAGTGTTGGGCCCCGGCCGGACCTTCTAACATCATGCCTCTGCAACCAGTTTGCTTGTACTGGCGTCCTACGACTCAAAGCATCAACGACCACATTTCCCTTCCCGGGAGTATAGTGAATATCGAATGTGTAGTCCCCAAGGAACTCCATCCACCTCCATTGTCGCATATTCAGATCCTTCTGATCTAACAAATACTTTAATCTCTTGTGATCTATATAGATATCTACTTTAACGCCATAAAGATAGTGCCGCCACAAATTTAGCGCAGTGGAAGCGTGGTGGGCCCATAACCCACAGGTCGGAGGATCGAAACCTCCCTCTGATACCAAAATATAACGACTCCACTCGTTAAATAATATATAATAGAAGGTCCGGCCGGGGCCCCACACTATATGCTACAAGCAGACGGTGATGTCACAGGATAATACCATCAACGCATCCTAACACAGAGCATGCTAGCGGAATAGATACACAATTAGCTGAACTCATAGCAAGAATATCCACTAGATATATATAAACCAACGTTATATACAACCACTCAAACGAGGGGATAACAAATACAACAGTTTGGCCTTAAGGCCTTACAGTTCCTCTTTAAACAGTGTGGATTACAGACATCGGGGCGCAGGCCGGCCATACATGAATAAAAGAAAAAACAAAAGCTAGCCTTCAAGGGCTAGCAGCAACAGCAAGAGCGGCAACAGCAGCAGCAGGGGCATCAGCCCTTCATTTTTCGCTCGGCTCTCCAGCACCTGCACAGGGACAATCCACCCAGAAGGTGGCAAACAAGGCAACGGTCAGCATTCAGCTGACCAATTTATAACAATCCTACACCTTTCCCGGGGCAAAGGCATTCCTTCCCAACAGAGCAATACAGAAATTGACAGATAATATACATATTGTGCTCTCACGTACAAGCAATCCATCACAACCGTCGGCCACCCGGCCCGACAATCTGTGCTCTCAGGCACACTTTTGGGTACACCGGCGAACCGGGATCAACACCATATAGCATTTGGTCTTAATGGCGCGCAGGCCTAAGACTCTCATTATGCTACTGACGAAAGCCCATTGCCTTGGCACTTCCTTGTACAGCCAACATAACACAGGTACAGATCCACCACCCCTCGTTGCTCAAAATCGCCTTGCCATCACACGACACATCGTACTTGCGGCTATAATAAAAGACGCGGGTCGGCTTCACCTTTCCTGTTTGGCACGAGGCCTTTTAGAGCTCGCAGCTCCCAATCGCCATAACGTCTGCCAAGGACTGGCGTCACAATAGCCACACTGTCCAAATAGGACTGGCTTTATCGTCCATCAAGGACTGGCTACATCGTAGCCACAACACAAACAGCACAAGGTCATTTTCCTGGAGTTCCACATTCCAGTACTTCCTGCTACTCCCCTTCGCAGGCATAACCCAATGACCCCACTAACTACACGAGTATACGCGGAGTCTTCGCCGGTGTGTAAATGCAACATCACCGATCAAGAACAACATGTCCAGATGGGCTTCACACAGCATGCTTATCCCGTACTACACTTTTCCTTGTCTATATGCTGACTCAACAGGGGATAGCAACTATCAACCCACCGGAATCACTTACTCATTCCACTTTTTGGTGGAGAGGATTCCTTACTCATGCATAAAGAAGGACTTCACATGTCCATGAAGGAAGATCGTTACCCTTGCCGATCTCTTGGGAGCCATCGAAAATCTGGCCGGTTGGAAAGCATCGCAGTAGCTTTGCCTCCACTAAACTAGCCTCAGATCTCGAATCGGACCGCGGGAGCACCACCAAAGCCTTGCTATTCTCCTCCTTCTCCTTCCTCCAAGCTCTCACTTTTTCTCTCTTGATAAGAATGAGAGAAGAAGCCAACACTCAGCCTTATTACTGCAGGAAAGGACCTGGGCCATTGGTCCAAAAAGAATTAATTGGATAGCCGAGATCTGCCCAAAAGTCCAAATTTGACTTGATACGGCCTGTGACACGCCCGTGTCCCAGGCTGTGTCCCCCAAGCGGTGTACGAACTGACTCAAATTGAACCAGACCATGGGCTCCAACAAGCCCGTGTCACAGGGCAGACACGCCCGTGTCAACTTTGACACGGACGTATGACTTATCGTGTCACCTTTTTAACACAAGCCAAAATCACCCGAGAAGCACACAGCTAAGGCACATGCCCGTGTCCATGGATGTGTGCCCAACACGCCCCTGTGACATGCCCGTGTCACAGGCCGTGTTCCAGACTCAACGCCACTCAACGTTATTCCACTCAGCGCCACTCAACGCCACTCGGTATTCACCCGAGCAGGACACGCCCTGGGACACGCCCGTGTCCCAGGCCGTATCGCCTCTCGACGATCAGTTTTCGAGAACTCGAGTCGATGCCTAAAAAAATGACATGCCCTGGGACACGCCTGTGTCCCAGGCCGTGTGCACTGGACACGCCCTGGGACACGCCCGTTTCCCAAGCCGTGTCACCCAGCCTGACTCCATCTTAAGATTTTTTGGGTGTTATAATCCCTCCCCCTTAAGATAAATTGGTGATGAGAGTTAAAAGAACTCCATAGTTAAGCGTGCTCAGGCTGGAGTAGTACTGGGATGGGTGACCTATTGGGAAGTCCACGTGGTGCGCGCTTGACTATCGAGTTTACCTCATCAAAGGGAGGCTATGGCCACAAACAACCCGCATGTTGATGGAGAGGGGTTTGGGTGCTTGGGCTGCAGCCTGGTAGCGATGCCTGGAGAGCGGAGTCGCAACGCTATTACGTACGCGCCAGGGTCGTTACACTTTGCTCCTAAGAAGGATTGGAAGAAGAACTTGAAGTGCTACAGGTGTCATCAGCCGGGTCACTTCAAGCGTGACTGTAAAGTCAAGCTACAACTTGGGCATGCTGCAGGAAAGGAGGAAGCTTACTCTAGCATTGAGGAAGTTTGTTGGGTTGGAGCCTTCATGACGGGCACTTGTTTCCGTGCCTTATCCACAATTGACTTCGAAGACGACTGGATCGTGGACTCCGGGTGTGGTCATCACCTCATCGGAGAAAAGTCGGAGTTCTCCTCGCTGCAGGCTTACTCAGGTAACGAAGTCATCATCACTGCTGATAATAATGTTCATACTGTAGAGAAGGAAGGTGTAGTGTCTGTAGGTAGTGATCAGGGTCCACTGACATTAAGGAGTGTCTATCACGTACCGGGCATGAAGAAGAATCTCTTCTCGGTTACCAATGCAGTAGATGCAAGATATCTGGTTCTGTTTGATAGAACAGAGGTGAAGTTTCTTCGTAACGTATCAGCAGGTAAGGCTGATGTTGCTCACATTGGAAGGAGAGTGAAGGACTTGTTTGTTTTATCAACAAGCTCCTATGTTGATCGCATGAGGGCCAATGATAGTGCTGCTATGTGGCATGAGAGGATGGGGCATGTAGGGATGGATATGCTGAAAGCTATGGCAAATAGGAGCCTGGTGAGAGGCTTGCCTAAGCTATCATCCTTCGGTAGTGGTCACGTTTGTGGAGGATGTCAGTATGGCAAGTCTCACCGTCTTTCATTTGATAAGTCACAAATGAGAAGCAAAGCACCATTGGAGGTTATCCATGGTGATCTGATGGGATCAACCGTTATTGTTAGCCTTGGCGGGAGCAGGTACATGGTAGTCTTGATTGATGACTACTCAAGATACACTTGGGTGTATTTCTTAAAGAAGAAGTTTGAAGCCTTTCGGTTGTTTGTGGAGTTCAAGGAGCTGTTGGAGGGCCGGCTTAACCTGCGGATCAAAAAATTTAGAACTAACAACGGCGGTGAGTTCGTCTCCTCCGAGTTTTCTATTTTTTGCAGGAAGCAAGGGATCTAGAGAGAGCTTACTTGTGCTCATACTCCAAAACAAAATATTGTTGCAGAAAGGAAGATCCATCATCTGACGGAGACTTGCAAATTTTGGCTTCATGCCAAGAGTATCCCAAGGTCCTTTTAGGCAGAGGGAATGTCTTGTGCAGCTTATGTCATCAATCGGATGCCTCTCAGTCCGATCAACATGAAGTCTCCCTTCGAGATATTGTTGAAGTAGAAGCCTAGTGTTGAACACCTTCGGGTGTTTTATTCAACTTGCTACGTGCATATCCCGGATGCTCTGAGGACAAAGCTTGATGCAAAGGCAAGGAAGCTTGTCTTTGTTGGCTATGATGAGCGGAAGAAGGGATGGAGGTGCATAGATCCTGCGACAAAGAAGTTTGTTGTGTCAAGAGACGTGGTCTTTGACGAACTGACGTCGTATGGAGGAAGCTCGGTTGAGCTACCGGAAGACAAGGTTGATGAAGGGCAGGAGGTGACTACTGAAATTGTCCAAGAGGAGCTTGTTGTTTCACCAGCAGCTCCTGTTGCTTCTAGCTCTGAGGAAGAGGCTTCTGGTTCGGAAAGCAGGGGGAGCATTGCTCAAGGATTGCCCGAAAATGGAGTTGAGCCTGAAGAAGCATCGGAGGTGGTGAGCAAGGAGAAGCCTCTTAGGAGATCAAAGAGGATCATCAAGCCTCCGGCTCGATACTGTGAAGGGAATACAGTGAGCTTTGTCTCCTGTTTCTTTTCAGGCCCTCTGGATGAGCGGGAGCCTTCAAAGTTTGAAGATGCCACTTGAGTGAAGGAGTGGGACAATGCCATTGATGAGGAGATGGCTGCCCTCAGGAAGAAAGAAACTTGGGAATTGGTGCCCAAGGTGTATGGCGTTACTCCTGTTACTTGCAAGTGGGTTTATAAGCTGAAGAAGAAGGCGGATGGAAGCATCGAGCGGTACAAGGCTCGCCTTGTAGCTCGAGGATTCTCTCAACAGTACGGTGAGGACTATGAGGATACGTTTAGTTCGGTGGCGAAGATGACTTCAGTACGAGTGGTGATAGCTTTGGCGGCCTGCCAGGGCTGGAAGATGTGGCAGCTGGACGTAAAGAATGCTTTTCTTTACGGGGAGATCGACAAGGACATCTTCATGGGTCAGCCACTCGGTTATGTTTCTGAAGAACATCCAGACTATGTTTGCAAGATCAGGAAGTCCCTTTATGGGTTGAAGCAGGCTCCGAGGGCATGGTATGGGAAGGTTGTAGAATATCTTCAATTCTGCGGCTATCTTGCCTCCAACTCAGACTCGAGCCTGTTCATCAAGAAGAAGGGGGAGCTTCTATTCCTGGTGTTGTTGTACATGGATGACATGATAATCACGGGGAATTCCAAGGAGGAGGTAGCTAGGCTCAGGGAAAAGCTAGCTATTCGCTTCGAGATGAAATACTTGGGGGAGCTTCATCACTTTCTTGGTCTCGAAGTGGAAAAGAAGGAGGGCGGGATTCTTGTTTCTCAGAAAGGTTATGCGGATCGGATTGTTATACGATTTGGCAAGGAAAGGGGAAAGAGTTGCTCTACTCCTTTGGATTATTGCTTGAAGCTTCGACGAGATGAGGGTAGGATTCTTCTTGATCCCTTGGTGCTTCGAGCTCTGGTGGGGAGCTTGATCTACCTGACGATTACAAGGCCAGACATTGCTTATGTTGTTGGCTGAGTAAGTCGGTTTATGGCGGAGCCAAGAAAGTCTCATCTGATGGCGGCGAAGAGTATTCTGAAGTATGTGATGATGACTTCTGATATGGGACTCCTTTATAGGAGGGACTCGAGCTTTTCCTTGCTAGGTTACACAGATGCTAATTATGGTGGTGATTCGGATGACCAAAGGTCAACATCTGGTTATGTGTTCACTTGTGGATCAGCGGGCATCTCGTGGTGTAGAAAGAAGCAGGATTCTATGTCTGTCTCTACTACTGAAGCAGAGTACAAGGCTTTGGCCTTGGCAGCTCGGGAAGCCATTTGGCTAAGGAGACTAGTAGAGGACGTCCATAAGGAAGTGCAAGGTCCCACTCCGCTCTGAGGTGACAAATGAGAGTGCTCTCAAGCTGGTGAATAATCCAGTTTGCCACGTGAGGACCAAGCATATTGAGATCGAGCACCATTTCATTCGGGAAAAGGTGTTGGAGGGATCTCTAGTGGTCAGGCATGTTCGGAATGAGGACAATCTTGCTGACATCTTCACAAAGCCGCTGTCGAAGGGGCCTTTCAAGCAACTTTGAGGTTTACTGGGATTGATCTCCACTTCTCACTTCAAGGGGAGTGTTGAAATTTGTGAAGTGAAAGTGGGTGATCGGGTTGTCAGGGCGGCCTGGGCGGACTGTCCGCGCGGACTGGAGCTGGAGTTTGGCGGACTGGTGTTGGTTGTTTTTACGGATTGGATTTCCGCGGACTGCGCGGACTAGTTGAGTCCGGTAGTGGCTGACTGAGCAGTGCGGGATGGTGTCCGCGGTCTGTGCAGACTGAGGCTTGGAGTCCGCGCGATCAGCGTTTAGTCTGGAGTTGCGGTGAGCCGCAATCTGGTAGCGATCTGGCCTTGGAGCTGGCGGACTGTCTTAGTGTCCGCCAAGCTCGCGCGATCTTGTTGTCTGGACTTGCACTTCTGTGAAGTCCAGGGTTTCCGCTTTGTCCGTTATGACCAGGCGGTTTGCCTGTGGTCGTGGACATTGCGAGCTGGGTTGGTGTCCGCATAGTCCGCTATGACCGGGCAGTTTGCTTGTGGTCGTGGACTTGTGCGTGCGGACAGATGCTGTGTCCTCTCTCCATACGGACTGGCATGGTGCTCAGCTAGTGGCGCTCTTGCGAGGTTGGCAATCTGTTCGCGAGTCCGGCTTGTCGGTGCGGACTTGGCGGGCTGGCAGTACTAGCTGCGATCAAGGGGCATGAAAGTGTAAAGTTGTCTACCTAAATCACCTAGAGGGGGGTGAATAGGTGAATTGTGCGTCTATTTGCGGAATAAAAAATTTAACAAACTTGCATAAAAACAATCAACAAATCACAGACGACAAGAAGATTTATAGTGGTTCCCTAACCTTGGGTACGTCCACTTTCCCTCACCTATTTAGTAAATTACTAGACTTGGCTACTCCACTATCTCGGATTGAAAACCAATCCTACGTCTCGGAACCAAGTTCCTACAATCTTGATCCAAAGGGATCTACACTCGGAAGATGAAAACTTCCTAGAACTCGGAGAACAACGCTTCTACTCTCGGAGAATAATCTACTACAAAATTACAAAGAGATATGAAATACAAACAGAGATTTGTCTCAGATCTGGAAAATTTATCCATAGGTCTTCCACTGAACTTTGCGGCTTTTTCAGAATTTGTTGAAGAAGACTCTCTGTAGATTTGACCTGAGAAACTTAGGACCTACTCGATCAAGGAGAAGATGAAGATTCCTTGAACAGCAAGTCTAACTTGATCGAAAATAGTCGTGTAGAACTTCAAACTGAGCGGCGGCGGCAGCTTCTGTAAATTCATTCTTGGAGAGAGACAACAAATAAGAAATTTTGAAAATGTACGGTTCACCGCTTAGGGTTAGTCTTGATGAAAAGACATTATATAGGATTTCCCCTAACGGTTAGAATTGACATTAATGACGACACGTGGACTAATCACGTCAAGTCATTTGAAAATCCCGTCGATCTGGACTTAAGTAAATTTTCTGAAAAATTGAACTGTTGTTCTCGAGAGGTATGAATAACTTCTCGAGAGCTATACTTTCTGGACTTAAGTTAGTACTCGAGAGATAAGTGTTGAGTCAACTCAAGAACTAAATTACGCTTCTCGAGAATTAAAATAACATTACTCGAGAGCTAAATCTTGTACTCAAAAACTAAGCTGACTTCTCGAGAACTAAAAGCTAAGCTCTCGAGAACTATAACTAGCTTCTCGAGAGATGGACTTAGAAAATTTTGAACTTAGAAATTTTTTCTCTTCAAGAATCCAATCTTCATTCCATGGTCCAAGTGCTTGAATATGAAGTGTATCCCAATAGAGAGGCTACACATGAGTCAACACCTTGGATCACACAGTGAGGGATTACACTGTATGGTCTTGTATTCATGACCCATTATAGACTGACATTGGTCTACACTTAGAAATGATGGTCTGCAAACACACAACTAAAAAAAGATATTAAATACAACTTAATTCATTTTAGTTCAAGGGTGACTTCATGCAAATCTGGGTTATTGTGGATGCAATACCCAACAATCTCCCCCTATTTGTAGAAGTCAGAACCCTCTACACTAAGGTGAATTATACTAATAAAGAAAGAACTGTATATGCATAATAGATTCAAATACAAGAAATGAAAAATTAAACACAGAATTAGCAAAAACATAAATTGTATATATATAATGTTTTATATTTCCAATCAACATCCATTTCATCCATAATCTCAAAAAAATAGTTATCAACAGAAAGTCATTCCTTGCTCTGATGTTGCCTGTCATACTTCTTTTGTTGTCTTCTCTGGTAGCTGAAAGGCTTTGGGTAGTACCTTGGAGGTTTTGGAGGAGCCTTAGGATTGTTCTTGTCATACTCCCCATCATAGATTCTCCTTTTAGTCATGGACTTCTCATAGAGTTCCCACTCAGAAGAGCTGTAGTGGAGATTCCTGTTTTCATTGTAGTCCATTACTAATTTGAGAGTATCAAGAATTAAGGCTTTAGAGGTAGGACTCCAGACTTCAGCAAATTCCTGTGCTTTTCTTTTCTCTGTGTCTGGATTAGGAATACTTTTGCTTGTAGAGGTGCCTTCCCCATACTTCCTCTTCTTAGAAGTGTTGATTTCAGGTAGATCTTGAGGAATCACATCATCCCAAACTTGGTCATAAGAAGCAGGAGGAGGATTTTGATCTTCTGGCCTTGGAGAGAAGCATGGCATCTGAGGTTGCATCTGAGCAGGCATCTGGCTTGACTGACCTTCAACAAGAGGGTTCAGGTTATGAGGAATGACATTAGGATCAACCTGAAACTAAGGGAATATCTGGTTATGCATCTAGACTGCAGTGTCATAGTTATGGAACTTAACAGACAGGATTTGTTTTAAAACATTCTTATTAATTTCAGATATCTTATCAGACCAAACTGTGTTTCCAGCAGCAGTAAACTTGTCCACAAGCTTGTCTACATGTTCTTTCACCAAGCTCTCCCCCTTTCTTAATTCTACAGATAGTGTAGCTATAGCATCCTCTTTGAAGGTACCAACCTCTTCACAGATTTTCATGAGTTTTTCCTGGGCTTTCTTCTCCAAAAAGATTTGATTGTTAGCAAGAGTTACTATTTGATCCATGACCTTACCAACACTAGTGATAATGTGGTCTATAACTTTACCACAAATCTGAAATAACTCTTTGAGAGAGTCAGTATTGTGCTGAATTTCTGCAAATCCTCTACTCATTTCTTTCTCTAGAGCAGTGACTTTGTCTTAGACTACTTTGAGGAATTCATCAAAATGTTTTCTTTGTTCAGCCAACATAACTTCAATCTTACTTAGTATATCAAAACTTACAGGGGCAACAGTAGCAGGAACAATAGGAGTAGCAGGAACAACAATATGAGGTGGAGGAGGGACTTCCCATGGAGGGATTTCTTCAACAACTACAGAGCTTTTAGCTCTGGTAGTATGAATGACTATATCTCCTTCTTCATCAAGGAAGGTAGGAATAGAGAAATATCAAGTCTCCTTAGAGGAGATTCAACTGCCTCAGGTTCTGGCTCATCCTCTTCTGATACTAGGATGGTATCTGGTTGAGGTGAGTCTTTTCTTGGAGAAGGAGAAGGAGTTAGTTTGGGAGAAGGTACTGGAGATGGAGAAGGAGCTGGAGATGGATCCTTTGAAGGTTCTTCAGCAGTTTTTGTGTGGAGGGGAGGAAGAGGTTCATCAGAGGTGAGTTCTTTTATCATGTCTTCTATATCTGCTGTAGAAGAGTTGATTGTTTTTTTAGCTTGCTCATCTAAGAATGTCTCATCTGATATGTCTGCCATTGGGGACCTAATTGAAGATTTGATAGGACTCCTGACTAGACTTATGATTGGACTTCTCACTGGTGATCTAGCTGGTGTTCTGGCTGGTGAACTGACTATACTTCTGACTTGAGATCTAGCTGGAGGAGGAGAGGGAATTCTGTCAACTAGAACAGAGGAAGCAGGCTCCCCCTCAGTTGCTGCACCAGATGGTTCAGCAACTTCATGAGAGGAGGGAGATTGGGTCCTGACCTCTGAACTAGGGGCTGCAAGCTCTTTAGCTATCTGCTTTGGATTCTTCAGTTTTAACTCCCACCTTTGAATGGAAGCTAAGGAGATCTTCTTCAAGTGATGAATTGGTGTACCTTTTGAAGTCTTGAAGACCACTGGATCAATCTCATGCAACATCAAGGAGATTATCCTAGCAAACTTTGGTTCTTTAATGCTATCCCTGATCAAGTCAAAAATCATCATACCATATGGAAATTTCTTCCTGCAGACTATGGCTTTCATGACATTGAATAAGTCATTGGTTATGAAACCTATAGACCCTGTCCTGCACCAAAGAATTTTCCCAACTATATCCACTAGAAGTTTGCTAACATCATTCAGAGCAGTTCTACTTAGAGAGGTAATGTCCACTGGAACTCCACAGAAATAACAGGTTCTGACATTGTCATTTTTTGTCAGTTCATCCTCATCATCCACAATAGGCAATCTTAGAAGTCTGGACACTATGGTCAGGCTTAACTTAATCTTAACTCCCTTGACCTTAGATTTCAGTACAGTGCTATTCCCCCTTATCTTGACATTTTTATAGAACTCTTCTACTTCTGGAAATAGAATCTTACAAGGTTCTGAAAAAACAAAGTTCAAACCTACGGTTTCTAGCAGAAGAAGAAGATTCTTGAAATTGTCTGAAATATCTGCAAACCCGACGATCACAAGTTCACTACCGACTCTGATTCTGGACTGCTGAGCCATTGAGACTGACGACGACGATGGATGGAGCATGAGAAAGTGGCGGTGTCGAAGCTCTGGTCGGCGGAAGGCGAAGAGTTTTCGAGAGAATGGATTTTGAAATGTCGGTTGATTTGAGATTTCTAAAGTTTTATATATATATAACCCTAGTAATGTTTATTAGGTGTCTAATTAATCTAAAATAACCCTTGGATTAAAGCAGAAATCGATTGGTTTTCGAAATATAAGAAATGAACAGAAATCGATAACAGACGGGGCATTTCTCGAGAGGTAGGGTTAGTTCTCAAGAGACATGGTTATAGTTCTCGAGAAGTATATTTCTTGTTTTCGAGAACTTATTGTACTTTCGAGAGACAGATCTTTAGTTCTCGAGAAGTGGACTTACTTTTCGAGAAGAAACTGTATTTCTCGAGAACTACCTTCCACTTGAGAAGTTTCTGACCTTTTTGTAGTATCCTTGATTCTTGAGCTTTGAAATGATCTCTTTTGGTCTATCCTTCTCTGTTCAGCATCCCAAGTTCAGTTTTGAAGAAATTGAACTTGGTCTCGTCCAGCGGCTTTGTGAAAATATCTGCAACTTGCCGATCTGTTGGCACGTACTGCAGATCTACATCCCCTTGCTCCACATGCTCCCGGATGAAGTGATATCTTGGCTCGATGTGCTTTGTCTGGCTGTGCGAGACTGGGTTGTTGGCAATTGCTATTGAGTTGGAGGAGTCGCAAAACAATGGAATGTTTTTAACCTTCATGTTGTAATCTTCTAGCTGGTTCTTTAGCCAAAGCAATTGTGCACAACAAATGCCGACAGAAATATATTCTGACTCGGCCATTGAGATTGCGACACAATTTTGCTTTTTGCTGCTCCATGAGATAAGCCTTCTTCTAAGGAACTGATACGTCCTGGAAGTGCTTGTTCTGTCATCTTTGCTACCTATAAAGTCTGCATCTGAAAAACCAATTAGTTCGTTGTCATTACTTCTTGGGTACCATAAGCAAAGATTCAGTGTACCTTTAAGGTATCTCAAGATCTGCTTTGCAGCAGTATAGTGAGATTCCTTACAGTTCACTTGGAATCTAGCACAGACACATGTAGAGAACATTATGTCTGGTCTACTGGCAGTAAGGTAGAGCAAGGATCCAACTATGCTTATGTACTTGGTTTCATCAAAAGGTTTCCCTTTCTCATCCTTGTCCAGAGACATAGCTGAGGTCATTGGAGTCCTCATAGAGGTTGCACTCTCCATTCCGAATTTCTTAATCAACTCCTTGGTGAAGTTTGTCTGTGAGATGAAAATTCCATCTTCAGATTGTTTCACCTGAAGTCCTAAGAAATACTTCAGCTCTCCCATACTACTCATTTCAAACTTCCCTTGCATAAGTTTAGAAAAAATTTTGCAGAGGTTGTCGTTTGTATAACCAAAAATAATGTCATCGACATAGATTTGCACTAGCAAAATCTTGCCTTTAATTTCCCTTAGAAATAATGTCTTATCTATCTTTCCCCTTATGAACTTGTTCTCGAGGAGAAAGCTAGATAGCGTTCCGTAACAAGCTCGAGGAGCTTGTTTCAAACCGTACAACGCTTTCAATAATAAATAAACATAGTCAGGAAAGTTAGGATCAACAAAACCTGGGGACTATTCCACCTACACTTCTTCCTTTTTGTCACCATTAAGGAAGGCGGATTTCACATCCATTTGATAGACAGTGAAGCCCTTCAGTGCAGCATAAGCCAGGAACAGACTGATGGACTCCATCCTTGCCATTGGAGCGTATGTTTGGTCAAAGTCGATTCCTTCTTCTTGACGGTATCCTTTGGAGATGAGTCTGGCCTTGTTCTTTATGATTGTCTCATCCTCATCCAACTTGTTCCTGTAGACCCACTTCGTCCCGATGACATTCTTACCTTTGGGTCTTGGAACTAGCTTCCAAACTTTGCAGCGCTTGAACTGGTTCAGTTCTTCTTCCATGGCTAAGATCCATGATGCGTCTGAGTTTGCTTCCTCAAACTTCTTTGGTTCAACCTGTGAGAGAAAACTTAAATATAAATTCTCGTTAGTTGTACCTCGATGAGTTCTGACACCATCCTGGGGATCTCCTATGATCTGGTCCAATGGATGATCCTTAAGATGTTTGAGCTCTAGGTTCCTAGCATCTGGAACTTCTTCAGCCACTGGAGTGACTTCATCAACTTGGATGGTTTCTTCATCTTGATCGTCTACCTCTTCAATGGGGGTTGGAGTAGTGATCTTAATGAACTTTTCTTTTTCACGTTCAGTCGGTTCATCCAAGCTGATTTCTTTCAGCCTTATACCTACATCTTCAACAAGCACACTAAACGATTTGCTTTGCAGTAAGCTCATCTCATCAAATACAACATGTATGGATTCCTCTAAAACCAGAGTTTTTCTATTGAAAATCCCGTATGCCTTACTATGGCTAATATAACATACAAAAATACCTTCAAAAGTTTTCTCACTAAACTTGTTAGTGTGATACTTACCATTGTTAAGCACGAAGCATTTACAGCCAAAAATTCTAAAATATGAAATTGTTGGTTTCCTGCCTTTTAGAAGTTCGTAAGGTGTCTTATCATGATTCTTATTGATGAGTGCTCGATTTTGCACGTGGCATGCAGTATTGATGGCTTCAGCCCAAAAATACTCTGGTAGTGAAGCATCACTCAACATAGTTTTGCAGGCCTCTATAAGTGTTCTGTTCCTTCACTCAGCTACTCCATTTTTCTGTGGAGTACGAGGAGAGGAAAACTCATGAAAGATACCTAGGCTTTCACAGAATTCTATCATGGCCCAAGACTTGAACTCTGTTCCATTGTCACTTCTGATTTTGACTACGGAACAGTTGTATTCATTCTGGACCTGCCAGACAAAATTAGTAAAGATGTCGAAGGTATCTGACTTGTGTTTCAGAAAGAAAACCCACACAAAGCAAGAGTAGTCATCAACAATAACCAATGTATATTCCTTACCTCCCAAGCTTCTAATTTGCAATGGACCGAACAAGTCCATATGAAGTAGATGGAGACATCTACTTCAATTTTTGTCAATAATGCTTTTAAAGGTGGCCCTTGTTTGCTTGCCTTTTACGCATGCATGACAAGGTCTATCTTTGACGCACTTGACATCCGGGGCATCACGTACTAAGTTCTGGGAGAATAATTTATTAATAGTTTTGAAATTAATATGTGTTAACCTCTTGTGCCATTAGTCACCAAGAGACGCATTATCTTTTTCCAAAAGACACACTGGTGTAGAAGAATCTATACAAATGAAATTTAAACAAAATATATTCCTGCTTCGAGTGCTAGATAGATTCGTTTCCATATTATCAATAGACTTTATCAGGCACTTGTCATTGTAGAATTCAACTATGTATCCTTTGTCGCATAGTTGGCTTATGCTTATAAGATTGTGTTCCAATCCGTCAACATAAGTTACATCTGAAAAGGATACACTACTGTTAGTGATCATACCGTAGTCTTTAGTTATCCCTCGATCTGAACCTCTAAAGATAAACTTTGGTCTGTTCAACACTGGAGAATAATTTTGAAGTAGGCTTCTTGTCCCGGTCATGTGCCGAGAGCATCCACTGTCTAAATACCAGATTGGCGTTTTGGTGGCCTTTGGACATCCCTGCAATCATAATCAATTTGCCTTAGGAACCCAAACATATTTGGGTCCTTGGTCTCGTGTTAGAACAATCTCCCTACGAGGATTAGCATCATGAGTGGTCATTCTCATGTTGCCAATTTGAGGAGTTGCAACATTTCTTGGATTAAACCAACAATCGATGGCAAAATGACCAATTTTGCCACAGCATCAATAGTCGAACCTGTTGTATCTTTGCCTTAGGTACTCTTGCTTGACCTTCTGGGATACTTGTCCAGCAGGGGTAGCATTCTTGGAGGAAGAAGCTTCATGATGATGGCAATCACATGATTTCTTCTCCATCACAGGCTTTTCTACAATGGATTTTACTTTTGGTGCTTTCTTGAAGTTATGAACATGATCATAACGAACATAGTCTTGAAGAATGACTTCTTCATAAGGTGCCTTAAAGAGACTCTCACCAAAGTTTCTGGGACGAGTCCATCCTTGGTAACGAGACTTTGGCTCTACATAAGTAGTCCTTGTCAAGTGGCCATAGGATGAGTCAAGATCAAACTCATTAGTTGGAAATATGACTTTCTTAAAGACAGTCTGATCTTGAGGGGCTTTCCCCTTTGCTTTGTCCAAGGCCTTCTTGGCTGCCTTATTCCTTATCTGAGCCTTATTCCTCCTAGAAGATTTACTTGGAGCTTCTACATGGCCTATCCTAGCACTCTTGGCCTGAGCAGAGAACTCAGCAACAAGAGGAAGAACTACCTTGGGCTTAGAGAAACCTTCAAAAATTTATTTTCGGCTTCTAGTAAGTCTTCCAACCCCTTGATGATTTCATCCTTCAAATCAAGGTGCTTGATAGCCTTGTTGAACTCATCAACAACAGTATCTAAGTCTTCTCAGAGTGAGTCCATCTTAATGACTTCCTCTCTCAGAGAGCTTTCTATGGCCTTTAGAGACTTAATCACTTTTGCCTGAGTTTTCACAACCTTTTGACATTTATTGTAAGCCATGATGAACTCCTTATACTGGGCCATTAGTTCAGACTCATCGTTAGAGGAGCTGTCCTCATGATCATACTCGGAAACTTTAGATTCTGAAAGAGGGGTATGAGATTTTACCTCCCCAGTGAACTGGGGCTCTTATTCATCATCTGATTGAGCCATAAGCCCAAAGTAGGCTTCCTCTTCTTCACTTGACTCAGATGTGTCAGAGTCACTAAGAGTCTTACCCTTTTTGGCTATCAGGCTCTTCTCTGTCCTCTTCTTGTTATACGAGGACTTCTTTTCTTCTCTCCTGCCACCCTCCTTCTTCTTGTGGGGGCAGTCAGCTATGATGTGACCTAGATTTTTACAACAGTAGCAAACTATGTCAGTCGAAATATGTTTGTTCTGTTTAGAACCATACCTGTCGTGGCTGCTTGAGCCTTTTCTGTGTCGATCACCGTCTTGTCGTGATCTTCTGTGAGAGGCATCCTTGCCCTTCCATTGTTTTTTCTTGTTCAAGAATTTCTTGACCTGCCGTGAGAGAAAGGAGAACTCTCCTTTAGATAGTTCAGATCCCGAGGTACTTGGCTCTGTGTTTTCTTCTTCACTAACTTCTTGTGCTGGGGTTGGAGAGGTAGCCTTTGACTTCCTGGAGGTGTCTGCCTTTAGAGCAACAGACTTATCTTTGGATGCAGACCTGCTCTTCTCTTCTTCAGCTTTCCTTGTATTGAGTTGAAGCTCATATGACATCAGCTTCCTGAAGATATTCTGAGGATCTGTCTCAGCTAGCTTTCCAAATTCCTCTATGGCACAGACCTTGTTGTCACATTCCTTGGTTAAGGATCTTAGGAACTTGTCATTCAGTTCTCTATTGGTGAAGACTCGTCCATATACTCTGAGGCCATTAACTATCTTGAAAAAGTTTTCAAAGGTATCTGCAATGGTATCTTTGTGCCCTTGTCGGAAGGCTTCATATTTCTGATTCAAAAGGGATCTTCTATTATCTCTTACTTCTTCTGTACCTTCCATCAAGGTGATGAGGGACTGCCATATCTCCTTAACAGAATGGCAGTGGATCAGGTTTTGCAGTATAGAGTCATCGACTGCACTTGCAATTATATTTTTAGCTTTCTTGTCCAAAGAGACAAATGCAATCTCGTCTTTATATAGATCCATCAGCTTCTTTGGGACTTTCTTTGTTGGATCTATAGTCGAGATAGTCATAGGAATGTGGGGACCTTCTTTAACGATCATGAAGATCCGGGGATCCACAGCTTCCAAGAAAAATTTAATTCTCTCTTTCCACATGAGAAAATTGTTTTTTGTGCACAAGGGAAGCTTGGCAAAATCTTTAGCCTTGTCCATTGCTTGAAAATTCTCAAGAGACAACTTATAGAGGAAATTGATCAAGGTGTTAACATTTTAACGATCAACCTCCCTCTGATACTAGTTGAAAGTGTTAAGTTGTCTACCTAAATCACCTAGAGGGGGTGAATAGGTGAATTGTGCGTCTATTTGAAGAATAAAAAAATTTAACGAACTTGCACAAAAACAATCAAGCAATCACAGACGACAATAAGATTTATAGTGGTTCCCCAACCTTGGGTACGTCCACTTTCCCTCACCGATCTAGTAAATCACTAGACTCAGCTACTCCACTATCTGGGATTGAAAACCAATCCTACGTCTCGGAACCAAGTTCCTACAATCTTGATCCAAAGGGATCTACACTCGGAAGATGAAAACTTCCTACAACTTGGAGAACAACGCTCCTACACTCGGAGAGTAATCTCCTACAAAATTACAAATAGATATGAAATACAAACAGAGATTTGTCTCGGATCTGGAAAATTTTTTCTCTAGGTCTTCTTCTGAACTTTGCGGATTTTTAAGAATTTGTAGAAGAAGACTCTCTGTAGATCTGACCTGAGAAACTTAGGACCTACTCGATCAAGGAGAAGATGAAGATTCCTTGCACATCAGGTCTAACTTGATCGAAAACAGTCGTGTAGATCTTCAAACTGAGCGGCGGCGGCGGCTTCTATAAATTCATTCTTGGAGAGAGACGGCCGATGAGAAATTTTGAAAGTGTACGGTTCACCGCTTAGGGTTAGTCTTGATGAAAATACATTATATATGATTTCCACTAACGGTTAGAATTGACATTAATGACGACACGTGGACCAATCACGTCAAGTCATTTGAAAATCCCGTCGATCTGAACTTAAGTAAATTTTATGAAAAATTGAACTGGTGTTCTTGAGAGGTATGAATAAGTTCTCGAGAATAAGGCTGATTTCTCGAGAGTTATACTTTCTGGACTTAAGTTAGTACTCGAGTGATAAGCGTTGAGTCAACTCAATAACTAAATTACGCTTCTCGAGAATTTAAATAACATTACTCGAGAGCTAAATCTTGTACTCGAAAACTAAGCTGACTTCTCGAGAACTAAAAGCTAAGCTCTCGAGAACTATAACCAGCTTATCGAGAGATGGACTTTGAAAATTTTGAACTTAGAAACTTTTTCTCTTCAAGAATCCAATCTTCATTCCATGGTCCAAGTGCTTGAATATGAAGTGTATCCCAATAGAGAGGCTACACATGAGTCAACACCTTGGATAACACAGTGAGGGATTACACTGTATGGTCCTGTGTTCATGGCCCACTATAGACTGACATTGGTCTACACTTAGGAATGATGGTCTGCAAACACACAACAAAACAAAGATATTAAATACAACTTAATTCATCTTAGTTCAAGAGTGACTTCATGAAAATCTGGGTTATTGTGGATGCAATACCCAACAGGGCGGTTAGCCTATCTCATAGGGCGGTGATCAGCCATGCAGTATTGACATGGTCGCTGATTCAGCCATGCCCGTCGCTACGCCCCCTCTTCCCCGACGGTTTCTGCATGGTCTCCACTTCCCATAGATCCTGCTTCCGCCATGGCTGATTCCTCTACTACTATAGGTTAAAATTTATAGAAAAGTTATTGTTTTTATTAATTTTTTCCCTTTTGTGCTACTCTATAAGAGGGACCGGAGCTATTGAGTCATGGTTATGTCGAATGATGAAGAATTGAGCGATGTCTGCTGTGTTTCCCGGGTTTTGAATCCTGACTATTTGATTTCCTGTTAGGAGCAGGATGATGATAATGTTGAAGAAAAAATAGAGCTGTTGTGATTTGATTTGTGTTTAGAACAATTGTGTTAGAGATTTTAAATTTCTTTGTTCTCCTTTCTCCATTTGTGAGGA
Organism: Platanthera zijinensis; assembly: GCA_039513925.1. NCBI lineage: Eukaryota > Viridiplantae > Streptophyta > Magnoliopsida > Asparagales > Orchidaceae > Platanthera > Platanthera zijinensis. The sequence continues at coordinate 185,228,967 of CM077088.1, read as the reverse complement.
CATCTGGATGATTTACACAAGAATTCCCTATCATTGTTTGTGGATGATATCGTTTTGGTTGATGAGACGTGCGAGGGTTTAAACGCAAACTTGAATCTTGGTGAGATACTTTAAAAAAGAAGGATTTTAGGTTGAGCAGGGCAAAGACGAAGTATATGGAGCTTAAATTTAGCAGTACAAGATGGACATGTGACTTCGTTATTAAGTTGGGTGAGCAGGATATTTCCTGTAGTGAGTGTTTTAAATATCTTGGATCGATAGTTCAAAAGGACGGAGGTATTGATAAAGATGTGACACATAGAATCCAAATGGGTTGGTTGAAGTGGAGAGGCGCGTCAGGGAACTTATGTCATCGTAAAGTACCACTAAAACTTAAGGGCAAGTTTTACTGTGATGCAATTAGACCAGCGATACTCAATGGTTTTGAGTGTTGGGCAGTGAATTGTGTACATGAGCAAAAAATGGGAGTTGTAGAGATGAGAATGTTTAGGTGGATGTGTGGACACACGAGATTGAATAAAATTAGAAATGAAAGTATCAGGGATAAGAAAGGAGTAACACCAATTGCAGAGAAGATGCGAGAAGCTCATCTAAGATAGTTTGGACACGTACAAAGGAGACCATTAGAGGCACATCTTAGGCGTTGTGAGAGTCTAGTAAAATTATGACAAAAGATAGGGAACAATTGCAACAAAGAATCCATAAAGACGACCCCACTATTGTGGGATAAAGGCTTGAATGTTGTTGTTGTTGTTCTCAATTTGTGAGCCCTGTTGGGGATAAATGTTGAATATGGAAGCTCTGTTGCTGCTGTTTGCCTCTGTGGAGAGTGTTGTAAATGTGAATGAAAAATTATGAAGTGTTTAAATCCAATTAGAGTTAGGTTTATCCCGTGGAGCCACCTTGAGGGAGAAATTAGGGAGGGTTAGCTTGGTGCTTCCGTGAACAGTATATAGAGTAGATTAGTTCTTGAGCGATTGAGATTTCGTGGGCCCTCTTGTGCAAGAGTGACTGAAATTAGGTTGTTTAGTTTGTGGCTTCTTTACTCTATTGAGTGTTTGAGATTTCGTGGAACCACTCTTGAGAGTGAGAGTGAGCGAATTGCTTCCATGGTGCCCATGTGCGATAGAGGCCGAGCTTAGAGCACGAGATCGAGGGTGACGAGAAATTCCTTGAGGTATTACCATCGACATCGATTGCTAAAAGACGCCTCTTTTCGTGGGTAACTTGTCGCTTTCTATTCCATTACGTGCGTCTAAATTTTCTCTAAGGATAAGTAGATTTATTGTTGGGTTTTCGCCCAAATTTTGTCAGCGAACGTTGCGTCGAAAACTCCAAACTAAAAAGTATTTGGAGCTCACAAATTTAGTTTTGCTATGACAATGAGAAAAGAACGAAAGTTGCGAACCTTCTTTTCCCGGATTTAAAATTGAACTATTTTTCAAGTGATTTCATTTTTTTTGAACAAAATAGTAATTGTATGCTTTATTAAAACTAAAAGTTTCTTCTTTTTTTAAAGTCCGTACAATGGCAATTTTAATTCTTCATTGCATGCATTCAGGGTTTCCTAGAAATAGCCGACATGCATAAAAACCTACGCGTCATCTTGCATCAATTTGGTATCGAAGCCAGGTTTCGAAATTTTCTAAGTTTTAGAAATTCGCCCTGCGTTGAATAGGGAACCCCGCATAACATTTTATTTTACTTTTGTAAAAAGGAATTTTTTTGCATAATCATACATCTGCAATTTTTCTTATTGGTTTGCATGCATTTGCGTAGTGGTAGGTTACTGAGGATGAGTTCACAACACCACAATTCACCACCTGAACACCATCATGAGGTAAACTCTGAGATGCGTCGTGTGAATGAAGGGAATGAACCACTCCCGTGGTTTTTACCTTTCGCCCACCAAATGGCGGCGTTTGCCAAAAGTATACACCTAGTTTGAGGTGTGTTTGTGAACCTTAGTGTTTGGATGAATAGTCTAGAAGTACCCCCTCGAGCGTCAATGCCACCTACAATTTGAGATGAGTTTTCTATGCAACCCCATCACGATGTTTCACATCACTACATGGATAGATCTACAGTTAGGAAGAATCCTCTATTTGACGATTATGAATCCACTTACACCCATTCCCTTAGAGACCCATCAAAGAGATCTTTACAATACTTCGATGATTATCCTCAATCACATGCTTATAGTATATCACTTATAGAGAACGTATTGATCCATCGATACGATCTTATGATGCTAGAGATGATCAGTATGAGGACTATCATCATTTTTATCCTCGTACTTGAGTGGATCTTATAGGTCCTTCGATACAATATTATGATGATAAAGTTCTGTATCACTCCAGTCATCAATACTACACATCTCCTTTATTTGAGGAACCTGAGTCTGTATATGCGCGACAACCACCACACGTTTGTTGGACTCACGTCCAACCATGAGCACGACATGATTTTGTTATGGACGATGTCTACGATTATCCTCAAAATTTCTATCAAGATCACTCTTGTCAAGAATACATCACACTTTATGATTCTCCTAGTGTTCTGAAAATGAATATGACGGTGACCTTTAAGGGTCAGCGAGACCACTCTCCTTCCAAGAGCAAAGAAACTATACCCACTCTATCTGATATTTTAATATATGATGTGTGGATCCAACCCCCACAAGAGTCTGCTCCACTTAGTGAATCTTCCCTAGATTTTATATCTACATTGAGTGAAGAATTTTCGCACACTTCAACCGAGATTCTAGATTCTCTATTGAATGAAGACTTTTCGCACACTTTACCTGATTGTGCACTGAGTCACATCACGATCGGGAGCCGAGAGATTTGTAGTGATCTCGAGGTTGCCACCACTCCCTTATTCAGGAGCAAGACCCATTCTGATGATTTGCTTATGGAGAATAATCACTCTACTGATGGGTCCTTTGACGACCCTCTTATTGAGCCTCCAAATGAGCCACATCGTCCTTGTGTGGATGAGATTCATGCGAGTAACACACTTATATATTTTAAGACATGAAAACCTTTTTCCATTAGCGCCCCTGATGTCGATAGTGCTCCAGAGAGATGATTATAAGTGTGACATCCATATAGGAGAGCTTGATCGTAGCCATTTGGTCACTCACACTCTAGATGAGTTATGGGACGCTCCACCTACTGACCCATCAAATGTGTTTTTTCTTGTGATGGATACTAACCTTATTCTAGAGTCATCTTATTACAAATAAATATTGTTAACACTTTGAAGACCATCGTATTTGTGATGAGTTTTCGTATGTCACGCCTAGTGAGCCTCCTGATGTCTCACATTCCCTTTGTAAATTTGTCACGATTATCACACTTCACGTGCATTATTGTTTATATGAGAGTACTCCATATGTTTTTGGAGCCTACGTCGGTACTTGTTGCATTTGTGACAAATTTTATTACATCCATCCCGATTAACCCCCAGATAAACCACATATAGGTTTACCACACATTTAGGATGTATCTATCCTTAGTAGCGCCCGCGATGAATTCTTTTATTATCCACCTTTTAAGCCTCCTGAGCATGTACCTATCTCAGGAGTTGTTTTTAGTATCTACAACCTTCGGTTGTGGAGTTAGTCATGTCAGTAGTTCATATTTTGCATTTGCATGATTTTTATGAAGAAATTGAGCGGATTGCACAGTACTTATGACTTATATGCAACTCAATCTGACAAACATAAAAGAGCTACTAGTTTCAAAATGGATGACTTGGTGATGATTCAGCTAATTCTGAAACGATACTCTCGGGTACCGTAAAGAATCTAGTTGACGGTAGAACTAGACCCTTTAAAGTGGTGAAGTGGATTGGGCTAAATGCACATGAGCTTGAGATGTCTTCTGTTTTGGAAGAAAATCCTGTTTTTAACGAAATTGATCTGACTTTATTCCACGATTATCCACATAAACTTTTAGATTTTCCATTGTCTTCTCCTCCATTTGATTCTTCTAGGTTGGTGAGTGAGAGTGAGGAGTCACATTCAAGACATACCGACATTAATTCAGCTATTGACACATCCACTGCAGTCCCTCTTATTTTCATTGACAGTTTAAGGTTGAGCATTAGACACCAGGAGATTTTTCCATTCCAGTTCCAAGAGCTGCTGAAAGACTTCCGCGATAGATCTTGATTCTTGAGCAAATCTTTGACGATGAGACGGACACCACTAATGATTGTGATTTTCAAAGATACTTGGTTCGTTGACATTACAGACCAGAGACCGAGACCAGTTGATTTTTGCCCGAGGAGTTACATCATATGAATATTGATCTTCCACAGCACTACCGCTCGGAGCACTCACGAGAGATGAGTGATTTCGAGAGTGGGAGAGTTGGTGGAGACCAGACCAGATTAGGTCGACGCAAAAGTGCCCGACGTCGCACCTGACTGAACCTCTACCGGCTTTGAGCTTGGTATGTTTTATTTGTGACATTTTGTGTTATTTGTAATTTGTGTGATATATATATATCTAAATCACTATAAAGAAAATATAAACTGCATGAATTTAAAACTCATTGGAGTGATTTCGGCCGTCCGATCTGTATGCATTATTCAGTAATCGTCCGATCAAATGCATCATCTCTCACCACTTTTTGTAGGTCTCAAAAACCTACTCTAGGTGGTCCTAAACCTATTTTAAAAATTATTAAATAAATTCGGCCCGAAATAACATATAGCCCAACCCATGGACCCGTACGACAACAATATCATCCTCCCGCTGGAACAAAAGCAACTGCTTAGCGGGCCCGTTACCAGCAGGTGCCAGCCCATTACTCATTATACTTCAAATTTTCACCCGTTGTTGCTTTATATACTTAAAATTCCAACGAAATTAGGCAGTGTGGGACTATTGTAAATAGGCGGTGAACAAGTAGACACTTTATTTTTCATTAATTTAACATTTCTACGGGGCCCGCCGATATGTCTTTTATTTATTTTTTTAATTATGTAGGCGGTGAACATGCTGGTTAATCAGTCTTTTTTATTTTAATTTTTAAAATAATTTATTATTAAAACCAGTTTATTAAAATATTTTAATCATTTCATTACTTTAATAATTGTATATTTATAAATTTATACGAACTGTTAAAATATTTTAATCTTTTCATTAATTTAATAATTTTGTATTTATAAATTTATAAGAACAGTCAGTGGGCGGGCGGAGCACGTCGGGTCCGGGCGGAGCTCTCCAGGTCGTCGGTCGGGTACTGTCGCGTGGGGTACGAGGGATGGGTCGGGCGGGCTGGGGCAGGCTTCAGGCGAGTGGGCGGGCGAACCCGCTGGGGGGCGGGCGAAGCCCGCTGTTGACGGCCGGGTACTGTGGCGCGTGGCCATCGGGTCGTAGGCTCGTGCCTGTCACTCGTGTATATATATACAAGCAGTCGTGCACGGGGGACCCCGTACGGGCAACATTCGTCTTGGGTGCGACATTTGTCGAGGGTGCGACATTCGTCGTGGGTGCGAGATTTGTCGAGGGGCGACATTTGTTGTGGTGGCGACATTTGTCGTGATGGCGACATTTGTCGTGGTGGAGACATTCGTCGTGGTGGCGACATTCGTCGTGGTGGCGACATTCGGCATGGGTGCGACATTCGTCGTGGTGGCGACATTCGGCATGGGCGCGACATTCGACGTGGGGGCGACATTCGGCGTGGGGGCGACATTCGTCGTGGGCGTGACATTCGTCGTTGGGAGACATTCGTCTTGGGGGCGACATTCGTCATGGGGGTGATAATACGTTTTGTAGCCTAAACTATTACCGTATTTTCTATTTTATATTGTACAAATCATGTCTATTATTAGTTTATTTTTTATCATTTTTATGTAAATATTATTGCCACTAACATTTTCTTGACCTTTTGCAGGTTTTCAGAAAATTGGCCAAAAATCACCTGACACGCCCCCCTGTCACGCCCTCCCTGGGCGTGACCTAGGGCGTGTCACCCGATCCCGAGGACTCCTGCTGGAAGGGACAGAAAAACGAACAAAACCGCTGTCACGCCCCCCTGACACGCCCTCCCTAGGCGTGTCACCAGGCGTGACCATGGGCGTGTCGGAGGGCGTGACCAACCCGAGATTTTTTTATATAAATTGAGACCCCCCCCTTCCATTTCAGCAAGCTTTGGTTGAGAGGGGGAGGTGCTGCCCCTTTGGTTCTTGGGTCCTTTTCTAGTTTTCATGCTTTCTCTCTCTCTCTCTCTCTCTCTCTTTGTAATTTTCTTTTAACCCTAGTTTAATCTTTACTTGTTTATGCTTTCTTTGTAATCTTTAGTGTTGCTTAGTGCTAATTGTAGGGCTAGAATAGGGTTTCAATTTCATGCACTTGTAATTTCAATTTCAATTAGTGTAACTTGCCCCCTTCATTAATAGAAGTGTTCTTTGTTTAGCTTGTGTTCTTTTTATGCTTTACTACTCATCTCCCCCCTCCACTCCATTATGATTAACAAATCCTCCTTGTACTCGATCTTGATGATCCGAGGTTAGAGCGATTAAGTTATGATGTTTTAATTAATCTTTTCTTTTTAGGTTAGGGACTTGAATTACTCTTGATTAATCATGGGTTGGAGGTATATTATCGATATATACTCTCCACCTTTGCTTTCATTCTGGGCTAGACGAGAGGCCGATAGAATGAAGTGAGCATTCAAGAGTAAAGGGAGTTGTATGCACCCCTCGAGAGAGGCAGACGTCCAAATCTCCCGGATTGGAGTAAAATCCAATAGTGGGGTTCACCGCGTAAAGAGAGTTTTAGGCCTCCGATTTAGACGAGAGTCGGTCGGACTTTTCTAAACTCAGTTGGGCACGACTTCGAGAGAAGCGTGTTCAAGCTTTAGGAACCTCCACGGTCAAGGACCTTTATCCTATTAAGTTTAGATTTTTATCGCATTTTCTTAATCGTCTTTAGCCGAGGTGATTCTTGATCGAGTGCATTTCCATTTCATAGTTTCAACCTTCTGTCGTAATCGTTTTACTTAATAGCACTTTACTTAATTGCATTAGCTCTCTTTCTAGCATTAGTTTTATTTCCTTAATCTTAATTAGATTCTCTAAACCCTAATTTTTTTCGTCGATAAGATAATAGCGTTCGTGTGAGTAAGCATAGACAACAGTTCCCGGATTTCAATACGACACTTGTGTCCCCTAGCTACAATTCGATAGGTATACTTGCCTCATTGGGTTGTTAGTTCGGTTGTGTTTATTTTCTTCGAACCCTAGCGCGCAACAAGTTTTTGGCGCCGTTGCCGGGGAACCAACTTTCGTTTATATATTGAAAATACGAACCTATTAATTTTATCTCTTCTCTTTCTCATCCTCTTTCTTTAAGTTTTAAAAAATCAAAAAATTTATCACCGCTCTTAATAGTAACCAACTTCACGATTTTTCTACGCCACCTAATTCTTTCGAAAAGGGCAAAGGGCTTTAAGCGCCACTATCTTGTCTAGTACCTTGAGAACCCTTCATGGGGTAGTCCTTGGGAAGTTCGGGAGTTAATCTATAAAAAAAATCTATTTCAAAAAGAAAAAAAAAATTTCTAATCTAGCTTTCTTTCTAGTTTATCCTATTTCTCTTTCTTTTCTTCTTTTCTGTTCTTTTAGTGCATGACCCGCGGGAGTCCGTCGGTTATTTTGGACTTGGACCACGAAATTGAGCGTACTCTTCGGAGAAGATCGCGATTTCAAGGTCCTACTATCCAAGTGCCGGTTGAGGACTCTGAGTCATCCGCTACTTTAAGAATGGAAGAACCCAACGTAGATGAGGTTGTACAAAGGACTATGTCCTATTATGCACGACCAAATCTCGAGGAAACAGAATCAAGTATAGTCCGCCCTGCTATAGCAAATAATAACTTCGAATTAAAGCCTAGCATAATTCAAATGGTGCAGCAATATATGCAATTTGACGGACTTCAAGATGAAGATCCGAACGCACATATAGCTAGCTTTCTTGAAATTTGCGACACCTTCAAGATAAATGGTGTCACAAATGATGCGATCAGGCTAAGACTCTTCCCCTTCTCTTCAAGAACTAAAGCTAAGCAGTGGCTGAACACACTTCCTAAAAATAGCATAACCACTTGGAATGAATTAACTGAAAAAACTTTGGCGAAGTATTTTCCGCCAGCCAAAACTGCAAAACTTAGGAATGACATCTCTGCCTTCGGACAAATAGACTCTGAAACCCTATATGAAACCTGGGAGAGATTTAAAGAATTATTAAGACGATGCCCACATCACGTGCTGCCTGTATGGTTATAAGTGCAGACTTTCTATAACGGGCTAAATCAAAGCACGAAGCAAATGATAGACGCAGCTTCTGGGGGTACTTTAAATCATAAGACCCCGAAAGCCGCTCTTGAGCTTTTTGAGTACATGGACATGAACACTTATCAGTGGAATGTGCCTAGGTCCCGCCCGAACAAGCCTGCAGGTATCTATGAAGTGGACAACGTCTCCCAGCTCGCTCTGCAAGTAGAAATCCTAAGCAAAAAAATTACGGAGATGACTGCTGCCTCTGCCCCTCAGGTATGGGAATCTGCAACCCCTACTCCAGAACATTTAGATTATGTTAATAATATGCCTAGAACTGCTTTTAATAATTTTTCTGCTGCGAATTTTCATCCTCCTGGTTTTAGTTTTTCGAATAGTTATAACCCTGCTTTAAGAAATCACCCAAATTTTTCGTGGAGTAATCCATCGAATACTATGCGCCCGCCACCACAAAACGATTTTTTTGTACCACCACCACCACCACCTCTTCAAAATTATCCAAAACCTCCAAGCTTGGAGGAATTACTTTCTAAATATATCACCACGAATGACGCTACTATAAGAACTTTAACCGGAAGCGTAAAAAGTCTAGAAAATCAGGTAGGACAGCTCGCGAAAATAATTTCTCAGCGACCCGCAGGGTCTCTTCCTTCCAATACCGAACCCAACCCGAGAGAGCAAGCGAAAGCTATAACTCTTCGGAGTGGGAATCAAGTCTCCGGTATGGTAAATGAAGAGCCCGAGGCAAGCTCCGCTCCTGCCTTTAAAAATCAAAGCTCCGCTCCGCTTCAACCCTCTGCTGAAGAAGTTATCACCCCCGCTTTAGAATAAAATATCACTCCACCACCCATCTTCAAAAATAATTCAACTCCTCCATACCCCTCCGAACTTAATAGACAACGTCAAGATGATCAGTACTCCCGCTTCTTAGAGATCTTCAAGCAAATCCACATTAATCTTCCCTTCCACGAGGTTATTTCACAGATGCCGAAATACGCCAAGTATCTTAAGGACTTCCTCTCCAACAAGAAGAAGTTAGAGAATCTTTCTCACGTCACGCTAAATGCCGAGTGCTCTGCCATTTTAACAAATGGTTTGCCGAAGAAAATCAGTGACCCGGGTAGTTTCTCTATCCCGTGTGTCTTCGGTGATCTTTTTATTAAACACGCGTTAGCCTACTTAGGCGCGAGAATAAACCTGATGCCCTTTTCATTGTTTAAAAAGTTAGGGATTGGTAGCCTTAACCCCACACGTATGAGTATCACCCTAGCCGATAGATCCGTCAAGTACCCATTAGGAATAGTGGAGGACGTTCTAGTAAAAGTCGACAAGTTCATCTTCCCGGTGGACTTTGTCATTTTGGACATCGAAGAAGACGTCGAGGTTCCCCTGATCCTTGGCCGACCCTTCCTTGCCACCTCAAGATCCATCATTGATGTAAGCAATGGTAAGCTCTTCCTTCGAGTAGACGACGACGAAGTCACTTTTTCTATCACACCTTCAATGAAGAACACCCTAGAAAATGATGACTCATGTTTTTTCATGGACGCCGTGAGTGATGAATCTTCCTACTACCTCTCCGACTTTGAAAAAAACTTTCTGATTTTTGTTTTTCTTCTTCTCTTCCCGCTGAATCGCTGCAGGGAAGTGATGAATCTTCTGATTGTCTTTCTGAGTTTAAAAAAGAATTTTCTGATTTTTGTTCTTCCTCTTTTCTTCCCACAGAATCGCTACAAGAAGCCGTCTTGGCTGCTAGCCCCACCCCTTATTACGTTCCTTATAAAAAAATTTATGAAGATATTATTTTTGAAAAAGAAAGAATCTCTAAATCCTCTTATGAAGAACCCCCTACCCTAGAACTTAAAGAACTTCCTGAACACCTTAAGTATGCTTTCTTAGAAAAAGATTCCAAGTTACCAGTTATCGTTTCGGCCTACCTCACAGATACGCAAAACGATAAACTTCTTTTAGTTCTACGTAAGCATCGCCGGGCTATTGCTTGGCAAATTTCTGATATCAAGGGCATAAGCCCATCTTTCTGTACCCATAAAATTTTAATGGAAGATAATTCGCGTAACTCTATTCAACCTCAGCGCCGTATAAACTCGAATATGAAAGAAGTAGTTAAGGGCGAGGTTATGAAATTATTAGACGCAGGAATTATCTACCATATTTCAGACAGTAAGTGGGTTAGCCCCGTTCAGGTAGTTCCAAAGAAGGGAGGGATAACCGTAGTTAGTAATGAGAATAATGAATTAATCCCGACACGGGCGGTGACGGGTTGGCGTATGTGTATAGATTACCGTAAGATGAATGACGCCACCCGCAAGGACCACTTTCCTTTGCCGTTTATCGACCAAATTTTAGAACGATTATCCAGCCATAGCTTTTATTGTTTTCTCGATGGCCTCTCGGGGTACTTTCAAATACCCATCTCTCCCGAGGACCAAAAGAAAACTACGTTTACTTGTCCCTTCGGCACCTTCGCTTACCGAAGAATGCCGTTTGGATTGTGCAATGCGCCAGCTATATTCCAGCGATGTATGCTCGCAATATTTGACAAGTACGTAGAAAGCATTATGGAGGTATTCATGGATGATTTCTCCGTGTTCGGCGATTCCTTCGATAGATGTTTAGAAAATCTCGATAAAGTCTTAGAACGATGCGAAGAAACTAACCTTGCCCTAAATTAGGAAAAATGCCATTTTATGGTGAGGGAAGGGTTAGTTTTGGGTCATAAAATTTCTGCTAAAGGTATTGAGGTAGACGTTGCCAAGATAGAAGTTATTGAGAAGTTACCGCCGCCTACAAACATAAAAGCTATAAGAAGTTTCCTATGCCACGCTGGTTTTTATCGTCATTTTATAAAGGACTTCTCCAAGATAACTAAACCCCTCACCCATCTCTTAGAAAAAGACGCTCAATTCATTTTTGATGACTCTTGTATTTCTGTCTTTGAATCAATTAAAGAAAAGTTAATTAACGCACCGATTATGATAGCTCCGGTGTGGGACCTTCCTTTCGAGATTATGTGCGATGCGAGTAGTTTTGCGGTGGGAGCCGTATTAGGTCAACTCATATCTAAAACTTCCACCCCATTTATTACGCTAGTAAAACCCTCACATCTGCACAAGAAAATTACACTACAACTGATAAGGAGCTCTTAGCAATAGTATTCGCATTTGATAAATTCCGCCCTTACATTACACTCTCAAAAATCATTGTTTTTACGGACCACTCGGCGCTCAAGTACCTTCTTGCCAAAACGGATTCCAAGCCTCGCATGATTCGCTGGGTCTTACTCCTCCAGGAGTTTGACTTAGAGATCCGTGATAAGCGAGGAGCCGAGAACTTGGCTGCCGACCATCTATCCAGATTAGATAACCCCTTTATAGAAAAATTAAATGAAAAATCTTTTAATGATTATTTTCCTGATGAGAAGCTGCTTTTAGTTAACACATCTACATCTCCTTGGTTCGCGCACATCGCCAACTATCTAGTGGCCCGGGTGCTCCCAAAAGAGTTCTCCTCTCAGCAAAAGAAGAAATTCTTTTCTGAGCTGAAGAACTACTTTTGGGAAGACCCGCTTCTTTTCAGAATCTGTGTGGATCAAGTGATAAGGAGATGTGTTTCTTATGATGAAGGAATTGATATTCTAAAACATTTGCATGAAGGTCCGACAGGTGGGCACTATCAAGCTGCTTGCACCGCTCACAAGGTGCTTTGCGCGGGTTTTTACTGGCCTAGCTTGTTTAAAGACACGCAAGCCTTTGTGAGCAGGTGTGATAGGTTCCAACGGTCGGGCAACATTTCTAATAAAAATGAAATGCCACAAAATTATTTCTTAGAGTGCGAAATTTTCGACCTCTGGGGAATTGATTTTGTTGGCCCCCTTCCTTCTAGCTTCGGAAACAAATTTATTTTAGTTGCTGTTGATTATGTTTCACGATGGGCTGAGGCTCAAGCTCTTCCTACGAACGACTCCCGAGTTGTATTCACGTTTCTAAAAAGATTATTTTCTAGATTCGGTACGCCACGCGCGATCGTTAGCGATAGGGGTTCCCATTTCTGTAACGCACAATTTTCAAAAATCCTTACCAAATACGGCGTTACACATAAGCTTTCCACTGCCTACCACCCCCAAACTAACGGACAAGTCGAAGTAGTTAATAGAGAAATAAAAAGAATATTAGAAAAGACTGTTTCAACTTCTAGGAAAGACTGGTCAGCCAAACTTGACGATGCTCTATGGGCCTACCGAACAGCGTACAAAACCGCCCTCGGATGTACGCCGTATCGGCTGGTCTATGGAAAATCGTGCCATCTGCCCGTAGAGTTAGAACACCGCGCCTTTTGGGCCTTAAAATTTTTAAACTTCGATCCCCACTCAGTCGGTGACCTTCGAAAATTTCAACTAAATGAACTCGATGAGTGGCGCTCTTATGCTTATGAAAATAATAAACTTTATAAAGAGTGGATGAAGCGTTTACACGATAAACACTTAAGGCACCCTAAAAACTTTAAGCCGGGCAACCAAGTCCTTTTATGCAATTCTCATTTACGTTTATTTCCGGGCAAATTAAAATCTCGCTAGTCTGGCCCGTTTTCTGTTTTAGAAGTATTTCCTTATGTAACTGTTTTAATTTCTCACCCTGATAAGGGTAATTTCAAAGTGAATGGTCAGCGTCTTAAACTATATTTCTCTGGTGATGATGATTTCAGTCCAAACATTATTATGTTTCTGCTTCACGAACTTTAATCTTGAACTTTTAATTTTTGTTAAAAACAATTTTATTTCTGGACAACAATATTTTTGGACAATATTATTTTTTTGATGCGTCGAGCTCAATGATGCTTTAAACAAAGGGCGCTCTTGGGAGGCAACCCAAGTTATCTTTTTCTGTTTTCTTTATTTTACAATTTTTGGCCTCGGACGGCTCCGACAAGCTGAAGCTACTGCGATCGCCTGCTCCAACATTGTTGAATCCATCACGAAGTCCAAAGAAGACATTCGGGGGAGCGGCATCACTCAGCTTTTGCAGCGAATAAATCCGGGGAAGTACCTGTCTTTCAATTCTGTCTTTCAATTCTATACTTTATTTTTCTCTCCTTCTCCAATCCCCTTCTTTAGTCATTGAGGACAATGTCTATTTTAAGCTTGGGGGAGGACTTCCTCCTTCATTTTTGCTTAGTGTAAAATTTTTTCTTTTTGTATATATTTTAAATATTTCCAAAAAATAAAAAAAGAATGAATATCTTAAAATTCCAAAAAAAAAGAGAAAAAAATTTCCAAAATCCAAAAAAAAGAGAATATTTCACAAAATTAAAAAAAATATGTGTTTTTGAATAGTTTAGACATTTTGGTATTTCAATAGTACCCCTAGTTTTTGTTTTTGTTTTACTCAAAATTTTCTATAAACAACGTAGTTAATTATAATATTTCTAATCGTCCTTTTTAATTATGTTTCACAAGTGAAATGTTGGTCATGCTGTGTTTCTAATTCACGGTAGCATGTTAAGGTGAAATATTTTTCTAAAACTCGTATTTCTATTATGGTTTTTTGTTTTTTATTTCCTTTACTTTCTCAAAAATTCATCATCCACTATTTTCTTTTTCGTTTTTGAATAATTTTTGTAAAGTCAACTTTTGAATAACGTAGTAGATGTGAACGATCCAAGTCACCTATTATTTCTATTTTCAACTTAATTTCATCAATCTTCTTTTATTATCTAGGACTCGCTTTTTGAAATTTTTCAAACCTTTGTTTTAAATAAATTCAAAAGCGTGAAAATGATTTAGGCCGTTTTTGTTTTCGTTTGAGCTTTCCTGCCAACCTAAAAACTTTTACCACTAGTTAGCCGTTTTTGAGCCTTTTTCCGATTTCATTTGATAGCTCCTCCCTTCATTTTAGTTTCACCAAAGCCAAAATTTCCAACCTATCGAATCACACTAGCCTTTTTGAGTTTCATAAATTATTTTGACGATTTTGATACGATATTTTGTGATTTTTTGTGGGAGAAAAGTTTTTTTGAAAAAAGTATGCTCAAAAGTGATGTTTATTTTTGTTTGGCTAATTCAAAAGGAAAATAAAAATATTTATGGCCTTTGTTTTGAAAAAAGAAAAAAAATGGAAAAAAGAAAAAAAAAGTGTATATATATTTTTATGAAAGTTTTTGAAACTCTTTTCTTTGGTTTAGTGTGATTTTAAACTTTCACATTTATCTTTGAATTCCACTCCTAATCATATTCCTAAACCAAACGTTTCTGTCCTATTTAAGTCCTTTTGATTCACGCTTTTTGATTTTTATTTAACAACTAAGAAAAAAAAAGTAAATCAGTTTTAGTTTTGGATTTAATCCTAGATTTTTGTTAATTAAATTGATATAATTATAATGCGTTGCTTGGATCTAGTAACAACTCAATGCGTGTTTTTCATTTTCGTTGCTTTGCTTAAGTCTATTTAAAGAATTTCGTTAAAATTTTGGATGATTTGTTTTTATTGAGTAAAGTTTATAAAAGTTTTACAATACCTAAATAATTGTTTTAGACTTACATTTCACCTTTTCCCTACTTAGAATTTCGCATAGTACTTGTGTAGGCATAATTAAAACTTTTTGATTAGTCCTTTTTATAAATTTCTAGTTTTTATATTTTTTCTTGGGGATAAGCAAAGCTTAAGCTTGGGGGAATTTGATAATACGTTTTGTAGCCTAAACTATTATCGTATTTTCTATTTTATATTATATAAATCATGTCTATTATTAGTTTATTTTTTATCATTTTTATGTAAATATTATTGCCACTAACATTTTCTTGACCTTTTGCAGGTTTTCAGAAAATTGGCCCAAAATGACCTGACACGCCCCCCTGTCACGCCCTCCCTGGGCGTGACCTAGGGCCCGATCCCGAGGACTCCTGTTGGAAGGGACAGAAAAACGATCAAAACCGCTGTCACGCCCCACTAACACGCCCTCCCTGGGTGTGTCACCAGGCGTGACCATGGGCGTGTCGCCCTCTGCCGCAAAGCCTGCCGCCGCATTAAATGTCATTTCTCCACAGCACGCAAACAGTACTGTCACGCCCCATGTCACGCCCGTGACATTGGCGTGACTCCTCCTTTTTCGGTTACTGACGGATTTCTAACCAATGATTTGGACATGACGTGCCTGTCATGCCCCACCTACACGGGCGTGACCTAGGGCTTGATCACCGATGTACAGAGGCGATCCTTCCCGCTAGAGTCTAGAGCCCGAGGTCAATATAGTACTGTCACTCCCCCGGACACGCCCCCCCTAGGGCGTGTCGGAGGGCGTGACCAACCCGAGATTTTTTCTATAAATTGAGACCCCCCTTCCATTTCAGCAAGCTTTGGTTGAGAGGGGGAGGTGCTGCCCCATTGGTTCTTGGGTCCTTTTCTAGTTTTCATGCTTTCTCTCTCTCTCTCTCTCTCTCTCTCTCTCTCTCTCTCTCTCTCTCTCTCTTTGTAATTTTCTTTTAACCCTAGTTTAATCTTTACTTGTTTATGCTTTCTTTGTAATCTTTAGTGTTGCTTAGTGCTAATTGTAGGGCTAGAATAGGGTTTCAATTTCATGCACTTGTAATTTCACTTTCAATTAGTGTAACTTGCCCCTTTTCATTAATAGAAGTGTTCTTTGTTTAGCTTGTGTTCTTTTTATGCTTTACTACTCATCTCCCCCCTCCACTCCATTATGATTAACTAATCCTCCGTGTACTCGATCTTGATGATCCGAGGTTAGAGCGATTAAGTTATGATGTTTTAATTAATCTTTTCTTTTTAGGTTAGGGCCTTGAATTACTCTTGATTAATCATGGGTTGGAGGTATATTATCGATATATACTCTTCACCTTTGCTTTCATTCTGGACTAGCCGAGAGGCCGATAGAATGAAGTGAGCATTCAAGAGTAAAGGGAGTTGTACGCACCCCTCGAGAGAGGCAGACGTCCAAATCTCCCGGATTGGAGTAAAATCCAATAGTGGGGTTCACCGCGTAAAGAGAGTTTTAGGCCTCCGATTTAGACGAGAGTCGGTCGGACATTCCTAAACTCAGTTGGGCACGACTTCGAGAGAAGCGTGTTCAAGCTTTAGGAACCTCCACGGTCAAGGACCTTTATCCTATTAAGTTTAGATTTTTATCGCATTTTCTTAATCGTCTTTAGCCGAGGTGATTCTTGATCGAGTGCATTTCTATTTCATAGTTTCAACCTTCTGTCGTAATCGTTTAACTTAATAGCACTTTACTTAATTGCATTAGCTCTCTTTCTAGCATTAGTTTTATTTCCTTAATCTCTATTAGATTCTCTAAACCCTAATTTTTTCCGTCGATAAGATAATAGCGTTCGTGTGAGTAAGCATAGCCAACAGTTCCCGGATTTCAATACGACACTTGTGTCCCCTAGCTACAATTCAATAGGTATACTTGCCTCATTGGGTTGCTAGTTCGGTTGCGTTTATTTTCTTCGAACCCTAGCGCGCAACAGGGGGCGAAATTCGTCGTGGGAGCGACATTCGTCCAAGGGGCGACATTAGACATGGACGGAGACATTGGTCGTGGACGACAACATTGGTCGTGGGGGTGACATTGCTCATGGGAGGTGATATTGATCGTGGGCGGCGACATTGGTCGGGGGAGGCGACATTGGTCGAGGGAGCCAACGTTGGACGCGGGCACTGACGTTGGACGTGGACGGCAACGTTGGTCATGGACGTTGGACGTGGATGTCGGTCGTGGGCGGCGACGTTGGATGTCGGTCGTGGGCGGCGACGTCGGTCGTGGGCGGCGACGTCGGTCGTGGGCGGCGACGTCGGGCGTGGGCTGCGACGTCGGTCGTGGGTGGCAACGTCGGTCGTGGGCGGCGACGTCGGGCGTGGGTGGCGACGTCGGTCGTGGGCGGCGACGTTGGTCGTGGGCGGCGACATCAGTCTTGGGCGGCGACCTCGGTCGTTGGCGGCGACATCGATCGTGTACGGAGACATCAGTCGTGTAGGGCGGTGACATCGGTCATGCAGGGCGGCGACATCGTTTGAGAGCAGCGACATCAGTCGCGGGAGGGGACATTAGTCGTGGGCGGCGGCATTGGTCGTGGACGACGACATTCGGCGAGGGAGGAGACATTCAGCGAGGGCAGTGAGATTCGATGGGGGCGGCAACACTTGTCGTGGGCAGCGGCACTGGTCGTGTGCGGTGACACTGGTCGTAAGCGGCAATACTGGTCGTGGGCGGCGACATTGATCATTATGCAATGTCTCAAGGATGGTCTCAATAATTTACAATAATCATTATTTCCTAAAAATTTTCAGTCGCATGGAGTTCATCAAACATTGCAGTTCAAATAGACTAATCTTGATAGCATCTCGACGACATTCAATCAGTACTAGCCAAAATTCACCGCAATCTATGGTGTCAGAAAGAATTATGCACAGGCACCACTAAATTATCCAAGTGCACAGTGTAATATCCATCTCATGGGAACTGCGAAAGGCATCCATGCCCACACATTAGAGCTAAAACTTGATCGGTCGTCGAATGCGAGCTGCTCTAGGATACGTGGAAGGAAGGCGGGATATGTGGGGATACGACGTAAAATTGCTAGAAGAGATGCAGAACAACAGAAGATAAAATGTTATAAGAGGAGGTGTTACCCAAGTAACTAAAATTTGATGTTGAGTGTATAAAATTTTCATTCTAACTAATTTTAGGATTGATGAACACATGTATCTCATAGGAAACAAATAAAAATACGATATAGACTTGAGAGATGTAGTAGAATTAATCAATGGAGTTTGGGTGTATCAAAAAAGATGCAGTAGAATGATTTTAAAAGAAATCATTAATAGAAAGAAAAAAAAGATGTAATGGGATACGCGACATCCAATGTTTGAGCTAGTTGGTGATAGAAATTGAAAAATGCTTTTGATCTATTAGTGCTAGTTTTCCAGAATGAGAAGAGACAAAATTAGAAAGTTGATAGTTGTGGCCAACTCTAGGAAGTGCGAACTCAGCGGAGCAGGAGCAAGCTTAATTGGGCGGATAGGTTTTTGAGGCTATCTGAAAGGGTGGTGTGGTGGTGGACATCAAAGCTCCGTTAGCCGCGGTGGTATGTGGCGGTCGTGAATTTGGGGGTTAAACTATCATTTGTTAACGCCCAGCTAAGGAACTTCGTCCTTTTAAACATTCAAGTGGATGAAGTTTCTTAGGCAGACGTGTTAATGAATGACAATTTAGCCCCCTATCCACGACTGCCACCACCGTGCCAAACGGAGCCCAAAACTGTGCGTACATCATGCAGACAACCTGTTTGAGCGAACTCTAAGCTGGGAAAAGGAGTTGCGAGATCTCGTGGCATTGCAGAAGTGGTAATTGTGATCACATTAGTTGCTAGCTGTGTTTCTGCATGCACATATTTTTATTTTCTTACAACTTTACTTCAAAAAAGTGAAATATGCACAAATAACATCTCCTGCATACAATCATTTTTCTTTATATTAACAACTCTTACATTCACAATACAGATGCCCATACCTGAGTGGGTATGTCTACTTAGAAGACTAATTAGGAAACTAATTCTCACAGTATTACCGTCAGGTTATGAGTACATGCATCTTATAGGAAACTAAATATTTCTGAAAAGTTAGCACAATATTGAACGATGGTGCATATGCTTGAGCTAAAAAGGAAGAAGCTCAGAAAATTGCACCTGAAGGAAGCTTGGAAGAACAGTGGAGGAGGGAGGAGCTGCTCTTGAGGAGGGTCTGAAAGAGGGAAACTCTAAATAAATGCTATAAAATAACTGTTAGAGAAAAAATCGCAGAAAAAAGGCACCTGAAGGAACTTCCTGTGTTGCAGAGGGGAGGCCACAGGTATAAGACCCCCATTTTTTTCTTTTTAGACACCAGGGTCTTAGGCCCAGAACCGTCGCCTTGCGGTGATACCTTCGCACCCGGGAAGGTCTTCACTACAAAACGCTGATCCTGCTGGCCAAATCGATCACAATTGTAGCAATAAATTAAAAGCAAGTCCACAGGAATCACATGTATAGAAAATAAGCACCACGAAGGGAGTGTCCACAGATAGTACATATAACAGAAATCTCAGGCTTATGCCCGGTACATCATGTCCTCACTACAAATCACTCATCGCGGAAGCAAACTAATATAACTACTAGTGGTCGGGACTCACAGTCCCTGCTGTCTGGACTCCGGTACTAGACTGTCCGTTCTCCAAGCGTGCCGACCTCCGGGGCTGCTCCTCCATGCTGGGCTCCGTGGTCCCCTAAAATGATGTGGTTCGAAAACCATTAGTCTAAAATACTAAGTCCTATCGTCCCCCGCCCCCTTCCCCCATAGCTCCTAAGCACCGAGCGGGGAGAACGAAAGGGAAGGACATGAAGGTGGAGAATATCAAATAGCAGATGGCAGCGGAACTAAACTAACAGTTCAAAAAGATGGTAATAATGATATAAAAGTTGAATAAGAAAGTAACATTAACTTATGTGAATACACATAAGCTAAGGGATCTCTTGCAGGGCTCCTATCGTATAAAAAGTCACATACCGATTTATACGATAGGGTGTCGGCTTTACTAGCAGGCTTAAATATATAGTACTGAAAGAGAACCTTGACTTATAAGCACGCTCGCGCGAACTTATAAGCCAAGGGGTCATTTTGCAAGGCCTAATGTATAGAGCGTCACATACCGCTTATACATTAGGTATCAGGTTATATGCAATGGTTATGCTATGAAATACAATTATATCATGTTGTGAACATGCAAGTGCAACACACCCACTCGACTCTATGTACACAGACCTTTAGTTCCCCCTTTCGGAGCCGTTACCACCCAGGATACCTCTGTAGTGGCAGACGGAAGCGCTGGGTTGGGCCTCGCCCACCTCTAAACCAGTAAAGCACTACCGGTCAGACCTATAGTACGCCTCAACGCTTGGTGCACAAAGCGGACTCCTGCATACTCTTACCGGCTGGCGCACCGGACTTCTGTTGGCGAAGTGCTAACCACACTTGCCGAGTAAGCGTATTGGCGTCGGTGCATCGACCCTCCAATACCGAAGACCCACCATCTTATACCTTTTATGCACATGCAATAGTTATGAGTCCAACCAACAACTTAGCCAAAGCTCCCCGGACTATCTCGTCCGTCAACAACCGAGCCAAAGCTCCCCGAACCATCCTATCCGTCATAGTCAACAACCGAGCCAAAGCTCCTCGGACCATCCCGTCCGTCACAAACCGATCCAAAGCTCGTCGGACTAACCCTAGTATTTTGACAAATCCTCCTACGGGTCAGACGATCTTTCGTCGATCCCGAGCACCATTTAACATTTAGCCAAAACCCAACCCTTGCTCATCCTAACTCGAGTGATGAACTCATTCTGAATTATCCAAACCTACAGCCACTAATCCCGACACATGTGCCCAACTTTATACTCCACATATTTTCTGCAGATTTACTATATGCAGACCACTAAGGTTAAATGCCATGTAAAATGGGAAGTATATCAAATAATCATCCAGTACTCCTATAATAATTATTGGAGGTCCATTATGACCTTTATTGCCCAAATCCAGAGTTTCACAATTTTTTCTATTTATCTAATAATTTATTAAATTTTCATAGTGGCCAAAATCTCCAAGTTTGAACAGGAAATACCAAATTTAGACAAGGTAAAATTCCTCCAGATATATGTTATACTTAATATGAAACATTTAACCTAAGATCCAAGGTCTCTTAATTTTTCAGCAAGGTTTAGGCCACTAATTTCTATTTCAATTGTAACTTACAATAATTCATTTAAATAAATAAGTAGGGCAATATTATTTCCAAAAATTGCAAGGGCATATAAATGTTCTGGGTCAGATATCATAAGTGATTAAGGAGTAATAAGTTTCAAACAAAATTAATGAACAACTTTCCAAAATTACTAAATGCAGACCACCAAGGTTAAATGTCATGTAAAATGGAAAGTACATCAAATAATCATCCAGTACTCCTATAATAATTATTGGAGATCCATTATAAACTTTAAGTCCTAAATCCAGAGATCCACAATTTTCCTATTTATTTAATAATTTATTTAATTATTGTAGTGACTAAAAATTCCAATAATGAACCTGATGTACCAATTTCAGACAAGATATCATTCCACTAATTTTATATGATATTCAAAAATAAGTATTCAACTTACCCTCCAAAATATCCAAATTTTTCAGTAAGGTTTTGTCCCTCATTTCTTATTTCAATTTATTTCTTAATAATTCATTTAAAGAGATATGTAAGGCTATATTACTTCCAAAAATTCAGAGAAAATTCAAGTATGATTTTAATGGCATATAAATGATTTGAGCCAATTTTCAAAAAAAATTTATTAGTAAAGAGCCTTAAATAAATAATTGAACAATTTCCTTATTTACCAAGCTTGTGAAGTAAGTACCTCAAATATGTATTCAAGAATTCTCATAAAATTTATATATGTCTATAAATACTTAAAACTTTCTCTGCCAAACTTTCATAACCTCCCAAGGGGTAGAGAGACCAATATGTTCAATTTATTAATTAGGGCATCCCCTTGTGTTACAAAAGGAGTACTACCAATTATTGTCCCAAAAATTCTAATTAAATTACCAGAGGTTCCTAATATCCTTATGACCATTCTAACAACATTTCATCTTAGTTTAAGGAGTTTAACTAGCCTATTCCAACCCTACCATATTTGTGCCCTAAACTAAGGTTAGGGTTTTGTGGGTCCTAAACTTTCCAAAATCCCTTAAGATTTTCACCAGAGGGTTTTAATTACCCTAGTACCCTCCCTACAAAATTTCATAGTCATAGAAGGTGTCTTGGCCATATGCCCTTCACAAGGTACAAAAGCCCTTCCTTAGGGTTTGACCTAGGATCTTGGGCCAAACCAATTCCAACCCTCCCCATTTTTCATGGGAAGGTGCAAAAATTCATGACAAGTCAGTGGACCAAATTTGAACCTCTGTTGAGGTGAATTGGACACTCTAAGCCAAAAATACATTTTTGGACCAAAATGCCCTTTTTAAGGCAAGGCTAGGGTTTGCAGGATTTCAGCTTAAATCACTTCCAAAATTAATGAAATTTTTAACAGAGCTTAATATTGACCACATACACCACCCACAAAAATTTGGATGGATTTGGAGTTCATTTAACCCCTAAATTTAATTACCCTAGATAAATTAAATTATTTACAAAACTATAGGAAAATTATCCCCAAAAATTCCCATTTCAAGGAAGGGTCTAGATATCGGTAAGAGTGGCTCCCTGCCAAAATTTCAACTCATTTGGGCTAAGGATGAAGTGTGGGCACTATGTTTAATGTCTGCCTAATCATAAGTATAGACCCCACCAAAATGGGTGCCCTAGTCAAACCAGGCACCCAAATTGGTTCAAACCAATTTTGTATGAAATTAGACTAAGAGAGCTACAATTTATGAGTTAATTATTTTCTCTGAAAAGGGCCCCAGGTATTTTTAATAATTAAAACCATTAAATATTAAATCTGTGACATAAATGAAATAACAATCATTTATATCCTATAGTTTAAGAATCATTCTCGCACGAATCTTGGCGCAAAACCGACGGAATCCCGTCATATTCTACCTCCAGTAGATGGCCCAGATTCATCCCGCCTTGGCTGTCTTCCAACTGTTGCTGCCGGCAATCAGTCCACCTCCCCGGCCGGCCGCCGCCGCCAACACCTTTGTGGTGGTCGTGGCTACCTCCAGGCGGCGGCACGACCGCCGGGGAGCACTATTCCAGCGATCCTGATAGGTGCGAATTCACGGAAATTCCATGGTTTTTGAAATTTAGATCGGGCTCAATTGAGCCCGAACCTTGGCCCTAATGATTCCTAAGATCTGCCCATGCAAGAAGGAGTGGAGGAGGACCTTTTTGGCGGCCTGAAGTCGGGAGGATCGCCGGGATGCCATGGTGGTGGTGGTGGTCGGGCTTCTTCAAAAACATAGTGAAACAGCTTGGATTCTTCAGGAAATGTGTGGGAATCAATCTCTGGACTCCAGTGAATCTTTTAAGGAGGAGAATTGGGGTGGTAGTTGGCTGTAGGCTGCATTGCCATTAATGGCTTCCTTGGTCAAAAATTTCGGCCATGGTAGGTGGGGGATGAAGCATGGATCACACCAGTCAAAGCCAGCTGGTTGAAGTGGAATTGCTCTCCTTATTCTAGGGCAATGAATGGAGGGGGTTTGGGAGGGGGAGGAAGAGCCCAAAGTCCCACTCCCTTTTCTTCCTTCTCTTTCTCTCTCCTCCATGGTGGATCTTTCTCTCTCCTACACACCAAGCTGAATTTTTTGTTCCTACCTAACCCAATGGCAGCTCACAAGTCCATTTTCACTCATCAAAACAAGGTTAGCCCTAATCAAAATGGACTTGAGCTTGAGTTAGCCCATTTGGGCTAGCTTGACCCAAACTTGAACTAGGGACCACTTAGGTCAATTTGGTCCTTGAAGTTTCCTTAATGGGTCCTTGGTGACCCATTGGCCTCCACTAGGGTCAAGGTGAGGTTGGATTGGCCCTTGAAGGTCACTTGACCCTTAACTAGGGCACTTTGACCATTTTAGGTCAAGAGTTGACTTTGGTCAACCTAGCCTTTTTGATGGGTCCTAATGGGTCCTTGGTGACCCTTTGGCCTCTCACAAGGGCTATGAGGGTATGTGTGGGGTCCACTTGGCTAAGGGACTGCAATTGGCCCTTGTGTAGGTCAATTTGACCCAATTATGGTTAGAGTTGACTTTGGTCAACTTAGCTCCTTTGACTGCACTCCATGGGTCCTTAGTGACCCAGTGACCCCTAACTAGGGTTATGGAGGTATGGGTGGGGTCCATTTGACTAAGAGACTGCAATTGGCCCTTGTGTAGGTCAATTTGACCCAATAAGGGTTAGAGTTGACGTTCGTCAACTTAGCTCCTTTGACTGCCCCCCATGGGTCCTTAATGACCCATTGATCCCTCACTAGGGTTATGGAGGTATGGATGGGGTCTTGGAGTCATGGTGAAGCCCCATGATTATTTTAAGCAAATGTTCAGAAATCTACTATGTGCAGACCATAGTGCCCCTATCCACACCACGAGACCCACTTGACTTTTTCTTTGGCTTCCTAGGGTTTTGTCATGACAAAACCACTCTTAAGGGTCTAGTTGGAAATGGGATGTTACAACAGGAGCCAGAAACTTTTGTCAAACCTCTTCAGATTTGAGGTGGGGCTCTGTGGAGAGGAGGTAGCATGCAGCGAGTATAAAGAGGGACGTCCTCTTGGCGTGTTGGAGGAGAGCATAGCCGAAAATTCGCCGACCTTTTGTCGTGTTGGAGGAGAGCATTCATCGTAGGTTGACCTAGATCGCCGGGAAGGTTGGCTCTTCTCTTTTGCACTCCGATGCCCTGGATGATGGTTGGAGTCGAGCGCCGAGCATGATCTGGAGAGGTAGGGCGAGAGGAAGAGCAAGGGTCGAGGGAGAGGTGAAGCAGAAATCGGGATGTGGAGAGGCGAGAATGGTGATGAGGAATTCCTGATTGGGGAATAATATAGAGCTTTTATTTGATAAAGACGTAAATGACCTCTTCCTTTTATTTTATTTTGAATTATCAATGAAGTTATTGAGTAATAAAATTTGAAATAGAGGGGTATAAGTGGTATCCGAATGTTACACCATCACTACTTTTGTCTTTGCTTATATAATAAAGATATATATATATATATGTCTATACACTTTCATAAAGAAGTATATTTGAAATACAAGTAAACTCCACATTGAATCCTGGCCATTGAATATAACCCAAACCTCAAATCTTCACCATTCAGCCTACTACAATTTGATCTCTAATCCCGCCAAAACGGATTCCAAACAAAAATAAACTGACATGTCCACTGCCGCCCGCCGTCTGCACACCCCCATCGTCCATCACCTTTATTCTACAATCGACTTATCCCATCAACTTTACAGCCGGACTTTACCCCATTATCCCGCGCATAGGTCATCCTACGCCTCCCCATTCTTCATCCCGTCTCTGCTTAAAAATGCTAGTGTAGAGATTCGTACGGTTTGCTCTTCCATCCTAATCGCTTGTGGTGCAAGGCTTTGCACAGCTACATCCGAGACGGGTATGTGGTTCCACAGTTACTTTCTTCCTCTCCATTCCACTTCGACTGCGAACTTCCTCCTCGACAGAGAGCTTCCACTTCCACGACGATCTTCCACGGCAATCTTCCACGGCGATCTTTCACTTCTTCCACGGCAATATTCCACTTCGATCTTCCCGCCGTCTGTAAACCTTCTTCTTAAAGCTTGCTTCTGATAGCTTGCTTCAGGGACCTTGCATCCTCTTTTGCTCTGGACCGGCAGCTTCCTCTAAAGTTTTCTAGCGGGGCGGCATCTTCTACGATTGAAGAAGGTAATTTTCTCTTCAAACCTATGTTCTCGATTCCTCCATTTTTATGTGTAATCTGCATTATACGCTACAGTTTTTGCCAAATACACTGCAGTCTCGATTCCTCTATCTTCATCATTTACTTCAACACTGCAGTATTTCTTTTGAAGTGAAAACACACAAAATGTTTTTACTTTGTCTCTAGATTGCACTTTGTTTGTTCCTTCAAGTTATTGTTTTACTCATTAAGTATGCTGGTTCAACAATCTTCCCGTTCGATCTTCCAACAATCTTCACTCCTCCGAGTTTTGGTCCTCCGGATTCCATCCACACTAACGTCGGCTACATCAGCCCGCATAGGTGCTCTCAATCATCATGCCAACTGTTCAAGGTAAAAGCCTTTGTTTGGTTTACAATTTAATAGCTAATTGGTCAATTTCTTAGCTATTTGGTTAATTAAATAGCTATTTTGTTAATTTAATGCTTTGTTTTCTCATGAAATTTTCTTACCCTAACTATTCATAGGACTTTTTGGTTCATAGCAGTACCTTTGCCCCATTTTCTCTCTTAAATCTCTGATTCAATTTTCATGCCCTCAAACTATTTGGTGAAATGCATGCAACAATTTTCACGCACTCAAGGTATTTGATGAAATGCATGTAAGTCACATACAGTGACGGCTACTACTGAGTTGGACGTTATGTCCCCTGCTATCAATTTTCCTTCAAGCGGCTGCCTGCACTCATATTTTTGTACGGAACTTCAATTTACTTTTTTTGGAATGTTAGATAGTTGGGTAATGATGGTTGGATCTGACTGAACTCATATTTTTTGAATGTTAGATAGTTGGGGAATGTTAGCTAGGGTGAATATTTTTGTACAAAACTTCAATTTTAAATCTCAGGTTGTTCATTTTCCTGCAACACATTAAGTGTTATATCGTTGTCAGATATTTTTGTAATTATATCGCTAAGAGTTTTAGTAGATACGGTTATTTCACCTTCGGTTATTACCTGAGCTTCTATTTTTTGACTCAAATATATTTCCATATTGGTGGCTATTAGCTCTAGCTTACCATCTTTTGAGGATAATTTCATGTTACTCAGGTCATCTAGCACATTTCGTTTTTCTATTACTAAATTAGCAAAAGTTAATGCATGAGTTAGTAATTTTGTTTCAGTTATTATCTTTAAATTATTCATATTAGTTAGTAGTTTCCTATTACCTCCTTCATTCTGGATAGATTGGTCAGTTATCATTGTACTAATATCTATGTTGTATTGGTCATTATTTTCCTCCATTGTGAAGGAGCTTCGTATATTGCACTGATTTCTATGTTAGATATTTGCCTCCTTCCTTCTGGATAGATTTCTTTGTGACTAGATTTCAGTGCACTGATTTCCTCCTTCATCTGATCAATGATACCCACTCTTGAGGAGATATATGACTAATGAATATAATGCCAACCAAATTATACTGATTTACTCCATTACCACCTCTCCTTCTAGGGACATCGTCATTTAAGACCTTCGCATGCATCTGGACCCTTCATCAAAGCCACAACTATTTTTTGCATCCCAATTATTTTTAGACTATTTTTTCCTTAACTGCACTTTCAGTTCTCTTCATCTACACATTCCTCCTTTATTTAGTCTTATCAAGAAAACAATTGACGTGTTCATTTAAGAAATAACTCCATTTAAATTACATTCGATGAGCTTCTACTCGCGCCGGTGTTCAAGCATTTCTCTATGCTATCTATGTTTTGTGTTCTCAAACCTTTTCTTCTGCTATCTTGATCATGATAAAATAACTTAAGAGAGAACGATGTATTGGTCCTGTAGAGCACAATAGAAACATAATTTGCAGCTTTTGACTTCTTCTAGCATAGTGTGAAAGATGTAAACTGCCGAACAACGAGAGGCACGTAACATGTGGAGACGTGAGCTTCATCATCTGCGGGAGGATGCCCTTCGAGCCCAACTAAACATGGTTGAACGTAGTTTGAATATACCACCTCAACATACTTCCTCGACAAATACCGACTTGAATAGAATGACAAACATCCCACCTATCACATTTCTCCCTAGGGGAAGACGACCACGGGGGACAAGACAACTGCCACCTCAACGAGGGAGGAGAGAACTCATTCCACTAGGCGCACTACCACCAGAACTCATTCCACTAGGTTAGATTACTGGAATGATGTTAACCTATTTTAGTGAAGTCTATAATAATGGACTACTTTTAATTCAATCAAAAAGTTGTTGTTCTAGCATAAGAGCAGCCTCACTATCTTCTTAAGTGAAATCACATTTCTATGTAACCCTTCCTCCCAACAATGTGGTTTCTATGTAACCCTTCTTCCCAATATTGTGAAGGAACTTCATATATTGCACCGATTTCTATGTTAGTAATATTAAAATATATTGTCACCCTCCTCTACTGTGATTTCTATCTATCAATGCGCAATAAAATCAATCCAGCTCTTGAATGTGGGCACTCAATGCCGGCGCAGTAGACCGGGGCATTGAGTGGGCACTTAACGCCGCCACAATAGCCCAGGGCGTTGAGTGCCCACTCAATGCTAGGATTCAATGCCTGGGGCGTTGAGTGGGCACTCAACGCCTGGGGCGTTGATTTTGCACTCAACGCCCCAGGCGTTGAGTGGGCACTCAACGCCAGGACTCAACTCCCCTGGAGTTGAGTGCCCACTCAATGCCTAGACTCAAGAGTGGGCACTCAACGCCTGGGGCGTTGAGTGTGCACTCAACGCCTGGGGCATTTAGTGCACTCAACGCCCCAGCAGCAGCCCGGGGGCTTGCGATGCCATCCGTCGCTGTATTAGGGAACTGTGGCGGGGCGACCCGCCGGGGGTGGGCGAAGCCCGCCGTCGCGGGCCAGGTACTGTGGCATGTAACCATAGGGGCGGAGACCCGTGTCGGGCACCGTCCGACTCCCGGCAGGCCTGTGCTTAGGCGGGATTTAATCCCGCCCCGAAATAAATCCCGCACTTAAGAAGTATCGGAATCAGATCCCGCACTTAAGAAGTATCAGGATTCAATCAGAGAAAAATAAGTCCAGTTATTACACAAACTCCAAATTCAAAATGATAAAAGCAACTTAGGCTCTGTTTGACAAACCGGCGGGGCGCCGTTCCGGCGGGAACGGGACGGCGGGAACCTGTTTGGGATGCTACTCGTGCGCTCCCTTTTAGAACGGCCGGCGTGAAAGGGTGGGAGCCCGGCATTTTTTCGCTGGCTGGGCGAGCAACGTTTCACCATTCGCGCCAGCCGTTTCCTCTCTCCTCGCCGGCACGCCAGCGGGCTGGATTGTCAAACAGAGCCTTAATAGCAAATTCTATAGCAAATGAGAACAGTATACAATTTCCAATTCATTGAATCGTGAAAAAAAAATCATGCATACCATAATATATCAATCTACAATGAATTAATAACACCATTTATACTTTAATAATAGTGATAATAAACAAATAAAATCAACTTAGATGATTCATGAAATAAAATATTGTAGTTTTCATGAAATAAAAAAAACTATAATCATTTTGAGTTGCGAGTTTATAATTCACAAACTACAAAAATAATGTTAAAATCTTTAAGAAATACAATATCATTAGGGCCCATTTACGCACACTTAGACCCATCCCGCATCAAGCAGAGAATAATAGGAAAGGGTTGGGAAATATTAGAGAACATTTACCGACAGAGAATACTGAAATGTTTGAAATATTACAGAACAATGTGTTTACTGAGGATGTTTTTCACAGACCAAAAACGAAAGGCAGTCAAGACATGAAATTGCACTTGTTAGACTGAGAAATCTCAGAGATGTTCTAATTTCTTTAACATAATTTGACAGCGTGAAAAATCCATATCGTGATTACACACATATATGAACAAACCAAATAACTTAGATAAGCTCTTTATGAGAGCACAAAATGTAGCCATTTGCATGTTTCGATGTCAAATTGATGAACAGAATAACCATAAAGTTATAAATCTGATAACATCAAGCAACATAAATACAACTACAATGTAATAAGTATCATCAAAAGACTAACTTGAAACTCTAAAATCAGAGCATTACAAAAGTATATCATTACAAAAGTATATGATGTTTTCAAAAGTATATTATAACACACATGGACATTGATTTTAACACAGATTTTAACACATCATTACAAAACTAGCATAAGCAAAATGAATGAGTAGCACAAATAAAAAATGAAGTAATAGAGATTACAAACCAAATATTGAAATTTTTTAACACAATACTACTTCGATAAAGTTAATAGAGAGCACAAACCAGCGCTTCGAAGATGAAACCGAAGAGAAAATTGAAGAGGATGCTCGATGTCGAAGCGGAAGTCGAGAGAAAGTTCGCTATAATAGGGCAGAATGGATGAGTAAGCGAAAATCGCCATCGAAGAGGAATGGATGAGCAGCAGGAAGAGATAAAGGCTGAGAGGAAGCCATTGATGAAGTACCCGGCGACTAGAGAAGAGAGGAGGAAGATCAGTAAAGGTGTCGACAATTGACCTAGCATGAAGATGGCGACCTGGGGAGATTGACTTTGAGAGCCACCGACTAGCAGAGGAGGAAGGGGAGTATGATTTTGAGAGGTAGACAACAAGTTCGTGGTCGATTTAGAGCCACCGGCAAGTACACGCCGATCGTCGTTTGGGTCGCCCGCCACCGCCTTCACGCCGATCGTCGTTAGCGTCTGCTGGGGCCGCCGCCATCCTGTCATCCGCTTCTCACACCTCTGGCTCGCTGCTCCAGAAAAGCCTGATTCTTGCTAGGTGATGTCTTTTTCCTGTCCAGATGAGGTTCCTTCCTTGCTTTCCTTCCGTCTGCTTCCTTGCTTTCCTTCTGTCTGCTTCCTCGCTTTCCTCCGCTTCAATCATTTAGTTCTCCACCGCTTGAGAGGTAGACAGCAAGTTCGTGGTCGATTTAGAGGGGCAAATCCATTTTGAGGGGGAGGCGTGGGTGAGCAGTAGGGGCCGTAATAGCCTGCGGGTGGCAGTCGAGGGGGAGGTGTTGGTGTGTATTTATGGTTTTTGAGGGGCTGGGCAAAGTGTTGAGAGGTGGATTTTGGGGAGTTGTGTATTTTGGCACTATTAGGGGTGTATTGGGTGAGAGGTGGCAATTCAAAATCTTTTTTTTTGACGGATCAGATTTGAAACCTAGGCCCAATTTAATGGTTGAGATTGAAAGCCACATTGTATGCATATTTTAAAATTTCAAAACTATTTATTTATAAGATATAAATATATATATATATATACTAGCATCTTCGAACGGGCTCCGCCCATTCTCGATGCGTCGCTAATATATATATATATACTAGCATCTTCGAACGGGCTCCGCCCATTCTCGATGCGTCGCTGCGGGCTTCGCCCGCAAGCAAGCGGGCTTCGCCCGCTTGGAAACGACATGGGTCGTGGGCGGCAACATGTGTCGTGGACTGCGATATTGGTCTTGAGTGCGATATTTGTCTTGGGTGACGACATTAGTCGTAAGTGGCGATATTGTTCGTGGGGGGCGAGATTGATCGTGGGCGGCGACTTTGTTCGTGGGCGACAACATTGTTCATGGGCGGCGACAATGGTCGGAGGCGGCAACAATGTTCGGGGGCGGCGACAATGTGCAGGGGCGGAAAAATTGTGCAGGTGCGACGACATTTTTCCGGGGGGGGCAACATTGTTCGGGGGGGTGACGTCCTTTCCGAGACGCAACACTTCAACCTCACCATCATAGGTCCATGATAGAGAACATTAGTTTTAAGAAGTAACAACAAAGAAATGTGATTGTAACACATTTCTAAAGAATACCAGAGATTGATCGCAACACTTCAACCTCACCATCATACTTGCACTTGCAATGAAAAAAGCTCAGAACCAAGTTCATATTTGCAATGTAAAAAATCTCAGAAGACAACACATTTCTAAATAATATCAGAAGAGCATTTTGCATTGATAAAATCCATGAGCACGCGAGATGTATATAATAGCAGCATTGATTACAAATATGAATTCAATAAATTAAAACATGCAAAACCCTAAAAAAATCCGTCAGAATCTCGCAGTTTAATCCATAACAAAATATTATCATCTCCTTGTGACGCAATAGATTTCATTTAGTGGCCTTTGGAGCATCTGTTTTAATCAAATATGCAAGGATAAAAAATAAATAAATAACAGTTTTGTAAGTGTTAGAACAACAATATTTCAACCATAACATATATTCTTTGTTAGGTGTTACCTCCTTATCATATTGAAAACAAAATTCCATTCTTCTCTAACATTCAAGCCTCTTGGCACTGCCGGGATAATTAGCCTAAAACCTTCAACCTTAACAATTATTTTGAATGTACGTCCTCGTTGTTGCATTAATGTCGTCCTCATCGTCTTCTTCGACACTATCAATTTTTGTGTCAGAACTATTATTGTTGATTGGTGCAGCAGCTGGGGTGAAGTATTCTCGCATTTAGTGATCATTTAGAAGCAACAATACATGAAGTAGTGAACACACAGAGATAATTAGTTCGCAATTAGTGTACCTGGAGCAATTGTTGTAGCCCGCGCTGATGCTGAACTTTCGCCTATTTCAAAAGTTGAACGTGTGTTCATAATAGAGGACGTTATTTTTTGTTGATCTACCCGAAAATGGCATTGTTCTCGTCTTCGGGTATTTTCAGCAGCACGTTGTTGAACAGTCATATTACTTCTCCGTACACGGTAGAATTACGGTGCAATAAGCGAGTACGACGTTCTGGTAGGTGTATGATAACAAAGTAGTTACATTCACATGCATAATATATTGTGCTGAGGGATCTTTCTAAATTTGGATAGGTAATACCTGGAGTTAGTAGATTTTGAAGGAGTTCTTGACTCGCAACAGGTGGAGTTGATGTTGTCATTGCACACTCACCTATTTGAAAAGTTGAATGCATAGTCACAGCGCTCGACGTTCTTAATTGTTGCCTTTCACGACAATGGCGTTGTGCCCGTCTTCTACTGTTTTCGTCAGCACGTTGTTGATCAGTTATATTACTTCTTCGGACGCGGGTAGAATCACGGTGCAGTAAGCGTGTACGGCTATCTGGCACTGTTGTATGCGTGTTAATAATATGATGCATTCACACGATATATTCGACTGTGTAACGATGTTTATAAGTAGACCTAGATAGTACCTGGCGTCAGTAAATTTTGAAGTAATTCTTGACTTGCAATGTCTTCCATTGTTGATGGCGTTAATGAGTTTCGAGATGCATTTAGTGTACCCGGAGCAATTGTTGTAGCCCGCGCTGATGCTGAACTTTCGCCTATTTCAAAAGTTGAACGTGTGTTCATAATAGAGGACGTTATTTTTTGTTGATCTACCCGAAAATGGCGTTGTTCTCATCTTCGGGTATTTTAAGCAGCACGTTGTTGAACAGTCATATTACTTCTCCGTACGCGGGTAGAATTGCGGTGCAATAGGCAAGTACGCCTTTCTGGTAGTTGTATGATAACAAAGTAGTTACATTCACATGCATAATATATTGTGATGAGGGATCTTTCTAAATTTGGATAGGTAATACCTGGAGTTAGTAGATTTTGAAGGAGTTCTTGACTCTCAACTGGTGGAGTTGATGTTGTCGTTGCACACTCACCTATTTGAAAAGTTGAATGTATAGTCACAGCGCTCGGCATTCTTGATTGTTGTCTTTTACGACAATGGCGTTGTGCCCGTCTTCTACTGTTTTCGTCAGCACGTTGTTGATCAGTTATATTACTTCTTCGGACGCGGGTAGAATCACGGTGCAGTAAGCGTGTACGGCTATCTGGCATTGTTATATGTGTGTTAATAATGTGATGCATTCACACGATATATTCGACTGTGTAACGATGTTTATAAGTAGACCTAGATAGTACCTGGCGTCAGTAAATTTTGAAGTAATTCTTGACTTGCAATGTCTTCTATTGTTGATGGCGTTAATGAGTTTCGAGACTTGTTTATAAACTGGTACTATTAATTACCGGGCTTTGTATAAGAAAAAGACATTATTAAAATTAATAGGGAAGTTCTTGACTAATAATGATTTCAGGTTGCAACCTGTAATTTACCAAACTTTACATGGGAAATTTTTGTATTTTCAAAAGTAGAGGGTTGCAACCTGTAATTTACCAAACTTAGGTTTGGAGGGAAATGTGAAAATTCCATGAAGCAAAAGGATATCAGATTTTAAGCAAAGGATATCAGATTCATGTAGAAAATTCATCAAAATTGAAATGTGAAGCAAAATGCGCTTTTATTCTAAGTAAAGGAAGAACTTGAAGAAATCACATGAATTTAAAAAACTTGAAAACCTATAAGATTTTAGGCAAACGATATCAGATTCATGTTTTTTCCTCCATCAAAATGGAAATGTGAAGGTAAAGACGCTTTTATTTAAAGTAAATGGAGAACTTGAAGAAATCACATGAAATTAAAAAAATATGAAAACGACGTTCGACGCTCGTCGAA
This sequence comes from Platanthera zijinensis, assembly GCA_039513925.1. Lineage (NCBI taxonomy): Eukaryota > Viridiplantae > Streptophyta > Magnoliopsida > Asparagales > Orchidaceae > Platanthera > Platanthera zijinensis. The sequence continues at coordinate 185,194,682 of CM077088.1, read as the reverse complement.
CCCCGTTCGACGCTCGTCGAACCCCGTTCGACGCTCGTCGAACCCCGTTCGACGTTCGTCGAGATTTTAAGCAAACGATATCAGATTCATGTCGAAAATTCATCAAAATCATTAATTGGACGCATCAGATTTTTATGCAGCATAAAAATGTGGTAAAAAAACTAAATGTATCTAAGTAGACATAAATGGTTTCAGATTCATGCCAAAACTGATACGTAGACATAAACTCTGTTAAAAAAATCTGATACGTTAAAATAAATGAAGCGCACCATCATTTATTTTACTGAATCGAACGGCTGAAATGGAAAAAAAAGGTGTTGTATAATTCTACTCGAGCAAGCACTTAAACTAAATCAAATGAACCCCGTTCGACGCGGGTCGAACGGGGTTCGACGCGGGTCGAACGGGGTTCGACGCGGGTCGAACGGGGTTCGACGCGGGTCGAACGGGGTTCGACGCGGGTCGAACGGGGTTCGACGCGGGTCGAACGGGGTTCGACGCGGGTCGAACGGGGTTCGACGCGGGTCGAACGGGGTTCGACGCGGGTCGAACGGGGTTCGACGCGGGTCGAACGGGGTTCGACGCGGGTCGAACGGGGTTCGACGCTCGAACGGGGTTCGACGCTCGTCGAACGGGGTTCGACGCTGGTCGAACGGGGTTCGACGCTGGTCGAACGGGGTTCGACGCTGGTCGAACGGGGTTCGACGCTCGTCGAACGGGGTTCGACGCTCGTCGAACCCCGTTCGACGCTCGTCGAACCCCGTTCGACGCTCGTCGAACCCCGTTCGACGCTCGTCGAACCCCGTTCGACGCTCGTCGAACCCCGTTCGACGCTCGTCGAACCCCGTTCGACGCTCGTCGAACCCCGTTCGACGCTCGTCGAACCCCGTTCGACGCTCGTCGAACCCCGTTCGACGCTCGTCGAACCCCGTTCGACGCTCGTCGAACCCCGTTCGACGCTCGTCGAACCCCGTTCGACGCTCGTCGAACCCCGTTCGACGCTCGTCGAACCCCGTTCGACGCTCGTCGAACCCCGTTCGACGCTCGTCGAACCCCGTTCGACGCTCGTCGAACCCCGTTCGACGCTCGTCGAACCCCGTTCGACGCTCGTCGAACCCCGTTCGACGCTCGTCGAACCCCGTTCGACGATTTTAAGCAAATGATATCAGATTCATGCGAAAATTCATCAAAATCGTTTAATTGTACGCATCAGATTTTTATGCAGCATAAAAATGGTGGTAAAAAAATTAAACGTATCTAAGTAGACATAAATGGTTTCAGATTCATGCCAAAACTGATACGTAGACATAAACTCTGTTAAAAAAAACTAATACGTTAAATTAAATGAATCGCGCCATCAGATTTTTTTACTGAATCGAACGGCTGAAATGAAAAAAAAGGTGTTGTATAATTCTACTCGTCGTCGACCCCGTTCGACGCTTGCCGAGATTTTAAGCAAACGATATCAGATTCATGTCGAAAATTCATCAAAATTGTTTAATTGTACGCATCAGATTTTTATGCAGCATAAAAATGGTGGTAAAAAAACTAAACGTATCTAAGTAGACATAAATGATTTTTTTACCACCAAAACTGATACGTAGACATAAACTCTGTTAAAAAAATCTGATACGTTAAATTAAACGAATCGCGCCATCATTTATTTTACTGAATCGAACTGCTGAAATGAAAAAAAAAAAGTGTTGTATAATTCTACCCGAGCATGAACCAAATTGCAGGGTATTTACCCAGCATAAAAGGTGTTTTTATCACATTTTTATGCAGCATAAAAATGGTGGTAAAAAAAACTAAAATGTATCTAAGTAGACATGAAGGGCTTCAGATTCATGCCAAAACTGATACGCAGACATAAACTCTGTTAAAAAAATCTGATACGTTAAATTAAATGAATCGCGCGGTTGAAATGGAAAAAAAAGGTGTTGTATAATTCTACTCGAGCAGGCACTTAAACTGAAAGTTTATTTACAAATTGCAGGGTATTTACAAATTGTGTTTTTGTCACTTAAACTGAGCAGGCAATGGTGGTCAGAGTAAACTGAAGCAAATGAGCAAAATTTGGGGTAAAAGTTCGGTCGGGAAATAAATAAAATTTGTAAAAAAACACGGATTAGAAGCATTAAATGGCTGAATGCTAAACTGAAAGTTTATTTACCAATTGCAGGGTATTTACAAATTGTGTTTTTGTCACTTAAATTGAGCAGGCAATGGTGGTCGGGAAATAAACAACTCTTCCAAAATTTGTAAAAAAACACGAATTAGAAGCATTAAATGGCTGAATGCTAAACAGACATTGAAGAAATGCTGAAACAGAGAAGAAGCTTGGATTAATTAACCTAAAACAGAGATGATTTTTGGGAAGTAAACGAAGAAGAAAAGCTTACCAGAGGGGAAGCGGGTTTTGCCGTAGAAGTAGAGGGCTTCGATTCTAGCACAGATGGCTTGCCGAAGAAGTAGAGGGCCTGCGTAAGCGCCGATGACATTGATTTCACCCGTTAAACAAAGAAGAAGTTTGAAAGAAAATGAAGAAGTTTGGAAATGAGAACGAAGAAGAAAAGCTTACTGGAGGGGAGTTTTGATGGCGCGGTGGATGTGAAAAAAACCTTCCCGGCGGTGAGTGAAGGGGAAGTGGTTGCTCGAAATGGAGATGTGTTGCGCCCGCTGCTTTCGGCGGCGGCGGATGTGAAGAAAATCTTCCCGGCGGTGAGTTGTTGCTGGAATGGAGATAGGTAGAGGAGTGAAGCAAGAGAAGTGGATGCAAGGAGTTGAAGCAGGAGGGGGAAATGATAACTCGGCCTGATGTACTGCGCCCGCTGCTTTCAGCGGAAGGGACATGGGAGAAGACGGCTTACCGTACGGGATTTGCTTTGGGCGTGCTGCCCATGGCGCGATTTGATTCCTCTTTTCAGTGATCACTGATGGCGCGATTTGACAACTCTTTTCACCGGGCAATGATGGCACGATTTGATTCCTGTTTTCAGCGGGAAATGATCCAACGGTGGGCGTTTTTGTGAAGAAATTGAATCCAACGGCTGGAATGAAGATCTTCGTGTGCTTGGCAAATATGTATATTCATTTATTAATCAAACGGTGGGCATGCTTTAAAGGATATCGGATCCAACGGCTGGAATGAAGATCTTGGTGTGCTTGGCAAATATGTATATTCATTTATATAGTAAAGATATATATATATATATATATATATATATATATATATATATATATATATATATATATATATATATATATATATATATATATATATACGAGCATCTTCGCACGGGCTACGCCCGTGCTCGATGCTCTTCGCATCGACAGTACCCCAGCTGCGACGGTACCTCCACCCAAACTCGCCCCCTCTACGACACTCGATGCTCTCGGGCGGCCTTCGACCGCATTCAGGCGGGCTTCGCCCGCCAGCGCACAAACATCAGCCGTGCTGGATGCTCCAGGCGGTCTTAGGCCATATAGAAGTGGGCTTCACCCGCTTCCACGTAAATCACCAGCTCGACCCTGTACCCGCCACTCACGTCCCCCGGAGCACATATGCAAAATCGGCTCCTATACGACAATCGATCAATTGACATGGCATAGGGAGCCCCCGTTCCTTATGCGATAGTAGACCCGCCTTGACAGTGTCCCGGTGCAGCAACGCTTATGCGGCTCGCAAACCCCGTTCACACGATAAAGTAGGTACGTGAAGAGCACCAGGGACAGGGGTCGTATGCACAGGGGTTTGTGAGCCGCATAAGCGTCGCTGCGCCAGGACACTGTCAAGGCGGGTCTACTATCGCGTAGGGCACGGGGGCTCCCTGTGCCATGTCAATTGATCGATTGTTGTAGAGGAGCCAATTTTGCATATGTGCTCCGGGGGACGCGAGTAGCGGGTATGGGGTCGAGCTGGTGATTTACGTGAAAGTGGGTGAAGCCCTCTTCTATGCGGACTTAGACCGCCTAGAGCATCCAACACGGCTGAAGTTTGTGCGCTGGCGGGCGAAGCCCGCCTGAATGCGGTCGAAGGCCGCCCGAGAGCATCGAGTGTCGTAGAGGGGGGAGTTTGGGTGGAGGTACCGTCGCAGCTGGGGTACTGTCGATGCGAAGAGCATCGAGCATGGGCATAGCCCGTGCGAAGATGCTCGTATAACAATACACTAACTAATTTCTCTACTCACTCTCACCTAAAGAGAAGCAAACATCATCAAAGGTTCTATTTCCAATTAACTGAAGCTAACAGCAAGTAAATTCTTTAACTTAATTATTTCAATAATACTGTTTATCTGTTCACGGGCATTAATCACAACAACAGCAGGAAACATGCCAGAACTTCCTCTCTTGAAAGTAATTAAATTAACATCACTTCAACAAATGCTAATGGGAGCATTCAGGCGGGCTTCGCCTGCCAGCGAACAAACTTCTGTTGTGCTGGATGCTCTAGGCGGTCTTAGGTCGCATAGAAGCGGGCTTCACCCGCTTCCACGTAATTCACCAACTCGGCCCCGTACCCGTCACTCGCATCCCCCAGAGCGCATATGCAAAATCGACCCCTCGATGACACTCGATCAATTGACTGGGTTTGATTAGGAATCACCTACTATCTGATTGATTGTTGAGTAGGTGAGCCCTATTTAGATCAATGTGGTGATTATCAGAATCTCTGTACTGACAATTTTAATCAAACACATAGCAATGTAACATATAACAGTTCTTGTAAGCATAGATTATAAACAATCAAACACATAACCACTTATATATTATAATCGAGCACATAACATTCAAACATATAATAATTTTGGATTACTCTAATCAACACATTACAAATAGTACAGATTATAATCAACAAATATTACATATTATCAAATAACAGTTTGCTTAAAATCAAAAAAGATTACTATAGTGGAAATTACTATAGTGAAATTGGCGCAGATATTTTGATTAAAAACTAATCCGTTATGATTAGGGCTCACCTAATATCTGCTTGATTGTTGATTAGGTGAGCCCTATTCAGAACTATATGTGGTCATTATCAAAATATTTGCCCAAAATTAAAAGTACTATTTTTTGATTAAGTTTATTGTGTTGAATTAAATAGGACTCACCAGACAATCTCCGACGATTAGAGCTGTCAACTAAAGCACATAGCAATCTAAAACATATATGGAAAGAAATTACCAAGGTTTGGCAACGGGATGAAGGAAGATCATGTGAGCTGTAGATGGTAAGGGATGTCAAAAATGTAATCTGTACGTAGGTGAAATAAGAAATTGAAATTAGAGATTGATATATGAAATCGAGAATCAGCTCTAAAAATCGGGAAAAAAACATGAAAATGGATTGTTATTGTGACGTTGAACTTGCTGTGTTCCGTAGAGATGGCAGATTGTTGATTAGTTTTCACCAGAACCATCAACACATATTCTAAATATATTAATAAAAAACGTTAGTGCAACTTTGCAGTTTGATAACTTGGTAATTACACCCAATTCTAATTGCACCCAATTTTAATAATGATATTGGTTGCTCAGTTCCATATCGACTTTCAATCATAATAGGTAATAGCAAGGCATCTTGCAAACATAATTATGAGAAGCACAAACACACAATTATTGATATACTCGTGCTCATACGTGCGATAACATTCGTGACCAAAGACTCCTACCCAAAAGTAAGAGGAGAAATGTGCGTGGAATGAATACTTCATACCATTCTATTCAATTCATGACATGTGATAAATCATTAATTCAAGCGAAATACAAAGTACATATATTCAGCCATGTAAAATGGGACTAAATTGAGCATGCATTTGTGAAATGATCTCTACGCAATTCTGTGAGTGCAAGATTGTAGTTCCTATTTTTGAAAGTTATCAAGCACTAATTATATTACTATGTATGTGCATTCCAATTTGACGGAAGGTGTTGCCCTGCTCTTGCAAGCTCATAGGGTATGAGCATGCCTGATTTATTTACGTGCGAGAACATTCTTGACTGACGACTCCTACCCAAAAGCAAGAGGAGAAATGTGCGTGGAATGAATATTTCATACCATTCTATTCAATTCATGACCTGTGATAAATCATTAAATCAAGTGAATTAAAAAGTACATATATTCAGCCACGTAAAATGGGACTAAATTGAGCACGCATTTGTGCATTTATCTCTACGCAATTCAGTGAGTGCAAGATTGTAGGTCCTATTTTTGAAAGTCATCGAGCACAAATTGTATTACTATGTGTGTGCATTCCAAGTTGATGGAAGGTGTTGCCCTGCTCTTACAAGCTCATAGGGTATGAGCATGCCTGATTTGTACCAATACAGTAAATTTCTTAGCTATTTTCCTTTTAAAAACTACTAAAAACATTACTTGCTTTTCTCTCCACCTTTATTTTTGATTCTGTTGAGGTTGAAGCTTCACAAATATTAATTAGATATGATGAGTGAATTAACACCTAAATTGCTTGTAGAGTATATATCCATGACACAAAGAACAACCTGACATGCATATGGAAAGGCAAAAAAATAAGCACACCCCATTAAAGTGCTTGCATATGAAAGGCAACATCGATCGTGAGGTACATCAGTCTGGTAGTACTATTGAGAAACCCTTCACAACTTCGTAACTTCCTCTAGAAACGCAAAATATTTCAGTGAAGCAGTTCTTAATACATATAACAATATGAGTATATGCAATAGCTGAGTACATAGCTATAAGAACAATCAACCAAAAGCTGAAAAACAAAGCCGGTCAAAACAGGGAACTTCAACCTATAGGGCTTTAAAAACCTCAGAATAATACAATGAATTAAAATAATGAATTAATAATATAGTCATGTATATGAATCAGAGTAATGTTGGCCTATAGGAGCACGATTCCTCACCCACACTATTGGCAGGTACATAATTTGTTCTTCTATTCCCTTTCCAATGCTCTACTCATGTGTACCTGTGCTATTTCAAGGTAAAATACTTGCTGGGCATGGGCCAAAAAGCTAGCCGTACCAGGATGAATTGGCACACGCAAAGCACATTGTATCCACTTGGGCCCATTCGTGTTGGTGGCTAGCGTAGAAAATCGAATTTTTGGCTTTCCCACTGCACGGGAGCTTCAACACAGGTTTTCAAACACAGCAATTTTCTCGGGTAACAGTGGCGTTTTCATCCCCCACCGAAGTGGAGTCAAAAAACCCAAACAATCATGCCCTAATTAGTTTATCTGTTTAGGGTACTTCCATGCTCTAAGCCCTTGCTATGGGGAAGGTAAGATATGTTCACACCAGCATAGATTGGTGCAGGTGAAACCCACATCAAAATGTGTGGCACAGCGGCTCCAACAGCATATGATTACATGCATATGATTAAACAATGACAAATTTCTACCAGCCTATCAACTGAAGTCTGAACAAAGAACTGCTCAACTTTAAGAACAATAAAGCCATATTTTTCGAACAAAGCCATCCCTATGTAGACATAAGATTTTCCAGTCATCTCTATGTAGACATAATCTTGTGTATTGAAAGAACAAAGTGCAATGAGAAATTTTAATTAAAAGAGGCTTTTTGATCAAAATTACTTTGGGAACTTGTTGATTCTCAATTAATTCATTGGGACATAAGAAAAAACACCTTCTGAGCTCCAGAAAACTTAACAACTCAAGAAAATGCAGAAATTCATTTCATCGTTCCAGCAAAGAGTGCAGTCTCCCAGAGCAAAATAAATGGATAACCAATATCAATAGCAATGAAAGAGAGACAACAAATACTCCAAATAGAGCTTACTGTGCGGCGGAAGATGAATTGCGTCCACCAGAGCTGACGATGGAAAGCTGAGTAAATGGTCGTTGATGTCGTCGGCAGCTGGAGCATTCACGGTACAGAGGCTTGGAAGAAGAAGCTAGGATTTAAAATGGGAGGAATGTGGCGCGCGAGTTTGCGCGTGTTCACGACAACTTATCCCATGGCCATAGCGGCGGCAAGACAAACCGCGGCATGGCCATGTCATGGCGGCTGTGGCACGTGGCGGGATAAGCAGCGAAGAGGGCGATGACAAACGACGCGTTGCACCGCCGTGAGGAAGAGCGGCGAGGGGTTTTCCGGGATTGCGCCGCTGTGACCGATGACTCGGACACGCAATGGAGGCTGTGGCACGCGGCGGGATAAGCGGCGAAGAGGGGTTTTCTGGGATTTCACCGCTGTGACCGACGACTCCTACACAATGAACTTTATTAATATATATATATATATATATATATACGGGGGACCCCGTGCGGGCATTTGTTGTGGGTGCGACATTTGTCGAGGGGGCTACATTTGTCGTGGGGGCGACATTCGTTGTGGGGGCGACATTCGTCGTGGGGGATTCGTCGTGGGGGCAACATTCGTCGTGGGGGAGACATTCGCCGTGGGGGCGTCATATATCGATTTATGTAACATTGGTCGTGGGGGCAACGCATGCCTGTGTACATTTCATTAGGTCACATTTGAGAGCTTCATTTTTAGGAAAAGTCGTGTTCCAAACATGAAGAGTTGTAGATCTCGACGATATCTACATATCATGAATATTACACATTGATCCATGTAATTTGACTCACTTGATTCCTATCTAAAATGTGTAAATTGTTGTTTTAGTATGATACTTAAATTGTTGTTTTAGTATGGTACTTTTACTAGGTGTCATTTTCACACATGTATGAAAGCCCAAAAAATTCTGGAACAGAAATTCGAAATAGAAGAAATTTGTGTTGAACATGTGTGCTAAAAATCCAAAGAGGGCTTGGATCTTGCGAAGAAGAGTCATTCTTCAAGGAATATATAGCCACCGAACAAAAGGCATAGAACGTGTAAAAAATAAGCATGAGGAGCCGGCGTATATACATTAACACCCTATATATACATATATATACTATATATATATATATATATATATATGATATATATATATATATATATATATAATCAATTGATCATGTATATAGCTATAATCATATATATTCATGGGGAGCATATATAAACATATCATATATTATGATCGGGGTGAAAGAAAATGAAATAAGAGGTAGAAACTTATAAAACTTATTTCAAAATATAAGGAGGTACGCGGAAGAATTGCTGCGCTCAGTGACGATCTATCCCGGCCGACCAGAGGCTTTTGTGTTATCAACCTTCCTCGGATAATAACGAAAGAGCATACGCAAAAGCTACCTCAAAAAAGAACAGAGGAAAGCACAATTATAGCCCTGGAGAAGGAGATCTGGATCTTATTCCGGAATCCATGTGTGGGAAGAGAGAGGGAACGGCTGGGTTTCTTCAAGGCTTCTAAACTGACAGCACAGGAAATAATTCACGAGCAACACAGCCCTCTCCCGGTGCAGTGTTCTTCGTCGATGTAGAGACAGTAATTGGTCGGTGAAAGGACATCAGAGGAAGGCGAGCGAGGGGGGTGGGGCCGATCAGAATGAGCAACCATCGGTTCAAACGAGGGCGACAATCACAAATCCAACTGCAAAGATCAGTGGCTGAGGGCGGGAAGCTGGGGGCGAAGATGAAATTTACGAGGGTACAGCACTGCTCATTTCGGGCTTCATTTTTAGCAAGAAAGTTGTAGATCTTTCTACAACATGGACCAAGCATCGAGTATTACGCATATATAGCCTAACCGCGTATATACATTAACCCCTATATAAATATATATATATATATATATATATATATATATATATATATATATATATTATATATATATATATATATCGAGAAATATTATTACTGAACAGGGGAGGAGCGAGCCCGATCACAACCAGGTTCAAACAGGCACACAATCACAACCAGGTGCAAACAGGGTGAGGCGCTGGCGCGAGACAGCCTGCTCTCGGGCGCAAGCTTTTCCAGGAAAGATCGAGATTACTATATAAACAACAAGAGAAATTTATTACTGACGGTGTGGGACTAAAGTCCCGCACCGCCTGGAAGCCGTCCGATCGGGACTTTCGTCCCACACCGCCAGTAATAAATATCTTTTGCTGTTTATATAGTAATCCCGCCATACACTGTAAAACCATGCGCGCGAGATCAGGCTGTCTCGCGCACGCGCCTCACCCTGTTTGACCTGGTTGTGATTGGGCTCGCCATGATGCTTCATTTTACTGATCCACACTGTATCCTAGCCGTTGGATTAGATCCAACGGCTGCCACCAAATACGCGCGGAAAAATTGTATATCCGCGTTGCGCGGATATACATAATTCCGTGTATATATATATATATATATATATATATATATATATATATATATATATATATATATATATATATGGTTTCAGGTTTCAGGTCGGTTCATCTTCCAAAATAACGGGATTTCCTTCATCCATTGCACGAAACCTACCACACGATGCACGTCTTCCCCCTATGATCCAATCACGTTCCATCTTTTCAGAACAGGGCGCCTCCTCTCCGACAATTTCGGCCGCTGATTCAGCCACGTTAGCTGCCATGCCCCCTCTTCCTCGACGGTTTCTGCATGGTCTCCACTTCTCATAGTTCCTACTTCTGCCATGGCCGATTCCTCCACTACCAGCGGTTAAAGGAAATTTATTGTTTTTATGTATTTTTTCCCTTCTTTACCGCTCTATAAGAGGGACCAGAGTGATCAGTTGAGTGGTGGTGATGTTGAATGATGAAAAATTAAGTGATACCTGCTGTGTTTCCCGAGTTGTGAATCCCAACGTTTGATTTCCTGTTAGGAGTAGGAATGATGATAACGTTGAAGAAAAATAGAGTTGTTGTCAGTTTGATTTGTGTGTTTAAAATTGTGTTGGAGATTTTAAATTGCTATGTTCTCCATTTGTGAGCCCTGTTGGGGATGAATGTTGAAAATGGAAGCTGTGTTGCTACTGTTTGCCTCCATAGAAAGTGTTGTAGATGTGAATGGAAAATTGTGAAGTGTTTGATGTTAAGGTATTTGGTTATATGTCCGCGCGTGTCAGGACCGACTCGGAACGACCCATTGAGTTTCATGTCACTAGAGTGTAACGGCTGTACGCTGGAGATACTATATAAGGTCATTCCACATCTGATGAGCCTTAGTGGACTATTTTGAGCGGAGCCTCAACATTCTCAAGATACGAAATTAGGTTTTCGCTCTCCCGTCCGCGTGTAACGCCCCCGATTTTCATGCGTTTATTTTTTTTAATCTCGTTGGCGTTACGATGACGCGTTTCTGTGGCTTGTGCCATGTGTGGAGTATGGTTTAGCTCCTTAGAACTCAGTGCCCCGTTTTGTAGCCTGTTGACAAGGTCTCCCTAGCAAGCCGAGTCGTTTTGGGTGACCCGGTGTGGCCTCTCGGGGGGAAGTTTGTGTTTGGCTTTGTTTGGGTATAACTCGAGTTCTGTTCGTCGAAAGTTAATTTCGACTTCGTCGTTGAGTTCGTAGCGTGGATATTTAGCTACGGTGCGAATTTCGTCGGATTCCGAGGTGATTCGGTTTTCGTGTCGTTTGGTGTGTTATTAGTATTGTGATCAATTAATTAAATTGATTTGACTTGTTCTGTAGCCCTTCGGTTTTGACCGATTAATAAATTCTGCGGGAGAATTTATTTGGGCAGTTATCGCCTTGCCTTGGTGGCAGCCATATTTTGGCTATTCCTTTATGGAATTTTCTTAATTGTAATTAAGGGTTTAGGCATTTTAGGGTTCGGTTATTGCTGAACCGGCGGGTTAGCTTTAGTATAAAAGCTCTGTTTAAGAAGTGACGGCCCACTTCTTCTTCTTCTTTTCCTGAGAGAGAAGCCGTCGCTGCCTTTTTCGCGGAAAACAAATGAGAAAACCGCCCGTCCTGTACCTCCTTCGGTCGGCGATTCCGGGCTTGTTCGTGGACGGAATTCGATTCCGAAAACGGCGTTGTCTTGCTCTCTCCGAGATCTTCGTTTCGACGGTAAGATATTCGATTTTCGTGGAGTTTTGATGAGATTTGGGTTTCGGTTTTGGAGTTTTCAGCCATTAATGGCCGTGAGATTTATTCTAGGTGCTGCGGCTGTTTGTTCCGTGTGAAGAGGAGGAGAGCCATCCAAGCTTCGCTGAAAGTTGAGGCAAGTGGTATTCTTGCCCTTGCCAAGTTTCTTTTTGATTATTTTTGCTGAAATTGAAATCCCTGTTAGCCCAGGTTAGAGGCCTTGTTGTTCTCATATTTATTGCTATCTATAGGAATTAGTTCTTCCTATTGACCCCCCTACTTGTGCTGATGGAACCCAACTTTGCCAGCGTAATGCCGTTTATCTTTGTTCAGATTTGCTCTGGTTTGGGTGTAGCCGAGAGGGAGTGTTAGGAGGGGAGGGGGTGATTTTCCAGAAGTTAGTAAGTGTATTACTCGAGTATAGGAGTATGTTACTCGTGAGGTAGAAGTGGATTACTCGGGTATTAGTTCTGGAGTACTCGAGTAGGTGGTAGATACTCGAGTGGTGGCTTTGAGATACTCGAGTAGTGGGTTAAGATACTCGAGTATTAGCCTTGGAGTACCCGAGTAGTAGGTAACTACTCGAGTAGGGGTTTTGGTATACTCGAGTAGTAGGTAACTACTCGAGTAGGGGATCTAAGTTACTCGAGTAGTGGTTTTCGAGATACTCGAGTAGGTGCTTTGGCTTACTCGAGTAGAAGGTAACTACTCGAGTAGGGGGTTTGGTTTACTCGAGTAGTTGGTAACTACTCGAGTAGGGGATTGGAGTTACTCGAGTAGTAGGTAACTACTCGAGTAGAGGATTTGAGTTACTCGAGTAGTGAACTCGAGATACTCGAGTAGGTGGTTTGGTTTACTCGAGTAGTAGGCATCTACTCGAGTGCAGGTATGTAGATACGCGAGTAGTGGCTTTAGCATACTCGAGTAGTAGACAACTACTCGAGTAGCGGGTTGGGGTACTCGAGTAGTTGGTAACTACTCGAGTGCTGGTTGTGTTCGTATACTCGAGTAGTAGGCGACTACTCGAGTAGAGGGATGAGGTACTCGAGTAGTAGGCGACTACTCGAGTAGAGGGATGAGGTACACGAGTAGTTGGTAACTACTCGAGTACTGGAAATTCCCTGCCTTCTTTTTGTCTTAGAATCGTTCGACTATCGTCGATCTCTGAATGGAGATCGTCGATCTCGGTTTCTGCATTAGGTCGTTCGACTATCGTCGACCTCCGGTCGACAATCGTCGAGCTCCGTATTACCTTAGTGGGATTGAGGTTAGAGGTTGGTTTTGGCCTTAAGTGAGGCTAGCTCACTCAATGCCAAGGTTTAGGTAGGCACTGAGTGGGTCTCACTCAGCGCCTTGTCGTGTTGATTCTTTTCAACACTCTTCCTTTACCTTGTTTTTTGTTCCCGAGTGGTTTTCTTGTTATATTTCTGGTATTTCCTTGTTGGCCGTTTTCTTTACCTTCTTAAAGGCCGAATCGTGGGTCGTGGTTAGTAGTGGTGGTTTATAGCTCTTCAGGGGGGTGGAGTTGTGTGACATAGCCAAGGCCACTCTTGTTTTCGTGCTCCAGGTACGGGCTGGGCATGTGTGGGTGGAAGGTCCCTTGTGCTTTCATGTGTAGACCCTCGAGCTTGCTGACTTGGACATGGTGGATTGGGGGACTGCGTTTGCCTTCTGATCCGGTTCCTCGTCTTTTGTTTTTGCTACTACCACCTCCCACAGTTTAGGGTGTTAGAAGTTTCTTCCTTGGTAGTTTGCAGCACTTTTGGCTCTTGGTAGCCTAGTAGGCCCGGCAGGATATTGTTCCTGAGTTGGGTTGTTGCTGTTTCCTTTGCTCGTTGTGCTTTTCTTGTTGTCCTGTTTTGGACAGTTGTGACTCTTTCTACTGCATGTTTTTTCAGTTACTTCTTCCTTTTGGTTGACTCCTGCATGCAGATGTTTTTACCTTGTTGCTTGCTGAGGTATTCTGTTTTCTTTTGGAATGCCTCAGGTTCTGAGTTGTAGCCGGTCTGGTGGCTAGTTGAGGCAGTGGTGCTGCTGGTGGACTCCCGGACTTTGGAGTTCCGTTTACCTTATTAGTGAGATAGTTTTCTGTACCTTCTTGCAGACATACATATGTGCCAGTGGGTTCGTGTCAGGTTGTTGGCGCCCACTGGTAGTTTTTCTTACCTTTGTACTGGATATATTTACTTATGCTGCTACCGTTTTCTGGAGATAGTCTACTTGCTTTGAGAAGGATTTATGCTAGGTTGCTAGTTACTTTTAAACTATAAATATTATTATAAATGAAGCTCCTGATCAGTATGTTTTATAAGCTTAATCACTATTTTCCAAATCACGTATGAAAACCGTTTTCTTATATATTATATAAATTAAATGTAGTGTCTTGCATAGCATGAGTGGTTCTCTTGGGACCCTTATGCGCTCTTTAGGGTGTAAAACCTAATTAATGTATTTTTTTCTTTCCGCAGCGTATAAATATAGTTTTTCTTTTGTGGACTAGGTGATCCACTGAGCCGAGGGATACGGTCTCTAAAATATAACTGATTTTCTATTCATAAAACACAGGATTTTCTTGCATAAAGTTTGTAGTTGGTTTTGCCTGAGTGTCAGCGGTTATCCCCTGCTTGACGTGGCATCATGACGCGTGTTTTCTCATACTCTGATAATTCTTATATTTGGAGAAAATGCGGGTTGTGACAGTTGGTATCAGAGGGAGGTTGCTTGACAAGTTAGTTGAGCAACCTTCCTTTATTTGCTTTTGGTAGTTCTGCATCATGTCATTCACACATCGATATGTCATCAGCACGTCTTGGCAAAAGCACGAACACTACACTCATGGCATACCATGAAGTATACGAGACATATTATGTAGTATGGGATGCATAATATGTGTTCGTATATGGATCCACCATAGGGGCTACATGTGAGGGTTATGTAGTATGGGATGCATAACCTCACCACATGACTGCGACTAGCACGTTTCTTTTTCGTTGCATGAGAATGTTATGTAGTATGGGATGCATAACATTTTCATGTGTACGCCGCTCATAACATGCATTAGGGCCTTTTTAGACTGCATAGCACAAACATGCATAGCATATCACTACATAAGCACAATGTGCCAAGCTAAAGA
The DNA here is from genome assembly GCA_039513925.1 of Platanthera zijinensis. NCBI lineage: Eukaryota > Viridiplantae > Streptophyta > Magnoliopsida > Asparagales > Orchidaceae > Platanthera > Platanthera zijinensis. The sequence goes on along the minus strand of CM077088.1, from coordinate 185,179,594 downwards.
TTTGCAGGATGACATATGTACACACATAAGTTTTCAAATTAATTTAAAGTCATGCATTCCCGATCTAGGCACAGGAGTTAGTAAGGTGGTGGTTAACCATCCTAGGTTAGGGCATGTCATCAAATTTTTGTTAAAAAGATAAACTCTTAGAGCAAGTTTAGCAGCATTAAGCCTATATCTATATATGTATGGTCTGTACTTGTGTTTGAGTTCTAGTCGTTGATTGGGGATCTGATTTGGGGTGGTTATGATTATAGGATGGCTAGGCGACCTGCGACTCGATCGACTCCCCTGTCTGAAGGTGAGTCGTCTGGGGCTCAGCGTGATGCGGTAATCGAGAGTCTGCGTCAGAGTAGCGAAGCTATGGGCAGACAGTTGGAGGAGGTGCAAGCCCAGATTCAATCTTTGGTGGCAGTTGTGGCAGGACAGGCTCAGGGTGCGCAAGTTCCTGCTGGGGGGTTAGTTGTTCCTCCTCCCCCTGCGCTCGTGAGACCTCCAGTGGTGGTGCCAGTGGAGATGGCCTTCATCTCGCAGTTTCAGAGGCTGAGCCCTCCCACTTATGACGGGAAGGCAGATTTCATGGTTATTGATGATTGGCTGATCTCCATGGAGGAGATGTTTTCGTATTCAGGGATCGCAGGTGACCAGAGGGTGATGCTAGCCACCTATCAGCTTAAAGGATTGGCTAAGAGTTGGTGGCTGAGAGAGAAGGAGAGCTTAGTAGCTGGATGCTCTTGGGAAATGTTTAAGGAGATGTTGTTGAGGAAGTTCTTGCCTTCGGTCGAGCGTGACCGCCTCATGAATGACTTTCTCTACCTGAAGCAAAGGCAACTCACGGTGGGTGAGTATGAAATAGAATTTAGTAAGTTGAGCCGTTTTGCCCCTGCCTTGGTCAGCGTTGAGGCTGATCGAGTTAAGAGATTTCTTGGTGGTTTGAGGAGCGAAGTGCAGCAGTTGACCAGTGCTTATGGGTCAGTGACTTATGCTGGAGTTGTAGAGGCTGCTCTTAAGGTTGAGGCTATTGAAACGACAAAGAGCAGAGGCCAGCAGATGAGAAAGGACAAGAGAAAGTCTGTGGAGGGGAAGAAGCCCCTGGTACCCGATGTTGTTCCGGGAAAGAGGAGCCGAGTTGTGTGCAGTTTCTGTGGCCGGTCAGGCCATCCTGTTGAGAAATGTTTTAAGAGGTCAGCAGCTCAGAAGAAGGAGCAGGTTCATGCGATCCAGGGTGCTCCTAGGAGAGATGTCTCCTGTTCTGTTTGCAAGCGATCCGGGCATGATGCGGCCCAGTGTTGGACCAAGGACAGAGTCTGCTTTCAGTGTGGGCAGAAGGGTCACATCAAGTCCCGGTGTCCTCAGGTTCAATCAGTTCTTCTTGCAGTTCCGTTACAGGCTTTACCTCCACCTCCGCGTGTGGACAAGGGAAAAGGGAAGCTGAACGTGATTTCTTCTGAGGAGGCTCAGACTTCGACCCAGGTTTTTTCAGGTTAGTTGATTGTTGTTTTTCTAGCCTGGTAGTTTTATTTGCTAGAGTTTTGTGGTATTGCTATGGTAGTTCCTTAGTTTGTGTGTTCCTATAGGGAAGTTTAAGGTGAAGAACCGCTGGGCGTGTGTTCTGTTTGACTCCGGCGCTACCCACTCGTTCGTGGCTAGAGCCTTTGTAGAGCGTCATCGATTGACTCTAGATCGTGTTCGGGATTCCTTCTGTATCAAGTTTCCTTCTGGTGAATCTGTGTTGTCAGATTTGGGCATTGTGGATTGCCCGTTTTGTTGGGGGACTTTCTTGCGAAGGCGGACCTGAAAATGATTGATCTGGAGGACTTCGATGTCATTTTGGGCATGGACTGGCTCTCTCGGTATGATGCGGTCATTCAGTGCAAAGGAAAGCGCTTGGACTTCATCAGGGACGACGGTCAGCCCGGCAGCGTGTATGCTGCTCTGTGTCAGGATTTTCCTATCATCTCTACGGTATGTGCTCAGAGATTGTTTCATTCTAATTGTTGTGTTTGTTTAGTCTCGGCGGTTGGAGCCGCTGTTAGCGTGCCACGCTTGGAAGAGATTCCTATTGTTCGCGGTTTCGCCGATGTTTTTCCTGATGATCTTCCTGGTCTTCCTCCTGATCGGGATGTTGAGTTTGTGATCGATTTAGAGCCGGGTACACGTCCTATTGCTAAGGCGCCGTACCGGATGGCCCCTCGTGAGTTAGAGGAGTTGCGAGTTCAGTTGGATGAGCTGTTAGCTAAGGGGTTTATTAGGCAGAGTTCGTCGCCTTGGGGTGCTCCTATTTTGTTTGTGAAGAAGAAAGCTGGGTCGATGCGGCTATGCATCGACTATAGAGAGTTGAACAAGGTCACTATCAAGAACAGGTACCCTCTGCCGAGGATCGATGATTTGTTTGACCAGTTGCGTGGTAGCACGGTGTTCTCCAAGATCGATCTTCGTTCTGGTTATCATCAGCTTAGGATCCGGAGGCGGATATTCCGCGGACTGCGTTTAGGTCGAGACATGGACACTTTGAGTTTCTGGTAATGTCGTTTGGTCTGACCAACGCACCTTCAGCCTTCATGGATATGATGAACCGGGTGTTCAAGGATTTTCTCGATAAGTTCGTTGTGGTCTTCATTGATGACGTGTTAGTTTATTCACGCAGTGCTGAGGAGCATGAGCAGCATTTGCGTTTGGTCCTATCGGAGTTGAGGAATCACAAGTTATTCGCAAAGTTGAGCAAGTGCGAATTTTGGTTGCCTCAAGTTTCTTTTCTAGGCCACGTGGTGACCAAGGAGGGGATCTCGGTCGATCCAGAAAAGATTGCAGCAGTGATGGATTGGAGTAGACCGAGTTCGCCTAAAGAGATCAGGAGTTTCTTAGGGTTGGCTGGATATTACAGAAGATTTGTGGAGGGTTTCTCTTCCCTAGCCGCACCTTTGACCAAGTTGACTCAGAAGAATGTGGCATTTGTTTGGAGCGAAAAGTGCGAGGAAGCTTTTCTTGAGCTAAAGGAGAGATTGTGCACTGCTCCCATTCTGACCCTGCCTACTGAGGGAGTAGATTATGATGTCTATGTGGATGCTTCGCATGTAGGTTTGGGGTGCGTATTAATGCAAGATGGAAAGGTAATTGCCTATGGGTCAAGGCAACTGAAGACTCATGAGAAGAATTATCCCACGCATGACCTCGAGTTTGCAGCAGTTATTTATGCTTTGAAGTTGTGGAGACACCTACTTTATGGGGCTCAATGCAAGATCTTCACTGACCATAAGAGCCTAAAGTACGTGTTCATGCAGAAGGAGTTGAATCTGCGTCAGCGGCGGTGGCTGGAGTATGTGGCTGATTATGATGTAGAAATCCAGTATCATCCGGGCAAGGCCAACGTGGTGGCCGACGCCCTGAGCCGAAAGACGGGAAAGATCTTTAACCTCTCCGCCGATCGTTTAGTGGAGGAGTTCCTCCTTATGGATATATCAGTGGGATGTTGTAGTTGGCAGAGTAGTTTGTCAGTGGCAGAGCCGTCCTGGATTTCTTTGACTAGGCTGCACCAGAAGGACGATCCTGATCTTATGCACCTTTTCACCAGGACTGAGAAGGGAGAGTTGCCCGATTTTGCTATCGATGATGCGGGTACTTTGAAGTACCGCGGCAGGTTTTGCGTTCCCGCGGTTGGGGATATTAGGAGGATGATTTGCAGTGAGGCTCATGGTTCCAGCGTTTCCTACCATCCAGGATCTACGGAGATGTACCGTGACTTAAGACAAATTGCCTGGTGGTATGGCATAGAGGGAGATATAGCCCGATTTGTTGCTGAGTGTCACACTTGCAAACGTGTGAAGGCCGATCATGGAAGGCCTGGTGGTAAGTTGACTCCGCTAGAGATCCTGACTTGGAAGTGAGAAAGTATATCTATGGATTTCATTACGGGATTACCGAAATCCCCGAGGGGATTTGATTCTGTTTGGGTTATAGTGGATAGATTGACGAAGTGCGCTCACTTCGTACCTTATAAGATTGATTACCCGATGAAGAAGATAGCGGAGTTATACATGAATGAAGTCATCCGACTCCACGGTGTGCCGGTTAGCATCATTTCCGATCGAGACTCCCGGTTTACTTCTCGTTTTTGGCAGAGTCTGCAGGAGGGTTTGGGTACGGATCTGAGATATTCTACTGCCTACCACCCGCAGACCAATGGGCAGACGGAGAGGGTGAACCAAATTGTTGAGGATATGATCCGGTGCTATATTTTAGACCACGGTGGAGCGTGGGATGAGCGATTGCGACTCATGGAATTTGCCTACAACAACAGTTATCAGGAAAGTTTGCAGATGGCTCCGTTCGAAGCCTTGTATGGGAGGCGCTGTAGGACTCCATTGTTTTGGGCTGAGGCTGGTGAGAGGCCTTTGTTGGGTCCCGATGCGCTTGAGGAAATGGAAGTCGCAGTGAAGCTTATTCGGGAGAAGCTTCGTATAGCCCAAGAGAGATATGAAAAGAACGCCAATCGGCGTAGGTCTGCTTTGGAGTTTTCCGTCGGGGACCTTGTATTCCTCAAAGTTTCCCCGATGGTAGGTGTTAAGAGATTTGGTAAGAATCGGAAGTTAGACCCAAGGTATGTGGGCCCGTTTGAGATCTTGGAACGGATTGGTGTGTCAGCTTATAGATTGGATTTACCAGCGAACTTCCCAGGTGTGCATAATGTTTTTCATGTTAGCCAATTGCGGAAGTGTGTGCGCAGCAATGGGCAGCTCTTGGATGTTGTGCTCCAGTTGGAGCCCAACCTCTCTTTTGTTGAGGTGCCGGTTCGTATTTTGGATACTCAGGAGCGTGTGCTGCGAAAGAAGTCCATACCGATGGTTAAGGTTCTATGGAAGAATCAGGATTTGGAAAGCGCGACTTGGGAGTTAGAGTCGGCTATGAGGAGGGCTTACCCTCACCTGTTTCGTTGATTTAATCGGTATGTTATCCTTCTTGTAACTCCTATTAGTTGTTTCTCCTTCTTTAGTAGGAGTGTTGTGCGTAAAGTTTCGGGACGAAACTTTCTTTTAGGGGGAGTGACTGTAACGCCCCCGATTTTCATGCGTTTATTTTTTTTAATCTCGTTGGCGTTACGATGACGCGTTTCTGTGGCTTGTGCCATGTGTGGAGTATGGTTTAGCTCCTTAGAACTCAGTGCCCCGTTTTGTAGCCTGTTGGCAAGGTCTCCCTAGCAAGCCGAGTCGTTTTGGGTGACCCGGTGTGGCCTCTCGGGGGGATGTTTGTGTTTGGCTTTGTTTGTGTATAACTCGAGTTCTGTTCGTCGAAAGTTAATTTCGACTTCGTCGTTGAGTTTGTAGCGTGGATATTTAGCTACGGTGCGAATTTCGTCGGATTCCGAGGTGATTCGGTTTTCGTGTCGTTTGGTGTGTTATTAGTATTGTGATCAATTAATTAAATTGATTTGACTTGTTCTATAGCCCTTCAGTTTTGACCGATTAATAAATTCTGCGGGAGAATTTATTTGGGCAGTTATCGCCTTCCCTTGGTGGCAGCCATATTTTGGCTATTCCTTTATGGAATTTTCTTAATTGTAATTAAGGGTTTAGGCATTTTATGGTTCGGTTATTGCTGAACCGGCGGGTTAGCTTTAGTATAAAAGCTCTGTTTAAGAAGTGACGGCCCACTTCTTCTTCTTCTTTTCCTGAGAGAGAAGCCGTCGCTGTCTTTTTCGCGGAAAACAGAGGAGAAAACCGCCCGTCCTGTACCTCCTTCGGTCGGCGATTCCGGGCTTGTTCGTGGACGGAATTCGATTCCGAAAATGGCGTTGTCTTGCTCTCTCCGAGATCTTCGTTTCGACGGTAAGATATTTGATTTTCGTGGAGTTTTGATGAGATTTGGATTTCGGTTTTGGAGTTTTCAGCCATTAATGGCCGTGAGATTTATTCTAGGTGCTGCGGTTGTTTGTTCCGTGTGAAGAGGAGGAGAGCCATCCAAGCTTCGCTGAAAGTTGAGGCAAGTGGTATTCTTGCCCTTGCCAAGTTTCTTTTTGATTATTTTTGCTGAAATTGAAATCCCTGTTAGCCCAGGTTAGAGGCCTTGTTGTTCTCATATTTATTGCTATCTATAGGAATTAGTTCTTCCTATTGACCCCCCTACTTGTGCTGATGGAACCCAACTTTGCCGGCGTAATGCCGTTTATCTTTGTTCAGATTTGCTCTGGTTTGGGTGTAGCCGAGAGGGAGTGTTAGGAGGGGAGGGGGTGATTTTCCAGAAGTTAGTAAGTGTATTACTCGAGTATAGGAGTATGTTACTCGTGAGGTTGAAGTGGATTACTCGGGTATTAGTTCTGGAGTACTCAAGTAGGTGGTAGATACTCGAGTGGTGGCTTTGAGATACTCGAGTAGTGGGTTAAGATACTCGAGTATTAGCCTTGGAGTACCCGAGTAGTAGGTAACTACTCGAGTAGGGGTTTTGGTATACTCGATTAGTAGGTAACTACTCGAGTAGGGGATCTAAGTTACTCGAGTAGTAGGTAACTACTCGAGTAGGGGATCCAAGTTACTCGAGTAGTGGTTTTCGAGATACTCGAGTAGGTGCTTTGGCTTACTCGAGTAGAAGGTAACTACTCGAGTAGGGGGTTTGGTTTACTCGAGTAGTTGGTAACTACTCGAGTAGGGGATTGGAGTTACTCGAGTAGTAGGTAACTACTCGAGTAGAGGATTTGAGTTACTCGAGTAGTGGACTCGAGATACTCGAGTAGGTGGTTTGGTTTACTCGAGTAGTAGGCATCTACTCGAGTGCAGGTTTGTAGATACTCGAGTAGTGGCTTTAGCATACTCGAGTAGTAGGCAACTACTCGAGTAGCGGGTTGGGGTACTCGAGTAGTTGGTAACTACTCGAGTGCTGGTTGTGTTCGTATACTCGAGTAGTAGGCGACTACTCGAGTAGAGGGATGAGGTACTCGAGTAGTAGGCGACTACTCGAGTAGAGGGATGAGGTACACGAGTAGTTGGTAACTACTCGAGTACTGGAAATTCCCTGCCTTCTTTTTGTCTTAGAATCGTTCGACTATCGTCGATCTCTGAATGGAGATCGTCGATCTCGGTTTCTACATTAGGCCGTTCGACTATCGTCGACCTCCGGTCGACAATCGTCGAGCTCCGTATTACCTTAGTGGGATTGAGGTTAGAGGTTGGTTTTGGCCTTAAGTGAGGCTAGCTCACTCAACGCCAAGGTTTAGGTAGGCACTGAGTGGGTCTCACTCAGCGCCTTGTCGTGTTGATTCTTTTCAACACTCTTCCTTTACCTTGTTTTTCGTTCCCGAGTGGTTTTCTTGTTATATTTCTGGTATTTCCTTGTCGGCCATTTTCTTTACCTTCTTAAAGGCCGAATCGTGGGTCGTGGTTAGTAGTGGTGGTTTATAGCTCTTCAGGGGGGTGGAGTTGTGTGACATAGCCAAGGCCACTCTTATTTTCGTGCTCCAGGTACGGGCTGGGCATGTGTGGTGGAAGGTCCCTTGTGCTTTCACGTGTAGACCCTCGAGCTTGCTGACTTGGACATGGTGGATTGGGGGACTGCGTTTGCCTTCGATCCGGTTCCTCGTCGTTTGTTTTTGCTACTACCACCTCCCACAGTTTAGGGTGTTAGAAGTTTCTTCCTTGGTAGTTTGCAGCACTTTTGGCTCTTGGTAGCCTAGTAGGCCCGGCAGGATGTTGTTCCTGAGTTGGGTTGTTGCTATTTCCTTTGCTCGTTGTGCTTTTCTTGTTGTCCTGTTTTGGACAGTTGTGACTCTTTCTACTGCATGTTTTTTCAGTTACTTCTTCCTTTTGGTTGACTCCTGCATGCAGATGTTTTTACCTTGTTGCTTGCTGAGGTATTCTGTTTTCTTTTTGAATGCCTCAGGTTCTGAGTTGTAGCCGGTTTGGTGGCTAGTTGAGGCAGTGGTGCTGCTGGTGGACTCCCGGACTTTGGAGTTCCATTTACCTTGTTAGTGAGATAGTTTTCTGTACCTTCTTGCAGATATACATATATGCTAGTGGGTTCGTGTCAGGTTGTTGGCGCCCACTGGTAGTTTTTCTTACCTTTGTACTGGATATATTTACTTATGCTGCTACCATTTTCTGGAGATAGTCTACTTGCTTTGAGAAGGATTTATGCTAGGTTGCTAGTTACTTTTAAACTATAAATATTATTATAAATGAAGCTCCTGATCAGCATGTTTTATAAGCTTAATCACTATTTTCCAAATCACGTATGAAAACCGTTTTCTTATATATTATATAAATTAAATGTAGTGTCTTGCATAACATGAGTGGTTCTCTTGGGACCCTTATGCGCTCTTTAGGGTGTAAAACCTAATTAAAGTATTTTTTCTTTCCGCAGCGTATAAATATAGTTTTTCTTTTATGGACTAGGTGATCCACTGAGCCGAGGGATACGGTCTCTAAAATATAACTGATTTTCTATTCATAAAACACAGGATTTTCTTGCATAAAGTTTGTAGTTGGTTTTGCCTGAGCGTCAGCGGTTATCCCCTGCTTGACGTGGCATCATGACGCGTGTTTTCTCATACTCTGATAATTCTTGTATTTGGAGAAAATGCGGGTTGTGACACCGCTCTCTCTCTCGTTCGCGAAATCTCTGTGGCCGCCGAAGTTCGTTCGGGATATTTTCCTTCCCCGTCGCAGGATCTGCAGGAATCGCGAAGAAGGAAATCTTCCCGTCGCAAGCTGCTGTAGATCGGTCGTTCTGTAGATCTCGTTTCCGCCGCAAATCTTGTTACACCGCCGGTTTCCGCCGATCGGGAAGAAGGGCGCTGCTGCGACCCGTCGGGTCGCCGTGCTTGCTCTCGCGTGTTGCTGCAAGTTTCCCCAAGGAGAGGTTTGCGATATTCTTCCCGCCGCAGTGGAGATCTCCGGTTGAAATCGCCGGGATCCACAGATCTCCGTCGGGATTTCAATAGATCTCCGACGAGATTTGGACAAATCGCCATCGCTGTCTCTCTCGCCGCTGCTGTGCTCCCATTGAGATCGTAGATCTCTGTCTTCATCTTGAAAAAAAGGGAAAATCTCTGGTTGAGATCGGAACTCCGCAGTTGTTTTCTCTCTTCGCAGAATTGGCAGCAGTTCCCATCGCAGATCTAGTGTTCTGTGATTTTCCTTCTTGCAACCGGTCAAGAAGATCGTGGTTTTTCTGGATTCGTGGTGACTACCCGCAGGAATTTCAGTAGTTTGCCAATCCTAATCAATTGAAATACAGATCTTGATCTGTCTTCAGTCAATTTTGGCCAATCCTGATCAAGTGGAAATTCAGATCTTGACTTTCCTTCAGGGTGTTCTTGGGATTCCTTCCAATCCTTAAATTTGGTGGAAGGAGTGCTTCTTAGCTGAGCATTGCTAACTGGATCCATCTTTTTGGCGTTCGTGTTCATCTGAAGTGGAGCAAAGCAATTCATCTGGATTGGATCCGAAGATTTCTTTGACGTCTTACAAGGCCCAGGTGACCACGTTCTAGAATTTTTATTTCTGTTTAAATCTAGAAATATGTCGAAGAAAAGCGCGCTCGACACCATTAAATTGCAATCGTTCGACGCCTCCGATTTCCTCAGTTGGAAAATACAAGTCCAACTCGGAATGAAGGAATGCGAGATTTTTTATACTGTTCAGAGTGACTTCTCTTCTACCGTTGAGGACGTGGACGAGTACCAGTGGAACAAAGATGAGGATTTCTGCAGGGATTACCTGTTGAATTCCCTGAATCCCCGTCTCGCGTTGACCTACCACATTTACATAACTGCAAAAGAGATATGGGATCGACTGAACGCGCACTTTCAGAAGGAGGAAGGATTGTCAAAGTCGCTCATTGGAGAGAAGTTCTTTAACTTCAAGTTCAAAGCGAACGTGCCTATCACTTCTCAAATTTCGGAGCTGGTCAACCTGCGTCAGAAGCTGGACGATGATCTTTCGAAGATGGACGACAACCTATTTGTGTACATGATTCTGAGCAAGTTGCCTTCTGAGTGGCTCTTTTTTAAGACCGAGATGCACCGAATGAAAGAGAAGATCAGTTTGAATGAACTCAAAAGGTTCATCCATATTGAGGACCAGAACATTGCTGGGAAAAGCATGGAGCAGGTTGCGCAGCCCTCACAGGCTGTCAACTTCTTTTCACGTCCTAGTAAGCCTTCTCGGAATCCCCCGACACCTAATGGTGATCCTCACGCACCGTTGGCGGTCAAAAAGCCTTCTCTCAAAAGTAAGAAGGGCAAGTGCCACAACTGCGACAAATGGGGTCATTGGGCCGCTGAATGCAAGGGTCCGAAAAGACAAAAGGAGGAAGCCCCAGCAGTGCGTCGTCTGAGTGGTGGCTGGACAGTGGTGTTACCTGTCATGTCACAAATGACAGGGGTCTTCTCTCAAAGGTCACAGCGGTTAAGGATAGAGTCGAGAATTGCAATGGAGGAGCGAAAGATGTTACTCATGCTGGGACTGCAGAGCTAGTCCTCTCTTAAGGTAAAACTTTAATTTTACAGCATGTTAAAGTAGTTCCTAATTTAACCAAGAATTTGATTTCTATGAGTTTGCTTGATAAAGATGGAATGTCTTTCTCAACCATGAATGGTAGAATGACGTTAACTGTTAATTCTCACTACTTTGGTTTCGCATACCTAATCAATGGTATGTATAGACTTAGCCTAGATAACGAGTGCATAAACCAAGTGAGCTCAACTCTGATTGATCCGAAGTCATTACACAATAGACTTGGACACATTCACTATAAGAAAATGCGTGATCTAGCTAAAAGTCAAAACATTCCATTAGATTTGTCTATTCGATTTGATAGGTGTGAGGTTTGTGCCCAGACTAAGATCACTAGAAACCCTTTCAAGACCGTTTCTAGGAGCATACAACTTCTGGAGTTGATACATTCCGACCTCTGTGATTTCCGTAGTCACGCCACAAGAGGGGGAAGGAAATATCTAATTACATTCATCGATGATTTTTCCAGATATTGTCATGTTTACCTATTGAAATCGAAAGACGAGACATTCGAGACCTTTAAGATCTTCAAATCTCGGGTAGAAAATCAATTAAATTTAAAGATTAAGAGACTTAGAAGTGATCGAGGAGGAGAGTACACTGCAACTGGGTTTAAGGACTTTCGTGCCTCTAAGGGTATAATCCTAGAAACCACAGCTCCTTACTCACCCCAGTCGAATGGTATTGTTGAGCGTAAGAATAGAACTTTAACAGAAATGTTGAATTCTATGCTCCTCACCGCTGGCATGCCTAATTCTTTTTTGGGGGAAGTAGTCCTAACTTTAAATCACATTCTAAATAGAGTGCCTCACTCAAAGCTCAACTCTACTCCGTATGAGTTGTGGCATGACCATCCTTGTAGATATGATACTCTAAAGAATTGGGGCTGTATCACTTATGTAAGAATACAAGACCTTAAGAGACCTAAGGTGGGACCTAGAACAATGACCTGCATTTATCTAGGTAGTGCAGAAGATAGTGCAGCTGACAGGTTTTTAGATCTATCCACTATACAGTGATAGAGTCTAGAGATGCTATTTTATTTGAACATAAATTTATCAAAGATCATGGTTTGACCGTCTCTGGGTCTACTGACATGATTTCAGAATCTACTGTATAACCTGAAGCTGGCCGCTCTAGCACTGCTCCCCAACCTCTAGAGGTGGAACCTGTTCCTCTTAGAGTATCTATAAGAGATAGAATCTCTAAGGATTTTAGTGAGAATTTTGTCACCTACCACTTAGAGGATGATCCATTCTCATATCAGGAAGCAATGCTATCTAGAGATGCGTTAATGTGGGCAGAAGCCATCGATGATGAGATGAACTCGCTGCTATAAAACAGCACTTGGCATCTAGTTGACCTGCCGAAAGGAGCTAAAGTCCTAGGATGCAAGTGGGTGTTAAAGAAGAAGTTGCACAGTGATGAGTCTATAGCCAGATATAAAGCACGTCTAGTAGCTAAGGGTTATAAACAACAATGAGGAATTGACTATTTTGATGTCTATTCACCTGTATGTCACCTATCCACTATTAGGATTCTTCTTGCCTTAGCCTCTATTGAGAACTTTATAGTTCATCAGATGGATGTAAAGACAGCCTTCTTAAATGGAGAGCTTGATGAAGAGATCTACATGACACAACCTGAAGGTTATGTACATAAGGATCTAAAAGATAAAGTGTGCAAACTTGATAAATCGATCTATGAGCTTAAACAAGCACCTAAGATGTGGCACATTAAATTTGATCAAGTGGTAAAGAGCATTGGATTTCAGTCCAGTCTCTCAGACAAGTGTCTCTACTACCGCTCGATGTCAAATCAAACAGTCAACATATGTCTATATGTGGATGACATGTTGATTCTGGGGTCAGACCTTGCCGCAGTGAGGGATACTAAATCCGCTCTCGCGAAAGCTTTTGACATGAAGGACCTGTCACTCTAAGTCAAGCACATTACATTGAGCAGATCCTTAATACCTGGGGTTATAAAGATTGTAGGCCTGTTGAAACACCAATTGATCCAACTGTCAAGTTGAGTCCGAATGAAGGGACCAACATTGATCAAGTAAAATACTCTAAGATAATTGGTAGTCTCATGTATGCCACAAGTTGTACAAGACCAGACATTGCCTTCTCGGTTGGCATGCTGAGTCGCTTTACCAGTAGTCCAGGCAAAGAGCATTGAGATGCCTTAGACCGGTTGATGAGGTACCTGAAAGGTACTAAAGATCACGCTCTGTGCTACACTGGTTACCCTCCGACTTTGGAAGGATACTTTGATGCCTCCTGGTGTTCAGAAGTTGGGAACAGCAAGTCCACCAGTGGATTTATTTTCACTTTGGGTGGCGTTGCAGTCACTTGAAAATCCAAAAGACAGACTTGTATAGCTTTGTCGTCTATGGAAGCCGAGTTGTTTGCCTTAGCTTCAGCTGGTGAAGAGGCAGATTGGATCAGAAATTTGATTCTAGACATTCCCTTGTCTAGAGTTCAAGTCAATTCCTTGAGTCTGTACTATGATAATCAAGCAGCAGTCCAAGTCGTGAAGAATGTCCTTTTTAATATTAAGAGGCGACATGTGCGACTGAGACACTCTCTACTGAATTATTTGAAAGAATAAGTGAAAGTCTATCTAGTGTCAACTAACTTCACCTATGGGGGGGGGGGGATAGGTGATGTGCAGTCTTTTGCGGAATTAAAAATTAACCTACACAAACAACAAACACAGCACAGAAAAGCACACCAGAAAGTATAGTGGTTCCCCGATTTGGGTACGTCAACTCTCCCCCTTCGACCTATCTCCCAACAAGGGACGACTCGGTCACTTCACCAACAGGATTGAAATCCAATCCTCTCACTATGGAAGAAACCCTTCCACCCTAAGGAGTCACTACTCCTCCACCACGGGTTGCACCCAACCTTTACAATGAGGAAACAAAGTTCCTTTACAACAAAGTTAAAATAGAATGTACAAGAAATACAAACTACATTTGGAGAACCCGATGTCCCTCTTTGTTCAATGAAGCTTTCTTGATGAAGACGAAGAGTCCACGATCGAAGAACTCTCTTGGAGAGTATCTTCCCAAGATCGGTGGCGGCAAGTGAATGCGGCGGCGATGCTCTATAAATCCAAACTTCTTGACGAAGCAAGCAAGGTCTACCAACGATCTCAATCGGATCAGTCGTCTCAATCGTTTCGGAACGAAGAGCTATCCTCGTTCAACAAATCGAGAGACAAGAGATCTCGAGAGAGAAGCGTGAGACGCTAGGCTTGCCTCGGTCCTGTCGTCGGACGATCAAAGAGGATCTAAGATCTGCGGCGGCGACAACTTGCGAGCGGCGACGACGAGCGGTGGAGTTCCGCGATCGGCTAGGTCACGCCCGGCGGCTAGTTCTTTTTCTCGTGAAGCGCTACTGTTCAAGTTCGAAATAAGCGAGTATATATACTGTAGAACAACCCTAAGTGACCGTTGTGGGGCCCACAAGAAGAAACCCAAAGCCTAGTTCAAACAACGCCTGATATCTTGGTTCGGTCCAGCGAGCAGGTAGAAATCGCCTAAGGCAAATTCAGCGGGAATCATTGGTGATTCTCGACGAATCGGCGATAATCACTTATGATTCCCGTCGAATTATCCTTGGTAGAATTTTAGCTGAAAAGCTTGCCATCCGGAGTGAATCGGAGAGAATCAAAACCATTCTCAATGAATCAGCGAGAATGCAGAGTCATTCTCGATGATTCGGCGAGAATCACTTATTGATTCTCGAAGATTCTGACTTAGCAGAATTCTTGAAGGCGTTGAGTCAGCCGGATGAAGTCGGCGGGAATCGGCGAGTGATTCTCGACGATTCGGCGAGAATCACTAGTGATTCCCGTCGAATCGGCGAGAATCACTTAGTGATTCCCGTCGAATTTAACTTAGACGAATCTTCATCTTTCTTCCCATGAGTTGGTCTTTGAACCATCCTTGCCCCTTTTCTGCTCTTGATCTATCTCAGCCCTGTACTTGAAAATAAGTACACTCCAATAGAGAGAGTGCACGTAAGCCAACACACCTATCTGCTCAACGAGGGATTACGTTGCGCAGACCCGTGTATATTGACCCACTGCACCCTGACATTGGTGTGTACTTAGCGTGGAATAACTGCAAGCACAACTTGAAGACATATCATCAAATACAATGTGAATTCATCTTAGCTTGACAGGAGGCTTCTTCAAATCCAGGTAATTGTGGATACAATACCCAACAATCTCCCTCTTTTTGAAGAAGCCAAAATCCTACTAGCTAAGATGAATTTCATCAACCAGAGTACAGAATGTTAAAAGCATACAGAACAATACTTGAGTCAACAAGAGATCATATATATATATATCCAAAAGAATTGTTCATATAAAAGTATGAAGAGATAAACATGCATGAAGGAAATGACAAGCCAAAATCCTAAGGCTATTTCTCCTTAGCTAGATCATCCTTCAGTTGTTGAGCCAAGTACTTCTTGCTTTGTCTCTCAAAATATTCCTTGGGCTTCGGATAGTATCTGGGGGGAGGATCTTTATGTCCCACAGTGTTATTCCTGAAAAATATATTTCGTTTAGCTTCATATTCTTTGTGCAGCTCCCACTCATATTGACTATATACATCATTTCGATTAATTTCCCCCCGCTGTTGTAGCATAAAGGTGTCCAATAAAATGCTCCTCAAGATAGGACTCCATCGTTCATTCCGCACTTCACTCTCCTTCAATCTTACTTTCTTCTCAGTTGGAGTCTCTTTGGACGTCCCTTCTTGGAGTTTTCTTTTTTCCTTTCGCTATGGCTTCCTGGTCAAACATGGCCCTGAGAGTAGCCTTGCCTGCGGCCCTGGCAGCCTTCTTAGCATAGGCTTCACTAAGAGGAACCTCCTCAACATTTGCACCCTCATCAGCAGCAATGGTAACCTCATCAGGAGAAGGAACCAGAATTGGGATTTGTATACCTGATGCTTGCTGCACTAGCTAGTGGAGGTTATCAAAAACATACTTATTTGACTGTTTGAAGTTGTCGACCATAATCTGTTCCAGCCCTGCCATCTTAGCTGTATATGCATTCTCCCCCTTTTTGGCTTCGAGGGCAATGGAGTTTGCATAAGAATGCAGTGACTTATCTATATGCTTTGTAGTCTTAGTGAACTCAGTTAGAAGGGAACTCTGATTTACGTTGAGAGTCACCATGCTGGCATCGAATAGCTTGATGTTGTCGGCCACAACATGTGCATTTTGGTTCACCACTGCTAGATCAGCTGTGTTCTTCTGAAGTCCTTGCATTAGAAGATTTACTACAGTGCCAGCCTCTGCATACTTGGCATCAAACTTCTGTTCCATCAGATCCAGTTTATGATTTATTTCCACAACATTCTTAAGCATTAGCTCCTCAGATTGTTTAATTCGTTTTAGCACTTTATTGTGTGATTGTTCAAAAGAAGTTTTCAGTTCATCCACTATACCTTGAATGATATTCACTGTGTGATTTGCCAGGTTAGGTCTTAGTGGATAACCCTGAGGCATATATTGGTTGTGCTCTTCTGCAGATTCACTGGGAGAGCTTGACACGTGCACAGTCTCCAATGGGGGGATAGGGACAGCCTCTGTAGTTTTCTCAGGAATGCTTATCAACCTCTGCTGAGAGGACTCCCCCTTCATTGCTACACCAGATGTCTCAGCAACTTCCAAAGGAGCGCGCTCCTCAAAGGGGACTTCAACATCACCCCGTAGCTCCACCATCTCCACCATTTCCCTCATGGTTGTTTCATTCTCAACTACTTAATCATCCACCTCATCAGCAGCCTCATCTTCCATATCATCATCACAACCGCATCATTATCCATGTCCTCCTCATCTTCCTCCACTTCAACCTGATCAGTGGCGAGGGTATCAACGACATTTTTTGCAATCAGAGAGATTTCTGTCCTGAGTGTATCAGTAGAAGCGGGTAGCGACTGCCCCTCAGTTCCTGCATGTAGCAAGTCAGGAATGTCACTGGGTATATCCAAGGGATCTCGGTACTCTGGAGCTCTATTGTCTTCATCCTCATGGGCCTAAGCCAAAGATTCATCATGTTCTTCAGTTACAACTGCTTGACCAATCCTTCTTTCCCATCTGTCAAATACACTGAAATCCATTTTCTTCAAGTAATGGAGAGGAACTCCCTTGCTCATGTCAAACCTGTCCCCATCCAGCTGATTGAGGTACAGGCTGATGATCCTTCCAAAATTTGGGGTTCGTAGAGTATCTTTAATTTTCTCAAACAGCATGGCCCCCCAGTTGTATCTTTTTAGACATACTATGGCCACCAAGATCTTGAACATATCACCAGAGAGATGATCATGGGAGCCTGGTTTGCAGATCAGGACTTTCCCAATGATATCAGATAGAAGCTTCCCTTCCTCATTCATTTCCTTGCGCTTAATAGACCTTGTTCCACGAGCAAGTCCACAGAACAGGAGAGTCCTGGCTCGATCATCTTCCTCCAAATAGTCCTCTAGTTCAGAACTGGTGAGCTGCAAATATCGTGACAGTTTTCCTGCAGTCATCTTGATCCGTCGACCGACAATCTTACTCTTAATCACTGTATCTTCATGCCGTAGCTTTGCCATAGCAAAGAAGTCAAGCACTTCTTTGTCCAGAATCTTGCACGGATGCTCCAGGATGAAGGAAAGTCCGGCTTCTTCAAGCATTAGAATAATATTTCTGAACTCATCGGAGGCATGAGAGAAGCCCGTCCTAACCAGTTCACTCCCGGTGAGGAGCCCTACTGTGGTTCTAGGAACCATTGCAAACCTAAACAGGAAATTTTCAAGTGACTAAACCCTATCAGAAATTCTAGTTTAGGAGCTACACTAGACAAGATACTTTAAGGATGAAGGGACGTTACCCTAGCGCCGAACAGAGAGAGTGGCTTGCGGCGGGACGTTGGCGACTGGAATGAGCGTCGTCGGGAGAGGGAAACCTGACAGGGAGATGACAGAAGCACGACACGATCCTAGCGTCCTGAGGATGTTGTCAACGGGAGCACGGAGGAGTGACAGAGAGCACCAGGCGACCGGGCAAGGGAGCAGCTTCCACACGACCAACGGATTCAGCGAGATTTCTTGGGGAGTCGGCGGGATGCTCGCGAGATTAGGAATGTGAAGATTCAAAAGGGATTTTACGCTATTTATATTCACCGACGGTTAGTCGCTATTTCACTGTATGGGGTAGTTTATACTGTTCTATATGATTTGGAATCTTAGCCCCCTTTTTCATTTCTTGGTCACAAAACCTAGGTCGAGTTGAATGGTAAATGAACCCTAGAAATAATTGCTGAGTAATTCTAGGTGATTCAAAAGTGTAGAGTTTTCGTTATAGCCCCTTGCACACACTCCTTGAATTTCAACTGGACTGATTGACACCCATTGAAATACATCATCAATTATATATGTAAATACAAGGAATTCTTCTGATTTTAACTAAGGATAATTTAACTGTTGCGTCCTTTCACCAGGCGTGTGAACATATATGTGCATATATATATATAAACATTTATTTTTAGAAGAGGAATCGACATATTCGTGTGGATATTTATATATATATATAAGCATCTATATATTGCGACTCAAGTATTGAAACTGAACGCGTGTACCTGGGATCATGAAATTGATAATTCAGATCTTCTATTTGAGGTACACCAGGTGTCCAATTGGAGTAGGCCATTGTAGTTAACACTAACTCTTATCCCATATAATTGTTCCATGTCATTCTTGGAACATCTCATGTCTAGTTCCCATCATATTTACGGGAACCTAGACTATCCTGCAACAAAAAAAAATTACCGTACCTTAGGAACCCAATATGTATTGGGTCCTAGGTTCTTGTCAGCATAAAATATCGAATGCCTTCCTACAGGAATCCTGTCAGGAAGGCTAACTCTTCCCAGAGGAAGTGGACATACCCTTGCCCTTGCCACAGAGGGATTGTGCCAAAAATCTATGGCAAAGTGACCCACCTTGCCACAACACCACAATCATGAATGTTGTATCGCCGTTTCTGACCTGATCTAATGACTGAGGTAGTCATGATCTTATGTCTAAACGGGACAGAGCAGGTTCTGCTCACAAATTTGACCTTTCCACCGAGACACGAAGGAGGGTGGATAGAGAGCATGTGGTGAGTGTCATGAGGCCTGGGAGGTGGTGCCTTCCTTTCAGTCAGCACACATTCGGGGGCCCCATGGGTACTTACTACATGTTTCCCAACCCCCTTTCCTGTGTCCTAGGGTGGTAAGAGATGCAGTGAGAGTTGGTTCCTGCCGATTCATGACGAGTTGGGGCTGAGGCCGAGAATACAAAGGGTTCAGGATGAACCTTGGGTATTATCTCATGGGTAGCTATAACAGCTCTTGCACTGTGGGTATCTCCACATGAGGGCTGATTACTCTTACAGTGACCATAGTTGTTCTAATGGTCATACCTGAAAGCATAGTGTGTGCCCTTCCTACTCAGTGTGGGGGGTCTGAACACAGTTTCCCCATTTCTCCACGAATTAATGATTCAGGAGATCCACCCATTTTCTCCTTTTCTCTTGATAGCATCTATCTTGGAAAAGTTAGATACTATTCTCTTCTCGATCTCTAGACGACTCTCTAAATCCGAGATCTTTGAGTCCTTTACCTTGATGGATTCCAATTGGAGATTCATCAAGGTCCTCAGCTGAGCAATCTCCTTATCTTGTTCCTCAACAAGTAAGTTGCTCTTCTGAAGGGCACTCTCAAGGGAATCAAGATTTTCAATCCTTTGATTGATGTTATCCATTTCCCTTGCATCACTAGATGGAAAACCCTCTGAACTATTCCTGTCTTCAGGAAATTCAAGGGGAGAGTAGCATGATGAAGAAGTTACCTGATCCTTACTTTGATGTTCAGGGTTAGCGTTAAGATCGGCAGAGACTGTTGTGTCAGCTTCATCAGAACTGCTTTCCTCAACCTCTTCTTCAGTCTCAGACATGGACACAGGAGCTCTGATACTGAGAGATTTGTCTTGACCTTCATCTTCAGAACTGAGGACCCCCATATAGGCTTCATCCTCTTGCTGGCATCCAGTCCCAGCTGTCTCCGTTCCCTCCATGAGGTCAGAGATAGTTTGCCAAATCGACTTTGCAGTCTTACATTTGTCCAATCTTGAACGAGATGATCCAGACCAAACGTCAGTGATGATCTGATGAATCAGCTTGTCCAGGTTGAACAATGAGAGCTCAGTCTCAGACATCTCTTCGGGACTCTTGGGGATTTGGAGATCTTTTCCAGATACGGAAACCTTCATGGGAATGAAGGGACCCTCTTCTATAATGAATGATGCGCGAGGGTCAATGACCTCCAGATGAAACATAACTCTCATCTTCCAGATGGGGTAATACTCTGTTGTGCAGGCAGGGAGTCTCAGAGGAGAGACATCAGAGTATAGCTCCATGCTTGAGTCTTTTATTCTTCTTGACACTAAAACCGGGATCTTACTCAAGGTGTTAACCTTATTGACGAGGAACCTCCTGTTGAAACCGAAAAATCGGTCCCTGTGGAGTTCGACCCTTGCGGAAGGGGTGATCGCACACTTACTTCTCTACTCATAAGCCCAAGTGACAAGGGAAAAGGACCGGGGACAGACCCAAGGCTTCAGCACGGAGGTCCCACCACACACCCGGAAGATCTTAGAGCGCTTCCCCTCCTTAGCCAAGTGCTGAAGCTAAGGTACCTCAGAAAGCGCTAGAAGACCGGGCACAAGAAAGCGTGCCTTCTGAGGTACCCCTTGGGTCCTATTTATAGGAAAAGATGATCTACTAATATCCAACCGTCACTGTTTTCGAGGACTATAGGCAATCCAGAGGGGGTAACATGGTAAAAACACCTAGCAACTGAAGGGCGAGCTGGCCCTGTGAAGAGCCCATCGAGTGGGGGCGGCGAGTATGGGCGCGAGAGGGCTCCCCCCCCGTGCCAAGGTGAAAAGCGGCGAGTGAGCTCGCCTCTCTCAGCGCCGCGGGAGAGGGCGTTGGATGAGCTTGCCTCTCTCAGCGCCGCAGACCTGACTCGCCTGACTCAACGCCACTGGAGAAAGTGCTGAGTGAGCTCGCCTCTCTCAGCGCCGCAGACCTGACTCGCCTGACTCAACACCACTGGAGAAGGCGCTGAGTGAGCTCGCCTCTCTCAGCGCCGCAGACCGGCTCGCCTCGCCTCAAGCCTGGGAAAGTTGGGCCTGAAGCCCCTGCTCGCAGATGACGGTCGCGTTGGCACTCGCCAACCCCTTGGATCTAGACGAGCACGTACTCTGCCGGCCCCACGATGAATGGCTTACTCTCGCCGGGCTCAGCTCCACGATCTTCGAGCTCGGCCCGACGATTGTCGAGCCCGTATTTGGCATGCTGGGCTCGGCATACCCTGCTGAACTCGCCTGGGGCTCGGGGGCGATCTGGGCCGACCGGATCGGCTCCTGTTAGCCCACTCGCTATATACGGGGTTGTACACGGTCGGCCCCACGATGAATGGCTTCCTCTCGCCGGGCTCAGCTCCACGATCTTCGAGCTCGGCCCGACGATTGCCGAGCCCGTATTCGGCATGCTGGGCTCGGCATACCCTACTGAACTCGCCTGGGGCTCGGGGGCGGTCTGGGCAGACCGGATTGGCTCCTGTTAGACCACTCGCTGGATACGGGGTTGCACACAATCCCCGCTCTTTGCGAGGTTGGCACAAACTCGGAAAGAAACATCCAACCCACTAGGATCCTGCAAGTGTGATAGGAGCCGAAAGGAATCTCTTGGTAGGACCCACCGGTTGCTATATATACATGCCCTGCCTGCTCGACTGACCTCCGCCCCTCTCTTTACTTAAGCCCTGCCGAGATGCCACTCCCAAAAGAGGTCATGGAGCGACTCGCGAAATCCCGCGGGGAGACCGCCCTTCACGCTGCGGCCCTGACGGATCTGAACGCCCCGGCTCACCACTTTGCTGAATTTGGCTCGGCCAAGAGGGCGAGTCCCTTTCCTCCCGATGCAAACACATCTTCGCTGACCTAAAGAACACCTTGGACAATGGCTCCGACTCCTCCAACCGTTCTGCCCTGGCCCCTCATGATAAACATCTTGGCAGGTCGAGAATCTACAAGCCAAGGCGCCTGAGCCATCCTATGACCTATGCCCGCGAGACTCGCCCCTTGTCACCGAAGTCATGGAGCCGGATTTGCGGGGGCTGGTATCGCCGGCTCGCCTTCACCCTCAATAACCCTCTTCTGCTCCCGCGGCTACTGGGGTGGATGCCGAGCACACACCCGCTCCTGCTTCCCCCCGAGATTCTGAAGGTATGTCCCTGACCCCCTCATTTTGCGTCCGATTCTAACTG
Organism: Platanthera zijinensis; assembly: GCA_039513925.1. NCBI lineage: Eukaryota > Viridiplantae > Streptophyta > Magnoliopsida > Asparagales > Orchidaceae > Platanthera > Platanthera zijinensis. The sequence continues at coordinate 185,157,704 of CM077088.1, read as the reverse complement.
GCGCTCGCCCCTCCCACTCGCTATCTCGACTTCCCTGTGCAGGCTTCCCTAACCAATCTGGGGCCGATGACTCAGCCGAACAGGCCGTCTACTCACCCCTTCCATCGTCGCGCGCTTTGGAAATCTTCTTGGACTCGGAGGTGGACAGCCCGAACGGTCGAGGCGGAGCCAACTTGTCCTTAAGAAGTTAGTGCGCGAGCTCCAGGAGCTGAAGAAAGACAATTCAAGGCTGCAGGAGGAGTGCGCGCGGCTTGCTGCCGAGCCGAGGGTCAGCTTGGCATATACAACGACGTCTTCCTCCATACTCTTCGATGAGATTAATGAGAACCTGCGAGCGGCGAACAGGAATCTGGGGCAGCTTCGGCAACTCTTCGCGCAGCGGCTGGCGACATCGGGTCGGCGAGACCGGGGTAATTAAGGACGGCTCCCTTGCGAGCCGACCGATACTCGCCCCCACTGTCGCCTGGTCTATGCGCGCGCTTTTCTGTTTTTCCTTGCTCTGGACAATTTGATCTTTTAATGCTAATAAAGTGTGTAAATTTATATCATGCGAGCGTATCTTTTCTCCTTCGAGTGGTGCGTGCCTTTTCGAATTCCTCATCTAGGTTCGCCTAGGTCGGCGAGTAGAGAGCGGCGAGACGGGATATGCGAGACAGGGTATGCGAGCCGGGCTGGTCAGTCGGTTTCGCTTCCCCTCCTTTTTCTATAAATAGGGATCCCCACCTACCCCCGGCTACGCCTTTATTGCCTTCTCATTTCTTCCTTTCCTTTCCCTCCCCACCTGCTGCTGTGTGCTTCCATTCCCTCAGCGAGTATGGGTAAAGGAAACCCCGACTCCGATGGCCGCGCCAAGTGCGCCCAGAACATCACGGACCACTGTTTTTTTGAGGGGAACACCACGGCGGGCGAGCTCGCCGAGTTTGTGGCGGAGTATGTCCCTGCCGGCTTTGTGGCCCGCCTCCTGGCGGAGCATGAGGCCGTCAACTCCTTCTTTGAGGACGAGCTCGCCTTCCCCCTCTCACATTTTGAGGTGGGGTTGGGCCTGCCGCTTTGGCCGGAGGTCCGCCAGGTACTTAAGTACTATGACGCTGTGCCCGCGCAGCTCAACCCCAATGCCATCGCTATGATAGTGGGGTTTTCCCGCTACCTCCGCCGAGAGCGGATTGAGTTCAACCTCACCGTCTTCCGCAAGCTCTTCTCCTACAAAGCCAACGCCGACGGGGTCGCCTTCTTCGGCGGTACATCCATAAAGATCCGCGAGGTCGCCAACAAGAATCACAATTGGATGTCGAAGATCGCCTTCATCCGGGGCGACCTCGGCAACATTCCCTTCTCGCCCCTGTAGAAGAGCGAGGAGGTGTACCGGATGCCGTCCGTGTCTGGTAATGACGCCGAGCTTCACAAGTTCTTTCTGTACAAGGACTTTTAAGTCGCCTTCCTCCGCCGCGGCCTCGAATCCCTGCCGCCTGTCCTTCCTGGCGAAGGTTTGTCTCGCCCACCTTCTGCTCGCCACTTGGCCTAATCGATCAGAACCTTATTTTTTGGCTAAGTTTTTTTTTGCAGGGGAGCGACTGATCCTGGTGAACCCTCCCTTTGCCAACCCGGGAGTGTTTTCGGACCCGCTTGAGCGGGCCCGGGCCGCGGCTGAGGCATGCCGGGAAGAGAAGGTCATAGGTAAGCCCTCCAGCAAGAGGAGGCTGGAGCTTGGGGGGCCGAGCTCGGTCCACCGCCCCTCGGCCTCTATTAAGGCAAGGGTGGTCTCGCGAGGCCGACCACAGCAGCCCGTATCGCCCGTCAGGTTCATGAGCTCGCCGAAAGTTTTCTCCGACGAAGCCCCGGCGAGCCCGCTGAAGGAGACGTCATCCCCTCGCGGGAAGAAGCGCGGGTCCTCCTCCCCTCCTTCCGTGGAGGAGGTTGCTCCCAGTGGCTCGGGAGCTCCAAAGGACCACCCCCACTTCGGGAAGGGGGGAAGGAGCAAGGATGCGGCTGGTGAGCCGATGCTGGTCTGGGATTAGGGGGTCCACCGCATCTCCGTCTCCACTCGCTTCCCCTCCTGGGGAGCTCGTCGGCCTCCCACGGGCCACGCGTTTGCCCTTGGCTTCGACCTCTATTGCCGGGAGGGCGCCGATGCCTACCAGAACTTGACTCCTCGGCAGATAGGCCACGAGGGTCTACAGGCTCATCTGAGGGCCTTCGAACTTCACCATATGATGGTCCGCCGCGGCTTCCAGCTCAGCCAACTTCTGATAAAAGCCGAGCAGGAGCGCGACCTGGCGGTGGAGAAAGCTGCCGATGCAGAGCGGCGGTTCGACATTGCCGAGCGCTTACTCGACGAGGCCTCGGGCGGGCTGGTAAGAGCCGACCAACTCTCATTTTAACTTGGGAAAATATTTTACCGAGAATCTGACCTTTTTGCTTTTCAGGACGCCGAGTCCGCCAAGGTGTTGCAGGCCCGCGCTAGCGAGTTGGACGGTGAGACTGCCCTGCTGCGGGTCCGCCTCGCGGATCAGGAGGCCAGCTCGCGTGAGCAGGAGGCCCTTGCTGCTCGGTCGGCGACCGAGGTGGAGGCGCTAAAGGAGCAGAACCGATGTCTCCAAGGCGAGGTCCGTCGGCTGACGGAACCCCTTTTCCCCCCAGACGGCGCCGAGCCCCCTTTCCCCTACAAGCGGCCCCGGGTTTTCGGCGAGGGGGAGGTCATGGAGTGGCTGCGAGTCAACTCGATTGAGTTTGCCGAATGCCTCCTGGACGCCATAAAAGGATCGGGGATTCTGGCCGAGGGCTGCGAGGAGGTGGCGGTCCGGGATCTTTTGCCGAGCCTGTTCCCGCCGTCCCCGCCCAGCGAGAAGGAGGAGAGCTTCGGCTCCCTCTTCGATGGGGCGAAGGGCAAGGGAAAGTCGCTCGGAGGCAAGGAGGAGGATCGCCATTTGGGAGAGGAGGGCGAGAGCTGACTGAACTTCCCCCCCCCTTCTCTACCGTCTTTCTTCTTGTAATCATTCCCCCCCTTTTTGTAATCTAGCCGGGGCGAGCCTTTCCCCTTTTTGCAAATATAATGAAAAAAATTTCTCTCTTTTTTACCTTTAGCGCTAGAATGCATGTGAGTTAGGATTCGAGCTCGGCAAGAGGCCTTGAGCATTGGCAGCGACCAGACTCGCGATCTCTCCGCTTACTCGCTAGGTGACCTTTACGAGAGAGGCCGCCGCAGGTGCCTGCCTATCATTCCGAGAAAAGATCTTCTGCCGAGCAGACCCCTACGAGTCCGGGCTCGCGCGGGAGGCATATTTTTCCTTCTACTAGGTGGGGCCAAAAATCCTTCCTAATCAGAAAACCAAGGGAAGCAGGACCCCTTGGGCTCGCCTCTCCGACTGGTGGGTTTGCTCGCATATGTTTGCCATGTGTCAACCTTCGGGTCCACCCCCCCCCAGACCGTGACAACGTCCATCGTGACCCTTGCCCTTGCCGGCTCGGAGGGAATCTGACAGTAGGAGAATCGAGACCTACCCCCGGAATGAGAATATTCAGATCATTTGCTTCTCCCGGGTGCTACCACCGGGCCAATCAGCTAGATTGGAGCCTGAGGGCGAGTGTTGAACATCCTCCGGGATCAGCCCTAGGGTCATAACAACGTCCATCGAGACCCCGACCCTGCTAGCTTGGAGGGAGCCTGACAGCGGGAGAATCGAGACCTAACCCCAGAGCGAGAATACCTAGAATATTTTCCTCTCCCGGGTGCTACCACCAGGCCAGTCAGCTAGATGGGAGCCTGAGGGAGGGCGTTGAACATCCTCCGGGCTCAGCCCCAGGGTCATAACGACGTCCATCAAGACCCCGTCCTTGCCAGCTTGGAGGGAGCCTGGCAGCGGGAGAATTGAGATCTAACCCCAGAGCGAGAATACTTAGAATATTTTCCTCTCTCGGGTGCTACCACCAGGCCAGTCAGCTAGATGGGAGCCTGAGGGCGGGTGTTGAACATCCTCCGGGCTCAGCCCTAGGGTCATAACGACATCCATCGAGGCCCCGGCCCTGCCAGCTTGGAGGGAGCCTGGCAGCGGGAGAATCGAGACTTAACCCCAGAGCGAGAATACCTAGAATATTTTCCTCTCCCGGGTGCTACCACCAGGCCAGTCAGCTAGATGGGAGCCTGAGGGCGGGCGTTGAACATCCTCTGGGCTCAGCCCCAGGGTCAAAACGACGTCCATCGAGACCCCGGCCCTGCCAACTTGGAGGGAGCCTGACAGCGGGAGAATCGAGACCTAACCCCAGAGCGAGAATACTTAAAATATTTTCCTCTCCCGGGTGCTACCACCAGGCCAGTCAGCTAGATGGGAGCCTGAGGGCGGGCGTTGAACATCCTCCGGGCTCAGCCCCAGGGTCATAACGAAGTCCATCGAGACCCCGGCCCTGCCAGCTTGGAGGGAGCCTGGCAGCGGGAGAATCGAGACCTAACCCCAGGGCAAGAATACTTAGAATATTTTCCTATCCCGGGTGCTACCACCAGGCCAGTCAGCTAGATGGGAGCCTGAGGGCGGGTGTTGAACATCCTCCGGGCTCATCCCCAGGGTCATAACGACGTCCATCGAGACCTCGGCCCTGCCAGCTTGGAGGGAGCCTGGCAGCGGGAGAATCGAGACCTAACCCCAGAGCGAGAATACTTAGAATATTTTCCTCTCTCGGGTGCTACCACCAGGCCAGTCAGCTAGATGGGAGCCTGAGGGCGGGTGTTGAACATCCTCCGGGCTCAGCCACAGGGTCATAACGACGTCCATCGAGACCCCGACCCTGCCAGCTTGGAGGGAGCCTGGCAGCGGGAGAATCGAGACCTAACCCTAGAGCGAGAATACTTAGAATATTTGCTGAGTGTTTTTGATGCTCTTCCATGGAAGTTCCGCCACATATCATGTAATTGTTACGATTATTATGAACAAAAAGGAGGCTCAAATGAGTGAAACACATTGCATTAAAAGAATTGAGGCACATACAAACATTCAGGGATAGAAGCGTTTCAGGTCGTCGCCGCTCCAGGTGTGGCTCAAAGTCTCGACCTTCACATTTTGGAGGCGGTACCCTCCCGATTTTAATGCCTCCTTTACGATGTAGAGCCCCTCCCAGTTTGGATGGAGCTTGCCCACGGCCGCCGATCTTCCCGCCGCATCCACCTTCTTTAGAACCAGGTCGACTTCCACAAACTGCTTGACTCGGACATGTTTGTCAAAATACTTAGCCATTCTCCGCATGACTTCCTCCTGCTGAACTGCTGAGAGGTCGCGCACTTCTTCTATCAAGTCTAAGGAGAGCCGCTGTTCTCCCTCATTTTCAACTCTCCACTCCTCCTTTCCAGCTTCCGCCTCAGCGACCCTGGGAGTACGGACCTCAAGTTCAATGGGGAGCACCGCCTCGCTTCCGTGAGATAGTTTAAAAGGCGTCTCCTCCGTGGCGGTGTTGGGAGTAGTCCTCAGGGCCTAGAGGACCGAGGGGAGTTGCTCTACCCAATTCCCCTTCAAATTTCCCACCTTCTTTTTCAGGAGGTTCACGATAATCTTGTTGGCCGCCTCCACCTGCCCGTTGCTCCTTGGGTGGTGGACAGATGTGAACCTGAGGTCAATCCCGAGCTCTCCACAGAACTTGATGAACTCATTGCTGGCGAATTGTGGTCCGTTGTCGGTGACGATGTCTTGGGGCATCCATGACTGCAGATGATCTCCCCCCATATGAAATTTCGAATGATCTGCGAGGTCACCTTGGTCAATGCCTTCACCTCCATCCACTTGGAGAAATAGTCGATCATTACCAGCAAGAATCTTCTCTGCCCGCTTGCCTGGGGGAAGGGACCTACCAAGTCCATTCCCCAAATTGTGAAAGGCCAAGGGGCCGTGATACTCCTGAGTCGCTGAGCCGGTTGTAGTTGGAGGGGGGCAAACAGTTGGCACTTATGGCATTTTTTGACAAATTCTAAGGCATCGTGCCCTAGGGTAGGCCAGAAGTAGCCCTGCCTGATGATCCTTCCTTCCAGGGTCCGACCTCCCGAATGGCTCCCACATTCCCCGGAGTGGACCTCTTCCAAAATCCTCGACACCTCCCCCTCCGCCACACAACGAGCCATTAATCCCGAAAGGGTCTTGCGGTAAAGTTGCCCGTCGCGCAAGAGGTAATATGCTGACTTGTACTTGAGCTTCTTTCTATCCATCCCTTCTGGGTACTCTCCCGTGGACAAGTAGGTAGTGAATGGGTCCATCCATGTGGATCGCCGATCTATCTCCATCAACTCTCCTTCCTCCAGGGATGGGTGAAAAAGGTCCGTGATAGTGCCCCCCCACCCGAGGGCCGCGCTTGGCAAGGTGGTCGACTTGTTCACTTTCCTCCCGTGGCACATGCTGAATGGAGAAGGTTTGGAACCCCCCAATAATTCCATTAACCTTGGCCAAATATTGTTGCAGGGTGGGCTCCCTCGCCTCGAACTCCCCGTTGATCTGGGAGGCTACTACCATAGAGTCAGTGAGGACCTTCACATCATGCACTCCCAATTACTTGGCCAGGCACAGTCCTGCGATCACTGCCTCGTACTCGGCCTGGTTGTTGGTTATGGAGAAATGTATCACCACCGTTTGCTCAATTTGGGTCCCTTGGGGACTCTCCAAGACGACCCCAACCCCCAAGGAGTGTTTCCCTGAAGCCCCATCCACCATCACCTTCCAAGGGATGGGGAAAGTGAGTTTATCTCTTGCTACCTCGACCACATAGTCAGCCAGGAAGTCAGCCATTGCTTGCGCCTTGATCGCGAGTCGAGGGACAAAGGAGATGTCAAACTCGCTCAACTCCACCGACCACTTGGCGAGTCTTCCTGAGTGCTCCACTCCCTCGAAGATGTTGCGGAGGGGGTGGTCGGTTACCACCTGGATGGAGTGTGCCTGGAAGTAGGGCCTGAGCCTCCGGGCCGAGATGATTAGAGCGAAGGCCAACTTCTCCAAGATGGGGTAGCGGAGTTCTGCCTTTCTCAGAACCCTACTCACATAATAGATGGGCAGCTGCTTCCTCCCCTCTTCCCGAACTAAGACAGAACTTACTGCCTCAGCCCCGACCCCTAAATACAAAAACAAGTCCTCCCCCTCCTTCGGCCCTTAGAGCAAGGGGGCCTGAGTCAACTGCCTCTTCAAGGCCTGGAATGCCTCCTCGCACTCCGGGGTCCACTCGAACTTCCGACCTCCTCTCAAGGTTTTGAAGAAGGAAGAACACCTTTCCCCGGCCCGGGATAGGAACCTGCTCAGTCCTGCTAGCTTCCCCGTCAGTCGTTGTACCTCCTTCGCATCCCGAGGTTACATCAACTCCATAATAGCCCGGACCTTGTCAGGGTTGGGTTCGACTCCGGCGGGGGTGAGGAGATGACCCAGAAATTTGCCTTTGCTTGCCCCGAAGATGCACTTCAGAGGATTCAACTTCATCTTGTATTTACGCAGGGTGCCAAAGGTCTCCTCCAGATCCTGGAGGTGAGAATCGACCTCCCGACTTTTTACCATCAGGTCATCCACATACACTTCCAAGTTCCTCCCCTTCTGTCCCTGGAATACACGGTCCATCATCTTCTGGTATGTTGCCCCTGCATTTTTTAACCCAAAAGGCATCATCTTGTAGCAGTAGCATCCATCTCCTGTGATGAACGAAACATTTTTTATGTCAGGAGGGTGCATCCTGATCTGATGATAACCTAAAAAAGCATCTAAAAAACTCATCACAGAGAAACCAACGGCTGAATCTACCAGCGCGTCGATTCTAGGCAAGGGGTAACAATCTTTCGGACATGATTAATTAAGAAGTGAAAAATCTACACACATCCTCCACTGGCCGTCCCTTTTTTCACCATTACAACATTCGAGACCCAGCCGGGGTATTGAATTTCGGAAACGAAGCCGGCCTTAAGGAGCTTGGCAACTTCCTCCCTGATTGGTTCGGCCAGCTTGTCCGTGACAGACCTCCTCTTCTACTGGATGGGGCGAGCCTCAGGGTCTAGATTGAGACGGTGGCAGACGACGTCAGCATCGATCCCAGGCATTTCGACTGCGCTCCAAGCGAAGACATCCACGTTCTTTTGGATGCACTCCAGCACCCTGCCTTGATCCTCCGGGGTCAGCCCCCCGCTGATGCGGACCTTCTCCACCCTGCCATCCTAGGTGAGAACTTCCATCCCCACTACCTCCTCGGCAACCTCCAATCGGGACTGCTCCTCCCACTCTGCGATGTCCTCCCCTCTTAGGGTAAGGACCTCCCCTCCTTCTACGATCATCGCCTCAACCGACTCCTCAGGGAGTACCTTGCGGGCTTCCCCTTCCATCCTTCCTTCTTCCCCGCCTTCTTCTCCTACCTCCTGCCCTTCCTTCTCCTCCATCCTTCTCCCCATCTCTTCGGCCTCCTTTTGCCAAGAAATGGAATTCACCGCCGTCACGTAGCATTCCCGAGCTGCCTTGGGGTCGCCGCAAACCCGGACCTGGATCCCCTCCACGTTGAACTTAAGACATTGATGGAAGGAGGAGGGGACGCAGCGGAAGGCACTGATGAGGGGCCTTCCGAAAATGGCGTTGTAGCTGCTGGGGGCCTCCACTATGACGAACCGGCAGTTCCTTGACTGCCCCCTAAGCTGACATGGAGTCCCACTCCCCCCTCTACTTCTTTCCTCTCCCCCAAAAAACCGAAGAGAGGCCCATCGGAGGCCAGCACTCTCTTGGCTTCTACCTGCATGGCATCGAAGGGCTTCTTGAAGATGATGTTGACGGAGCTCTCATTATTAATGAGGATCCGGGAGACTGTGAAATTCTCGATGGCTGTCTGGATGACCAGCGCATCGCAAAAGGGGTCATCATGACCCGTCATGTCCTCCCTTGAGAAGGTGATCCTCTCCTCTGGGGGTGGAGTCTGAGATGTGGAGCCGATGCTCCTTCGGTACATGGTGTGGAGGCTTGCCTTCCGAGAAGCCTCGACTCCCACCCCCCCCCCCCCATGGATCACTCCGATCCCTCCTCGAGTCCCCACATCGGACCGGTCTTCGCAACGATCCCCCTCCGCCTGAGGCCGGACTTCCTCAATCCGCACCTCCTGATGATTCCGCTGCTGCTGCTGCTGCTCCCTGTTCTCCCGCATCTCGAGGAACTCTGGACACGTGATCATCGTGTGCCCCTCCTCTTGATGGTAGTCACAATAGGGCAGGTCTACCCTGACCTCCCTCCTCCTCCTTAGATGTACTCTCCTTCTCCCCCCCCAAGGCGATAGCAATGGCCTCCTCCTGATCGGGAAGAGGGGGTCTCTGGCCTCGCCTCCCACCTAGGGGTGGAACTGGCCGCGCCCACCTTGGCGGTTATCTCCCCCCTGATAACCCCTCTGTGGCCCTTGATCCTGCCATTCCGGCCTCCAACCCAATCGGTTATTCGGCTCCTGATGCCGCCACCTGGGCTGCTGCGGTTGCTGTTCTCTCTGCCGGGGCTCGACCCTTCTCTCCTCCTGGGCTCGACCTCCCCTTAGATTTTCCTCCTCCACGGCCCACCTGACAACCCTCCGAGCGAACTCTGGATGTGCTGCCTCCATGTCGGCCTCCCTTGCCGCCATTTCCAGGAGGGCTTCGAAAGACACCGGAGGCATCCTCTTCAACTCCATGGCGAAGAACCCGGGTTGGAGACCCAGGGTGAAGGCAACCATCATGGTGTGCCCTGACATCTCTTGTACCTTGGACAGTTCCTCCTAAAACCTGTCCAAGTAACTTCCCAGGGTCTCCCCTACTTTTTGCCTGATACAAAACAAGGACTCGACCTCCCTCTTCCTTTTCTTTGAGGTGGTGAATCTCAACATGAATCCCCTGCGCAAGTCCTCAAAGAAGTAGATGGAACCGGCCGGGAGCTGATGAAACCACTCTCTCGCTTTATCCCTGAGGGTGATGGCAAAGAGCCTACACTTGAAGCCATCCGACATCTGTCAGATTGATACCACGTCTTCGAACCACTGTACATGCTGGATAGGATCTCCCTTCCCAGAGTAGTAGGACATCTCCGGCTCTCGGAACCCTTCTGGAACTGGGGCTGATGAAACGAATTCGCTGAAGGGACTTTCTCCCTCGTCTGGGCGAGTTGGGAACTCCCTACCCACCGTCTCACCGAATAGGTACTCGCCTGCCGAGCCTGGGAAGAGGACTCGCCCCCTCGGCTCGCGCTCCCCCTTGCTCGCGACCTCCTTCCCCGCGCGCCTGAGGGGCGCATCGTTGCATAGTGCTGGATCGACGACTACGGGAACCGCTGGCGTCGTGCTCTCGGCTCGCATGCCGAGTGCGACCCTGACGAGACCGAGTACTTCCTCCCTAAGCTCCGCGGACATCCCCGCCGTCGCGGGAGGGGGAGGAGGTGGCGATCTTGCCCTGCCTGAACCTTGCCCTCCGTCTCTTGCCATCGGTCTTGCGAAAGATTTTCTGTGCTGACCACGCTCCACGCTCACCGCACCAAAGTGTTGAAACCGAAAAATTGGTCCCTGTGGAGTTCGACCCTTGCAGAAGGGGTGATCGCACACTTACTTCTCTATTCACAAGCCCAAGTGACAAGGGAAAAGGACCGGGGATAGACCCAAGGCTTCAGCACGGAGGTCCCAACACACACCCGGAAGATCTTAGAGCGCTTCCCCTCCTTAGCCAAGTGCTGAAGCTAAGGTACCTCAGAACGCGCTAGAAGACCGGGCACAAGAAAGCGTGCCTTCTGAGGTACCCCTTGGGTCCTATTTATAGGAAAAGATGATCTGCCAATATCCAGCCGTCACTGTTTTCGAGGACTATAGGCAATACAGAGGGGGTAACATGGTAAAAACACCCCGCAACTGAAGAGCAAGCTGGACTTGAGAAGATCCCATCGAGCAGGGGCGGCGAGTATGGGCGCGAGAGGGCTCCCCCCTGCGCCGAGGTGAAAAGCGGAGAGTGAGCTCGCCTCTCTCAGCGCCGCGGGAGAGGGCGTTGGATGAGCTCGCCTCTCTCAGCGTCGCGGACCTGTCTCGCCTGACTCAACGCCACTGGAGAAAGCGCTGAGTGAGCTCGCCTCTCTCAGCGCCGCGGACCTGACTTGCCTTACTCAACGCCACTGGAGAAGGCGCTGAGTGAGCTCGCCTCTCTCAGTGTCGCGGACCGGCTCGCCTCACCTCAGGCCTGGGAAAGTTGGGCCTGAAGCCCCTGCTCGCAGATGACGGTCGCATTGGCACTCGCCAACCCCTCGGCTCTTGACGAGCACGTACTCGGCCGGCCCCACAATGAATGGCTTCCTCTCGCCGGGCTCAGCTCCACGATCTTCGAGCTCGGCCCGATGATTGCCGAGCCCGTATTCGGTATGCTGGGCTCGACATACCCTGCTGAACTCGCCTGGGGATTGGGGGTGGTCTGGGCCGACCGGATCGGCTCCTGTTAGCCCACTCGCTGGATACGGGGTTGTACACCTGCCTCTGATACCACTTGAAAGTCTATCTAGTGTCAACTAACTTCACCGATGGGGGGGGATAGGTGATCTGCAGTCTTTTGCAGAATTAAAAATTAACCTGCACAAACAACAAACACAGCACAAAAAAGCACACCAGAAATTATAGTGGTTCCCCGATTTGGGTATAACCACTCTCCCCCTTCGACCTATCTCCCAACAAGGGACGACTCAGGTCACTTCACCAACAGGATTGAAATCCAATCCTCTCACTATGGAAGAAACCCTTCCACCCTAAGGAGTCACTACTCCTGCACCACGGGTTGCACCCAACCCTTACAATGAGGAAACAAAGTTCCTTTACAACAAAGTTAAAATAGAATGTACAAGAAATACAAACTACGTTTGGAGAACCCGATGTCCCTTTTCGTTCAATGAAGCTTTCTTGATGAAGACGAAGAGTCCACGATCGGAGCACTCTCTTGGAAAGGATCTTCCCAAGATCGACGGCGACAAGTGAATGCGGCGGCGATGCTCTGTAGATCCAAACTTCTTGACGAAGCAAGCAAGGTCTACCAACAATCTCAATCGGATCAGTCGTCTCAATCGTTTCGGAACGAAGAGCTATCCTCGTTCAACAAACTGAGAGACAAGAGATCTTGAGAGAGAATCGTGAGATGCTATGCTTGCCTCGGTCCTATCGTCGGACGATCAAAGAGGATCTAAGATCTGCGGTAGCGACAACTTGCGAGCGGCGACGGCGAGCGGTGGAGTTCCGTGATCGGCTAGGTCACGCCCGGCGGCTAGTTCTTTTTCTCGTGAAGCTCTACTGTTCAAGTTCGAAATAAGCGAGTATATATGCTGTAAAACTACCCTAAGTGACCGTTGTGGGGACCACAAGAAGAAACCCTAAGCCCTGTTCAAACAATGCCTGATATCTTGGTTCGGTCCAGCGAGCAGGTAGAAATCGCCTAAGGCAAATTCGGCGGGAATCATTGGTGATTCTCGATGAATCGGCGAGAATCACTTATGATTCCCGTCGAATTATCCTTGGTAGAATTTTAGCTGAAAAGCTTGCCATCCGGAGTGAATCGGCGAGAATCAAAACCATTCTCAATGAATCGGCGAGAATGCAGAGTCATTCTCGACGATTCGGCGAGAATCACTTATTGATTCTCGAAGATTCCGATTTAGCAGAATTCTTGAAGGCGTTGAGTCAGCCGGATTCAGTCAGAGGGAATCAGCGAGTGATTCTCGACGATTCGGCGAGAATCACTAGTGATTCCCGTCGAATCGGCGAGAATCACTTAGTGATTCCCGTCGAATTTAACTTAGGCGAATCTTCATCTTTCTTCCCATGAGTTGGTCTTTGACCCATCCTTGCCCCTCTTCTACTCTTATTCTATCTCAGCCCTGTATTGAAAATAAGTACACTCCAATAGAGAGAGTGCACGTAAGCCAACACACTGATATCTGCTCAACGAGGGATTACGTTGCGCAAACCCGTGTATATTGACCCACTGCACCCTGACATTGGTGTGTACTTAGCGTGGAATAACTGCAAGCACAACTTGAAGACATATCATCAAATACAATGTGAATTCATCTTAGCTTGACAGGAGGCTTCTTCAAATCCAGGTAATTGTGCATACAATACCCAACAACAAGGCATTCTCACTTTGATCGATGTGCGATCGAAGGATAATCTGGCTGATCCACTGACGAAAGGAATGCCTAAAGACCGATCAATCAAAACAGTTGGGGAAATTGGACTTAAGGTGATTTAAGTTCAGCCTTAGTTTCAAGGTTAGGCGATTCAGTTCTGCCTTAGTCCAAATGTTTTGATTTTTCCACTTTCTTTTGTCAAAGCAAGCGTGTTGTGCTCCGCTGATGTTTGGGGTTGCTGAGTACGAATCTGGTGAGGTTTTTCATTCCACATTTGATGTTAACAACTTCATCTGGTTTCATCTTCCTTATCTAGGAGGAGAGTGTTATTCCACATTTGATAACAAAATCAGACTAGGCTTAACTCTTCTTCTATTTATTGGTTCCATTCCACATTTGATGAGTTTCAATTAACTTTAGAAGAATAGTAACCGTGACATTCCACAAAGGAACACAGATACAGTTGCGGTGTCCAGAAGTCCATAACATCGTTTCTTTGAAAATAGATAATGGATTCTGAGGTAGAACCTAAATGCTCTACACATGCTTCCTCATACTGTACTATGTTCATAAAAGTAGAACTAGATACTTGTACATTTTCACAGGATGAATTCCTTCTAAATGAACTTCTCTGTTGGAAATTATAGTGGCTGCTGCCAATGGAGGAGCACTTTCAGGTTGGGATCCAGGGGAAGATGACCTGCTGGACGTTGATTTCTAGAGTATAATTTGGTTTTTCTTCTGATTAGAGCATTGTTTAGCTCTTATTTCTTTCACTTATTTTGTTTGGACTTTATTGCTCTTTAGTTGGTCATGAGATACTAGGTGTTCTGGTACCTGTGCTGTGATTGTACTTTTGACTTTATTATGATCCTGTTAAAATTTTCCATTTATTCTTATGCATGCATACAACTGCTCTATTTATGTCTAATATGTTCTGACAAGTGTGATGGACACGGTTGTGTATTGAGTCGAATTTTGGTTGAACATTACACACATAACCCCTTTTCCCAACGCCGGTCTCACCACGGACATAGGAGGAAATTGTTAAGGTATTTGGTTATATGTCACGCATGTCAGGACCGACTCGGAACGACCCATTGGGTTTCGTGTCACTAGAGTGTAACGACTCTACGCTAGAGATACTATATAAGGCCATTCCACATCTGATGAGCCTTAGTGGACTATCTTGAGCGGAGCCTAAACATTTACATCCTATTAGAGTTAGGTATAGTTCTGATTCCCATGGAGCCACCTAGAGGGGGAAATTAGGGAGGGTTAGTTTGGTGCTTTCGTGAACAGTAAATAAAGTATATTAGTTCTTGAGCGATTGAGATTTTGTGGGCCCTCTTGTGAGTGAGGTAGAGAGTGAATTAATTTCGTGGAACCACTTGTGTGAGATTGACTGAAATTAGGTTGTTTTGTTTGTGTCTTCTTTACTCTATTGAGTGTTTGAGATTTTGTGGAACCACTCTTGAGTGTGAGAGTGAGCGAATTGCTTCCGTGGTGCCCGTGTGCGATAGAGGCCAACCTCAGAGTGGGATATCGAAGGTGATGAGGAATTCCTTGCGGGATCGCCGCCGACGTCGATATTGGAAAGACGCTTCTTTTTGTTGGTAACTTGACTCTTTCTATTCCTTTGTGTGCGTCTAAATTTTCTCTTAGGATAAGTAGATTCATTGTTTGGTTTTTGCCCGGATTTTGTCAGCGAACGCTACGTCGAAAAATCAAAATGGAAACGTATTTGGTGTTCACGATTTTTGTTTTACTACGACAAAGGGAAAAGAGCGAAAGTTGTGAACCTTTTTCCCCGGATCTAAAATTGAACTATTTTTCAAGTGATTTCAATTTTTTGAACAAAATAGTAATTTTATGCTTTATAAAAACTAAAAGTTGCATCTTTTCTTAAAGTTCATGCAACGACCACTCAAGTTTCAATTCTTCATTACATGCATTTATGTTTTCCTAGAAATAGCCGACAGACGCGCAAACTCTATGCGCCATCCTACATCACATCCTCTCTCATCTAAGCCCTAGGTCTAGAAAAAACTTTTCTTCCATCATCACTCTCCCTTCCCCATCTCTCTCATGTATAGATCAGACGGCTCATATGCTTTTAATGGTATTATATATGACCATAAAATTTTAAATAACTTTCTTTTAATATAGTTTAGATAAGAAGATTCTCCAAAGCTCACAGCGGAAGGGGGAATAAGTGGACAAGGAGTTCTTCATATCAGAACAGCTGGAGTCAGACCACGAAGACACCAACCTGAACTTAGGATAAAGGTCGTAGTAGGTGGATTAGGGTCTTTCCTCCACTAACCACTCTAGCAGCCTATGCAGCACTTATATTTTGAACCTCAATGCCATCTCGCCGCAATCCATAGAAAACTTTAGAGTCATTGTTACAATGACCCCGGCAAGCACACATGATCGTAGATGAGATTCTGGACTGTAGGGAAAAACCATGTTGATTTGAAGAACATAGTCTATAGAAGTGATAAATAATAGAAAGGTTCTTAGAAACATGTACAGGATTTATGCTTACGTTTAATTCAATGTAATTTTACTGTTTCATTGTGTCCGTCAATGAGCCTATGTTTACTATCAGAAGATCAACTACTTTACAAAGATCAGATGAACTGAAGCAATTTTCAAGAGCGACTCCTCAATCATTGGGATGATATCGATCACTCAAAAGAATGTTCTATTAAGCAACATTTGATCCGCACTCGACTCATGTTATTCAGAGATAAGCAAATGAGGGCTTTAAGCCGATCCTCAAGATAAAGTCATGATGGAAATTTATTCAGAAACGAACAAATAAAAGGAATATTCAGTCGTTAGTCAAGCAAAAGTTGACAACTAAAAATCATTCAAAAGAGAAGAGCAAAGAAGACTCATTCAGGAAACATCAAGCTTAAGTCAACTATCAAAGACGTGTTACAAAAGTCTATATTAGCCGCAAAACCCAGTTTGTCAAAGGTAGGGCAAAATAAAAGATTGAAATCAACTATCTCTAGGTACTGTTGTTAATAGAAAGTGACAATTTCTATTTAGCAAAAAGGAAAGAAAATAAGAGGTATACATATTATCCTCCTCTCAAGCTCCCAAGGAAAGATAAACAAATTATATGAAAGAAAATCTTCCTTACATTATGAAAACAAAAAAAAGATCGGTTGATTTCTAGAGAGAATCCACCATAGATTATTGCACGATTCCCTAGCTTTATCAGGGATTCATCTTGAAAATCCATCATCACGAGTTTTTGTATAGAGTTTTGAGAGTCCCTCTTCAAAGAATCTATTGTAAATGAGTTATAAGTGTCTCACATCAAAGACTCTATTTCTTAAGTTTCAAGAGTCTCTCTAATCAAAAGACTAGCATAAGAGGAAATAGTGATTTGCCACTATGGTAAAAGGAACATACCAGTATTCGGGAAACTATATAAATTCATTGACGACTTATCTAAAGTTAGATAATCTCATTTTCAAGATGTGGGACTATTACAAGAGGAAGAGGAATGACTATAATGGGCCATTAAATGGGCCTTTACAAGGTTGTTTTCTAACACTCCCCCACAAGCTGGAGCGTACAAGTCGTAGACACCAAGCTTGGATAAAAACTGATAGTATAATGGTCAAGAGAGAGCTTTAGTCAAAATATCAGCAACTTGTCCGCTAACGGCCGGAAACATGCTCCAATTCTATCTTCTTTGATTGAATTTTTTCTCGAATGAAGTGACAGTCAACTTCAATATTCTTTTTTCATTCATGGAAGACGGGATTCTTGGCAATATGTATCGCTTCTTGTCTGTCACAAAATAAGATTTTCAGAGATGAGATTTTGAGTCCCAAATCATTAAGAAGACTTTCAATCCAGGTTAACTCAGATAAAACAGCAGCCATAGCCCGGTACTCGGCCTCAGCAAACGAGCGAGCAACTACTGTCTGCTTCTTGCTACGCTAGGTAATAAGGTGTTTGCCAAAGTATGGTACAAAAACCAATTGTGGAACATCGATCATCAAGAAAACATGTGTAGTCAACGTCAGAATACACAACAAGAGATGGAGAGGTAGGTGGTTTGTAAACGAGTCCTTATAACAGATAAGGTTGTAGATGTCGGATGTCGGGTTCATGTCGGTTTGAGTTTGAAATATCATATGTCGAATTGCGGGGATATATCAGGGATATTTTACTATTGGATTTTAATATTTAAATAAAGATAACAGTATTTATAAACACATTTTTTTGCAAATAAGTAAAAATTTACAAAAAATAGCTACAGCAATGTACAGACAAATAAGTATTTATAACATTTTCTTTGAAATAATTTTAAATGATAAAGGAGAAGCCATGTAATTATGCAAAGTTGGAGGGGATTTTTTCTTAGCTATTATAAAAATCACTATGACGGAAGTTAACAAAATAATGTTAACATAAGTTAGAAGTGCATAGAAGAAATAAAAATCACTGCAGATTTACACAAGGAAAGGTATAAACTTAGTTATTGCAAGAAAGAAACTTAACTCTAGCATAAGTAAGAAGCTTACAGTAACAAACGTTTATTAAAACTTTTAGATCTTATGACTTGATCAATATAACTTCAAATAAAACTTTCAATTGTCGCAGAAACAAGAAGAAAGAAGAAGAAAGAAGAAGGGGGATTACAGTGGAGTGAAGTAGTAGAAATCCTAAAGCCCGACGTCGACTCCTCGCCTGCGATGTCGATTCGTAGAAAGCCCGACGACATCATCTACTCCTCGCCTGCGATGCTGATTCGTTGCCTCATCGCCGAAGAAGGAGTTATCGAGTGTCGACCATTCCGCTTTAGCGACTCTCCCATAAAATTTAGGGTAGAGCGAGAAATGCTGAATGCGTGAAATGGACTCATGAAGTTGAAAAATATGGGTCTCGTGTACTTTGTTTTTTTATATATTAAATATAATAACTGAAATATCGGGTTAGAGATATATCGATAAATCAGGATATATCACTATTTTTTTACAAAACGATATTTTTGTCAAACAAATCGATTTCGTTGCGGTTTACACACAAAAAACCTTTATGTCGGCCGACATGTCCGACATGTCGGCCGATATCTACAACACTGATACCAGAGCAGTCATTAGATATCTGAGAACACAATCAATAGCTTGGAGATGAGATGTCTGAGGAGAATGCATAAAATGACTCATAACCACCACAACAAATGAGATATCGGGTCGAGTAACCGTAAGATAAATCAGAACCTTGTGCAAAAAGCTTGTGATTTACATCTATAGGGGTATCCGCGGGTTTGCACCCTGAGTAGACAGCATCTTGTAGGAGGTCAATACAGTATTTCCGTTGGGATAAGACGAGACCAACAGGTCTCTTGCGACTTCAAGCCCAAGGAAGCATCAAAGATTTTCGAGATCTTTTGTCCGAAATGCTGAGTTTAAATGTTGCTCAAAGGATTGACAATGCTTGTGTGACCCTTGAATCCCAACCCCTTCTTACTCTTTTGGGAGGTGAAAGAGTCTATCAAGTGTAGCACTGAACTTGACTTATAATAACTAGCCACTATTCTCTTTTCCCTCTCCAAAAGCACTTCTAGGTCTTTTATTCTATTTTCCTGATACTCTATGGTGCCTAAAAGGATAAAGGAAATAGTTTCTAGTTCACTATTTTCGCTCAACTTCAGTTCCAACAGGGAAGCTGAGTTTGTATGCTGGAAGCAGCAAGCTGAAGAGAAGAAATCTCCTTAGCCTACTTCTTAGCCAACTACTGTCTTTTCTCGAAGACATTCAACAAGACACTATATTTGTCAATAACATGATTGACATCTTCCTCAAATTCAGAATCTCCTTCATCATTTGATGAATGAGCTTCTGAATTTGGGCTGGTCTCATAACCTGACTTAGAAGAAGACTTAGACAGAAAGTGTACCTCTTATTGACCAGGCTGATCCTGGCTAGATTCTTCATCAGTCCTAGCCATCAGCCCATAACAGCAGGTGCCTTCTTCTTCTTCATCCACCTATGTATCACCATCTGATTGTGATAGAGGGGCCCTGACTTCAATCCTGACAGCAGGATGATCTTCATCAGCTTCTTCAGTAATAGCAGCCAGCATCTCAATGAGGTCTGATTCTTCAGCTTCTACTTCAGCAGAGTATAGCCCTATGTAGTCTTCATCTTCATCTTCCTCTTTTGACTCTGATGAGGAGGAGTCAGTCCAGTTCTTCTGCTTCTTAGTAATGAAGGATTTTTCCTTCTTGCCTTTTTGTTGGTGGTCTTTCTTCTCACCAGATTCCTTTCTTTTGACAGGCCAGTCGGCTATTACATGCCCTGGCTTATTTCAACAATAGCAAACCACTTTAGATGAAACATGTTTGCTGGGTTTAGAACTATACATGTTCTCCTTATAGGATTTCTTCTTTCCCTTGTAGTAGTCTTCCTTGCGATAAGAGGAGGAGGAGGGCTTGCTTCTCCAGTGTTTCTTCTTCATGAACTTATGGAACTTCCTGGAGAAGGCAGTCTTCATCTAACATATGACAGTCTGATGTGCTGGTCTCTAATCTTTCTGAGTCAGATTCAACATCCCTCCTTGGTGGAGAAGGGCTCTTCCTTCTGCTCCTTCTTGAGGCTTCAGACTTGAATGCCACATTCTTCTCTTTAGCTTGGGACTTGCTGACTTTCTCCTCCTCTTTCCTGGCAGTCAGCTGCATCTCATAAGAGAACAGCTTCCCAAATAAGGTTAGTGGTGGATTGTCAGCTAGCTTGGCTATCTCTCCGATGGCACAGATCTTAGTATCACAGTCTCTGGTTAGAGATCTGAGAAACTTATCATTCAGTTCATAGGTGATGAAGACTCTACCATATGTCCTCAGCTTATTGACAATCCTGAAGAATCATTCATAGCATTCAGCTATGCTATCAGTTTTGCTCTGCTTGAAGGCCTCAAACTCATGATTGAGCATGGACTTTCTATCGTCTCTCACTTCTTCATTTCCCTCCATATAGACCATAAGAGTGTCCCACATTTCCTTGGAGGTCTGGCAGTGCACAAGATTCTGGAA
This sequence comes from Platanthera zijinensis, assembly GCA_039513925.1. NCBI lineage: Eukaryota > Viridiplantae > Streptophyta > Magnoliopsida > Asparagales > Orchidaceae > Platanthera > Platanthera zijinensis. The sequence continues at coordinate 185,137,556 of CM077088.1, read as the reverse complement.
AGTGGAGTCATCTATGACACTCACAATTATATTTTGTGCCCTCTTGTCTATTGTGGCCAGAATAACTTCATCCTTTGTCATATCTGCAAAGGTCTTAGGTGTCTGGACATTAACATCTAGAGCTGAGACCTTCATAAGGATGAATGGTCCCTCTTTGACTGTGACAAAAATTCTAGGGTCAGCTGCTTCCATAAACAACCTAACCCTCTCCTTCCAGATGTCAAATCCTTCCTTCTTATAGATTGGAAGCTTCATGACACCCAACTCCTTATAGTTCACTCCTAAACCCATAAGGACAGATTTTCTTACTGACCTTAGAGATCTACTCAGACTATTAAGTCCTTAAAGAGTAACCTCCCTCTGATATCACTTGAAAGTCTTGTTTTCAAGGTCAGTTAAACACCTAGAGGGGGGGGGGGGGTGAATAGGTTTTAGGTCTCTTTTTATTTATTTAGACCTTAACTGATTTTGATGATCTTAGTGATTAGGTTACTTTGACTTTCAAGATCAATCACAGATGACACATTTGATTTATAGTGGTTCCTCAGTCTTGGGTACGTCCATTGTCCCTCCCACCTCTCTAATAGTGTGTTAGATAAGGCACAACACCAACACTCGGCTCTTAGGATCTTACGACACAGATCCCGTAGGACCTCTCAGTTTTCTCCAAGACCTACCACTCGGGCACTAAGCCCTACCTCATATCCAAAGGATCCTATAACTCAGGCCTAAGTCCTACACTCAGATCCAAAATGGATCCTACTCTCAGATCAACAAATGATCCTACCTCAGCCTTTATAACACATGCCTAAAACTTGGATTCACACAGGAATCTTACCTCTCAGCCTTTATAGATCAGGCCTACACTCATATCCTAAAGGATCCTACAGGATAAGCAATGGATGTGTTGATTTTGACACCAGAGGATTTCCCTGTGTCTGTTTTTCCTGGACAGAGATTATCTCAGCCCTAGCTCCTGCAGATATTTGAGAACTCTGCTCCTCCTTTTTCAGAATATGATTCTAAACTTGCAGTCATAGATGAAAATCGCTTCAGCTATCTCGATTCACTTTCAAGTTCACTGACCTGAACTTCTTCAGGCTCGACAAGAAGGCGAGGAAGAAGACGATGTTCAGCCGCAAGAATACGTAAACACAAAACCCTAATTGCTGTCGTCGACTCAGCCAATCTTCCCCTTTTATTGTACACTGATCAACGGCTCTTTTTTATGTGGGCTCAACCTTAATTGCTAGAATATCACCTTCCTTTTACACAAGAAGACAACCAATTGGACATCGACTCCATTAACGCTATTCTGCAGCTTTCCTGCAACTATTTTGAACTGCGTTGACTTTGCTGACGTCACCCCTTTGTGGACTTAGCCAAATTCTTAGAATCCACTCAGGCGTTGAGTGGCGTTGAGTGAATGACCTTCACTTAATGATTCTATACTTAGTCATCTTGTAGCTTCCTTGGCATTGAGTGGCGTTGAATGAAAGGCCTTCACTAGACTCTCTTAGACTTAGCTTAGCTTTTTGCTCTTTCTGCATCTTAGGCATTGAGAGCATTGAGTGTGGCTTCATCACTAAACACTTTTTTGCCTTAGATTATTTTCTGCTTCTTCAACAACCTTGGCGTTGAGAGCGTTGAGTGTAGCTTCATCACTCAACGCTTTTTGTCTTTGATTATTTTCTTCTTCTTTAGCAACCTTGGCGTTGAGAGCGTTGAGTATAGCTTCATCACTCAACGCTTTTATACTTGTTCGCAACTGCTCCACTGCATGGCATTGAGAACGTTAAGTATCGCTTCATCACTCAATGCTTTTGTACTTAGCAATTTTTCTGTTTCACTCTTTCCCCTTAGCTTTGACTGCAAGATCTTGACTTAAAGCTTTCTATCATCTGGCATTTAGTGAACTGGCTTCACTCAACGCCTGTGGACTTAGACAAATTTTCCAATCTATTTTCTATGGCGTTGAAAGAATCAGTATGACGTTGAGTGAACTGGCTTCACTCAACGCTTCTGGACTTAGCTTATTTTTCTTTGACAAAAACTTTGCGACTTTGACTTAGGAATCAATACTCGACGAATTATGCCGCACGGCGTTAAGAGAGTTTACATCACTCAACACCTCTGGACTTTGCTATTTTTCTGGCTTCCACTGCTTAGGCTTTGATAGACCCGACTTTATTTAGCGCTTTTTGTGCTATGGCATTGAGTGAACTGCCTTCACTCAACGCCTGTAGACTTCGATGCATTTCTTTATCCAGCTTCCTTCCTTAAGCCATCTTGCATTAAGTGAGCTTGCTCCAATCAACGCCTGTGGACTTAGACAATTTATTGCCTATCCAGTTAACTCCTTTGTGTCCACCTGTCCTATTATTGTAATAAGGACTAACCTACATGCATTAACTTGCAACCATATCAAATACAACTTGGTGTATATCATTGACTTGTTTGACTTCTTATAAATCAGGGACATTGGGATTAATGGACCCAACAGTTGGTGACTTATACTATGGCGAAGGCAAGTCATAGTTCTCAGAGGGAGGTTAGTGATTACCTAGATAGGGCCATGGAGCGGGCAGCGACTTCTGAGGGTGATGAGGACTTGGTGATGTCCAGTGGGGGGTTGAGCTGTGATTCTCAGGACCCGGCTTTGAAGCATCGTCACAATGTTAGTTAGAACCCACACTTATTTGCGAAGGCGCCAAGAGGGTAGGTTCAGATGTAGAGGAACGCTTCAAACATTAGGGCCGCCCAAAGGTTTATTCGTCCTATTAGGGGGACGCATCCCCTTTAGTTAATAATGTCTAACATCCTCTTTTTGAATTATTAGGGGGGTGGGGGTGCGGAAGAAGGGAACACACAACTACCTCCAGACCTTACCCTTCAACATAACTTAGGCCTGGTGGGACTTCTGGAAACATAAGTAGAGGATATTCTTCGATCATAGGTGGACAGGCTGGCCATGCGTGGGTGGGATTTCGTTCACCAACCCATAGTGGGTAAGTCGGGAGACATTCTTGTTCTGTGGAAAACCGAGGACACCCTTTTTGAGCTAATCGAGGCTAGGCCACAGTGGGTGGTGGCCTGGGCTGACTTCAGGGGCCTCCCCACATGCTTATTGCTTTTATCTATGCTAATAAGTGTTAGTGTATATTTGGACAATTAACAGGTTCGGAGGCTTAACGGGTCATGTCGGGTACACGGTTAACCCATACCTGTAGTAACTCCTAAGGGTTTTGCCTATTTATACCCACCTAGGGGCAACGGGTAGGGGATTCCACCTAGATCCCCATCCGGATGCTTTGAGCAACTTCCACAAACTCGAAGTAACTGCCCGAGGTTGCTCGTTCGTCCCGTCTCCCGTAACCGCTCTCAATTTCTGTGAATCGGTGGATTTCCAAGCCTGGAATCGGAGGCAGACGAAGCAGTTTTCCGCTCGATTTCTTATTTCGCCGCCTCTGTTCACGCAAGAGGATCGATCGGGAGTTGATCCGTCCGCTGCCGTTCCCCGTCTAGTCGGGATCGAAATCGAAAAAAAGGAAAAAAAAGGGATCCTGCCACTGTCTTCTGATCGCGAAGAGAAAGGGCTTGCCGCCGTCCTTGATCGGAAAAGAAAAAACGCGGAGAGATCTGGTCACAGTTTCACGCAAGAGAAAATTCGTGGCCGCCGGTGTTAGCATTCGTGGCCGCCGGTGTTAGGAGGATCTCCTCCGCCTACAGCTTTCTCATAGCGGGTCGCCGCCAAAGAAAAATCTCGCAGCTCTTTGAGAATCCGTCGTCGACTGCAAGGACGCGAGCAAGAAAGGTTCTGGCCGCTTGGTTTTGGAAACGGTGTGAAGAAGAGAAGGCTCTCCCGGTTGCTGTCTCGTTCCCGACGCCAGATAACGAAAAAAAAAACCTATTTCCTTACATCCAAAAGTTTGACGGATCTCTCCAGATTTCCACATTCTTGACTTAGATCTGTTAAAGGCAAAAGCAAGAGGGAAGCCTTTCAACAAGTGGAGTGTCTTCAACCATAGAATTGTCCTTGCCCAATTTATTGCTCTTGTCAACTGTTGACTGTCTTCAACCGGTGGAATCCTTGACATTAAGCAAGAGTGTTTTTTGGCTCTCTGGAGAAGGATCAGAGATAGTAACACACAATGATGAAGGGGACCAATTTCTCGTCTCCGGTGCCGATGATCAAACTGGAAAAATTCACGGCGACCGAGTTTACCGATTGGATGCTGAATACCCAGTTTGGAATTAAGTATCTGAACGTGTTCTACACAGTTCAGTCTAATCGTGCTGCCGTTATGGGGACTGAAGAGGAGGCCCAGTGGATTGCTGATGAGGACTTCTGCCGCGAATACCTGCTGAACTGCCTATCCTCCAGCCTGGCGAAGACGTACATCAAGATGAATACCGCCAAGGAAATCTGGGAAGCACTGGAGGAGCACTTCAGGCAAGAGGAGGATCTGTCCAAGGCACACCTAGTGGACAAATTCCACTCCTTCATGTTCGACGAGGAGAAGGCGATTCTCCCGCAGGTATCGGATTTTGAAGCTTTAGTAGATTCTTTACATAGTGAGAATATTTCCCTGCCAGACAGCTTTGTTGCTGGCACGATTATTTTTAAGCTGCCCTCTACGTGGTATAACTTTAAAACTGAAATGTACCGCAAGAAGATGCAGGTCGGTCTCAATGACCTCAAGCGATTTATTCGCATTGAGGATGAGAATAATAATCGACACGCTTTAGAAACTGTTAGCAGGCAGAAGGCTGCGGCTAACATGGTTCTCAGTTCTAAACGCGTGTCGAACCCTAAGAGGACCAGACCCTCCCATGGTAGCTCCCAGGTTGCAGGCCCTAAAAAACGCGTCAAAAAGTTCAAGGGCAAGTGTTTTAACTGCAACAAGTGGGGGCACAACGCATCTGACTGTAGACTCCCCAAAAGGGAAAGGACCAAAGCACCACAAGAAGGCAACCAAGCCAATATGGTTAGCCTAGCTGAGTCTTCCAATTTTGTTATGATGGTTGGAAACGCTAAGGCCAACACGGAGTGGTACTTGGATTCGGGTGCGACGTGCCACGTTTGCAACAATGCTGATCTTATGACAGGGCTCACTGCTGTAAAAGAATCTGTTACAATTGCAAATGGCGAGACAGCTGACGTCTTGAAGGTGGGGAATGCAACGCTGCTGCTATCCTCAGGTAAGACTCTAACTCTAAAAAATGTTAAGTTTATTCCTTCTCTAGCTGCTAACTTAGTGTCTATAAGTTTATTATGTGATGCATGTATGTCTTTTACTTTTTGTAGCGGTAAAGTAACACTGTCAGTTAACTCACACTATTTTGGATGTGCATACGTCCAAAATAGGATGTACCGACTAAGTCTAGCAAATGATTTAGTTCAACAAGTTCAAACAAACTTAGTTAGCCCTAAGACTCTACATGAGAGACTAAGACACGTGAACTATAGGAAGATGTTCCAAATAGCTAGAACTCACCAGATCACATTAGACACTAAGTTACCGCCTGAGAAATGTGACGTGTGTGCTCAGACTAAGATCACTAGGAAACCTTTTGTAAGACCCCCCTGCCGGAACACAACACACGACACGAGGGGAGTCTTATGCCCGAAATAGCCGCCTTGCGGTAGCACTAACTCACGGGTTAGCCTTTACCATAAGACGCCTATTCCGCCGGCTACAATCCATATCACAATAATTATGCCAACCCAACCATAACAGAAAAGTAAAGCTAAAAGCAGTTCAGTTCACAGCTAAGTTAAAGTCCAAAAATAGCGGAAGATAACAAGCACAACAGGCTTGTACAAAAGAAACAAGAGTCTAGAAATGTTTTGCCAAACGGCTACATGAAAACACTCACTACTGTCACTGACGGTGCCGATGGCACCACCACCTCAGGTCCTATCATCCGGGCCTGGCTGTCCTGCTGCATAGTCCGTTGCCGCTCTACCTGCGGGGTTTCCTCCTAAAAAGGAAGACGTAGCAACCGTTAGTCATAAGACTAAGTGGCTTCACATCCGCTCCCCCGGCGACTCCTCGGCACCGGGCGGAGAAAGGAACACAGGTACAATATATATATATAAGCAAGTAAACAAGCAGGTGACAGTAAATATGGTGAAGTATAAACTACGCTACACAACTAGCAGTTCTACAAATATCAATAATATATGTCAGCAGGTATAACTAATTAGAATAGTAACCTAACTTATAAGAGTGCCCATACAAACTTATAAGTTAAGGATCGGCTTAACAATATAGTAACTCATCGTATAAGAGTGCCCATACAAACTTATACGATGAGGATCTTGTGTATGCAATGAATGACATGAAATGAATGTTATGCTATGACCGAATCATGCGCACGCACATGCAAGTTGCTATGTCGACACAGACTAGAAGTTCCCACTTTTCGAGCAGGTAGCTAACCTCTCAGGCGTCGTCCGTCGTGGCCAGACGGCGACAGTGGAGCGGGCGTCTCCACTACTAGGTGGTATCACACTACCTATCCTAGGCCCCCGTACGCCTCAACGCTAAGAACACAACAGCGGAGCTCACATGCGTACTACGGCTCAGAAGGGGTCTTGGGTAAATGTGCACCAAGAACACAGCCCAACCTGGCCTTTGATTTCGAACCGGATGGAACCTCGGAAACGCACGAGGTGCAAGCCCAACCGTTCTCATGGCGCGGAGGAGATCTCGGGTTATGGACACCAAGTATCTAACCCTACCGCCCAAGGTCTACCCATTGGCTCCCATCGGTGTGACGACTGGCGAACCCGTAGACCTGCCACAATCATTATCTCAACATCGCGACACGATGAATCGTCGCACATCACATGCCCCAAAACAACTCACTCGATGCCACCCGTAAGGAGACTTCAACTCCAAGCATCGGTTGTTAATAAACCCCTTGGGCTCGGATTACAGTTACAAAATACTCTTCACATAGTGTTCATCATGTTCACGTCCACCTATTCAATGGATTCACCTCAACACTACGCATCATAGATATGTTCAACACCAAATTGTATAAATATATCCTATACCAATCTCAACTCCTAATATCTAACCTTCCCATCCAATCCATTTCTCTACCATTACATGGTTATTCCCCAATACACAACCAAATGAGTAACCATGCTAAATTATAGCAACAACAACATTATAGATATATGGGAGCAAGATATCAAATGAGCAAATCACAATCATTGCAAGAGTGCTAACATTATAAATTAACAAGTGCATTAACATAGGATAGCCCAATACTAAAACTGGGATTCCCGGAGCTACAGGAATCCGATCACAATGCACAACCCCTCGTTGGAAAGGTATTTGCGAGGGATACGACTTTCGTGTTGAGTCGATCGCCCAGATCTGGTCGCAATATACCAGAAATTCAACTCGAATACGTACAGGAAACAGTTTCCTGTACAGGAATTTTCTCGAACGCAGCGGACTCGAACCAGCTTTCCGTGGCTAAAGGTATCGCATGGAAACGAGCAACCCCTCGTTGGAAAGGTAATTTTAAGGGCTACGACTTTCGTGTTGAGTCGATCACCCAGATTTGGCCATAACACCTCCGAAATTGGCCACGAAGGTCGCCGCGTGCAGAAATCAGATTTCTGCACGCATCTTAAGGCGAGATGAACGGCATCCGTTCATCTTCTTCCTTGCAACGACCTCGCATAAACTTCTCCAGAAATCACACCCAACCTTATTTCTCCTTTCAAAGCCAAACCCTCCACGAAAACCCCTCTCATCTCCCTTTTGAATGATGAGAAGGTTGAGGGAGACTAAACCTAGAAAACCTAGGCATGGCTTATCCTAAGAACTCTCCTCCTCACCATCAAGACTCTATGGAGTCGATGTCTCTCCTAAAATAACTATAGATCTAGAACCAAGGGAGAGGGGAGGAAGCTCACCTCAAGTCCAGCGGTACCACCATGGCCGGCCATGAGCCTCGCACTCCTTCGCGGCGGCATTGTTTTTCCCTTGACGGTGGCGGCGTTTTGATTCCTCCAAGGATGGCTCCGGCAAGCTCTTCCTCCTCCTCCAGCCAAGAACTCTCTCAGGAATTTCGGGGCAGAAGAAAGGGGAGTGAATGCTAGGGTTTCCAACTTTTTCCTTTTTATACATCGCATACACGGGTAGGCACACGGCCGTGTTCCTACCCGTGTTCGGGTGACACGGCCGTGTTGCCTGCCGTGTCTAGGGCCGTGTTCATCCCAGAACGACTTTCTGCCGTGTCGGGGTTGCGGCACACGGGTAGAGACACGGCCGTGTCTCGACCCGTGTCCTCGGCACACGGGTAGGGACACGCCGTGTCCCAATACCCGTGTACCTCTCTGACTGGAAGCCTATTTTTTTATGAGGCACACGGGTATGGACACGGCCGTGTCCATACCCGTGTCAGCCAGAAAGGCCATTTTGCCTTGTTTTCCTCATTTCCCGTACGTTCGCACCTGTTCCCCCACACCCCCATTGGGCTCACCACAGCCCCCTTGACTCAAATACGCAATCAAGGGGCCTAGCGCGAATTGGGACGTTACAAATCCTATAAACAAAATAAAAGATTTCGTCCCCGAAATCAGGGTAAGGCTATGGGAGTGAAACACATAAAAGGGAACTATGCTTTCAAATAATTTTTTTTTTTTTACCTGGAGTAAATAATTCCGGGTAGCGCTCTTGCATCAAATCCCTTGGCTCCCATGTGCACTCTTCCTTCCCATGATTAGACCATAGCACTTTCACCAAGGGAACACTTTTGCGGCGCAAGGTTCTTGTCTCGTTATCAACGATCCGCACCGGCTCCAGTCGCACAGACCTATCAGACGCCACGACACCATCCGCCGTGGGGATATACTGTTCAGCCCGCAGCAAAGCCTTCCGAAGCGACGATACATGGAACACGTCGTGAAGGTTCTCCAGCTCCGGTGGTAACTCCAATCGATAGGCCAGAGGGCCAATCCTTTCCACCATGACATAGGGCCCAACATACCTTGGGTTGAGCTTCTTGACTCCACGTACCCGCGACACTCCGTGCATCGGTCGAATCTTCAGGAACACCTTATCGCCCACTTGAAACTCCACCATACGGTGCCTTGCGTTGTAATATTTCGCCTGTCGGCTTTGAGCCTCTAGCATTCGATCCCGGATCAACCTAACCACCGCGTCCGTGTCATCAATATACTCATTTCCCAATGTCTTCGGATCTTCGTCTTGCACCCAGGACAAGGGTGTTCTACACCTCCTTCCATACAAAGCTTCATGAGGTGCCATTCCAATACTGGCTTGATGACTGTTATTATAAGAGAACTCCACGAGAGGTAAGAGTCTCTCCCATGGTTCTCCTTTATCTAGCACACACAACCTCAGAAGGTCCTCCAATGTTCGGATGGTTCGTTCAGACTGCCCGTCCGTTTGTGGGTGAAAGGCTGTGCTAAAGGCGAGGCGCGAACCCAAATAAGCCTGTACAGCCCTCCATTCTCTTGAAGTAAACCGACCATCCCTGTCGGAGACGATCGTCTTTGGCACACCATGGTACCGCACAAATTGTTCCACAAAGAGACGCACTAAGACGCCCACTTGCGTCTCCTTCTTCATTGGGATAAATCGGGCTACCTTGGTCAACCGATCAACTATCACCCACACAGAATCATTCCCCGAGCGCGAGCGAGGTAACCCGTGGACGAAGTCCATGGAGATGTCCTCAAATTTCCATTCGGGGATGGGCAACGACTGTAGCATTCCACCGGGGCTTCTACACTCCGCCTTCACCATTTGGCAGGCCACACAATGAGTAACAAAGTACTTGACATCCCTCTTCATGCCCGGCCAACACATTGTCTTTCTCAAATCGGTGTACATCTTTGCGATCCCCGGGTGCACCGAGTACTTGGAGCAATGGGCCTCCTTTAGAATATCCTCCCGAATGTTGTCACCTTCGGGGATGTAAAGCCGGCCACGAAAATGGATGAGGCCGTCTTTTAGGGAGTATTCTTCCGTAGTCCCATCCTCCATTGACTTGAAAGCCGGGGTTAAAGCCGCATCCTTCTTTTGTTCCGTACGGATCCGGTCTCGTATGTTGCAAACTATACTCATTGCGGCCAAATATTCTGTATACTCTTCCGGTTGATTCTTAAAGACCAAAGTGATTTCCATCTCTTGCAGCGTCCGGATTAACTCCATCCTCATCAAGCGGGATTCCGTGCTCATTCCCGGTGCCTTTCGGCTCAAGGCATCAGCTACGGAATTAACCTTCCCGGGGTGGTAATTCAAGGTGAATTCGTAGTCGCACAAGAACTCCAACCACCGCCGCGGTCTCAAGTTTAACTCCTTTTGGGTGTGAACGTACTTCAAGTTTTTGTGATCCGAGTAGATCTCGCAGTGGACGCCGTATAAATAATGACTCCACATCTTCAAGGCGAATACCACCGCTCCCAACTCTAGATCATGCACCGGGTAGCTGGCTTCATGCTTCTTCAACTGTCTTGAAGCATAAGCGATCACATGCCCATTCTGCATCAACACAGCTCCCATCCCTTGATACGATGCATCCGTGTAAACTTGAAAGCCCTCCTTCCCAGATGGAAGAGCTAGGATGGGTGCAGTCGTCAATCTGTCCTTCAATTCTTGGAATGCAGCTTCGCACTGGGGTGTCCATTCAAACGGCACACCCTTCTTGGTCAGCGTAGTAAGGGGAAGGGCGATCTTCGAGAAGCCTTTCACGAACTTGCGATAGTACCCGGCAAGTCCAAGAAAGCTCCGTATGTCGGCCGCTGACTTCAATGGCGACCACTCCTTCACGGCCCGCACCTTGGCCGGATCTACAGCTAGCCCCGCCCCACTAATCACATGGCCCAAGAACGCGACCTCTCGAAGCCAAAACTCACATTTGCTGAACTTGGCAAACAAAGTGTGCTCCTTTAGTTTCCTCAGCACTAAAGTTAGATGTTCGGCGTGTTCTGCTTCAGTCTTTTAGTAGACTAGGATATCGTCGATGAACACGATGACAAAGATGTCCAAATAAGGGCTGAACACCTTGTTCATCAAGCTCATAAAGGCGGAAGGGGCGTTTGTGAGCCCAAACGGCATCACGGTGAATTCATACAAACCATATCTCGAACTGAACGCCGTCTTCTGAATGTCATCTTCTTGTATCCTCAGCTGATAATATCCCGAACACAGATCTAACTTGGAGAACCAGTATGATCCCACCAATTGATCAAACAATTCATCAATGCGCGGTAGGGGGTAGGTGTTCCGCACCGTTAACCGGTTCAACTCTCGATAATCAATACATAACCGCAAGGTGCCATCCTTCTTTTTGACGAACAAAACGGGCGCTCCCCAAGGCGACGAGCTTGGGCGAACGAACCCTGCTTCCACCAATTCCTGAAGCTGGACTCTAAACTCTGCAAGTTCCTTCGGAGCCATTCGGTATGGAGCTCGCGAGACGGGCTTGGCACCCGGAATTAGCTTGATTTGGAAGTCCACTTCCCTATGCGGGGGTAGTCCCGGCAATTTCTCGGGGAATACCTCGGGAAATTCTCGCACCACCCGCACATCCTTGACTTCTAGGGTCAATTTCTTCAACTCGAAGCAGATTACATAGACCTCGTCCCCTTCCATATGAGATTTCATAACTTGGATTGAAGACAATAATTTACGGGGTGCGAATTTAATACCTTGGAAGATGACTTCCGAGTCTCCATGCCTCAACATAACTTGCTTCTCCGCACAATTGATCCTGGCGTGGTGCCAGTTCAACCACCTCATGCCCAGGATGAGATCAAACTCCGGGATTCTTAACACTGTAGCCGGAGTTTCAAAGAACTTTCCTCCAATAAGGGTGTCGAAGTCGCAACTTGCTGACGACGTCATCTCAGAGCCGTCCGGAAGGCGCACCCTTTGAGTAGTGCCCGTGAAGTGTTGCACTCCCTCCAAGTCCTTCACGAAGTCCGCCGAAATGAACGAGTGAGATGCACCCGTGTCAAATAACGTATAGGCGGGCCTCCCGCAAACCATGACAGTGCCTAGGTTCCAAAATGGTAATCACCGTTCAAAATTGCGCGTAACATTTGTATCGTCAATCTAACAAGTCATATAATATTAATAAATTTTGCACGTACCGGTGATGACTTCCTGCGGATTTCTCTCCTGAGTCATATCCAATGCGAATACATGCTCCCATGCATGTCCTTGATTTCTCCCTGGTGGTCCTCTTCCTCGGCCACGCATGTGCCCTCGCCCCCGTGGAGCTACTGGAGGGGGAGCAATAGGAGCATCCCCGATCAGTCGCGGGCAAACTCGCCGGACATGCCCCGGTTGGTTGCACTCAAAACATATCACCTCACGTCGGCCCCCAGGTTGTTGATAATATTGCTGCTGCGGTGGTGGTGGTAAAGGTAGTGGTTGCGGAATTGGGTACTCCACCCGATAGTTCCGGTTGACCCACCGACCGCCTCTGTGGTTTCCCCTTCCTCTGTCATGATCATTCCGCCTTCTACTACTAGGGCCGACTTCAATTACTCCTTCCGCAGGTCTCTTGCCACATCCCATGTGGTCCGCCTCCAGTCTCTTTGCCATGTCAATGATTTCTGCCAGGCTTCCATCGGCTATAAACAAAAGGGCCTGCCTCAGGGGGTCCCTTAATCCTTTGTAGAAGCGCTTCGCGTAGCCTCTATCGTCCAAATCATAGGAATCGGCAAACCTGGCGAGGTGTTGGAACTCCCTCTGGTACTCCGTTACCGATTTCGATCCCTGCTTCAGCTGCAGAAATTTTTCTTCAAGTCCATCCCGAGCAGAAGAAGGGATGAAGTGATCCAGAAAAGCCTCGGTGAACTCGTTCCAACTGATGTCCGTGTACAACCGCCCTTGGAAGGTGGAGCCCATGAGGGACTTCCACCACCTTTTGGCGTGCAGCTCTAGCAGCGTCACTACCAATGTCACCGCCATGCTGTTCGGACATCTTATGCCAGCCATCAATTCCTGCACGGTATCAAGCCACTCCTCGGTGCACACCGGCGATTCTGTCCCAAGATAGGCAGGAGGGGACAGGGCACGGAAGGTGCTCAACCAGTTGGAGCCTGGCGCTTGTTGTTGCACCGGAGCTTGCTGGGCTTTAAATGCATCCAATATGGCCGACAACGTTTGTCCCAGTTCCGACTGCTGGAATTGTGAAGGGACGGAAGGGGTAGGAGTGCCCCCAACCGGCTCCACCTGCACTGGGACCTATACGCAAGGTACAGATTAGGGTCAGGTTGGCTAAAACTAATGTCAAAGTTGGACAACTTAGTGTGAATTACATATGGGCACACCACTGCTTCCGCTAAGTCGGTTTGTCCCCAAACCGACTAATCGAACGGGAGTGGCCCATTGCTACCTGACTGCTGTAGGTGAAGATCGGCTAAGTCTGACACCATTTGTAAGACCCCCCTCCCGGAACACAACACACGGCACGAGGGGAGTCTTATGCCCGAAATAGCCGCCTTGCGGTAACACTAACTCACGGGTTAGCCTTTACCATAAGACGCCTATTCCGCCGTCTACAATCCATATCACAACAATTATGCCAACCCAACCATAACAGAAAAGTAAAGCTAAAAGCAGTTCAGTTCACAGCTAAGTTAAAGTCCAAAAATAGCGGAAGATAACAAGCACAACAGGCTTGTACAAAAGAAACAAGAGTCTAGAAATGTTTTGCCAAACGGCTACATGAAAACACTCACTACTGTCACTGACGGTGCCGATGGCACCACCACCTCAGGTCCTATCATCCGGGCCTGGCTGTCCTGCTGCATAGTCCGTTGCCGCTCTACCTGCGGGGTTTCCTCCTAAAAAGGAAGACGTAGCAACCGTTAGTCATAAGACTAAGTGGCTTCACATCCGCTCCCCCGGCGACTCCTCGGCACCGGGCGGAGAAAGGAACACAGGTACAATATATATATATAAGCAAGTAAACAAGCAGGTGACAGTAAATATGGTGAAGTATAAACTACGCTACACAACTAGCAGTTCTACAAATATCAATAATATATGTCAGCAGGTATAACTAATTAGAATAGTAACCTAACTTATAAGAGTGCCCATACAAACTTATAAGTTAAGGATCGGCTTAACAGTATAGTAACTCATCGTATAAGAGTGCCCATACAAACTTATACGATGAGGATCTTGTGTATGCAATGAATGACATGAAATGAATGTTATGCTATGACCGAATCATGCGCACGCACATGCAAGTTGCTATGTCGACACAGACTAGAAGTTCCCACTTTTCGAGCAGGTAGCTAACCTCTCAGGCGTCGTCCGTCGTGGCCAGACGGCGACAGTGGAGCGGGCGTCTCCACTACTAGGTGGTATCACACTACCTATCCTAGGCCCCCGTACGCCTCAACGCTAAGAACACAACAGCGGAGCTCACATGCGTACTACGGCTCAGAAGGGGTCTTGGGTAAATGTGCACCAAGAACACAGCCCAACCTGGCCTTTGATTTCGAACCGGATGGAACCTCGGAAACGCACGAGGTGCAAGCCCAACCGTTCTCATGGCGCGGAGGAGATCTCGGGTTATGGACACCAAGTATCTAACCCTACCGCCCAAGGTCTACCCATTGGCTCCCATCGGTGTGACGACTGGCGAACCCGTAGACCTGCCACAATCATTATCTCAACATCGCGACACGATGAATCGTCGCACATCACATGCCCCAAAACAACTCACTCGATGCCACCCGTAAGGAGACTTCAACTCCAAGCATCGGTTGTTAATAAACCCCTTGGGCTCGGATTACAGTTACAAAATACTCTTCACATAGTGTTCATCATGTTCACGTCCACCTATTCAATGGATTCACCTCAACACTACGCATCATAGATATGTTCAACACCAAATTGTATAAATATATCCTATACCAATCTCAACTCCTAATATCTAACCTTCCCATCCAATCCATTTCTCTACCATTACATGGTTATTCCCCAATACACAACCAAATGAGTAACCATGCTAAATTATAGCAACAACAACATTATAGATATATGGGAGCAAGATATCAAATGAGCAAATCACAATCATTGCAAGAGTGCTAACATTATAAATTAACAAGTGCATTAACATAGGATAGCCCAATACTAAAACTGGGATTCCCGGAGCTACAGGAATCCGATCACAATGCACAACCCCTCGTTGGAAAGGTATTCGCGAGGGCTACGACTTTCGTGTTGAGTCGATTGCCCAGATCTGGTCGCAACATACCAGAAATTCAACTCGAATACGTACAGGAAACAGTTTCCTGTACAGGAATTTTCTCGAACGCAGCGGACTCGAACCAGCTTTCCCGTGGATACAGGTATCGCATGGAAACGAGCAACCCCTCGTTGGAAAGGTAATTTCAAGGGCTACGACTTTCGTGTTGAGTCGATTACCCAGATTTGGCCAGAACACCTCCGAAATTGGCCACGAAGGTCGCCGCGTGCAGAAATCAGATTTCTGCACGCATCTTAAGGCGAGATGAACGGCATCCGTTCATCTTCTTCCTTGCAACGACCTCGCATAAACTTCTCCAGAAATCACACCCAACCTTATTTCTCCTTTCAAAGCCAAACCCTCCACGAAAACCCCTCTCATCTCCCTTTTGAATGATGAGAAGGTTGAGGGAGACTAAACCTAGAAAACCTAGGCATGGCTTATCCTAAGAACTCTCCTCCTCACCATCAAGACTCTATGGAGTCGATGTCTCTCCTAAAATAACTATAGATCTAGCACCAAGGGAGAGGGGAGGAAGCTCACCTCAAGTCCAGCGGTACCACCATGGCCGGCCATGTGCCTCGCACTCCTTCGCGGCGGCATTGTTTTTCCCTTGACGGTGGCGGCGTTTTGATTCCTCCAAGGATGGCTCCGGCAAGCTCTTCCTCCTCCTCCAGCCAAGAGCTCTCTCAGGAATTTCGGGGCAGAAGAAAGGGGAGTGAATGCTAGGGTTTCCAACTTTTTCCTTTTTATACATCGCAGACACGGGTAGGCACACGGCCGTGTTCCTACCCGTGTTCGGGTGACACGGCCGTGTTGCCTGCCGTGTCTAGGGCCGTGTTCATCCCAGAATGACTTTCTGCCGTGTCGGGGTTGCAGCACACGGGTAGAGACACGGCCGTGTCTCGACCCGTGTCCTCGGCACACGGGTAGGGACACGCCGTGTCCCAATACCCGTGTACCTCTCTGACTGGAAGCCGATTTTTTTATGAGGCACACGGGTATGGACACGGCCGTGTCCATACCCGTGTCAGCCAGAAAGGCCATTTTGCCTTGTTTTCCTCATTTCCCGTACGTTCGCACCTGTTCCCCCACACCCCCATTGGGCTCACCACAGCCCCCTTGACTCAAATACGCAATCAAGGGGCCTAGCGCGAATTGGGACGTTACACCTTTTAGTGCGGTTACTAGGAGCACAACACCCCTAGAGCTTATACATTCCGATATATATGACTTTAAAAGTTTTGTCACCAGAGGAGGAAGGAAGTATATGATCACATTTATAGATGACTGCTCTAGGTTCTGTCACATCTATTTTCTTAAAACTAAAGATGAAGCGTTTGAAAAATTCTGTCTTTTCAAAACCAGGGTAGAGAACCAACTAGACATGAGAATTAAGAGGTTTAGGAGTGATAGAGGAGGAGAATACATATCCAGTGAGTTCTGAGGTTTCCTTGCCTCTCAAGGGATCATAGTAGAAACCACTGCTCCTTACTCACCCCAATCGAATGGTATAGCCGAGAGAAAGAATAGAACATTAACAGAGATGTTGAATTCTATGATCCTCACTGCTGGCATGCCTACTGCCTATTGGGGAGAAGCAGTTTTAACTGCAAACAACATTCTAAACAAAGTTCCTCATGCTAAGTTAGAAGTCACACCCTACGAGCTTTGGTTTAAGAGACCCCCGTCTTTAACTAGACTTAAGACCTGGGGCTGTATAGCCTATGTCAGGGTCTCTGACCCTAGACGGTCTAAACTTGGACCTAGGACTAACACGTGTGTCTACTTAGGTTGTGCTGAAGATAGTGCTGCAGATAGATTCTTAGACCTGTCTAATAATATAATTATTGAATCAAGGGATGCAGTGTTCTTTGAGGATAAGTTCCTTAAGGATAAAAACCTGACCATCTCAGGTATACAAGCAACTATTACTGAGGAAGACCTTGAATTAGTACCGAGCACCTCCTATTCAGTCCCGGTAGACAGTAGTGTCCTAGAGTCTAGACGTACTTCAGTGAGAGAGCGAACTCCTAGAACCTTTGGTAGTGACTTTGTCACTTACCACGTTGAGGCCGATCCATCCACCTATAAGGATGCGATGAGATCAAGGGATTCACTACTCTGGAAAGAAGCCATTGATGAAGAGATGAATTCTCTACTTCAGAACAACACCTGGACGTTGGTTGATAAGCCAAGAGGGGCTAAAACTATAGGGTGTAAGTGGGTTCTGAAAAAGAAGCTTAATCCTGATGGTAGCGTAGCTAAGTATAAAGCACGCCTGGTGGCTAAAGGTTTCACACAAGTTAGTGGGGTGGATTACTTAAATGTATATTCACCAGTGTGTCACTTAGCAACCATTAGGATCCTACTTGCTATTGCGTCTATTGAGAACTTTATTGTTCATCAAATGGATGTTAAGACTGCGTTCTTGAACGGAGATCTGACCGAAGAAATAGACATGAGCCAACCTGAAGGTTTCATAGTAGACGGTCAAGAAAATAAGGTCTGTAAGTTAATCAAGTCGCTATACGGACTAAAACAAGCACCAAAATTATGGCATGAGAAGTTTGACTATAGTGTAAGGAACATGAGATTCATGTCGAGTCTCTCGGACAAATGTCTTTACATACGTCATAGATCGAACAAAGTCGCTATAATATGCTTGTATGTGGATGATATGCTGATACTTGGTTCTGATCAATCCGTAGTGGATGACGTTAAGTCAGAACTAATGAAAGAGTTTAGCATTAAAGACCTAGGTGTAGCTGAGACTATTCTAGGCATGCATGTGAGTTTTAGAAAAAATGGCATTTTCCTAAGTCAAAGCCACTATATAAAGTCCATGTTGGACACGTGGGGATACAGTGAACGTAGAGCAGTGGAGACACCTTACGATTACAATAATCGCTTAAAGCCCAATGATGGAGCTGCGAATCGACAGTCAGATTATGCTAAACTGATTGGTAGTCTCATGTATGCTATGGTCTATACAAGACCTGACATAGCCTTTACGGTCGGCATGTTGAGCAGATTCACTAGTAATCCTAGCCAAGACCATTGGGATGCCCTCGATAGGCTGATGCGATACCTAAAGCACACCCAAACGTATGCTTTATGTTACCATGGTCATCCTCCAGTTTTGGAAGGATATTCTGATGCATCATGGTGCTCAGAATTAAACGATAGCAAGTCCACTAGTGGGTTTATATTCACCCTAGGAGGAGCAGCTGTAGCCTGGAAGTCCAAGAGGCAATCATGTATTGCACTATCTTCTATGGAATCCGAACTCTACGCTCTAGCTTCAGCGGGAGAAGAAGCAGAGTGGATAAGAGATTTGGTGATGGACATTCCATTGTCGAGCCTGAAGTTGAGTTCTATTGCAGTTTACTGCGATAATCAGGCTACGAAAATGATTGCTACGAACACTTTGTTCAACAGCAAAAGAAGGCAACTACAGATGAAACAAGCCTGGTTGACCTCCCTTACGAGTCAAGGGATTGTAAACCTCGTTGATGTGATGTCAAAAGATAATGTTGCAGACGCCTTGACAAAGGGCTTAAATAGAGTTCTCACAATAAAAACATCGGGGGAGATGGGATTAAAGTTCATAGAAATATGAACCTTCCTCCAAGGTTTATGTTTTATGGTAAGAACCTATAGTCGTAAAATTCAAGCATCTAATAACAGACTAAAAACCCCAAATAATTTCTTGATGAAAGCCCAAGATGGTTAGATGCTAGTCATTCCACACCTGATGACTTAACGTCTTTCTCATTGTAAGTTGATTTGAGAATTATTCAACTGGGAATAGAATGTCGTTGTATGAGTTAATCTAACATTAGTGATCATAGCACATTATTCCACACTTGATAATGTTGCAAATAACGGTGTGCCAAGTCATATGACAAGGCACATAGTGGTCACTAATGAGTAAGATAACAACGTTTGATTTATTAAAATCAAAACTTGACTGGTCCTAGCTAGACTGGATAGAGATGCTGACAGTGTTACTTCACTACTGCTACAAGTACTAAGCTCATTTAGGTAGAGCTAGTTTACTTTGATACGTCACTGCATATGTTTATGAATTCATAGAGTCTGACTCATGAAATTCCTTGCAGGCACTGGTGAAGATGGAGGAGAGAAAGTGGATTTTGACATAGATGATGATGATCTACTCTCTGAGTAGAATTGTTACACGTTTATCTGTAGTCATTTTATTGTTTTTCCAGATTTATTTATTGTTGAGTAGCACATTTTTCTTTGCATGTATTATGTTATTGTTTTTAAAATTCATGTTTATGTTTTCTTTAAAAACTGTGCTAACTCTTATGGTAATGTGTTAAGTCAGAAATTTATTTTAATGTTCTCCACTTTCTGCACTCCGAAACGTATACGTTATTTGTCACAAATATAGGAGGAGATTGTTAGTGTATATTTGGACAATTAACAGGTTCAGAGGCTTAACGGGTCATATTGGGTACACGGTTAACCCATACCCGTAGTAACTCCTAAGGGTTTTGCCTATTTATATCCACCTAGGGGCAACGGGTAGGGGATTCCACCTAGATCCCCATCTGGATGCTTCGAGCAACTTCCACAATAAGGACCTCCATATCAGACGTTCGCTCTGGTCTACCCTAGGTAATTGGATGTCCTGTACGTCGCCGACTTTTGTTGGGGGAGATTATAACTGTATTCTACACCCTGAGGAAAAGATGGTGGTAAGGACTTTGTCTACTCAGATGGTGTTCATGATATAGAGGAGGAATTTATTACGGCTGATCTATGGGAGCTGAAATTCTCGGGGCCAAGCTTCACCTGGGATAACAATCAGCGGGGGGGGGGGGGGGGGGAGTCGGATTTTGGTTATGCTTGACCGTGTCCTTACTAAATCAGAGGGGTTGGACTTGATACCTCTGGCTCGGGTGAGGCAGCTTTGTTAATAATTACTTTGTCGGTTATGATAATTAAGTCCAATCTGGACGTTTCATTCTTGAGAGTTATTCCTATTCAAAGCTATTTCAGTTTTCTTTCTTGCCTTAATTGTTTTAGCCAGTTTTTTATTCTCTACCGTTTCTTTTGTTAGTCCTCTCCCTCATCTATATGTACTCAGTGTTTGTGTTGAATGAAATTAAGATAATATGAAGTTATTTTTTCCTCATATCAAAAAGTGTGATGTCTTTAGTAGGTTCTAACAATTGGTATCAGAGCCTTTGTTGAACTTTCTATAGGATAGACATCGCCGCCACTTTGCTATCATTCTCGGGAGGAGATCGTTCTATTATAAGGAAGAAACGTTGTTTCTTAAATGGCGGAGACATCTTCAAAATCGGATGGGTTCCATGGACACTTCAAATACCCGGTGCTCACGAGGAGCAACTACGGCGTCTGGGCTATCAGAATGAGGGGGATCCTCGATGTCCAGGATGCTTTGGAGGCGGTGGAACCAATCGATCCGACAGCGACAGTGGATGAGAAAAAGAACAAAATAGCTTTTTCGATCATCCAACAAACACTTCCAGATGACGTTCTCCAAATGGTTGCGGAGAAGAAAACTGCGAAGGAGATATGGGACATGCTTAGGATCATGTACCAAGGCACGGACCGCGTCAAGGATGCAAAGATCCAAACTCTGCAGACGAAGTTTGAGATGCTTTGCATGAAGGAGACGGATTCAATAGATGATTTCACAATGAAGCTCACCACCAACGTCAATATGCAAAGGGCGTTGGGAGGAGAGGTAACGGAGGTTGCGGTTGTGAAAAAAATCCTGCGATCCATCCCATCGAAGTTTGTCTAGATTGCTTCGACGATAGAGCAATTTGGCGACTTCATGACGATGACCGTGGAGGAGGTTGTTGGCCGTCTCAAGACTCATGAAGAGCGTATTGGTGGGTCTACCAACAAAGACGAGGAGAAACTCCTCTTGATGATGAGGGAGTTTATGGCTCGTGACAAGAAGCCATCCAATGGTGGCGGACACCAAACCGGCGGCCGTGGAGGCCGTGGTCATGGACGAGGGCGAGGCGGACAACATCACAACAACGACCGACGGGAAGGTCAAGATCGCAATAATGGTGTTAAAGACAAGTCAAAAGTCGAGTGCTTCTATTGCCACAAGATGGGCCACTTTACCGCGGAGTGCCGCTCAAAGAAGAGGGACAATGAGGAGAAAGCGCACATGGCCGAAGCCTTCGAGGATATCGAACTGGCTCTTTTATTGGCGGAGGGCGAAGAAGATCACCCGAAAATGGTATGTTCTAATCTTCTCCTTAACGAAGAGAATGTGCAACCAAGCATTTTTCCCGGCGACATGGAGAAATCAGATTGGTATCTTGACACGGGGGCTAGCAACCATATGACGGGTTGCAAGGATTTCTTCTCCTCGCTAGATGAGACGGTGAGAGGCAATGTGAAGTTTGGCGATGGCTCTTTGGTGGAGATATGTGGTCGGGGAGCGGTTTTCTTCAAAGACCAAAAGGAGAAGAACAAAGTCTTCACTAACGTCTACTACATCCCGAAACTCCGCACAAACATTGCGAGTTTGGGACAATTGGAGGAGAACGGATGCAAGATCGTCATGGTGGACGGATTATTGTGTCTATTCGATCAAGAGAGGCGTCTCTTGGCGAAGGTGGAGAGGTCCAAGAATCGTCTCTACATCCTAAATATGAAGACGGATGCTCCGGTGGCCTTGCTAGCGGAGAAGTACAAAGACGAGGCGTGACTATGGCATGCTAGATGGGGTCATCTCAATTTTCGGGCACTCCATGATATGGGGCATTTCAAGATGGTGGAGGGGATGCTCTCCATTGAGCACTCACAAGAACTTTGTGACGGGTGCTTGGTGGCAAAGCAAAGGCGATTACCATTTCCGAACGTTGCGGTGGATCGTGCATCAATTCCCCTTCAATTGGTGCATGGAGATTTGTGCGGACCCATCAATCCGGCCACCCCTGGAGGTAAACAATACTTCTTCTTGCTAGTAGATGATCATAACAGGTTTATGTGGGTGGAGTTATTGAAATCCAAGGATGAGGCCTTGGATGCTTTCAAAAGGCTAAAGGCGCGAGCAGAGATGGAAACGGAGTTCAAAGTGAAGGGATTCCGTACCGATCGAGGTGGGGAGTTCACCTCCAAGGGGTTTGATGTCTATTGTGAGGGAGTCAGGATCAAACGATTTCTCTCAGCCCCTTATTCTCCGCAACAGAACGGCGTGGTAGAGCGCCGCAATCAAACAGTCATGGGGATGGTTCAGAGTCTTCTCAAGTGCAAAAATGTGTCGGCGAAGTTTTGGGGAGAAGCATTAGCAACCGCGGTGCATCTTCTTAACAGGGCGGCTACTCATAGCGTTGTTGGGAAGACGCCTTACGAGGTGTTCTACGGAAGGAAACCAAAAGTGCACTACCTTTGCACTTTCGGTTGTCTTGCGTATGTGAAGACAACAAAGCCAAATCATGCAAAGCTGGAAGATCGGGGCACCAAGATGGTACTCATCGGCTACGAGGCAGGCTCTAAGGCATACAGGCTGTTCAATCCAGAGACGGGCAAACTCGTGATCAGCCGTGATGTCGTCTTTAGCGAAGAGGCGAAGTGGGACTGGGAAGAGAAAGCCGGTGAAATGTTCTCTGGCTGCGATCAGTTTTTGACGATAGAAGGAGCAGCAGCTCCTCTCGCTGCACTAGTACCAGGCACCTTCACCGGCGACGGGCCGGCCTCCCCCCACCGCAGCTCACCCGCGACCTACGCCTCACCTGCGATCGGTGGCTCGCCCACAGCCAGCGCCCCAGGAAACTGCGGCTCACCCGCAGCCAACGCTCCTGCAACCAGCGGCTCACCCGCGACCTACACCCCCCTTCACCGCGGCTCACCCGCGGTCAGTGCCTCCCCCACTTCCGAGGCAACTTCGAGCTCCAGCGGACCGATTCGATTCCGGTCACTTGAGGAGATCTACGGCAGAACTGAAGAGATGCAGGAGGAGGAGGCTGGACTTTGCCTCTTCTCAGCAGGGGAGCCAGCAACGTTTAAGGAAGCCAAAGACGAACCAAGTTGGAGACGAGCTATGGAAGAGGAGCTAACTTCCATCCGGGACAATGACACTTGGGAGATCACCACCCTCCCGAATGGTCAAAAGCCCATTGGACTCAAGTGGGTTTTCAAGACGAAGCGAGATCCGGAGGGGAACATCGTGAAGCATAAAGCTCGGCTTGTGGCGAAGGGGTATGTGCAGCAATATGGGGTTGACTTCAACGAGGTATTCGCACCCATGGCAAGATTGGAGACGGTTCGTTTTCTCATTGCTTTGGCAGCGGAGGAAGGATGGGACATCCAACATATGGATATCAAATTGGCGTTTCTCAATGGGGATCTAGTCGAAGAGGTATACGTCTCTCAACCCCCAAGCTTTGTCATTTCCGGAGAAGAGCACAAGGTGCTGAAACTCAAGAAGGCGTTGTATGGTCTTCGACAAGCCCCGCGTGCTTGGAACTTCAAGCTGGATCAAAGCCTATCCTCACTGGGTTTTGAGAGGAGTCCGACTGAGCACGCCGTCTACAAGCGAGTTGTGGGAGATTCGAACCTACTGGTTGGAGTCTATGTGGATGATCTCCTCATCACCGGGTCAAGCGGTGTGGAGGTGAATAAGTTCAAAGCTCAGATGAAGGAGTTGTTCTGCATGAGCGATCTCGGATTGCTCACCTACTACTTGGGGATAGAGTTATCTCAAACACCTCAAGTAATCACCCTTTGTCAGTCTTCGTACACATTAAAAATTCTTGAGAAATTTGGGATGGGAGACTGCAATAGTTCTCAAGTTCCGATGGAACCAAGGCTCAAATTGAGCAAGACGGGCGATTATCCTTTGGTGGATCCTATGGAGTATAGGAGCGCAATAGGATGCTTGAGATATTTGGTGAATACGCGTCCGGATATTGCATATGTCGTTGGGATAGCGAGCAGGTTCATGGAGAAACCCAATACCCAGCATTTAGCGACGGTGAAGCAGATTTTGCGGTATCTGAAAGGTACAAGTGGGTTTGGTCTTTCTTATGAGAGGAATCTTCGTGGAGGAACGAAGCTAGTTGGCTACTGCGATAGTGATCATGGAGGGAGCATTGATGATAGAAAGAGCACTACGGGAGTCGCTTACTTCCTAGGCCCGAACATCATTAGTTGGATGTCACAGAAGCAACGGGTTGTAGCCTTATCTTCTTGCGAGGCCGAATATATATCAGCTTCGATTGCGGCGCAGCAAGGAGTATGGTTACTCAGCCTACTCGATGATATTCGGAAGCGGATCAGGTGCAAAGCAACTCTCTTTGTTGACAACAAGTCGGCAATTGCGCTAACCAAAAACCCCGTGTATCATGATCGGTCAAAGCACATTGATACTTGTTACCACTACATTCGGGACTGCGTGGAGCGTGGGATGATTGAGGTCGAGTATGTATATACTAACGACCAACTTGCTGACATATTCACTAAGGCACTCGCAAGGATCAAGTTCGTTGAAATGCGGGAGCGACTTCGAGTGCGTGACGTGAAGGACAAACTAATTAGGGGTTGAATGTATAATTACTTTGTCGATTATGATAATTAAGTCCAATCTGGACGTTTCATTCTTGAGAGTTATTCCTATTCAAAGTTATTTCAGTTTACTTTCTTGCCTTAATTGTTTTTAGGCAGTTTTTTATTCTCTACCGTTTCTTTTGTTAGTCCTCTCCCTCATCTATATGTACTCAATGTTTGTGTTGAATGAAGTTAAGATAATATGAAGTTGTTTTTTCCTCATATCAAAAAGTGTGATGTCTTTAGTAGGTTCTAACAAGCTTAACCATATTGACTCGGATCATTGGCCCATTTTTCTCCCCCTTGCTGGGTCGGGTTTGCAATGTTATCATCAGTGGCTATGGTTTGAGGATACCTAGTTATCTTACCCAGCAGCTAGAGGAATTGTTCAGAAGCATTAAAATCGACTGGACTCGGACAATCCGGCTGATATCCTCCGAAGACGGTGCTCACGCAACGTCCACGCACTATTTTTCTGTAGTCAGAATAGACTGGCTGAGTTGGGGAAACTCAAACGTTCTCTGGAAGTCGAGGTGGTAGAGTTACAGTCATATGAGAGCTCGGGGACTGGGTGGACTGAATCCCATGCAGCTGTTCTCATTTCCAAGGTAAAAGCCTTATCTACCCCTTTGGCCCGATTGAATTCCTGGTGTAAGCAGCGGGCAAAGGTGCGGTGGATACAATAGGGGGATGCTAATACCTTATATTTCCACTCTATGGCTTCTTCCAGGTGCTGTGAGAACCGGATCTCCATTATGGAGCTGTCTGAGTCAAAGATTATTGAGGACCCAGAGGTCATCGAGCATTAATTCCTCCAATTATTCGAACAGAAGTGGCATTGTGACACCCCAATGATGACGGGTTGGCCTTCGGTTGGTGATCAGGTTGAAATTGTCTTTCGGAGGGCCACAAAGCTATTACAAGAGGTTTCTGAGGTGGAGGTTTGGACTGTGGTGCGATCGCTCAAGACGAATCGTGCCCCCCGGTCTTGATGGTATGTCTACATCCTTTTTCCAATGTTTTTGGGATGTGGTTGGTCTTGACGTATGTCAGGCGGTCAAAGAATTCTTTATATTGTGACACATGCCGGCTGGCTGGAAGGAGACTGTTGTAGTGTGTTGGTACCCGAGTTTGATTTGAGTTTAGTCTTCTCCTTTTGTCCCTTGACCCAAGAAATATCTATGGTCAATGGTTAGTGGTCTAGCTGTAGAGTCCTCGCTTTTCCAGATGAAGAATTTGGTTAAGTAGTTTTTCGTTCGACTATAGTCGAACACCGCTCGACTATCGTCGACTGACTGTTCGACGATCGTCTATCAGTTGCTCGACGTTCTGTCTGCGAGGATAGTTCGACTATCGGTTGATAGTTCGACTATCTGTGTGCTTTGATAGTTCGACTATCTTCCTTGATAGTTCAACTATCTGATAGCTCGACTATCTGTTGATAGTTCGACTATCTGTCATTCTCTGATAGCTCGACTATCTGTTGATAGTTCGACTATCCGTTCTGCGTTGATAGTTCGACTATCTGTTGATAGGTCGATTATCTATTTTCGCTTGGTAGTTCGACTATCTGCTTTGATAGTTCAACTATCTGATAGTTCGACTATCTGTTGATAGTTCGACTATCTGTTCTGCTTTGATAGTTCGACTATCTGGTGATAGTTCGACTATCTGTTTCGCTTTGATAGTTCGACTATCTGTTGATAGGTCGACTATCTGATAGCTCGACTATCTTCTGATAGTTCGACTATCTGTTGTGATAGTTCGACTATCTCCTTTGATAGTTCGACTATCTGGATCGTTCGACTATCTGTCCGATAGTTCGACGATCTTCGTTCTTCGGTCGACGATCTCCGAGGGTCGTTCGACGTTTTCTGTCTGCCTTTTTATTTTGTATTTATTTATTATATTTAATTAATTAATACATTATCTGGCATGTTATTTCAGTTGTTTTATGATAATATTTCCAGGCAATATCTGCTCCATCCCTTCTGCCTGAGTAAAATCTTTTCAGATAAAGTTGTTTGTCTTATTAGCTGACATTGTATTTTACTTTATCTACTATCAGTCCTTTATAGCCGTTAGACTGAAAAGTCTTCCTTCTGCTATAAAGAGTGTTTCTGATGTGACTTTATTTAGTACTTTATTATCAAATTGCTTCCTGCAGCTTCTTCGAAAGAGGTTTATTCCTTTTATAGAATGTTTTTGCTGCAGAGATTGTTTGTCCTTTTGATATTTGCAGCCCAGGTCTCAAGTTTCAGAAGAAGACAAACAATTCAAATTGAAGAGAGCCGTTGCTTGTTGCTGCTATAAAAGAAATCCTTTGGAGAAGGATTTCAGCTAGCTAACCAGTTATTCATTTAAGCATTCAAGCCTTCATCAAGATCAAGTTCACTGCTCTCAGTAATACTCATCCAACTGAGAAGTGTTAAGCTCTTCTGCTCTTCTTCAACCTGAGTTCTCCTGCTTCTAGGAAGTTCAAACTCAGAGTTCTTTTGAAGAAGAAGACAGCTGCTTGAAGATTTCTAATTTTATTATTTATTATCTTCTTGTAGTTTTTCCTTCAGATCTTTCTGAAGAGTTTTCTGCACTGAAGCAAGACTTCACCTGGACATTTTTGAGCCAGGGGGAGCCTTGATTCTTTAGAGCTTTCTAGCTCAATGCAAGTCTTTGTGCTTCTCTAATCTATTGTAAAATAGAGAAGACATCTTAACCTTCTTTCCCCCTCCTGTACAGGGTTATTACTCCCTTCAAAAGTATCCCTTGGTGGCAGGGCACCTGATCAAAAACCTGTGTTTGGTTTTTAGACACCTGATCAAAAGTCTAAAGGGTTTCTGGATCTACCTGAAGCAGATCCTGTTGGTGGCAGGGCACCTGATCAAAAACCTGAGTGGATTCCTACCTTGTTGGTAGAAGAGTGGACGTACCCAAGTTGTTTGGGGAACCACTATAAATTCCTTGTGTCGTCTGGATTGCCTTGTTTAATTCCTGCATTATGGCTGTGAATAGATATAACTAGGTTTGCTAGTTGCTGATTAGGTTTTCCAAGCCTTAACTGTAATTACAGTTAGCTTGAGTTTGTGCACAACACTTGTGTTAGGCTTTAGGGTTATCTCCATATCTATAATCTTTTCATTCCGCATTTCACTCCAAGGGAGTTGGGTAGACGATTAAGTTTTGTCTAGTGCAAAATTTGATAACTCTATTCACCCCCCCCTCTAGAGTAGTATCTATCCCTTCACTTTCAATTGGTATCAGAGGGAGGTTGTCTGACTGAATAGGCTAACACCTAAGTCACAAGATCCTGATAGATACCAAAGTTTATAGATATTCACTATCACTATCATGGCCCAGTCCAAGGATTATTCTAGCACCAGACCTCCAGCATGCAACTTAGCTAAGTTTGGCATCTGGAAGGCAAGGATAAAATTATATATAAATTCAATTGATGAAAGCATCTTTGCTTCTATTTTGTCAGGACCCCCAAGAGCACCTGCTGCTGCTACTGCCTCATCATCTGATATGAGTGTAGTGCCTCCTCTAGATTACAACGATGAGTACAAGAAGGCAAAGATAGCAGATGCCAAGGCGATGAACATTCTGGCTCAGACAATGTCTGATGAGGTATTCCAGAAGGTAGCTGACTGCTCTTCAGCAAAAGCTATGTGGGATACACTGAACCAGATTGTAGCTGGTTCAGCTGATGAAAGGAAGGACAGAAAGTCCAACCTTATCTCACAATATGAAAACTTCAAGAAAACTGATGCTGAATCAGTTGAAGCCATGTATACAAGGCTCAGCTCAATCATCAATGAGCTGAGGACCCTTGACAAGGACATATCATTGACAGAGGTCAATGATAAGATTCTTATGTGCTTCCCTAGCACATGGGATCTAAGGATCTGGCCCATCAAGGAAGCCAGAAGCACCACAGAGATCTCCACTAAAGCTCTTCTCGGCAAACTCAAATCTTTTGAGCAAGTGCTGAAGACAAGGGAAGCAGAAGCAGAAGCAAAGACCCCTACTCCAACAAGAAAAGAGCAATCTCTAGCTCTTAAGGCTGCTGATGCTTCTGAAGGCAGCCAATCCAATGAGGAGCTAATGGCATTATTTGCCAAGAGGTTTCTCAAGATGGGGAGAAAGGAATTCAGAAAGAAGTCTTCACGTTATAAAGACAAACCAAGGTATGACCGTTCACCTGCTAAAGAAATTATCTGTTATGGTTGCAGGAAGCCTGGACACATCTTACCAGAGTGTCCAGAGGAGAAGAACAAAGACAAGAGGAAAGAAAAGGAACAGCACAGGAAGCACTCCAAGCCATCCTCCTACAAGAACAAGAAGAAGGAGAGAGGTTTCATTGCTGAAACCTGGAGTGATTCTGATGAAGAATCTTCCTCCTCTAGCTCCAGTGAGGATGAGGAAGAGAAGAAGGCAAAGGAGGTTTGCCTGATGGCAATAGATGCCTGCAACAATCACTCAGCTGTAGAGAGTTCAGATTTAGATGAAGAGATGCCAACAGAAGATGAGGTACTATCTTCTTATGACTTCACTTCTGAAGAATTTAAATTAGATTTTAAATCATTATGCTTAGACTTAATTAGTTCAGAAAAAGAGATTAAAGAACTTAGAAATAAGTTAGCTGACTCAGAATTAATTGCTACAGAAAATACTAGGTTAAAGGAAGATCTCACTACTTGTAGAGAAGAAATTAAATTTCTTAAAATAGAGTTAGCTAAGTCTAAAAGGTTAGAGGAATCTCTAAATGGTAGAAGCCTTAAGCTGTTAGAAATAACTAGCATGACTAACACTAGGTCAGGTAATAACAAACTAGGCTTAGGAGCTTCTCCCAGTGAACCCCCAATTATTCTTAAAAATAATCTTTCAACTCCAGTGAACTTCATTTCAGCTAGTGGAATGAAGAACACTGAGCAAGTAAACCAAGTTAATAAAATTTTAAATAAAGCTAAGAGAGAAAAGAGGAAGAAATTTTTTAAAGAAATGCAAAGAGCGTCGAACGCCGCTCGACGATCGTAAGCTCAATGGTCGAACGAAGCTCGACGATCTGAGCGCCCATCGTCGAACGTCGATCGACGTTTTCAATATGATTTTCAAAATCATAATCAAACCCGTAGAAACCTAAATGAAAATAGAAACCCTAGGTTTGTTGACCCATCATCTGCATGGAGAATACCACCTAGGAGATCTCACCCATTAGGTTATCACCCTCAGCCTGCATTTTCATTTATTTCTAGCTTTTCTTATGTGAAAAACAAGGGACCCAAGGTTACCTGGGTCCACACTGTCTAAATAAATGTCTTGCAGGTGAAGGCATATCCTATCACTCAAAATACGTGGTATTTGGATAGTGGATGCTCCAAGCATATGACAGGAAATAAAAATCATCTGTCAAAATTCAAAGCTAAGCTCGGCCCAAAGGTTATCTTTGGAGATTCCAGCTGTGGTCAGACAGAAGGCTATGGCAGGATTATAATTGGAGATGTTACTTTCAAGAGAGTTGCATATGTGACAGGACTGAAGCACAATTTGATTTCAGTCAGCCAGCTATGTGATGCTGGCTACCAGGTTTCATTTTCTAACTCCTCTTGCAATATTACTTTAAATAATAATGTTGTTTTAGTAGGCATTAGAATAGGTAATATTTATTTAGTAGATTTCAATTCATCTCATTCTGAAATTTGTTTATTTAATGAAGTAACAATTAATAATAATTCTTTGTGCCATAAGAGGCTTAGCCATGTTAACCTTAAAAATATATCTAGGTTATCTAAACACAACCTTGTTAGAGGTTTACCTTCTTGCCCCTACAAGAAGGAGAGCCTATGCAAGGCTTGTCAGCTAGGCAAGCAAACCAAGAATTCTTTTAAATCTGTAAATAAGAGTGATTCTCCTAGAATCCTGTATTTATTACATTTGGACCTTTTTGGCCCAATAAATGTACAGAGTTTAGGAGGGAAGTAATACACCTTAATAATTGTAGATGACTTCTCTAGGTTCAGTTGGGTTTTCTTTTTGAGAATTAAGGCTGATAACTTCAAAGCCCTTACAGACTTTCTACTATGTGTGCAGACTGAGTACTCTACTCATGTGGCCTTGATCAGAAGTGATCATGGTACTGAGTTTGACTCTCTTCTCATGCAAGAATTCTGTGAGAGAGAAGGTATCAAACATAGCTTCTCAGCTCCTAGAACTCCCCAACAAAATGGGGTAGTTGAAAGGAAGAACAGAACACTCATTGAAGCTGCTAGCACATTGTTGGCAGATGCTAATATGCCTCTCTCCTATTGGGCAGAAGCTGTTAGTACAGCCAATTATGTCTTGAATAGAAGTTTGATACACAAGCTTAAGTGTAAAACTCCTTATGAGTTGCTTAAAGGAAAGAAACCTAAAATTAATTATTTTAGAATATTTGGTTGTGTAGTGTATATTCATAATAACAATAAAGAATACCTTAGAAAGTTTGAAGCAAAAGCTTCAATGGGAATTATGCTTGGATATTCCCAAGTAAGCAAAGCTTATATGGTTTATAACAAATCAACCTGTAAAATTGAAGAATCTGTGCATGTATCTTTTGATGAGTCTCAGATGTTTTACAAGGAGAAGGAAAATTCTCCTTCCTCTAGTTCATTGCAAGTACCTGATGCTTCTCAAGAGATTCTTCAACTATCAACTCTTCAGATCACTAAATCAGACAGTGATGAAGACATTGCAGAAGCTGTTGTTGTACCACCAATAGTAGATCAAATTCCTCCTGAGGAATTAATCCCAACTGTTGCTGAAGATCACATCCCACCTGCTGATATTGTCACACTTAGAGATCACCCCACATCTCAAGTGATTGGAGACATATCAGCTGGTGTTCAAACAAGACATCATCTAAGACAGGATGTGATGCACGCTTGTTTCCTCTCACAGATTGAGCCCCTCACCTTTAAAGATGCTGAGCTAGATCCCCACTGGATCATTGCTATGCAAGAGGAACTCAATCAGTTTGAGAGATGTAAAGTTTGGACCTTGGTTCCAAGACCTAAAGGCCAACTGATCATAGGCACCAAGTGGGTGTACATAAACAAGTTGGATGCAAATGGAATTATTGTAAGGAATAAAGCAAGGCTTGTAGCTCAGGGCTACAGACAGGAGGAAGGTATAGATTATGACCAAACCTTTGCTCCTATTGCAAGGCTAGAAGCAATAAGGATCTTCTTGGCATATGCAGCCTACATGAAGTTTAAGGTCTTTCAAATGGATGTCAAAAGTGCATTCCTGAATGGTGAGCTTAAGGAAGAGGTGTTTGTTGAACAACCACCAGGGTTTGTTTCTTCAACTTAGCCCTCACATGTGTTTAAGTTGTAGAAAGCTCTTTATGGAATAAAGCAAGCTCCCAGAGCCTGGTATGAGACTCTAGCTAGTTTCCTTTTAGAGCACAACTTGACTAGGGGAGTAGTTGATAGAACCCTTTTCGTCAAGCATCACAAGGACACAATCCTGTTAGTTCAAGTGTATGTGGATGATATTATATTTGGCTCCACTGATCCCAAACTTTGCAAAAAGTTCTCTGACCTGATGCACTCTAAGTTTGAGATGAGTAGTATGGGTGTGCTGTCTTACTTTCTTGGTCTCCAAGTTAAGCAAGATGCTGATGGTATCTTCATCTCCCAATCCAAATATGTCAAGGAATTGGTAAAGAAATTTGGGATGGCTGATGCTTCAGCAATGCCTACACCTATGGCTACTAATGTAGTTATTGATTCTGATGATCACGGCAAGCCAGTTGATCAAAAGAATTATAGGGTCATTGTTGGTTCCCTATTATATCTAACTGCAAGTAGGCCAGATATAATGTTTGCTACATGCCTTTGTGCTAGATTCCAGGTCAACCCCAAGGAATCTCATCTGATTCTTCTCAAGAGAATCCTGAGATACCTGAAGGGATGTCCAAATCTAGGACTTTGGTACCCAGCTGAGTCAGAATTTGAATTTATTGGATATTCTGATTCTGATTATGCTGGTTGCAGAGTTGACAGGAAGAGCACCTCAGGAACTTGTCAGTTCCTGGGAGAGAGATTGGTATCTTGGTTCTGTAAGAAGCAGGCTTCTGCCTCAACTTCAACCGCAGAAGCTGAATATATAGCAGCTGCCAGTTGTTGTTCACAGATCCTGTGGATTCAAAACCAGCTTGTGGATTACGGTTACTCACACAAGAACACCAAAATCATGTGTGATAGTACCCGTGTTATCTCAATTGCACAAAATCCAGTGCACCACTCTAGAACGAAGCACATTGAGATTCAGCACCATTTCCTGAGAGATTGTGTGGAAAAGAACAAGATTTGTCTTGAGTTCATATCCACTGAGTTTCAGAGAGGTGATATATTCACCAAGCCCTTAGATGAACAGAAGCATCTGTTCTTTTTAGTTCAACTAGGCATGATCAATGGACGAGACTAAGTGTGACTATATCTGCCAATGTTGAAACCTGCTTGAAGATCGTCGAACGATGATCGAAGATCGTCGAACGGATCAAGCCTATCGTCGACCTCTGGTTAATGATAGCTTATCTGTTTGAAGATCGTCGACCGGCGTTCGAAGATCGTCGAATAGGTCGAGCTTATCGTCGATCTCTGGATGACGACAGCTTGTTTGTTTGGGAAGCTAGAAATAGTCGAACGATTGCTCGACTACTCTGCTTCTGGACCGATCGTCGAACGGCCGTTCGACCATCGGGTCTAGTATCTTTTAAATAGATCGACTATCTCCGGTCTAATATAAAGCCGATAGTCGACCTAGGTTAAAAGATCTTTTGTTTTTCGTCGACGGAGCGTGACTTTTCGCATTCTGTCTTCCCGCTTGCGATTTTCTGCCGCTTCGTCTCCCTCTTCGTCTTCTCCGTCTTTCTCGCGCATTCTCCAGCACTTCAATGGAGATTTCTCTAGCAGTACTAGCTGTTGTAAAGTTCGATGCAGGTTTCAGCGTCGATTTTGACGCATTCAGTTGCTGTGAAGCAGGGATTGTGGAAATTCTTCAGTTATGCCGAGATCAAGGTCTAGAAAGATTAATGTCTACAAGGATAAAGTTAAATGTTCCCGAGATTAAGGAATGGGCTTTCACTTCGTCCTCCTCTAACAATTCGATGACTGGCACTATTGGCGAAGAAGAGGTTATTTTAACTCCCGCCATTCTGACTGATGTTTTTGGATTGATAAATGGTGAAGAAGATTGTGAGCAAGATGCTCAAGAGTTTGGAAGAATGCTTACTGAGCTGGGACATGCCGAAGGCATTCCCTCCAAGCTGCTCAAGGTCAATTTCCCATTTAAGATTAAATTTCTTGCTGAGATAGTTGGAAAAGTGCTCCTTGGTAAGCACTCTGCTCATGACAACATTACAAGGCAACAATTTGCACTGATGTGTGCAATTGTTAATCAGAAAAGGATTGATTGGGAAGGAGTAATGTTCGATCTGATAAGGAAAAAAGAACAGTAAGAAAGAGGTTACCCTAGGCAGGGTTATTGGAATTTTTCTGAAAGAAAAGTATCCTCAGCTGCTGGTCTCCGTTGCAACAACCATAAATGCGAGTAAGAAGATGGATCCGAATCTATTCTCCAAGTGGAAGAGGACGTTTGTGAAGCCCGCTCTTACAGGGGTTGCTCCAGCGACATCAGAGAGCACTAGGACTGATTCAGTCGCTCCTCACCCGGTAGAAGCTGGCTCAGCTCATTCTCTTCCATCATCTTCTTCTGCATTACCATCAACTTCTACTGAAGTAGTTCCATCCTCTTCAGTTCCGTCTACCTCAGTTGAAGTTCCATCAACTTCAGCTGAAGTACGACTTCCTGCTTCTCCTGTTCGAGATACAACCACGGTTGTTCCTCTCTCTCCTCCTGCATCTCCTATTCCTTCTCATCTGGCTAGGATATCTGCTCCTAGTTTTGATTTGATAGGATCTGAGGGGACTCCAACACCTCTTCAGTCCCCTATTCGTTCTCCAGTTCATTCTCCATCTCCACATCATTCTCCATCTCCTGTTCATTCTCCAGTTCAACATGAATTCATTCTTCCTGCTGATCTTCCATCATCTGCAGTTCCCCCACATTCCTTTGAAGTCACCCCAGCATTCATTTCCAGCATTTTGGAGTTGATTACCCCTTCAATCAAAATCATGATTGAAGAGGCAATTGCTCCACTTGCCTCCTTTATTGCTACCTTGACTGCTTCCATCCAATCCCTCTCTAAATCTGCTGAGCCCTCTTCTTCCAGGGGCCTGGTTTCAGTTCCCACTGAAATCAGGCAAGGGGAGATATTCTGTGAAGATGTCTCAGAGCCTCCAGCCTCCCTTCCAGTAGTTCTTCCAGCAGTTCAAGAAGAGACTGCTCCAGCTCCAGCTCAAGATGAATCAGGTTTAGTATTATCTGACAAAGAAATATCTGATGCAGTTATGTTATCTGAATTTGCTGTGAAAGTCTGTTTAGAAGATCTCACCACTCCCTTGGTTGCCCGTTTCCTAGAAGGCATTATAACATCCTATCTAGATGAATCCTGGGAGTTGGTAAAGTATGAAGGTAATTCACTCATCCGTTTTATTGATGAGTCAATTGAT
Source organism: Platanthera zijinensis (assembly GCA_039513925.1). Lineage (NCBI taxonomy): Eukaryota > Viridiplantae > Streptophyta > Magnoliopsida > Asparagales > Orchidaceae > Platanthera > Platanthera zijinensis. The sequence continues at coordinate 185,102,100 of CM077088.1, read as the reverse complement.
TTGCTAGCTTGTGAATACCTAGAAGGAATGATTTTAGCTTATTTAGCAGATTTGTGTTCATGAATCTACAGATTATATTAAAGAAGATATAGCTGCTCAGGTTATAGTAGTTGTTTCAGAAGCTGCTCCAGATGTTCCTGATGTTCAAGTAGATCCAGAACTGGATTCCTTTTTAGATGATATAGAAGATGTGTCTGAATATCAAGAAGAGAAAGCTAGAGCTGCTTGGCAATTAAGAGTACAATCTTTGTTAAAAGAAAAAGAAAAAGATTTGTAAGTTGAAAAATCAACTGTTTGGGATGATTCCCCAGGACTTGATTTGGATTCCCTTCTGGCTCAGGATGCCATAGAAGAGGAAAAAGAGAAAGCTGATCTGAAATTAAAGGAAAAGGCTATTTCTGAAGCCTATGACCCATATGACAATCCTCCCTCATCTCATTCTGAGGATGAAGAGGATTCAGATTTATCTGAGAATTCAAAGAAAAAGAAAGCTGCACAGAAGAAAAGAAAAGCTGTTGCTCCTCCTCCTCTCAATCGTGATAATGACACTCCATATTATATTCTGAAAGGAATTGACCCCAAGTCAAATGAGTTTCAACATTGGATGTGGTTCTCCAAGAACCAGCAAAAAGAGAGAAAGAGATCTAAGAGATATGATAGTCCTACCCCCAGATGGAATCCCAGAGGTCCTCCTCCTCCACCTCCCGGTGCAGGAGACTCTGGCAACCTTTCTGCTAATCCTTCTGCACCGTCAGCAAAATCTGCTCCCTCTCAGCACCTTTCAAAGAAAAGTTCTCAAAGCAACCAAGGAAAATCATATTCTAGTTCTCAAAGGCATGTTACTGAAGTTAAAGAACAAGTAAAGGAGGTTGTGTATCAGAAGCCAACATTTTCACCTCCTCCTTCTCCTAAGAAAAAGATCTCTTCTGGTATTCCAGTTCATGTTGCTAAGGATGCTGCAAAAGGAAAAAGAACCATATTCTCTGAAAAATCTAGCAAAAAGTTTGCTGAGTTTGCTCCTCCATCGTCTCTGGTTGTTCAAGAAGTAAAAGACACAGCTGAAAGTTTATTAGATTTATCAGTTAAGTTTAAAGCTGTTAAGCCTGTTGATACATCTTCTGAAAATGTGTATGAAAGCCAAGAACTAGATCCTGATTACAGGATAGCTAGATTTCTTGAGATTGTTGGCTTAGCTCAAATTCAGAAAGCCAAAGCTGAAGGAAAGGATTCTACAGGATTTACAACAATGTCAAAGTTCAGAATGAAGGAACTCAATAAAATTCAGGTTAGCCCTGAGGTCTTTGACCCTTCAAAGTATATGCAAAAGCACCCAGAAGCAGTTGTTCCAAGGGCTGCAGAATTAAAGATTATTGGCGTGCAAGACTTGAAGATGTCTAAGAAAGAGGCCATTGATCCTTTGTGGAAAGTTTCCTTTGTTCCTAGCTCTTCTGACCCTAAGCCAGATTCTGTAGACTCTTAGTTTTGTTTGACTGTCATTATTTATCTGATTGACTGTTAATTGTTTATCTATTTCCTGTATTAATTTTATTGTTCTATAGCTAGTTCTATGTTTTAGTTTTTGAGAGTCTTAACTCAAATAGGGGGAGATTGTTGGTACCCTAGTTTGATTTGAGTTTAGTCTTCTCCTTTTGTCCCTTGACCCAAGAAATATCTATGGTCAATGGTTAGTGGTCTAGCTGTAGAGTCCTCGCTTTTCCAGATGAAGAATTTGGTTAAGTAGTTTTTCGTTCGACTATAATCGAACACCGCTCGACTATCGTCGACTGACTGTTCGACGATTGTCTATCAGTTGCTCGACGTTCTGTCTGCGAGGATAGTTCGACTATCGGTTGATAGTTCGACTATCTGTGTGCTTTGATAGTTCGACTATCTTCCTTGATAGTTCAACTATCTGATAGCTCGACTATCTGTTGATAGTTCGACTATCTGTCGTTCTCTGATAGCTCGACTATCTGTTGATAGTTCGACTATCCGTTCTGCGTTAATAGTTCGACTATCTGTTGATAGGTCGACTATCTGTTTTCGCTTGGTAGTTCGACTATCTGCTTTGATAGTTCAACTATCTGATAGTTCGACTATCTGTTGATAGTTCGACTATCTGTTCTGCTTTGATAGTTCGACTATCTGTTGATAGTTCGACTATCTGTTTCGCTTTGATAGTTCGACTATCTGTTGATAGGTCGACTATCTGATAGCTCGACTATCTTCTGATAGTTCGACTATCTGTTGTGATAGTTCGACTATCTCCTTTGATAGTTCGACTATCTGGATCGTTCGACTATCTGTCCGGTAGTTCGACGATCTTCGTTCTTCGGTCGACGATCTCCGAGGGTCGTTCGACGTTTTCTGTCTGCCTTTTTATTTTGTATTTATTTATTATATTTAATTAATTAATACATTATCTGGCATGTTATTTCAGTTGTTTTATGATAATATTTCCAGGCAATATCTGCTCCATCCCTTCTGCCTGAGTAAAATCTTTTCAGATAAAGTTGTTTGTCTTATTAGCTGACATTGTATTTTACTTTATCTGCTGTCAGTCCTTTATAGCCGTTAGACTGAAAAGTCTTCCTTCTACTATAAAGAGTTTGTTTCTGATGTGACTTTATTTAGTACTTTATTATCAAATTGCTTCCTGCAGCTTCTTCGAAAGAGGTTTATTCCTTTTATAGAATGTTTTTGCTGCAGAGATTGTTTGTCTTTTTGATATTTGCAGCCCAGGTCTCAAGTTTCAGAAGAAGACAAACAATTCAAATTGAAGAGAGCTGTTGCTTGTTGCTGCTATAAAAGAAATCATTTGGAGAAAGATTTCAGCTAGCTAACCAGTTATTCATTTAAGAATTCAAGCCTTCATCAAGATCAAGTTCACTGCTCTCAGCAATACTCATCCAACTGAGAAGTGTTAAGCTCTTCTGCTCTTCTTCAACCTGAGTTCTCCTGCTTCCAGGAAGTTCAAACTCAGAGTTCTTTTGAAGAAGAAGAAGAAGAAGACAGCTGCTTGAAGATTTCTAATTTTATTATTTATTATCTTCTTGTAGTTTTTCCTTCAGATCTTTCTGAAGAGTTTTCTGCACTGACGCAAGACTTCACCTGGACATTTTTGAGCCAAGGGGAGCCTTGATTCTTTAGAGCTTTCTAGCTCAGTGCAAGTCTTTGTGCTTCTCTAATCTATTGTAAAATTGAGAAGACATCTTAACCTTCTTTCCCCCTCCTGTACAGGGTTATTACTCCCTTCAAAAGTATCCCTTGGTGGCAGGGCACCTGATCAAAAGCCTGTGTTTGGTTTTTAGACACCTGATCAAAAGTTTAAAGGGTTTCTGGATCTACCTGGAGCAGATCCTGTTGGTGGCAGGGCACCTGATCAAAAACCTGAGTGGATTCCTACCTTGTTGGTAGAAGAGTGGACGTACCCAAGTTGTTTGGGGAACCACTATAAATTCCTTGTGTCGTCTGGATTGCCTTGTTTAATTCCTGCATTGTGGCTGTGAATAGATATAACTAGGTTTGCTAGTTGCTGATTAGGTTTTCCAAGCCTTAACTGTAATTACAGTTAGCTTGAGTTTGTGCACAACACTTGTGTTAGGCTTTAGGGTTATCTCCTTATCTATAATCTTTTCATTCTGCATTTCACTCTAAGGGAGTTGGGTAGACGATTAAGTTTTGTCTAGTGCAAAATTTGATAACTCTATTCACCCCCCCTCTAGAGTAGTATCTATCCCTTCACTTTCAATTGGTATCAGAGGGAGGTTGTCTGACTGAATAGGCTAACACCTAAGTCACAAGATCCTGATAGATACCAAAGTTTATAGATATTCATTATCACTATCATGGCCCAGTCCAAGGATTATTCTAGCACCAGACCTCCAGCATGCAACTTAGCTAAGTTTGGTGTTGGAACCAGCAAAGCCGACTCCACCTAAAGCTCGGAACCACCGAGGCAGCTCGCGCTTACTCCCTTGGGATCACTCTCCAGGCGAAGAACTAGACCGGAGGCTTCAGTGAGGAGGTCCCACCTCTTACCCGGAAGAGACTAGAACTAGAGCTCTTCCCCTCCCTAGCCAAAACTGAGCTAGGTGCCTTAGGAACGATAAGAGGAGTCAAGAATGCTTCCTTCTCTAAGGCACCTTACCGGTCTATTTATAGGCCTCTGAACTGGGACTGCTATTAACCAAACTATGCTGCTGTGAAAATACCAGAATATCCTTGGCTGGGTCTGCCAACAGCTAAACTCCGCTGTCTTAAAAGACTAAACGCAGCCCACGCAGGGTAAAAGAGTAAAAACATCTCCGGGACCCAGAAGGTGGGCCCGACCTTACCTGAACCGACCCTGAAACCAAGACGACCCTTCTCCCGAGGCACCTCTCACTAGGGTCCTCTCGCCAGGCCAAACCCTCTCGACTCGCCTGGGCCCTCTCTACTCGCCGGGCCGAACCCTCTTTCCTCTCCTGGGCCCTCTCTACTCGCCGGGCCGAACCCTCTTTCCTCTCGCCTGGGCCCCTCTACTCGCCGCAGAGCTTCTCTTTTGAGCCCTCTCGACTCGCCTAGGCCCCTCTCGCCGGGCTGCTAGCCCGAGGTTGTACATTTGGCATCTGGAAGGCAAGGATAAAATTATATATGAATTCTATTGATGAAAGCATCTTTGCTTCTATTTTGTCAGGACCCCCAAGAGCACCTGCTGCTGCTACTGCCTCATCATCTGATATGAGTGCAGTACCTCCTCCAGATTACAACGATAAGTACAAGAAGGCAAAGATAGCAGATGCCAAGGCGATGAACATTCTGGCTCAGACAATGTCTAATGAGGTATTCCAGAAGGTAGCTGACTGCTCTTCAGCAAAAGCTATGTGGGATACACTGAACCAGATTGTAGCTGGTTCAGCTGATGAAAGGAAGGACAGAAGGTCCAACCTTATCTCACAATATAAAAACTTCAAGAAAACTGATGCTGAATCAGTTGAAGCCATGTATACAAGGCTCAGCTCAATCATCAATGAGCTGAGGACCCTTGACAAGGACATATCATTGACAGAGGTCAATGATAAGATTCTTATGTGCTTCCCTAGCACATGGGATCTAAGGATCTGGCCCATCAAGGAAGCCAGAAGCACCACAGAGATCTCCACTGAAGCTCTTCTCGGCAAACTCAAATCTTTTGAGCAAGTGCTGAAGACAAGGGAAGCAGAAGCAGAAGCAAAGACCCTACTCCAACAAGAAAAGAGCAATCTCTAACTCTTAAGGCTGCTGATGCTTCTGAAGACAGCCAATCCAATGAGGAGCTAATGGCATTATTTGCCAAGAGGTTTCTCAAGATGGGGAGAAAGGAATTCAGAAAGAAGTCTTCACGTTATGAAGACAAACCAAGGTATGACCGTTCACCTGCTAAAGAAATTATCTGTTATGGTTGCAGGAAGCCTGGACACATCTTACCAGAGTGTCCAGAGGAGAAGAACAAAGACAAGAGGAAAGAAAAGGAACAGCACAGGAAGCACTCCAAGCCATCCTCCTACAAGAACAAGAAGAAGGAGAGAGGTTTCATTGCTGAAACCTGGAGTGATTCTGATGAAGAATCTTCCTCCTCTAGCTCCAGTGAGGATGAGGAATAGAAGAAGGCAAAGGAGGTTTGCCTGATGGCAATAGATGCCTGCAGCAATCACTCAGCTGCAGAGAGTTCAGATTCAGATGAAGAGATGCCAACAGAAGATGAGGTACTATCTTCTTATGACTTCACTTCTGAAGAATTTAAATTAGATTTTAAATCATTATGCTTAGACTTAATTAGTTCAGAAAAAGAGATTAAAGAACTTAGAAATAAGTTAGCTGACTCAGAATTAATTGCTACAGAAAATACTAGGTTAAAGGAAGATCTCACTACTTGTAGTGAAGAAATTAAATTTCTTAAAATAGAGTTAGCTAAGTCTAAAAGGTTAGAGGAATCTCTAAATGGTAGAAGCCTTAAGCTATTAGAAATAACCAGCATGACTAACACTAGGTCAGGTAATAACAAACTAGGCTTAGGAGCTTCTCCCAGTGAACCCCCAGTTATTCTTAAAAATAATCTTTCAACTCCAGTGAACTTCAATTCAGCTAGTGGAATGAAGAACACTAAGCAAGTAAACCAAGTTAATAAAACTTTAAATAAAGCTAAGAGAGAAAAGAGGAAGAAATTTTTTAAAGAAATGCAAAGAGGTCGAACGCCGCTCGACGATCGGAAGCTCAATGGTCGAACGAAGCTCGACGATCTGAGCGCCCATCGTCGAACGTCGATCGACGTTTTCAATATGATTTTCAAAATCATAATCAAACCCGTAGAAACCTAAATGAAAATAGAAACCCTAGGTTTGTTAACCCATCATCTGCATGGAGAATACCACCTAGGAGATCTCACCCATTAGGTTATCACCCTCAGCCTGCATTTTCATTTATTTCTAGCTTTTCTTATGTGAAAAACAAGGGACCCAAGGTTACCTGGGTCCACACTGTCTAAATAAATGTCTTGCAGGTGAAGGCCTATCCTATCACTCAAAATAAGTGGTATTTGGATAGTGGATGCTCCAAGCATATGACAGGAAATAAAAATGATCTGTCAAAATTCAAAGCTAAGCTCGGCCCAAAGGTTATCTTTGGAGATTCCAGCTGTGGTCAGACAGAAGGCTATGGCAGGATTACAATTGGAGATGTTACTTTCAAGAGAGTTGCATATGTGACAGGACTGAAGCACAATTTGATTTCAGTCAGCCAGCTATGTGATGCTGGCTACCAGGTTTCATTTTCTAACTCCTCTTGCAATATTACTTTAAATAATAATGTTGTTTTAGTAGGCATTAGAATAGGTAATATTTATTTAGTAGATTTCAATTCATCTCATTCTGAAATTTGTTTATTTAATGAAGTAACAATTAATAATAATTCTTTGTGCCATAAGAGGCTTAGTCATGTTAACCTTAAAAATATATCTAGGTTATCTAAATACAACCTTGTTAGAGGTTTACCTTCTTGCCCCTACAAGAAGGAGAGCCTATGCAAGGCTTGTCAGCTAGGCAAGCAAACCAAGAATTCTTTTAAATCTGTAAATAAGAGTGATTCTCCTAGAATCCTGTATTTATTACATTTGGACCTTTTTGGCCCAATAAATGTACAGAGTTTAGGAGGGAAGTATTACACCTTAGTAATTGTAGATGACTTCTCTAGGTTCAGTTGGGTTTTCTTTTTGAGAACTAAGGCTGATAACTTCAAAGCCCTTACAGACTTTCTACTATGTGTGCAGACTGAGTACTCTACTCATGTGGCCTTGATCAGAAGTGATCATGGTACTGAGTTTGACTCTCTTCTCATGCAAGAATTCTGTGAGAGAGAAGGTATCAAACATAGCTTCTCAGCTCCTAGAACTTCCCAACAAAATGGGGTAGTTGAAAGGAAGAACAGAACACTCATTGAAGCTGCTAGCACATTGTTGGCAGATGCTAATATGCCTCTCTCCTATTGGGCAGAAGCTGTTAGTACAGCCAATTATGTCTTGAATAGAAGTTTGATACACAAGCTTAAGTGTAAAACTCCTTATGAGTTGCTTAAAGGAAAGAAACCTAAAATTAATTATTTTAGAATATTTGGTTGTGTAGAGTATATTCATAATAACAATAAAGAATACCTTAGAAAGTTTGAAGCAAAAGCTTCAATGGGAATTATGCTTGGATATTCCCAAGTAAGCAAAGCTTATAGGGTTTATAACAAATCAACCTGTAAAATTGAAGAATCTGTGCATGTATCTTTTGATGAGTCTCAGATGTTTTACAAGGAGAAGGAAAATTCTCCTTCCTCTAGTTCATTGCAGGTACCTGATGCTTCTCAAGAGATTCTTCAACTATCAACTCTTCAGATCACTGAATCAGACAGTGATGAAGACATTGAAGAAGCTGTTGTTGTACCACCAACAGTAGATCAAATTCCTCCTGAGGAATTAATCCCAACTGTTGCTGAAGATCACATCCCACCTGCTGATATTGTCACATTTAGAGATCACCCCACATCTCAAGTGATTGGAGACATATCAGCTGATGTTCAAACAAGACATCAGCTAAGACAGGATGTGATGCACGCTTGTTTCCTCTCACAGATTGAGCCCCTCACCTTTAAAGATGCTGAGCTAGATCCCCACTGGATCATTGCTATGCAAGAAGAACTCAATCAGTTTGAGAGATGTAAAGTTTGGACCTTGGTTCCAAGACCTAAAGGCCAACTGATCATAGGCACCAAGTGGGTGTACAGAAACAAGTTGGATGCAAATGGAATTATTGTAAGGAATAAAGCAAGGCTTGTAGCTCAGGGCTACAGACAGGAGGAAGGTATAGATTATGACCAAACCTTTGCTCCTGTTGCAAGGCTAGAAGCAATAAGGATCTTCTTGGCCTATGCAGCCTACATGAAGTTTAAGGTCTTTCAAATGGATGTCAAAAGTGCATTCCTGAATGGTGAGCTTAAGGAAGAGGTGTTTGTTGAACAACCACCAGGGTTTGTTTCTTCAACTCAGCCCTCACATGTGTTTAAGTTGCAGAAAGCTCTTTATGGACTAAAGCAAGCTCCCAGAGCCTGGTATGAGACTCTAGCTAGTTTCCTTTTAGAGCACAACTTTACTAGGGGAGTAGTTGATAGAACCCTTTTCGTCAAGCATCACAAGGACACAATTCTGTTAGTTCAAGTGTATGTGGATGATATTATATTTGGCTCCACTGATCCCAAACTTTGCAAAAGGTTCTCTGACCTGATGCACTCTAAGTTTGAGATGAGTAGTATGGGTGTGCTGTCTTACTTTCTTGGTCTCCAAGTTAAGCAAGATGCTGATGGTATCTTCATCTCCCAATCCAAATATGCCAAGGAATTGGTAAAGAAATTTGGGATGGCTGATGCTTCAGCAATGCCTACACCTATGGCTACTAATGTAGTTATTGATTCTGATGATCACGGCAAGCCAGTTGATCAAAAGAATTATAGGGCCATTGTTGGTTCCCTATTATATCTAACTGCAAGTAGGCCAGATATAATGTTTGCTACATGCCTTTGTGCTAGATTCCAGGTCAACCCCAAGGAATCTCATCTGATTCTTCTCAAGAGAATCCTGAGATACCTGAAGGGATGTCCAAATCTAGGACTTTGGTACCCAGCTGAGTCAGAATTTGAATTAATTGGATATTCTGATTCTGATTATGCTGGTTGCAGAGTTGACAGGAAGAGCACCTCAGGAACTTGTCAGTTCCTGGGAGAGAGATTGGTCTCTTGGTTCTGTAAGAAGCAGGCTTCTGTCTCAACTTCAACCGCAGAAGCTGAATATATAGCAGCTGCCAGTTGTTGTTCACAGATCCTGTGGATTCAAAACCAGCTTGTGGATTATGGTTACTCACACAAGAACACCAAAATCATGTGTGATAGTACCAGTGCTATCTCAATTGCACAAAATCCAGTGCACCACTCTAGAACGAAGCACATTGAGATTCGGCACCATTTCCTGAGAGATTGTGTGGAAAAGAACAAGATTTGTCTTGAGTTCATATCCACTGAGTTTCAGAGAGGTGATATATTCACCAAGACCTTAGATGAACAGAAGCATCTGTTCTTTTTAGTTCAACTAGGCATGATCAATGGACGAGACTAAGTGTGACTATATCTGCCAATGTTGAAACCTGCTTGAAGATCGTCGAACGATGATCGAAGATCGTAGAACAGATCAAGCCTATCATCGACCTCTGGTTAATGATAGCTTATCTGTTTGAAGATCGTCGACCGGCGTTCGAAGATCGTCGAACAGGTCGAGCTTATCGTCGATCTCTGGATGACGACAGCTTGTTTGTTTGGGAAGCCAGAAATAGTCGAACGATTGCTCAACTACTCTGCTTCTGGACCGATCGTCGAACGGTCGTTCGACCATCGGGTCTAGTATCTTTTAAATAGATTGACTATCTCCGGTCTAATATAAAGCCGATAGTCGACCTAGGTTAAAAGATCTTTTGTTTTTCGTCGACGGAGCGTGACTTTTCGCATTCTGTCTTCCCGCTTGCAATTTTCTGCCACTTCGTCTCCCTCTTCGTCTTCTCCGTCTTTCTCGCGCATTCTCCAGCACTTTAATGGCGATTTCTCCAGCAGTGCTAGCTGTTGTAAAGTTCGATGCAGGTTTCAGCGTCGATTTTGACGCATTCAGTTGCTGTGAAGCAGGGATTGTGGAAATTCTTCAGTTATGCCGAGATCAAGGTCTAGAAAGATTAATGTCTATAAGGATAAAGTTAAATGTTCCCGAGATTAAGGAATGGGCTTTCACTTCGTCCTCCTCTGACGATTCGATGACTGGCACTATTGGCGGAGAAGAGGTTATTTTAACTCCCGCCATTCTGACTGATGTTTTTGGATTGATAAATGGTGAAGAAGATTATGAGCAAGATGCTCAAGAGTTTGGAATAATGCTTACTAAGCTGGGACATGACGAAGGCATTCCCTCCAAGCTGCTCAAGGTCAATTTCCCATTTAAGATTAAATTTCTTGCTGAGATAGTTGGAAAAGTGCTCCTTGGTAAGCACTCTACTCATGACAACATTACAAGGCAACAATTTGCACTGATGTGTGCAATTGTTAATCAGAAAAGGATTGATTGGGCAGGAGTAATGTTCGATCTGATAAGGAAAAAGAACAGTAAGAAAGAGGTTACCCTAGGCAGGGTTATTGGAATTTTTCTGAAAGAAAAGTATCCTCAGCTGCTGGTCTCCGTTGCAACAACCATAAATGCGAGTAAGAAGATGGATCCGAATCTGTTCTCCAAGTGGAAGAGGACGTTTGTGAAGCCCGCTCTCACAGGGGTTGCTCCAGCGACATCAGAGAGCACTAGGACTGATTCAGTCGCTCCTCACCCGGTAGAAGCTGGCTCAGCTCATTCTCTTCCATCATCTTCTTCTGCATTACCATCAACTTCTACTGAAGTAGTTCCATCCTCTTCAGTTCCGTCTACCTCAGTTGAAGTTCCATCAACTTCAGCTGAAGTACGACTTCCTGCTTCTCCTGTTCGAGATACAACCACGGTTGTTCCTCCCTCTCCTCCTGCATCTCCTATTCCTTCTCATCTGGCTAGGATATCTGCTCCTAGTTTTGATTTGATAGGATCTGAGGGGACTCCAACACCTCTTCAGTCCCCTATTCGTTCTCCAGTTCATTCTCCATCTCCACATCATTCTCCATCTCCTGTTCATTCTCCAGTTCAACAGGAATTCATTTCTCCTGCTGATCTTCCATCATCTGCAGTTCCCCCACATTCCTTAGAAGTCACCCCAGCATTCATTTCCAGCATTTTGGAGTTGATTACCCCTTCAATCAAAATCATGATTGAAGAGGCAATTGCTCCACTTGCCTCCTCTATTGCTACCTTGACTGCTTCCATCCAATCCCTCTCTAAATCTGCTGAGCCCTCTTCTTTCAGGGGTCTGGTTTCAGTTCCCACTGAAATCAGGCAGGGGGAGATGTTCTGTGAAGATGTCTCAGAGCCTCCAGACTCCCTTCCAGCAGTTCTTCCAGCAGTTCAAGAAGAGACTGCTCCAGCTCCAGCTCAAGATGAATCAGGTTCAGTGTTATCTGACAAAGAAATATCTGATGCAGTTATGTTATCTGAATTTGCTGTGAAAGTCTGTTTAGAAGATCTCACCACTCCCTTGGTTGCCCGTTTCCTAGAAGGCATTATAACATCCTATCTAGATGAATCCTGGGAGTTGGTAAAGTATGAAGGTAATTCACTCATCCGTTTTATTGGCGAGTCAATTGATTTGCTAGCTTGTGAATACCTAGAAGGAATGATTTTAGCTTATTTAGCAGATTTGTGTTTATGAATCTACAGATTATATTAAAGAAGATATAGCTGCTCAGGTTATAGTAGTTGTTTCAGAAGCTGCTCCAGATGTTCCTGATGTTCAAGTAGATCCAGAACTGGATTCCTTTTTAGATGATATAGAAGATGTGTCTGAAAATCAAGAAGAGAAAGCTAGAGCAGCTTGGCAATTAAGAGTACAATCTTTGTTAAAAGAAAAAGAAAAAGATTTGCAAGTTGAAAAATCAACTGTTTGGGATGATTCCCCAGGACTTGATTTGGATTCCCTTCTGGCTCAGGATGCCATAGAAGAGGAAAAAGAGAAAGCTGATCTGAAATTAAAGGAAAAGGCTGTTTCTGAAGCCTATGACCCATATGACAATCCTCCCTCATCTCATTCTGAGGATGAAGAGGATTCAGATTTATCTGAGAATTCAAAGAAAAAGAAAGCTGCACAGAAGAAAAGAAAAGCTGTTGCTCCTCCTCCTCTCAATCGTGATAATGACACTCCATATTATATTCTGAAAGGAATTGACCCCAAGTCAAAAGAGTTTCAACATTGGATGTGGTTCTCCAAGAACCAGCAAAAAGAGAGAAAGAGATCTAAGAGATATGATAGTCCTACCCCCAGATGGAATCCCAGAGGTCCTCCTCCTCCACCTCCCGGTGCAGGAGCCTCTGGCAACCTTTCTGCTAATCCTTCTGCTCCGTCAACAAAATCTGCTCCCTCTCAGCACCTTTCAAAGAAAAATTCTCAAAGCAAGCAAGGAAAATCATATTCTGGTTCTCAAAGGCATGTTACTGAAGTTAAAGAACAAGTAAAGGAGGTTGTGTATCAGAAGCCAACATTTTCACCTCCTCCTTCTCCTAAGAAAAAGATCTCTTCTGGTATTCCAGTTCATGTTGCTAAGGATGCTGCAAAAGGAAAAAGAACCATATTCTCTGAAAAACTAGCAAAAAGTTTGCTGAGTTTGCTCCTCCATCGTCTCTGGTTATTCAAGAAGTAAAAGACACAGCTGAAAGTTTATTAGATTTATCAGTTAAGTTTAAAGCTGTTAAGCCTGTTGATACATCTTCTGAAAATGTGTATGAAAGCCAAGAACTAGATCCTGATTACAGGATGGCTAGATTTCTTGAGATTGTTGGCTCAGCTCAAATTCAGAAAGCCAAAGTTGAAGGAAAGGATTCTACAGGATTTACAACAATGTCAAAGTTCATAATGAAGGAACTCAATAAAATCCAGGTTAGCCCTGAGGTCTTTGACCCTTCAAAGTATATGCAAAAGCACCCAGAAGCAGTTGTTCCAAGGGCTGCAGAATTAAAGATTATTGGCGTGCAAGACTTGAAGATGTCTAAGAAAGAGGCCATTGATCCTTTGCGGAAAGTTTCCTTTGTTCCTAGCTCTTCTGACCCTAAGCCAGATTCTGTAGACTCTTAGTTTTGTTTGACTGTCATTATTTATCTGATTGACTGTTAATTGTTTATCTATTTCCTGTATTAATTTTATTGTTCTATAGCTAGTTCTATGTTTTAGTTTTTGAGAGTCTTAACTCAAATAGGGGGAGATTGTTGGTACCCTAGTTTGATTTGAGTTTAGTCTTCTCCTTTTGTCCCTTGACCCAAGAAATATCTATGGTCAATGGTTAGTGGTCTAGCTGTAGAGTCCTCGCTTTTCCAGATGAAGAATTTGGTTAAGTAGTTTTTCGTTCGACTATAGTCGAACGCCGCTCGACTATCGTCGACTGACTATTCGACGATCGTCTATCAGTTGCTCAACGTTCTGTCTGCGAGGATAGTTCGACTATCGGTTGATAGTTCGACTATCTGTGTACTTTGATAGTTCAACTATCTTCCTTGATAGTTCAACTATCTGATAGCTCGACTATCTGTTGATAGTTCGACTATCTGTCGTTCTTTGATAGCTCGACTATCTGTTGATAGTTCGACTATCCGTTCTGCGTTGATAGTTCGACTATCTGTTGATAGGTCGACTATCTGTTTTTGCTTGGTAGTTCGACTATCTGCTTTGATAGTTCAACTATCTGATAGTTCGACTATCTGTTGATAGTTCGACTATCTGTTCTGCTTTGATAGTTCGACTATCTGTTGATAGTTCGACTATCTATTTCGCTTTGATAGTTCGACTATCTGTTGATAGGTCGACTATCTGATAGCTCGACTATCTTCTGATAGTTCGACTATCTGTTGTGATAGTTTAACTATCTCCTTTGATAGTTCGACTATCTGGATCGTTCGACTATCTGTCCGATAGTTCGACGATCTTCGTTCTTCGGTCGACGGTCTCCGAGGGTCGTTCGACGTTTTCTGTCTGCCTTTTTATTTTGTATTTATTTATTATATTTAATTAATTAATACATTATCTGGCATGTTATTTCAGTTGTTTTATGATAATATTTCCAGGCAATATCATCTCCATCCCTTCTGCCTGAGTAAAATCTTTTCAGATAAAGTTGTTTGTCTTATTAGCTGACATTGTATTTTACTTTATCTGCTGTCAGTCCTTTATAGCCGTTAGACTGAAAAGTCTTCCTTCTACTATAAAGAGTTTGTTTCTGATGTGACTTTATTTAGTACTTTATTATCAAATTGCTTCCTGCAGCTTCTTCGAAAGAGGTTTATTACTTTTATAGAATGTTTTTGATGCAGAGATTGTTTGTCCTTTTGATATTTGCAGCCCAGGTCTCAAGTTTCAGAAGAAGACAAACAATTCAAATTGAAGAGAGCCGTTGCTTGTTGCTGCTATAAAAGAAATCCTTTGGAGAAGGATTTCAGCTAGCTAACCAGTTATTCATTTAAGCATTCAAGCCTTCATCAAGATCAAGTTCACTGCTCTCAGCAATACTCATCCAACTGAGAAGTGTTAAGCTCTTCTGCTCTTCTTCAACCTGAGTTCTCCTGCTTCCAGGAAGTTCAAACTCAGAGTTCTTTTGAAGAAGAAGAAGAAGAAGACAGCTGCTTGAAGATTTCTAATTTTATTATTTATTATCTTCTTGTAGTTTTTCCTTCAGATCTTTCTGAAGAGTTTTCTGCACTGAAGCAAGACTTCACCTGGACATTTTTGAGCCAGGGGGAGCCTTGATTCTTTAGAGCTTTCTAGCTCAGTGCAAGTCTTTGTGCTTCTCTAATCTATTGTAAAATAGAGAAGACATCTTAACCTTCTTTCCCCCTCCTGTACAGGGTTATTACTCCCTTCAAAAGTATCCCTTGGTGGCAGGGCACCTGATCAAAAACTTGTGTTTGGTTTTTAGACACCTGATCAAAAGTCTAAAGGGTTTCTGGATCTACCTGGAGCAGATCCTGTTGGTGGCAGGGCACCTGATCAAAAACCTGAGTGGATTCCTACCTTGTTGGTAGAAGAGTGGACGTACCCAAGTTGTTTGGGGAACCACTATAAATTCCTTGTGTCGTCTGGATTGCCTTGTTTAATTCCTGCAATGTGGCTGTGAATAGATATAACTAGGTTTGCTAGTTGCTGATTAGGTTTTCCAAGCCTTAACTGTAATTACAGTTAGCTTGAGTTTGTGCACAACACTTGTGTTAGGCTTTAGGGTTATCTCCATACCTATAATCTATTCATTCCGCATTTCACTCCAAGGGAGTTGGGTAGACGATTAAGTTTTGTCTAGTGCAAAATTTGATAACTCTATTCACCCCCCCTCTAAAGTAGTATCTATCCCTTCACTTTCATAGTGCTTATTTCGAAATTCCTTAATGCGGGCCGGCCGGAGAAGTTTTGGCCCATTATCCTTTGCTAGACTATTTATAAAATTGCTTCCATGATCTTAGTGGTCCGGATGAAGGGAGTTCTCCCACACCTCATCTTGCCTGAGCAAGGTGACTTCGTGGCGGGCTGGAGCATCTCCCGTTAGCGCCTTATTGCTCAAGAGGCTATCAGCAAACTCCGATTCTCAACATCTAAGGAAGTCTTGCTGGCGGTTAAAGTGGACATGGAGCAAGCGTATGATCGGATGAGCTGGTAAACTCTTAGCTAGGTTCTCTCTATGTTTGGCTTTCCCCCGCATTTCGCTAATTGGCTGCTTCAGTGTGTTCAGTCACCGAAATTTTCCCTGATGCTTAATCGTCGCCGCACCCGTTGGATTGAAGGGGGATGTGGATTTAGACAAGGATGTCCCCTGTCCCCTTGCCTCTTCATCCTTTGTTCGGAATTGATGCCCTCCGCTATTCACGCCAGCGGTACAACATTAGGATTTCAGATTTCTATTGGGGGTCCTCACCTATCCCACTTGCTTTACGCTGATGATGTCCTATTATTCCTCTGGGCGAATGTGTCCAGGACTTGCGGTTCTCCATTGTGCATCTATAACAGGCGAGGGGGGGGGGGGGGGGGGGGAAGATGTTCCAGAACTACCACAACAACTGAGTGGGAGGACTATCTCGTCTCTTGCATACTCCCCCCTCCCACCAGCTCAGAGATTGATGTTTTCTGGCTTAGGTAGCTTCGTCTGCATCCTTGGGAGAAGCTCTTCTGCTGGCGGCTTGTTTGGGATGCCTTTCCCAATCGGGCTTGTCTGTATCAACGTGGGCTTCTAGACTCGCTCCTATGCCTGTGGGATTGCAGAGTCACTGAGGATTGGGATCACCTCATCGGTGGGTGCGCTACAACTGGCTGTGTTTGGTAGGGAGCTCCAGAAGATGGGGGATGCGTATCCAATTGGATGGACGTGGGATGAGCTTCAGCAGGCAGTCATGCACGGTGGTGAGTCAGCGTTGAATCATGTTCATCTTCTTTGCTATTCTATGTACTATTGGTGTTACCATGGTAATCTGTAAGTGATCAAACATGTAGTATCACTGTCAACACTATATGAGCCTATGGGGTCTCACATAAGTGCATTGGAGAAGTTGGAAAGGTTTGTGTTGGCCTTGCTCATATGTGATATGAGTGAAGGGACAATCCTATGACGTTCTGGATGTGAAGGATTTTCATTCCAGAACCTATATTGTGAATATTGGTCATCAGGTAAGTGGTCGGAAGACTCTAAGGTAAATTCATCGAGTATAGCATAAGGTTTCAACGAATGAGTTTGAATATGTCAAGTATCGTCATGACAAACTCAACGAATCTGTCTTGAGTTTGTCGAGTATCGTAATGATAGTTTTGAAGATTTAGACTTATTCGTCGAGTATCGCCGATTCGTCGAATATTGCCCTTATACTTGGTTTGCTTTGTCTCGATTCGTCGAGTATATATATGTTATTTCGACGAATGGTTTTGATTCGTCGGATATCGACGTAAGAACTCGACAAAATCTATTTCCACTGGTTTAATTCTTTTAAGTCCGGTTCGACATGGTCTGCGGGTATCAGCTGTTTCGGTATTATATATATACGATATGTATAGTAAATCGAGAGATAGACTGTTTTTCTGACCTAATAGTGCGAGATCGAGAATGGCGGTTTTTGTCTTTCCTTCCCGACAGAACTGTTCTGCCTAGGTCGCGATCGCAACTTCTTACCGCCAACTACTCGCCGATCTGCTGTTGACGCCGGAAAGTGTTTCCTAAGGCTTCATCTTCATTGTTGTCACCTTTCCTTTAACGGTTCTAGCAAACTGTGGAGACATTGAGAGCATACCTTCTTCCAACGTAGATCTTATGTGACAAGTGTCTAAGGATTCTTCGTGCTCGTGTGGACATCAATAGAGGCGTGCACACAATTCTACGCTCGAAACTTGATGCGCTAACGGAAAGTGTACCGCTCGCATAAGTAATATAAAATGGGGAAGCTTTCCCAAGTATCGAATCTCTCAAGGAACACTGCAAGGTGGAGTTGTCTTTTAAGGAGGACTTGAGATTGAAGTCCTTAGGTCGAGGTCATGAAGGGGTTTGGTTTTGGATACAAGAAAATAAAAAACTAATTAAATATACTCCTATGCAGCCCGCTATGCGCTGCTTCGCTTAGCGGAATGGAGGAGTAGGCAGGCATAGGGAACAAGTAGAACAGTAGATTGAGGGTCGCAAACACCTCGTCGCAACGCGCGCCTCTAGCGATCGCTAGTGCGGCAATATTAACTATGGTGGCGGGTGGAAATATGGGCGCTGCTCAAGCAACTAAAGCAGTAAAACGATATAGATTCACATAGACATGAAATAATTAACGCTTACAACTAAAGTGCAACATCATCTACATATGAAGATTCAACCACGCATATATAACAATAAAGCAAGAACAAGTCAAGAAATCGATCGAATTCGAAGGCTCGTCGAGGAGTTGCGGAAGGAATCACCGGGTTGTCAGTCCGCGTCCAAGCTCGGTCCTCAACTCCGTCCGGGGAAGAGAAGGGTGTCACTACCCTTCAATGGACCCGTCTTCTTCGTGTCACGATACAGAAGAAGGTTGCAAGCTTCCCTTTGCTTGATGGCTATGACCTCAAAACTTGCAATAGAGGTAAGAGGAGAAGGAGAAGGCCGAGAGCAAGCACTGACGAGAGGTATGTAACACCCCAAAAAGGCCCCAAAAAGACTCAAGATGATTTTGAGGTGCAGGTTAGGTTACACGGCCTGGGACACGGGCGTGTCCCAGGGCGTGTCGGGTGTACACGGCCTGGGACACGGGCGTGTCCCAGGGCGTGTTCGAATTATTTTTCGAAATTGGCCTATTCAAGTCAGAGCCGGACACGGCCGTGAACACGGCCTTGAACACGGGCGTGTCAGGCTGGACACGGCGTGTCAGTTGCCGTGTTCCGACCCGTGTACTGGTTGCAGCTCGATGAAGCAGGAGACACGGGCGTGTCTCAAGAATGACACGGGCGTGTCAGGTTCGACACGGGCGTGTCGATGCCCGTGTTGTTCAGTCGGTTCAAACTGTGTGTGCCGCTTAAGGGGTACACGGCCTGTGACACGGGCGTGTCACAGGCCGTGTCAGCCAAAAATTGGTTTTTTGGGAAAATCTTGGCCGTTCAGTTTTCTCTCTTTTGATCCAAGGGCCAAGGTGGTTTCCTGGCTGGATTAATACGTGAGGGAAGAATGAAGAAGTCATTCTTCATTTGGCTTAAGGAAGAGAGAAAGAGAGAGGAAGAGAGAAAGAAGGAGGAGGAGAGCAAGCCACCGGCGGAGCTCCCGTGGTCCGATTCGTGATCCGAAGCCGGCGTTGTGAAGGCAAGGCTGCTGCGGTTCTTTCTCACTGGCTAGTTTTCGATGGCACCGAAGAGATCGACAAGGGTAACGATCTCCCTCCTTGGACATGTGAAGTCCTTCTTTTCTGCATTGCATAGGGAAAACCCTTCCCCGCGAGTGTGCGGTGGGTTGTGGTGTCCCTTGGGGTAGATATGTGAAGTCCCCCTTGTTAGAGACCGGAATTGGAGTACGGCTCTAGGCATGCTGTGTGAAGCCCATCTGGATATGTTCTGGATTGGTGATGCTTGTTTGCATATCGGAGAAGGATCCGTGATTATGGCTTGTGATGCCTTGTTCCTACCTGTTGCTTGGTGCGGCAGGAAGTACTGGACGATGTCCAGGAAATGAAGAGGGTTGGATGCAACTCTTGTGGCCGTGCGTTGCCACTGTATGAGCAGTTGAGCCGTTGGGCTGCAACTCGATGAAAAGGCAGATTGCCGAACAGGAAAGGTGAAACCGACCCGCGCCTATAAATAGCCATGGATACTTCCGTATTCGAGGTGGCACGGCGACTTGAGCAACGGGGGGTGGCTGATCCGTACCTGCGTTAGGTCCGTCCGACTTGGAAGCCTGGTTATAGGTTTTGTTGGAGCGCCTAATGAGAGTCTTAGGCCCGCGCGCCGGAAAGACTAAAATGCTCAAATACCGTGTAGACGGTGGTGTTGACCCTGGTATTCCGGTACACCGAAAATGTGCCCTGAGTGCACGGACTGTCGGGCCGTGTGGCCGATGGTTGTGATGGCTTGAATGTGCCTGCGCGCACATAGCTGCTATTTGATGATGCCATGCTTGCAGGGAAAGAATGCTCATGCCCCAAGAAAGGGGTAGGATTGTTATAATTGGGTCAGCTGAATGCTGACCGTTGCATTGTTTGCCACTGGTTGGGTGGATTGTTCCCGTGCAGGTGCTGGAGAGCCAAGTGGTAAGTGATGGGCTGAAGCCCTACTGCTGTTGCTGCTGCTGCTGCGGCTAGCCCTTGAAGGCTAGCGAATATGTTGCTTATTTCTCTTTTACTCATGTATGGCCGGCCTGCGCGCCGAGGTTTGTAAAACATGGTGTATGTAAAGAGGAACTGTAAGGCCTTAAGGCCAAACCTTTGTTGTACATTCCATGGTTTTATATATAAAGGTGGTTTTATATATATTGGACATTCCGGTTGCGAGTTCAAAGTTGTAACTTAAAGCTTCCGCTAGAATGCTCTGAGTTAGGATTCGTTTGGTTTGGTATTATCCTGTGACCTCACCGTCTGTTTGTGGCATATAGTGTGGGGCCCCGGCCGGACCTTCTACTATACGTCATGTAACGGATGGGGTCGTTACATTTTGGTATCAGCTTTTGTCGGTCTTCCTCTTTCGAATTCGTGGTCGAATTCTTTTGTGGGGTGGCGAGCACGTGTTTGTGCGACCTGCTGTAATGCTAATGAACTCTGGAATGTCCATTAAGGAATGTACAAAATCTTGTTTGAGGAATCTGCGCGTTCCTTTTTGTGTTGTTTTGCTTGCATACGTTCGCTAATGTGTGTCTTGTCCACCTATAGGTGACACGTAGTGGTGCTGGGCAGTCTGAGCCCCAGCGCTCTGATGAGAGTGCGGCACCAGCTGAGGTGCCAACACCCCCTCCATCTGCGGAAACTGTTCGCTTAGTGGCTGAGGCGCTATTTGCCATGATTCAGCCGACCGGGCAAGCGCAGCCGGCGGTAGTGCCAGTTCGTGTTGATGTAAGACCCGAGCCGGTTGAGGCTGTAGATCCACGAGCAGCTGACCGACAGTTGAAGCAATTCATGAGCTTCAGTCCTCCTACGTTTGCGGGAATGCGATCCCCAACGCAGGCGGAAGATTGGTTATCGCGTGTCAAGCGGATAATGACAGCGATCAGGGCGGAGGAAACCCTCAAGGTCACCTTAGCCACCTTCATGCTTGAAGGGGAGGCGCGGTTGTGGTGGGACGAGGTTGAGCTACACCATTTGGCGGGCAGGCAATTAACACAAGTGTCGATTGAGGAGTTCTCTCGATTATTTCTGGCGAAACATGTCCCAGCGGCGCAACGCATTGCTATGGAAAATGAGTTCCAACGGTTAAAGCAAGGGGAAGATAGTGTGGATATCTACTTGCATGAGTTTACCAGGTTGGGACGATATGCGGGAACAATCTTCGCGGATGACCAAAGGAAAACGAATCGGTTCTATGAAGGATTGCGGGATGAGTTGCGATTCCTGCTTTCGAGTTCTGTGAGCCAAGGGTTTCAGGCGTTGGTTGATACTGCGTGCGCGTTGGAGAAGGACATGAGGCGAGTGCAAGGGAATAAGGGCTTGGTTGCGTCGAAGCCAGAGTTTCAAGCACCTCGCCCGAGCAAGTCGTTTTACCAGAAGAAAGGGGGCAAGAGGTCCAAGCCATCTGGGCAAGTGACTACGACCGTTGTGTCGGGAGCGACATCAAGGCCGGATGCTCGTACATGCTATAACTGTGGCCGGGTGGGGCATATTGCTCGTGACTGTCGGGTTGTGCAGCCCAAAGGGGACAAGAAGACGGGTGCGTCGTATGCTGAGAAGGGCAAAGCGGTGGTTGATTCCTCTGCATCTCAGGCGCAACCCCGAATCTATCAACTTGGCCAACAGGAAGCGATTAAGCAAAGTGACGTCGTCACAGGTACGAGTTGATTTAGTTTACTTGCTGTGCTATTGGTTTTGGTTATGTTTAGCTTGTGCATGATGTGTGTGCTGCAGGCTTTGTCCTGATTCGGAATAAGTTGGCGAGAGCCCTGTTTGATACGGGTGCTTCGCATTCTTTTCTGGCTGAGGATTTCGTATCTCGAATTGGGGTACCGAGTCATGTGACGGTGGATAGTACAAGGGTGCTATTGCCGAATGGCTGTGTGATGCTTGCGGATAGGGCTTGCGATCTGGATGTGCAAATAGGAAGTCGGGATTTCGGTTTGAGTGCAGCTGTGCTACCGTTATCGGAGTTTGATGTGATCTTTGGTATGGACTGGCTCTCGGAGCAGCGTGCCTTTATTGATTGCAACTCCAAGGAGATTACACTGGGCCAGAATACCGGGCTTGTGACGAAGTTCGCTGGTATGCGAGGAGTTGGCGGAACGTTGTTGTCTGCACTCCAAGTCGTCAATGCTGTTCGGAAGGGCGCGGAGTTATTCTTCACGCTAATTCAGGCTGTTGAGCCAAAGGCCAGTGTCGGTGAAGTGCCAGTTGTGTCAGAATTTGCCGACGTGTTTCCTAAAGATCTTCCTGGGTTACCACCCCAGCGGGAGATTGACTTCTCTATCGAGTTGGTGCCAGGTGCGAAACCTGTGGCCCGCTCTCCATATCGCGTCGCGCCAAAAGAGATGGCTGAGTTGAAAGTCCAATTGCAAGAGTTGTTGGAGCAGGGATATATACGCCCAAGTATGTCACCTTGGAGCGCGCCTGTTCTATTTGTGAAAAAGAAAGACGGTAGCTTACGGTTGTGTATTGACTACCGCGAGTTGAATAAGCTGACGGAGAAAAACAAATATCCGATTCCGCGGATTGATGACCTCTTTGATCAGCTGGCAGGATCAACGGTCTATTCCAAGTTGGATTTGAAATCGGGATATTATCAGCTAAGGATCCGGGAAGGTGACATTCCCAAGACGGCGTTTGGAACACGCTACGGTCATTATGAGTTCACGGTAATGCCGTTTGGCCTATGTAATGCGCCTTCGGTATTTATGGACCTAATGCATCGAACGTTCCGAGAGTACTTGGATTTGTTTGTTATTGTGTTTATCGATGACATCTTAGTATACTCTCAGTCGGAAGAGGATCACGCAAACCATTTGCGGTTGGTCTTACATACCCTGCGGAGGAATAAGCTTTTTGCCAAATTCTCAAAGTGTGAGTTCTGGCTCTCTTCAGTAGCCTTTTTAGGCCATGTGGTAAGCGGGGAGGGTATCGCGGTGGATCCGTTGAAGATAAGTGCCATCCGAGATTGGCCAGTGATGTCTTCAGTGGCCGAGGTCAGGAGCTTCCTTGGACTTGCGGGCTACTATAGACGGTTTGTGGAAAACTTCTCACGGATTGCTTTACCTCTGACCACGCTGACGAGAAAAGATCAAAAGTTCATTTGGACGCCGGAGTGCGGGCGAGCTTTTGAAGACTTGAAGAGTCGTTTGACCACGGCGCCTGTGTTGACATCGCCCTGTGGTACCGATGGGTATGAGATCTATAGTGATGCATCAGGGAGCGGCTTAGGCTGCGTTCTTCTGCAATTTGGTAAAGTGATTGCTTATGGCTCGCGTCAGTTGAAAGTGCATGAGCGGAACTACCCCGTCCATGATTTGGAGTTGGCGGCGGTAATCTTTGCGCTCAAGTTGTGGCGGCACTATCTATATGGCGTTAAAGTGGATATCTATACGGATCACAAGAAGCCTAAAGTATTTGTTGGATCAGAAGGATCTGAATATGCGACAACGAAGATGGATGGAGTTCCTTGGGGACTACACATTCGAGATTCACTATACCCCGGGAAGGGAAATGTGGTCGCTGATGCTTTGAGTCGAAAGACTCCGGTACGGGCAAGCTGGTTGCAGAGGCATGATCAGCGTTTGATCCAGGAATTGGAAGCATTGGAGATATATTGCGTTGACAAGGGTTCGTCAACCGATGCTTGCTTGAACTGGACGGAGGTGCAGTATGACCTTACGGACAGAGTTCGGCGAGCAACGGAGCTTGATGAAAGTCTCCAGCGCTATGCTAAAGATGGGCCGGATGACCAATTCTCTTGGGATAACGGCTTGTTACGAAGAAATGGTCGTGTGTGCGTCCCAAGTGTGGGTAAATTGAGGGAAGAGTTGATGTACGAAGCTCACTTTGCAAAGTACTCAGTTCACCCAGGGAGCACAAAGATGTACAGAGATCTGAAAAAGCTGTTCTGGTGGCCCGGACTAAAGAAAGATGTCGCACGTTATGTGGCTGAATGCACTACCTGTGCGTTGGTGAAAGCAGAATGCCAGAAGCCTGGCGGTTTCCTGAAGTCGTTACCTATTCCGGAGTGGAAGTTCGATGATATTTCGATGGATTTCGTGCACGGGTTGCCGAGATCTCAACGCGGTCATGATTCAATCTGGGTGATTGTGGACCGGTTGACAAAAGTGGCGCACTTCCTTCCAAACAGAAGAGACGATTCAGTGGAAACCTTGGCCAAGCTTTATGTGGAGCAGGTTGTTCGACTGCACGGTGTTCCTCGGAGCATCGTTAGTGATCGTGATGGGCGGTTCACATCGAATGATTGGCGGCTCATTCATCAAATGTTGGGTACAAAGTTAGCGTTTAGTACGGCCTTTCATCCCCAAACGGATGGCCAGACTGAACGAACCAACAGGACGATGGAGGACATGCTCCGCATATGTGCGCTAGACTTTGGTAAGAGATGGGAAGATTATATATTTCTCGTCGAATTTGCCTATAATAATAGCTACCAAGCGAGTATTGGTCTGGCACCATTTGAAGCGTTGTATGGTCGGAAATGCCGTACACCGTTAGCTTGGGCAGAAGCAGGCGAATCTAAGCTGAATGGGAAAAAGGAAGTCGAAGAAGCGACCTCGCTCATACGCTCTATTCGGGAGAGGCTATTGATAGCCCAAGATCGTCAAGCAAAGTACTACAATGCCAAACACCGGAACGTGGAGTTCGCGGTGGGTGATTGGGTATATTTGAAGATCAAACCCTTCAAAGGTGTGTCCAGGATTCGGCGTTTGAAAAAGCTAAGTCCGAGGTATCTTGGTCCGTTTGAGGTGGTGGAGCGAGTTGGGGAAGCTGCTTATCGACTAGCACTTTCAGCGGACTTGGGTGGATTACATGATGTATTTCACATCTCAGTCCTTCGTAAGGCGGTAAAGGATCCAGCTCAAGTAGTGGAGAATGATCGGGTACCGGTCGAGTATGGGCTAACGACGAGGGTTAGACCCATTCGGATCGAGGATCGAGCCGAGAAACAGTTGCGGAACAAAGTGATCGGGATGGTCAAGGTCCGATGGGACAATTGTGGCCGTGAAGAGCTAACATGGGAGCGAGAGCAGACCATGCGAGCTGAGTTTCCCGAGTTATTTGTATAAACTGTAGACCGTGTACTTTTTGTTATAACAGAGTTATAGCATTCCTGGTTTTTGTTTCCTTACCGTGCAAATTTCGGGACGAAATTTTGTTAAGGGGGGGAGGGTTGTAACACCCCAAAAAGGCCCCAAAAAGACTCAAGATGATTTTGAGGTGCAGGTTAGGTTACACGGCCTGGGACACGGGCGTGTCCCAGGGCGTGTCGGGTGTACACGGCCTGGGACACGGGCGTGTCCCAGGGCGTGTTCGAATTATTTTTCGAAATTGGCCTATTCAAGTCAGAGC
Source organism: Platanthera zijinensis (assembly GCA_039513925.1). Classification (NCBI taxonomy): domain Eukaryota; kingdom Viridiplantae; phylum Streptophyta; class Magnoliopsida; order Asparagales; family Orchidaceae; genus Platanthera; species Platanthera zijinensis. Next base: position 185,076,722 of record CM077088.1, on the reverse strand, counting down.
CGGACACGGCCGTGAACACGGCCTTGAACACGGGCGTGTCAGGCTGGACACGGGCGTGTCAGTTGCCGTGTTCCGACCCGTGTACTGGTTGCAGCTCGATGAAGCAGGAGACACGGGCGTGTCTCAAGAATGACACGGGCGTGTCAGGTTCGACACGGGCGTGTCGATGCCCGTGTTGTTCAGTCGGTTCAAACTGTGTGTGCCGCTTAAGGGGTACACGGCCTGTGACACGGGCGTGTCACAGGCCGTGTCAGCCAAAAATTGGTTTTTTGGGAAAATCTTGGCCGTTCAGTTTTCTCTCTTTTGATCCAAGGGCCAAGGTGGTTTCCTGGCTGGATTAATACGTGAGGGAAGAATGAAGAAGTCATTCTTCATTTGGCTTAAGGAAGAGAGAAAGAGAGAGGAAGAGAGAAAGAAGGAGGAGGAGAGCAAGCCACCGGCGGAGCTCCCGTGGTCCGATTCGTGATCCGAAGCCGGCGTTGTGAAGGCAAGGCTGCTGCGGTTCTTTCTCACCGGCTAGTTTTCGATGGCACCGAAGAGATCGACAAGGGTAACGATCTCCCTCCTTGGACATGTGAAGTCCTTCTTTTCTGCATTGCATAGGGAAAACCCTTCCCCGCGAGTGTGCGGTGGGTTGTGGTGTCCCTTGGGGTAGATATGTGAAGTCCCCCTTGTTAGAGGCCGGAATTGGAGTACGGCTCTAGGCATGCTGTGTGAAGCCCATCTGGATATGTTCTGGATTGGTGATGCTTGTTTGCATATCGGAGAAGGCTCCGTGATTATGGCTTGTGATGCCTTGTTCCTACCTGTTGCTTGGTGCGGCAGGAAGTACTGGACGATGTCCAGGAAATAAAGAGGGTTGGATGCAACTCTTGTGGCCGTGCGTTGCCACTGTATGAGCAGTTGAGCCGTTGGGCTGCAACTCGATGAAAAGGCAGATTGCCGAACAGGAAAGGTGAAACCGACCCGCGCCTATAAATAGCCATGGATACTTCCGTATTCGAGGTGGCACGGCGACTTGAGCAACGGGGGGTGGCTGATCCGTACCTACGTTAGGTCCGTCCGACTTGGAAGCCTGGTTATAGGTTTTGTTGGAGCGCCTAATGAGAGTCTTAGGCCCGCGCGCCGGAAAGACTAAAATGCTCAAATACCGTGTAGACGGTGGTGTTGACCCTGGTATTCCGGTACACCGAAAATGTGCCCTGAGTGCACGGACTGTCGGGCCGTGTGGCCGATGGTTGTGATGGCTTGAATGTGCCTGCGCGCACATAGCTGCTATTTGATGATGCCATGCTTGCAGGGAAAGAATGCTCATGCCCCGAGAAAGGGGTAGGATTGTTATAATTGGGTCAGCTGAATGCTGACCGTTGCATTGTTTGCCACCGGTTGGGTGGATTGTTCCCGTGCAGGTGCTGGAGATCCAAGTGGTAAGTGATGGGCTGAAGCCCTACTGCTGTTGCTGCTGCTGCTGCGGCTAGCCCTTGAAGGCTAGCGAATATGTTGCTTATTTCTCTTTTACTCATGTATGGCCGGCCTGCGCGCCGAGGTTTGTAAAACATGGTGTATGTAAAGAGGAACTGTAAGGCCTTAAGGCCAAACCTTTGTTGTACATTCCATGGTTTTATATATAAAGGTGGTTTTATATATATTGGACATTCCGGTTGCGAGTTCAAAGTTGTAACTTAAAGCTTCCGCTAGAATGCTCTGAGTTAGGATTCGTTTGGTTTGGTATTATCCTGTGACCTCACCGTCTGTTTGTGGCATATAGTGTGGGGCCCCGGCCGGACCTTCTACTATACGTCATGTAACGGATGGGGTCGTTACAAGGTAAGCTTCGCGAGCATGGCCGGAGCTTATCTCCTCAGTGGAAGATGAAGGGCAGAGGAGGAACGACGGAGTTTTGCCCTAAAATGGCGGCAGGAATTGCTGAAAATGATCCTTTTTTTACTTTTAATGGAAGGAAATCTGCACTTAAATAGAAGCAGGTCAAAAAAATGGTCACGCTTAGTTTGGCGCACGACCATGCGTTAACCGTGCGTTAATAATGCGCAGATAATGGCATACGAGAAAGATGAGTTGACCCGTGCATTTTACTCGCACACGGACGCTTTCGCTCATGCGCGAAGGAAAATGCACAGATAACCACAGAGCGCTGAAAAAAAAACAGGATAACAAAGAGGAACCGTGTGTTTTACTCACGCACGGGCGCGTATTCCCGTGCGTGAAGGAAAATGCACGATTAACCCCAGAGCGCTGGAATTCCGAGAACAATATGAAGATCGTGCGATTCCTTCTCGCATGGTTTGGCCAAAACTGTGCGGGAACAAAATGCACGTGTAGATCAGACATCCCCAGAATTGCTGTGTATAACGCACGATTACGCTGAAACAGTGAGCGAAGAAATTTGCACGACCGTGCGTTTTACACAGGAGCTGGAAATAGAATTATGGACATCCCGACCACCGGCACAATAATAAATCCAACTGAGGCATAGCCCCCAAATGTCCCAAACAATCGTATAAATCAAAAAAACAAGTGCGAGGAGCTCACAGAACTTACTCTCAACATAAGAGTGCACATTCGCACACCACAATGGGCCAAAATAATGCACTTAGCGTGATAAACTGTATAAATGTAATATCAATGATAACATACTAAGGCTTCATTTGGTTCGGCGGTGGCGGGTCGAACCGGCGGGTGGAAACGGAGTGTTCGAACCGGAGGGGGGAGGTGGCTGCTCCAAACAGAGCTTTTTGGGGGCGTTTCTCAAGGCGGGCGGGTGGAAACGAAGCAAACGCCGCCGGAGGTTCATTTGTTTACCCTCCTTCCGGTGGCGTTTGCCCAAAACGGAGCAGCGAAACGCCCAAACAAATGGAGCCTAAAAGTGAAGTGCAAGCGCATGAAAACTAGCCCAAAGGAGTTCGAAAAACCCTATATAAACCAGACTCATCACACTACCAGACTTAAACCTTTGCTCGTCCCGAGCTAATAATCTCTAAGCGGAGTGAAAGAAAGCTATTTAGCTAAGCATTTGCATGAATAGAGTACAATGCAGAAGTCATACCCTCATGTACAAAAAGTAATAGTAGAAAGTTCATCTATACATGCATAACAATTTCTAATTTCTGCAAATGTAAAGAAGATATTACTAATGCTCCTAAAGTGAATCACGGTGAATCATTCGGTTACCCGTAGAACGAAAGCAGACGGACAATGAGGTGAGCATTGCCAAAGATCAGGTCTCAGGAGAATCTCCAAAGGAATCCACAAATATCGATGACCATAAGCTCGCTCGTTCACACTCTCTCCACGACACTAGTTTGACTCAAGCACGAATCCGTAGGACCTGGAGTATAATGGAGGCTTAGGCGAAGGCCGGGTATACAAATATAAACATGACGGATATGCACACCCAAAATGAGACCGCCCGAAAACACTCACCGCTACACGCGACGACAAACACGTGCACCGCACCACAAGACATGGACTTTTAACGGTGCGTGCACGCCCATAAAGAACACAATACAACAAAATTTCACAATCATAAAAACACAACTCTACATTTTTTTTTTTTTTATTCAACATCGGGAATTTTCATTTCCAATTCATTTCATCATTTTTTTATTTAACCAAATAACCAAAACGAGCCGAAAACACGGCAACACCACAAACGACACAAAGCTCCCGCATAACAACCACACAAAACGGATACAAAACCACAAAAAAAACAAACCAACCGAGCGAACACATTCGGGTGTGCGAGTAGGAAGGGCTATATGGCTTTGGTAGCGAGGCGTAGGGATGCCAAAGGAAGGGACAGGCTCAACGGGGATAGCAACGGATAGACGTCAGGAATGGTACAAGGCTCAAACTAGAACAAAGTGACTGCCTACATCACACACGCACTTGACTAACCATGTACCCATACTTCGAGAGTAGCTAGGGGCAAGTTCTTAGCCACTGAGAAAGATCAACCTTCCTCCCAAATCGAGCAATACGAGGCTATTGAACTCCTACACACAATCCTACACCACCGTTTGATTCATAACTGGATTGACAACTAGAGTACCGTAAACAAAATCTACGCTAATAGAAAAATAGAAACTATAAGCATATAAGGATTTTTAATCTACACAGACTCTAAGTGAGCATCAGTGCACGCCTTGGAACACTCTTGGAGTCAACATTTTACTCCATCATGCAATCCTAAGTCAACACATCATTGTTTATTCTACGCACAAGTGATAAAGAAACCCGGCGCATGCAAGTGCTTAAGTATGCGTTCTAAAGTAGGTGTTGTGGAGCACATTGCAAACGTAAATGATATTATAATAAAATCTTCTAGTATGCGAGTGGAATGTGCACGTGAGCGGATAACAACTCGAGTCTCTCCCCCACCAGACTTAATCTAAGCAACCTATCATAAGATTTGTAATAAAAATAATGAAATATAAGTTGGGGGGAGAGGTTACCCCATACTCAGCAAATGAGCATACAAAAGACGCGAGAAAGCTTGAAGCTAAACCGCAAAAATTTTACTCACTCTGCCGCGCAAGGGAAGGGCTAACTTGCCAAAGAGCTCCAGCAAAAATTGTATATACTATGGCAATATCAAATTTAATCTAAGTTATGCTTGCAAGTTATTAAGCTAAACAAAATCATCACATATAAAAAAACGAATCACAGTAGCACACGAAGGAAGGGTACTGAAAAATATAACTACTAACCACCCTGGGGACGAAGCCCCAGTTGAATAATGTCAAGTACACAATCAGTCAAATAAACAAAAACGCAAACATAAAGAAAAACATAAAACCCCATCCGGAGAGAGAAGCAATTGTCACTCAGGCTGATTAAAAGAAGATGGAGGCGGAGGTGGAGTAAAGGCACGTGAAGGAGAAACTCGAGCGGGGACAGCGGGGGGCACATGAAGAAAGTCAACAATGTACGTGGTCATGTTGTGCTGCTGGCGCATCAGCTCCTCCATCTGCATCTGCCACGCGTAGGAGTCGGGATAATCCTCCGCGAAACTCCTATGATGTGGGGCATATGAAAAAGAAGGCGCTGGGGCCAAGGGAACGGGATGGACAAGAGCGGCATCATTTAGCCTGCTAGACTCCGAAGAGGATCCCGCATCAGCAGAAGAAGCCCTGGCTGGCTGCTCACGCTCCACTGTACGAATAGCATAGCGCCAGGTACCGCCAACGGAAATGCGACGTACCAGCCTGAAGGCGATCATCATTGTTGCCGAGATGAAATCGCCGCGGGAGACGGGAGTCATGGCAGGCAAAGTATCAAAAACTCCAAAGCCCTTGGCGATTCGAGTAATGAAGTGCGAACCACCGATAGCCTTCAGAGGCACGTACGTGGCCTGGATAATGAAGTAATCTACAAGGACCCGGACGAGGTGGAGAGGAACGCTATGGTACATACTGTAGAGGTAGAGTAGGTCCGACCACCCCGCTATATTTTGACTCATCGAGCGGGCGTTGATGCTGTGCCCGATCAAGTGCTGAACATAGCGGAGTGCGGGGGAGATGATATGGGAAGACTTGGATGAACGCGCTTCGTACTGCTGTGATAGCCTGATGATCTCCTGACAGAAAGTATGGGGAGATACACCAGTTGGGAACTTAAAGGGTCAGGACAGAACATCCGACTCCGTGAGATCGTCAACAATGTATATCCCCGCATAAACGGCAAGCATCCCCACAATAATGGTGTAAGTACAGAAGTTCATCCGGAATGTCACAGTCGTGGACTCACCGGTGGCCGCTTCGCATCGTTCTACAATGCGGAAGGTGGAGAGGAACTCGAGCGTGAGTTCGCGAAACCCGGTCTCCACAATGGAGAATAGGTTACGCCACGAACCCAAGTCGAGCAAACGGTCCACATCCTACTTTAGACCGACGATCGCGAGCTCCTCGTCTGAAATGTAGTGAAAATCCAAAAATGGTTTCTGAACCAACCGTTCAAACCTCATGACCATCTCTGGCCACCCAAATCGAAGCATCAGCTCTGCTTCTTCAGTATCAACTGGTACATCTGGAGCATCTTTCGGCTCCTCAGGAGCCGCATTCCGCGTAGAGGAGGAAGAAGAACCACCGGAGCCATGCAACTTGCAAATCACCTTCTTAAACCCCATGTCAAAGAAGAGAAAGAGAGGTGAGTGGAGAGAGAGGAGAAATGGGGGAGGATTTGGAAGAGAAGAGGGAGATCTCGCCGGAGATAACGGAGGAGAAGTGGGCGGTTGTAGCAGCGGGTATGGAAGAACTAGGGCTAGCGTGTGTACAAAATCGCTCAGCTGAGCGTTTTTATAAATATAAAACGCACGGTCATGCATTTTTGCTGCGCACATTTTCCCCAAACCGCGCGTTTTGCACAAACAGTCCGATTCGACTAATTTTTTCTGGGAAGTCTCATCCTGCAAAAACAACGAGAAAAACAACAACAAATGGAACAATGAACCTCCCGAGAGATTAGGCAATCTGCCCGAATTAGGCGCAAACACACCAAAATCTCGCAAGCATGCACTAAAGCTAAAACAAGCTATACAACACGTAATTTTTTTTTTTAAAACAGTAAAAATAACTAACTATACCTACTCCTAGATAAATACTGGGGTTATTGTCCTCCCAGCATGACTTATTCGGCTAAAGATAAGTTATAGCTAATGGGCCTATGAAATAAATGATGCACATGTAACTGGATGAATATCCGTTGCGGTAGTGAGTACCGATACAGCGATAATGCAGTTACCCCTCTACTTTAATATTAATACCAGCCCTACTCAGGTAGAGGAAATAAGAAACAAGAAGAGGAGGAGCACTGGTCCTCGCTAATCTCATCACAAGCTAAATCCTTGCCTAACAAGGCGTCGTCCACCGCAGGTCCGCAGGAGGCGATGGCGACGACACAGGCTTCCACTGCGAAGTAGGTAGGAACCTTCTCACACAAGCAAATGCACTCGCCGACGGCTTGAGCACAAGGCTCATCGTCATCCCAACATACCTGTAGAGACTCAACCCGCACAGGCTCAGCCGCGCAACTTGCAAATCACCTTGGGGAGGAGATGCATTTCAAGGTCAATTAATCCAACCTGTCGGAAAGTTGAAAGCTTGTAGGGATCATATGACAAAGCTCCATTAAATTCTGTCAAAAGCTTTCTATGTATCAAGCTGGATAGACATAAACCCATCCTTGCTTTCTATAGTGTGCAAACGGCGCATGATCTCTTGGGTCAGAATGCAGTGGTCGAAGAGTAAACATCCTGGAATAAAAACGGCCTGCTCCTCCGAGATTATGTTGTATAGAAGGGGTTTCATTCGATTAGCGATGATCTTTGCAACCACTTTGTAAATTGACGAACAAAGGCTGATTTGGAGAAAGTGCTCTGATAGAGTGGGCCGATCACATTTTGGGATGAGCATAACAAGGGTGTCTTTCCAACATGTTTCCATGCGACAAGTGGCAAAAAAGTCCTTCATAACATTCAAAATTTCAGTCATTGCAAAGCCCCAGAAATGGGTAAAGGAGTGAGTAACTCCATCAAAGCTTGGCAATTTATTCCCGCCGAATGAGAAAATAGTAGTTTTGATTTCAGTGTCCGAGGGAGGGGATAGAAGAGTTTGTGCATTAGCATCATTCACCACCCTGGGCAGGCATGGTAAGATGTCCTGGGATGTGACATCGTCCAGGCACCATCTTCAGGCGAAAGGATTAACAAATTCCTGCTTAATTTGCTGCACATCCATTATGGTGCTTCCAATTTGTCGCAGAGAAAATATCTAGTTTTCATGTTTTCGTTGGGTAGCAGCCGCATAAAAAAGCTGAGTTACAATCACCTTGAGCCAGCCAGTTGCATTTCGCCCGCTGCCACCACCAGATATCAAATCTTGATTAAACTTCATTGTAGTTAGCCACAAGAACTCGTAGCAAATGTAGTTCATACATATCCAGGGGCCGGTCCGCCTCCCGCAATTGCATTAATTTGATCTCATTTTCCAGCTTACGAGTTCTTGTGGCTAGCGCTCAGATTCGGTCTTGGCATTGAATTTACTCCAGCATGCTAGCGTTCTAATTATTCTTGCTCATTTGTCCGCCAAAATTTTTGTAGGAAGCCCAGTCGCACCTATCCTCTATGCCGCAATCGCAATTGCGTGTGGATTTGGCAACATCATCCGGACCTCTTCAAATTTCAAGCAGACATGTGAAGAAAATTTGAGCTTGTCAACTTCTATGCAACGACATGTGGTCCAAAGCTATTCAGGGTAAATGGTGGATGATAGAGCCAGGGAAAGCTATGAGAGATGAGGAGCTAAGTAGGATACGGTCAAGTTTTGACAGTATGCAAGCTTGGGGATCCACATTCCCTGTGAAAGGAATCTCATGCAGGCTGCACAAAGTAATGAAGTTTGCGAACTCCTGTGGCCTTTTGTTCAGGTTAACGCCCCTACCTCAATGCTTTTCATTCACACGCAGCACACAGTTAAATTCTCTGTTGATTATCGTTGGAGTATTCATATCCAACTTGGACAGTTCTTCCTAGGTAAGCCTTCGTCTGTGCATGTATTTACTTGCATAAACTCCACCAAATTGCAAAATAGTGCCAGTTGGTAGAACCAGAGACGTGATCATGAATTGCAGAATTTTTTATAAAATTGTTAAATTTTATTATCCCGCTTAACCAGAGGAATATAATTGTTGGGTATTGTATACACAATGTACCTGATTTGAAGAAGCCCCTGAACAAGCTAAGGTAAATAGACAATGTGTTTGATGAAATCTTTTAAGTTGTGCTTGCAGTTATTCCACGCTAAGTACACACCAATGTCAGGGTACAGTGGGTCAATATACACGGGTCTGCGCAACGTAATCCCTCGTTGAGCAGATCAGTGTGTTGGCCTACGTGTACTCTCTCTATTGGGGTGTACTTAATTTCAAGTACAGGGCTATGATAAAGCAAGAGCAGACATGGAGCAAGGATGGGCCAAAGACCTGCTCACGGGTTGAAAGAGGAGAAATAGTCCAAGTGTAAATCGTCGAGAATCACTATGTCATTCTCGCCGATTCGTCGAGAATCACTTGTGATTCTCGATGAGTCGTCGAGAATCACTAGATGATTCTCGCCGGTTGAGGCCAGCTGACTCAACGTAGCCAGAAAATTCTCTAAAGGCAGAATCGCCGAGAATCACTAAGTGATTCTCGCCGATTCGTCGAGAATGTCTTTGCATTCTCGACGATTCGGCGAGAATCTAATGTGATTCCCGCCGATTCTCCCCAGCCTCTGTAACCTGTGATGCCAGAATTAGCCAAGTAGGATTCGGCGAGAATCGCAAGTGATTCTCGCCGATTCGTCGAGAATCACTTACGATTCTCGCCGAATTTGACTTAGGCAAATTTCCAACATTTCCTGGACCGGTCCAGGTTTCAAGCGGTATTTCGAACCGGACTTCGGTCTTTGCTTTGGTGGGGCCCACAACGGTCATCTTTATGACCTAGTGTATAAATACACAAGTATTGGTGAACAGTAAAAAAACGAATACAGAATACGAAAGCAAGCAGCCGTCAAACCCTAATCTCGCGAACCTTCTCCGTCGCCGCCGCTTGTACAGTGATCACCATTGCTGATCTTGATCTTCTCCAGATCCACGGTGATAGAAGCCAAGTCTTGCATAGCGTCTCACGTGTCTAACTAGAGATCTTTTGTCTCTTGATTTGAGATAGGGAAATCCATCCCCGTCCGAATCGATCGAGACGATCGATCCTAGTGTGACCGTTGGAAGACCTTGCCGACTTCGCTAAGAAGATTGAATCTCCAGTGCTTTACTGCTGTCTTCAGTTGCCGCCGCCAACACCGAGAGCCTTGCCGCCGCTCGTCGCCGCCGCCGGTCTCGGGGAGATTCTCTCCAAGTGAGATCTAGGGTTGTGGACTCTTCGTTGACTTCAAGAACACGTCGTCGAATGAAGAGGGACACCTTATTCTCCATACGTTGTTTGTATTTCTTACAAGCTATTTTCAATTCTTTGTAAAGGACCGATTGGTCTCTAGTTGTAGGGTTGGGTGCAACCCGTGTTGTGGGAGTGTGACTCCTACGTGTGGAAGGGTTCCTTCCGATAGTGCAAGGATTGGATTTCAATCCTGTTGGTGAAGTGACCGAGTCATCCCTAGATTGGGAGATAGGTCGAAGGGGGAAAGTGGACGTACCCAAATCGGGGAACCACTATAAATTGCCTGTGTTATTCTCTGTGCTGTGTGTTTTATTTTGATTCTGCAGGTACACTTTTAATTCCGCAAATACGCTGCAAGTCACCTATCCCCCCCCATAGGTGAAGGTAGTTGACACTAGGTGAACTTTCAAGTGGTATCAGAGCGAGGTTACTCATCAAAAAGGTTCACACCTTGAGTAGAATCCTGCCACCAGTGTCAAGAAGAAGACCGATATCTTCCATGGACAGACTCAAGCACTCCGGCAAAAATCCCAGTATGCACCAGACTGAACTTTCCTATCTGGAAGGAAAGAATCAGATTCTACATGGAAGCAGTCGACCCCCGGCTCTTCATGATAGTGGAGGAGGGACCTTACATTTCCACCAAGGCCTCCACCATTGATTCAACCAGGAAAGTGCCCAAGAAACTTTCGGAAATGGACAAGGACGAAATGGTGATGTTCGGACTCGACAAGAAAGCTCAGAACATCCTGGTAAGCGCAGTTGACGACTCTATGATGCAGAACTTCAGCAACTGCAGGACAGCCAGGGATCTCTGGAGCTGTCTGATTGTCCTAATGGAGGGCACAGATGAAGTGAGGGACGATCGGAGATCCCTCCTCAATCAGAAATATGAGGCCTTCAGGCAAGGGAAAAAGGAGGAGATCGGAGTTACCTTCGAAAACTTCCTCAAGATCATCAATGCACTCAAAGGATATGGAAGAGTGTTCACTGACGGTGAACTCAATGATAAGTTCCTCAGGTCCCTCACTAAGGAATGGGACACCAAGATCTGCGCCATCCGCGAGTTTGGTAGACTTGCGGAAACTAATCCACAGATTCTGTTCGGGAAGCTCATGTCCTATGAGCTTCAGTTGAACACAAGGAAGGCTGAAGAGGAAGCAGAGAAAGCCGCGGCCAAGGAAAAGACGGTGGCCTTGAAAGCCATTCAATCCAGAAAGGGCAAGGGTGCCGCTTCTTCCCGTGCGTGGAAGAGGGATGAAGAGGAAGACTCTGAGCCCAGCTCCTCCGGCTCAGAATTGTCAGAGGAAGATTTTGTAACACCTCCCTCAAGAAGAATATAATAGAGGGTCCGGCCGGGGCCCCACACCATATTCCACAAACAGGGAACGCTACGAAATAATATCAAACCAACGATCCTAACACAGAGCATTCTAGCGGAAGCTCACGGTTGAATTACTGCTGATAAACAACACTGTCCACTAACATAGAATGTATATATATATATCAACAGAGTCTGGCCTTAAGGCCTTACAACAGTTTCTCTTAACAAGAGTGTGGTTTAACGGCACGCAGGCCGGCCACACATGAACAAAAGAAATAAAACAAAGCCTCAAGGGCAGCAACGCAGCTTTGGGCTTCAGCCCGCTAGTCCCGCTCGACCAGCTCCTCCAGACCTGTAGAACCAATCCACCAAACGGTGGGAACAGGGCAACGGTAGCATTCCTCTAACACCCTGGGCACGGGGCAGCGGAATATCCCTGCAAAGCATTTCCAAATGATATAGATAGCCATTCAAGAAACGTGCACGCCCGCACTGTCATATATCACCGCGGCTCGACGGCCCGACGCTCCGTCTGGGCACATTACACCGTAGAGGTGCTAACGGCGCACTTGGTTGCATCGGCTCACCGGCCGTCGACTCTCGCTAGTGATCCAGGGTCTTACACCCAAAGTGACAACCATCGTGATCCACCTTTCCCGCCACATCGACTCACGCCTGGATCGCGGGTAAGTTTCACCTTGCCCGTTCCAATTTCCTAGTTGCAGCCTCACAGCCCAACTTTCCATCAGAACTCACGGCCACAAGGGTCCAACTCTCATAATTTCCTGGACTTCCTCCAGACTTTTATCCATCATGAGCAATCATCACGAGCTCCTCCGACAACCAAGCATCACCAATCCAGACCACGTCCAGATGGGCTTCAAAAGACAAGAAGGGGGACTTCACATATCTACCCCAAGGAGACAACCCACCGCACACTCGCGGGGAGTTTTCCCTACATCGCAAATTAAGATGTCCAGCAGGAAATCAAAGTTCGCTTCGGACGGAGAGAAATTTGAGACTGAGTGAATCTCACAACGCCGGCTTCGGACACGAACCACGGGAGCTCCGCCGGTGGCTTGGTCTCCTCCTCCTTCTTCCTCTCTTCCTCTCTCTTTCTCTCTTCCTTAGAATAAAAGAAGAATGAATCACCTCTTCTCAGCTTATCCAGAAGAACCCACCTGATGATCAAAAGGAAGCCCAAGATTTCCCCAGAATTTCTTTGGGCTAACGCCCGTGTCACAGGTCCCCTTCAGCTCACACAGCTGACCGACTCAGAAGGTGTCGGAGAACGCCCGTGCCCTGAGACCCCCGTGTCTCCTGCTCCATCGAGCTGCAACCAGAACACGGGTACACGGCAGCTGACACGGTGTCCAGCCTGAGGTACGCCCGTGTTCCCGGCCGTGTTCAAGGCCGTGTCCGGCTCTGCCCGGAGCTCAAAATAAATAGAACACTCCGCCCGTCTCTCCAACTCTGACTCTGATCTCTCAAATCTCAAGAGTCTCCTTTTTTGGGGTGTTAGATTTATCCCTTATCACACGATTCAAGATTCCTCAAGAGGAATCAGAGAAAGAGAAATGGCCTCCTCAAGAGGAAGAACTATTCCTCTACAGGTATGTTTCCAAACCGAAAAAACACCGCTTCTGCATTATATGCTTTGGTTGCAACAAGCCAGGACACGTTGAAGCAAGAGGGAAAAGGGAAAGGGAGAGGAGCACAGGTCCTCAAAAGACAAGAAGAAGGAGAGGAGTTACTCCAAAGAAGCCAAAGACGCTGAGTGAATCGATAACACCAGTATGAGCTTTTGGGCTGCTCAAGAAGGAGAATGCCCCCCATTTACTGGGAAGGTAAAAGCTCCTCCTCTCTCCAACTCTGACTCTGATCTCGATCTCAGTGATGACGAAAACCCTTCTGCCCTTGAAACTGAAGGCTGAGAAAAAGGAAGTTAAATTCCTTAAAGGCGAGAGTGTATCCCTGAGGGAAGAGATCACCAGTTTGATCTCCCTCCGACAGGAGCACTTGGACCTGACTTCAAAGCATTCAGAGTCTCTTAAGCTCCTTGATCTTAAGCAGGAGGAAGTCGACAAGTTGGAAGAACTACTTGCGGCAGAAAGGAAGATCATCAAGAGCTTCTCTATGCCAAAAACTGTTCTTCCATTAGTTGATACCTTCTCTGCTCAAGCCAAAGGAGCTGGCTTGGGGCATGTGGGGGCATCTAGCTCCTCATCCAGGAGAAATAGGAACAAGAGGAAGAATAAGGCTGCCAAGAAAGCCTCTGCTGATGAGAAAGGAAAGGCCCCACTCAGCCCTGTTGAGTTCAGAAAGCCTAGCTTTCCCTGTAACCAACATGACTTTGAGTCAACATATGGGCATCACTTCAGGCCCTCGGTTTCAAAGCCGAAGAGCCGGTATGATGGGTGGACCTTTCCCCGTACCTTCAGTGAGAGTGTCTTCAGGGCACCTTATGAGGAAATCCACTTGGGAAATTATGGTCAATTCTCTAGCGGCCATAATAGGATGCAGGCACCTAAGGCCAAGCCTGTTACACTGAAAAGCCAAGAGGTGAAGAAGTCATGAGACTGTGGTCATCATGTTGCCTCCACCTCCAGGTCTTCGGCCCCGGCTGAACCCCACGTTTCAAGGGTGAAGCAGGCGCCCAAGAGGAAGTATAACAGGTTTGACTGCTGGTGCTGTGGCAAAATTGGTCACTTTGCCGTGGATTGTTGGTTTAATCCAAGGTATAATGAGACTCCTTATGTTAGCAATGCGAGGCCGACCACTCGTAAAGTTAACCAATCGAGGGGGAGTATGCTAACAAGGAATCTAGGACCCAAGTTCGATTGGGTTCCTAAGGCAAATTAATTCTGTTTTGCAGGAATGTCCAAAGGCCAACAAAACTCCTATTTGGTATTTGGACAGTGGATGCTCCCGTCACATGACCGGGACAAGAAGCCTGCTGAGGGAGTACTCTCCAGTCGAGAATGGACCCAAAGTCATATTTGGGGGATCTGATCGGGGAGTCACCAGAGGTTACGGTACGATTTCCAACGGTATACTCTCTATCACTAACGTAGCTTATGTTGAAGGATTAAATCATAACCTGATCAGCGTAAGCCAATTATGTGATAAAGGGTATGACGTTAAGTTCTGCAAGGATAAATGCCTGATAATATCATGTGAATCTTCGGAAACTGTATTAACTGGCATTAGGAGCAGAAATATTTTCTGTTTAGATTTTCTTAGTTTAGATTCCTCTACCCCAGTATACCACGTCGCTAAAGGCAGTGCATCTCTTTGTGAATAATGGCACAAGAGATTGACACACATTAATTACAAGACAATTAATATGTTGTTTTCCAAAGACTTAGTAAGGGATGCTCCCATTATTAAGTGCATTAAAGATAGTCCATGTCCTGCATGTCAGATGGGCAAGCAGACTCGGGCTACCTTTAAGGGCATCCCAGACAAAGACTCCTCCAGATGTCTTTATCTTCTGCATATGGACCTGTTTGGTCCAATGCAAGTTCATAGCTTAGGAGGGAAGTCGTATACGCTAGTAATTGTAGATGATCACTCTCGGTTTTCGTGGGTGTTCTTCTTAAAGCACAAGTCTGATACGTTTGACATCTTCACCAGTTTTGTCAAGCAGATACAGAATGAACTTAACTGCTCAGTGGTCAAAATCAGAAGTGACCACGGAACGGAGTTTGAGTCTGGGGCTATGACAGAGTTCTGTGAAGATCTTGGTATCTTTCATGAGTTCTCCTCCCCTCACACTCCTCAACAAAATGGAGTGGCAGAGAGGAGGAATAGAACACTCATTGAGGCGTGCACGACAATGTTGAATGACGCTTCTCTTCCAGAATACTTCTGGGCCGAGGCTGTCAATACGGCTTGTCATGTACAAAACCGGGCGTTAATCAACAAGAGCCATCGTAAGACTCCTTATGAGCTACTGAAAGGCAAGAAACCAACCATGTCCTATCTAAGGATCTTTGGCTGCAAAATGTTATGTACTGAATAATGGGAAGTACCCTCGTACTAAGTTTGGTGAAAAATGCTTCGAAGGCATATTCATGGGCTATAGTAGCCACAGCCGGGCTTATAGAGTTTTCAACAAGAAAACCCTAGTGGTAGAGGAATCAATAAATGTTGTATTTGATGAAGGAAGCCTGCTTAATTGCAAGACTTCTAGTTGTCTTCCTGAAGCTGCAGGTGCCAGACTCGAAAAGTTACAACTGGATGATCCCGAGAAAGATGCAACTCCAAAATATGTCAAGGTCTCCACATCAACGCCGATCGGAGAAGTTGAAGATCAAAATGAAGCAAATCCTTTAGAAGAAGGAGAGGCCCAAGAAGTAGTCAAAGCTCCTGATGCAAGACTTCTAGAGCTCAGACACGTGAGGGATCATCCCAGAAATCAAATCATTGGAGATCCCCAAGACGGTGTCAGAACTCGCCGAGGTACTCTTAACGAAATCTTGCACCTTAGCTTTCTGTCGCAGGTTGAGCCAAAGAAGTTCGACGAAGCAAACAAAGACGCATCATGGATTTTGGCCATGCAAGATGAGCTGCATCAATTCGAAAGATGCAAAGTCTGGACGCTGGTTCCCAGACCAAAGACGCAAAATGTAATTGGCACCAAGTGGATCTTCAGAAACAAGTTGGATGAACATGGAGTCATCATCAAGAACAAAGCCAGACTGGTGGCTCAAGGATACAGACAGGAGGAGGGGATTGACTTTGACCAGACGTTTGCACCAGTTGCACGGCTCGAGGCAATCCGGCTATTCCTAGCCTATGCCTCTCACAAAGGATTCACTGTCTATCAGATGGACGTGAAATCGGCTTTCTTGAATGGAGATTTGAAAGAGGAAGTATACGTTGCTCAACCTCCAGGTTTTGTCAATCCTACCTATCCTAATCATGTATATTTTCTTAATAAAGCGCTATATGGCCTAAAACAAGCTCCTCGAGCTTGGTATGAGACATTGTCTAGTTTTCTTCTTGAGAACAAGTTCTCTAGAGGAAAAATAGATAAGACATTGTTTCTCAGGGAAGTCAAAGGCAAGATTTTGCTGGTGCAAATCTATGTTGATGACATTATATTCAGCTCAACAGACAACAATCTTTGCAAAAAGTTTTCCAAACTTATGCAAGGAAAGTTTGAAATGAGCAGTATGGGGGAGCTGAAGTATTTCTTGGGACTTCAAGTGAAACAGTCTGAGGAAGGAATCTTCATTTCTCAGACGAAGTTCACAAATGAACTCCTCAAGAAATTCGGAATGGAGAGTGCAACCTCTATGAGGACTCCAATGGGATCCACCATGTCTCTGGATAAGGATGAGAAAGGGAAACCTTTTGATGAAACCAAATACAGAAGCATCATTGGATCTCTGCTCTATCTTACTGCGAGTAGACCGGATATCATGTTCTCCACATGTGTTTGTGCCAGATATCAGGTGAACACTAAGGAATCTCATTATGTCGCTGCAAAGCGAATTCTCAGATACCTTAAAGGTACCCGTAATCTTGGCTTATGGTACCCGAGAAGCAATGATGTCGAGCTAGAGGGTTTTCAGATGCTGATTTTGCAGGAAGTAGGGATGACAGGAAAAGCACCTCCGGGACGTGTCAATTCCTCGGAAGAAGGCTTATTTCATGGAACAGCAAGAAGCAGAATTGTGTAGCAACCTCCACTGCAGAGTCTGAGTACATCTCGGCTGGCAGCTGCTGCGCACAACTCCTATGGATAAGAAACCAATTAGCCGACTATGACCTCCAGTTCAAGGAAGTACCAATGTACTGCGACTCCTCAAGTGCAATTGCTATTGCCAACAATCTGGTATCGCACAGCAGAACGAAGCATATTGAAGTGCGCTACCACTTCATTCGGGAGCACGTGGAGAACAAGGACATCTCTCTCTGCCATGTCCCCACGGACAAGCAGATTGCAGATATTTTCACTAAGCCCTTAGACGAGGCCAAGTTTAGTCTCTTCAAAACTGAATTGGGGATGCTCAACTATGAGGAATGAAGACCACAGAAGCTCATGGCTCGTGCATCTAGGGGGAGCATCTGCCAGGAACTCAAGTGTAAGCATAGGTGCAAGAACTGAGGGGGAGCATGGGGTCATATGCACCAGACCCAGATTTGCAGAAGCCGAAAAGGGGGAGATTACCCTCTCGGCTAAGGCTAAGGTGGCTCCAAGCTATTACCCTCTCAGCTAAGGCTAAGGTGGCTCCAAGCTTGCTCTCAAGTAATTGGTAATGAATATCTCTCTCAACTCAATTTTAAGGCTATGAGTTTCATTCCTAAATGCTCTATTCACCTTAGCTTATAGGGTTTAGGCTTCTTCAAATAGGGGGAGATTGTTGGGTATTGTATCCACAATGTACCTGATTTGAAGAAGCCCCTGAACAAGCTAAGGTAAATAGACAATGTGTTTGATGAAATCTTTTAAGTTGTGCTTGCAGTTATTCCACGCTAAGTACACACCAATGTCAGGGTGCAGTGGGTCAATATACACGGGTCTGCGCTACGTAATCCCTCGTTGAGCAGATCAGTGTGTTGGCCTACGTGTACTCTCTCTATTGGGGTGTACTTAATTTCAAGTACAGGGCTATGATAAAGCAAGAGCAGACATGGAGCAAGGATGGGCCAAAGACCTGCTCACTGGTTGAAAGAGGAGAAATATTCCAAGTGTAAATCGTCGAGAATCACTATGTGATTCTCTCCGATTCGTCGAGAATCACTTGTGATTCTTGACGAGTCGTCGAGAATCACTAGATGATTCTCGCCGGTTGAGGCCAACTGACTCTACGTAGCCAGAAAATTCTCTAAAGGCAGAATCGTCGAGAATCACTAAGTGATTCTCGCCGATTCGTCGAGAATGTCTTTGCATTCTCGACGATTCAGCGAGAATCTAATGTGATTCCCGCCGATTCTCCCCGGCCTCTGTAACCTGTGATGCCAGAATTAGCCAAGTAGGATTCGGCGAGAATCGCAAGTGATTCTCGCCGATTCGTCGAGAATCACTTACGATTCTCGCCGAATTTGACTTGGGCAAATTTCCAACATTTCCTGGACCGGTCCAGGTTTCAAGCGGTATTTCGAACCGGACTTCGGTCTTTGCTTTGGTGGGGCCCACAACGGTCATCTTTATGACCTAGTGTATAAATACACAGGTATTGGTGAACAGTAAAAAAATGAATACAGAATACGAAAGCAAGCGGCCGTCAAACCCTAATCTCGCGAACCTTCTCCGTCGCCGCCGCTTATACAATGATCACCATTGCTGATCTTGATCTTCTCCAGATCCACGGTGATAGAAGCCAAGTCTTGCATAGCGTCTCACGTGTCTAACCAGAGATCTTTTGTCTCTTGATTTGAGATAGGGAAATCCATCCCCGTCCGAATCGATCGAGATGATCGATCCTAGTGTGACCGTTGGAAGACCTTGCCGACTTCGCTAAGAAGATTGAATCTCCAGTGCTTTGCTGCTGTCTTCAGTTGCCGCCGCCAACACTGAGAGCCTTGCCGCCGCTCGTCGCCGCCGCCGGTCTCGGGGAGATTCTCTCCAAGTGAGATCTAGGGTTGTGGACTCTTCGTTGACTTCAAGAACACGTCATCGAACGAAGAGGGACACCTTAGTCTCCATACGTTGTTTGTATTTCTTACAAGCTATTTTCAATTCTTTGTAAAGGACCGATTGGTCTCTAGTTGTAGGGTTGGGTGCAACCCGTGTTGTGGGAGTGTGACTCCTATGTGTGGAAGGGTTCCTTCCGATAGTGCAAGGATTGGATTTCAATCCTGTTGGTGAAGTGACCGAGTCATCCCTGGATTGGGAGATAGGTCGAAGGGGGAAAGTGGACTTACCCAAATCGGGGAACCACTATAAATTGCCTATGTTATTCTCTGTGCTGTGTGTTTTGTTTTGATTCTGCAGGTACACTTTTAATTCCGCAAATACGCTGCAAGTCACCTATCCCCCCCATAGGTGAAGGTAGTTGACACTAGGTGAACTTTCAATAATGTCACCCAATATCCCGAGGGAAGGGATTACCTCAAAGTTAAATTGCCACCTAATGAGTTTATAAACTTCACGGCGAGTGAATTATTATTTATGTTCCTCTCAGGCTCTTACGCTCTGCCTTCACCTGCTGGCAGGTCTCGCAATGTGTCATAAATGATATGATATCCCTCTTTATCACGGGCCAGTACACCACTGCCCCGAGCTCTAAGTCATGCACCGGGTAGTTCTGCTCATGTTTCTTCAGTTTCCTTGAAGCATATGTTATCACATGATTGTGTTGCATCAGAACTATACCCATCTCCTGGAATGATGCGTCTGTGTAGATGTGGAATACTTCCTTCCCAGATGGAAGCACAAGGATGGGGAAGAGGTGAGTCGGTCATTCAACTCCTGAAATGCTACCTCACATTTCTTCGTCCAAGAAAATGTCGCATCCTTCTTCGTCAAGGATGTGAGGGGGAGCGCTATCCTCGAGAATCCCTCCACGAGCTTGTGATAATATCCTACTATCCCCAAAAAACTACGGATGTCTGAAGTTGACTTTAGTCGCGGCCAATCTCTCACGGCTTGCACCTTGGCTGGGTGCACAGCCAACCTGACCCCACTGATGAAATTCCCCAGAAATGCTACCTCCTGCCACCAGAACTGACACTTGGAGAACTTGATATACATCTGATGCTCTCTCAACTTTCCCAATACCAGTGCCAAGTGTCGGGAATGCTCCTTCATTCATCCTGGAGTAGATCAAGATGTTGTCAATGAAGACTATGACAAATCTGTCCAAGTAGGGCTCAAAGACATGATTCATCAGACTCATGAATGCAGAAGGAGCATTCGTGAGTCCGAAGGGCATCACAGTGAACTTGTAGAGCCCGTATCACGAACTAAAAACGGTCTTCAGAATGTCCACCTCTCGGATTCGTAGCTGATAATATTCGGACATCAAATAGAGCTTGGATAACTAAAAGGCCCCCTATAGCTGGTAAAATTGCTCATCAATACGAGGCAGTGGATAAGTGTGTCGAACCGAAAAAATAACATTTGTCGGTGACCTCGATCATCCTGTCTCATCGGCCCATGGATCTACAACGGTGGAGGAGCTACTACTTCAGGAGGCCTCTACTCCTGCCTGAAATTAGGACGATGACGTCCTCCACCTCTCCTGTGGCACATAACTCTGCCCCGTTGCGGGCCCTTCTGATTTCCCCGTAGGGTGGCCCATCTAGTGGTCTCTTCCCCCTGTTCTACACCATCAACTTATCCTCCACTTTCTTTGCCATCTCTATAATCTGGGCTGATGTGCCATGAGAAATGAATGGTAGTGCCTATCTCAAGGAATCTCTGAGCCCCCTGTAGAATCTCTTCGCATACCTCCTATCATCCAAGTCATAAATCCCCACAAATCTGGTCAGGTGGGAGAACTCCCTTTATACTTCGTCACCGATCTGGTCCCCTATCGGAGGTTCAAGAACCTCTCCTCCAACTCTTCCCTGTCCATAGCGGACACATAGTGCTCCAAGATGACCTCTCTAAACTCGTCCCAAGAGATATCTGAAGGCTCCATATCAGCATATGTGGAATCCATCAGGAACTTCAACCACATTTCACGTGAGCATCCAATGCTGAAGTTGCCAACGGAACTGCCTTGCTGGCTGGGAAACTAATGCCTACGAGCATCTCCTATATGGACTTAAGCAACTCATTCTTCATCGCATTTTTTGTCCCGTGGTAAATCAGGGGAAATAGTCTCCTGAAAGCACTCAACAAGCTCGATCCCGGATTTGTCTGCGGGGCCAGGACTTGCTGAGCTCTGAAGTCCTCCAAGATAGCCGTCAGAGTCTTCCCTAACTCTGTCTGCTATAAAGGAGTGGCAGCTGGAGGGGGAGGGACGATGTTTCGTGGTTCAGCGGCCTGTGGGGTTTCACAGAAGGTAAGGTTTTCATTAAAAATTGGCCTAACTCATTGTTTAAATGGACCATTTTCTATGAATTTTTACACATGGGCACACCATTTCTTCCACTGCATAATCTTGCCAGAGTCAATGTACTGCCATCAGTGTGATGACTAGACCTGTACCGAAGACCCGCCACTAATTTGTTTCTATGCACATGCAAGTTGTCTCAACTCGTGCCTCCATCTCGTAGGACCAACCCGTCCTGATATAAAACCTCTCGAGCCTCCAACTCGTAGGACTAACCCATCCTGGTATAAAGCCTCCCGAGCCTCCAACTCGCAGGACCAACCCGTCCTGAATAATAACCTCTCGAGCCTTCAGCTCGCAAGACTAACTCGTCATGTATCACTCGAACCCTATACGAGTGAGATTGTTATATAGTTCCTTCAACCTATTAAACTACTCTTGTCTAACTTTTAGTTATACATAGTGACTTAGGGTTAATCCTGGACTTCCTGAGGTCTACCCGGTGAAGGGCTGGCAGCGGTACTAGAGAATACGATGAGCTGAAGCCCAAATCCCCATTTCCAGGAAAATTACTCTTATTGGTGACTACCCATTACTAATAACCCACTCTCATTGTTACTATTAAACAACTTAATATCTTATAATACTTTTAGGGAAATGATGATCTTAAGTCGGACCTTGAAACTAACGCCTTCAAATAATATTCATGTTCACTAGCACAGGTCATCCCTTGGTGATTTGCCTTGAACCCTCAACCGAAACTCTATGATAATTATATGTCTCTAACATACATTATAATGCACCATGGTGATAACATTCTTCTATATAGTTTTCAAAACTTCTAAGGGATCTTAATGGTCTAAACAATATATACATTTCTACTATTTGCAGACTATGATGAAGTTGAACTAGTTTTATCCTCTAAAATGCAAAGTTCTATATGCCATGACCAATTGAGCTAAAATTCATACCATGGGTGCTTCATGACTTAAATTGGATATTATCAGACTTTCATGATTTTACAAATTATTTTGACCATCAATAAAATTAAATAACTTCTAGTCTTGCATTAATTATCAAAGAAAGCATCACATACAGATCTCCAAATGCTCTAATAAATTTACTAGTGATAACAAATGATGAAATAACATGATCTACTGAATTGCACAATTTTCTAGAAAGTTTGTACCTTTAATTTGCAATTATGAAGAAAAGAGTAAATTTGTAACATTGCAAAGCAAGTACCAGCATAATTTATCAAAAAATTTGGAGAAAATTATTATAGGTTTGAAAGGTTCTAAAAACAGCCTAGCCCAAATTTCATAGTTTTCTAGATAGTCTGTACCCTAATGTTATATTTATTATGAAAATGGTAATTTGTAACATTACAAAGAAAGTACCAAATTCATTCCTCCAAAATTTTTTAAAAATTTCTATAGGTTTCAAAGGTCAGAAAATTAGTCTAGCCCAAATTTCATAATTTTCGAGATAGAGTTGACCATATATTATTCCTAAATAAAAAGTGCGACAATTTAAATTCTTGGACATTTCCCTTACATATGTCTTCCAAAAATTCCACCAAAATTCTCAGATGCCTAAAATGTAAATTTTGACCTAGTGACAGAATCCTGGGTTTTTACTAAGTTATTTGGTCACCTTTATTTCTCCAACACACTTTTATTACAAACAGAACTATAATTAATTCCCCAGGATTTTTGACTACAAAAATCTGAATATTTCTAAGGGTGGTTCCTTTCCTCATGCTAGGTGTATGACCAAAATATCATCAATATGCACCATGTCCCTGGTGTAAAATTTTACTAACAGTCCTTTTTGGATTAAGGCACTCTTAATTACATATGTGTCTTAAGTCATGCATGTGGAATACACCAACATGCAGAGACGAAAATGACCCAAAACGTTTTCCAGAGCCCTAAGAAGAACTAATAGCCATACCACCCAAATTTGGGGTCATTTTGAGTTGTAAAACTCCATAAATCATATTAATTTGGCAAATTAAATAATGAGTAAAACTATATGGATTTTTTTTTGTAAAACTCTGATTTTTTGGCACAAGCTAGGTCTAAGGCACATACATGCGTGGTCCAAATTTCATCCTATTTAGAGTTTTCATCTAGGAGATATTAGCATTTTAATTTCTGCCCTACCCAAGGAGCAGTCCTGGTTAAAATGTCCAACAGGGAGATACAGTGCTCCAAATTAGTTGATTCAAGTGCCTAATTTAAGTTATGACAAAGGGATAAAATTTTTATATTGGACACTTTTCATTATTCCGCCCCTAGAGGGCCTAATTTCAACATGCAAGTTCTATCATAGATTTGAATAAAAGTCAAAATATTAAATGGTCTGCATATAGCTGATCATCACGATCTTGATGCAAATTGGATGGCATCTAGTCGTCTTCTACCTCCAGCCAAGGTCTGGGATGAGCCCAACCTGGGCCATCTTCAAACCGTATTTTCCGGCCACCTACTCCACTTCCCGGCCAGCCACCACAAACACAACCTTCGTTGAGGTGGTGGTCGTCGATTGGCAGCGACGTGGCGGCCGGAGGGTCCCATTTTCGGCAATCTCGCAAGGTTAAAATCCGGGATAAAATCCATGGAAAATGCTCACCCGATCGGGTTTAGTTGAGCCCGATATCTCCCCTAAATGATCTAGATAGCTAGCACAGAGGGAGGGGAGGAGAAACAGACCTTGATTGGTGCCCGACGACAACGATGGCGGCAGTTGGCCATAGAAATCTCCATCTCCAGCGAGCTTGCCCAATTTCCTGATTCTCCACCAAAACCTTCGATCCAATATAGTATTTTGACTGCTTAATGCCTTCTGAAGCTAATGGAATGGTCGAAATGCGCTGATATTTGCTATATCCATGGATGCCATTAAGAGGAATTCTGGCCACCACCTTGGATGCTCCTCCTTATCTCGAAGTTGCACCTCCCTTGCTGGAAATTGTTTGGAAATGCTATGGGAAGCTCAGTGATGAGGTTAGGCAGAGGAATATGTGGCTAAGTTGCCTTCCTTCCTTAATTTTGGTTTATCTCTTATGTAAAATTGGGGAAAACTCCAAATTTACCCCTTGCATGTCACTACCCTCCAAATCTAGAGGGTAGGGTTTGTATTTAGCCTAGTGGGTTGCTGGTATGGGCCATGGTCCATGGCCTTAGCCCAATGAGTTTGAGTTTAATTTTTAATTCCTTTATTTAGGCTCTAAGTTGACCAAGGTTGACTTGGGGGTTTGACTTGGTCAACTAAGGTGTGGTCTGGTCTCATAGGTTGGTCTTGGGTCTAATGCCATCACCCAATATAGGTTAGGACATGACGATGCCCCTATTGGGCTAATTGAACTCATATATGTGATTTTGACCAAATTAGGGTTGAGGTTGACTTTGATCAATTGGGCTGATTTGGTGATCCTGTGATGGGGTTTTTGGTCCAATGCACTCCTATTAGGGTTTAGAATCTAGTGGCGGGGTCAATTTGACCACTTGAACCCTAATTGAGCAAATGAGTTGAATTGCCCAATGTTAACCTAAGGTTGACTCTGATCAATTTGGCCAATCTAGTTGACCAACTCATATGGATAATGATCAATTTCCTCCCTTTAAGGGTTATGGATGTATTGGTGAGACCATATTGAGGTGGTGAACTCAATTGGGCAAAAATTGACCTGGGTTGACTTGTGCACATTTGGGGTGCAATTAACAATTCTCCTTAGTTCATGAATCCATAGGGTCATCTCCTTGTCTCCACCCAAAATTAACTACCCTAGCACCAACTAGGGGTCTAGAAGTTTTAGTGATGTTACACATGCCATTCCTTAGGCACCCACGACTTTAGAGTTCCCTGCATGATTCGGTTCATCACTTTCAAAGTGAGCGAGTGCTCATTATACGTGATTTGAGCGAATGTGAGCCGATTTGCCTTTTACCTTTCTTTCCTCCTTAGGCGACAGCCTGATCATGGGGTGGGCGAGAGCTCATCAGGTGAGAGCAGGTCGAGCATGGTCCCATTCACCTACTTCCTTCTTTCTCGTTTTTTACTTAGCTTTCAATTTGATCACAATTTTCCATGTTATCCTATCGCTTGAGTGTTCCCCAACCAACATCGTTATAATAACCTGTCTCTCGAGCGCTCCTCTAGCCCTGTCGGTTAGTGGGATCTACTCGAGAATTTCAACCAACCAATACCAATACATCCTGCCACTCGAGTGCTCTTCTAGCCCTGTTGACTTGTGGGAGCCCAGTCAGCTGGATCTACTCGGGGCTTAACCAACTAATACCATAATATCCCGCCACTCGAGTCCTCTTCAAGCCCTACCAGCTAGTGGGAGCCCGTTCAACGGGATCTACTCTGGGCATTGAACCAACCAATACCATAACATCCTGCTACTGAGTGCTCTTCTAGCCCTACCAGTTAGTGGGAGCCTGGTCATCTGGATATACTCGGGGCTTTCAACCAACCAATACCATAACATCCTGCCACTCAAGTGCTCTTCCAACCCTGCCGTCTAGTGGGAGCCCAGCTACTTGGGGCTTTCAACCAATAAATATCATAACATACAACCACTCTAGTGATCTTCCAGCCCTGCTGGCTAGTGGGAGCTCGGTCAGCGTGATCTACTCAGAACTTTTAGCCAACCAATATTACATACTCAGCCCTTCAACCTACATCTTATATGCATGTATACAAATAAAATAAGTTGTGAAAAATAAGCATTCTCATTATTCAAAATCAGGGATAGAAATATTTCAAGTTATCGCTACTCCATGTGTGACCTAGGGAGATCTCCTCTACATTTTTGAGGCGGTATCCCCTCGACTTTATGGCCTCCTCGACTACATCGACCCTCCCAATTGTGATTTAGCATCCTAACCACCGTCGACCTTCCGGTTGCATCGTCCTTCTTGAGGACTAGGTCCCCATTGACAATTTGTTTGACTCAGATATGATTATCAAAGTACTTAGCCATCCGACGTTTTACCTCTTCTTATCGAATGGCTAACAAGTTACAGAGCTCTTCCAATAGGTCCAGCAAGAGCCGTTGCTCATTTTCATTTTCCACTCTCTATTCTTCGTCTCCTTCTCTTGCGGAATCCACCCGTGGACACTTTACCTCGAACTCCACTTGCAGCATGACTTCGAAGCCATGAGAAAGTTTGAAGGGGGTCTCCCCAGTGGTCGTGTTGGGTGTGGTTCGCAGAGCCCAAAATACCAAGGGAAGTTGCTCCACTAAGTTACCCTTTAAGTTCTCTACTGTTGAAACCATTACGCGGTCTCAAAGATAGTTCAGACCCAAAGGGGGTAGCTTGCACTTACTTATCTTGAGTTGAACTTGAAAGTCTTTGTTCAAGAATAGCTACACACCTAGATTGGAGGGTGAATAAGTATGTTTTAAATCTTTTTGAATCTTTTGAGTTCTGTGCTAGATTTAGTTGTTTAGCTTTTAAGAGTCATAATAACACATAAGAATTTATAGTCGTTCCCCTTTCTAGGGTACATCCACTTTCCCCCTTCACCTATCTAGTAGTGAGCTAGATTCGGCTAACTCCTCCTTTTACTCGGCTCCTTGAGCTTACACCTCAGATCCCTCAGGATCCTACACCTCAAGGTGAAACTCACTCATACAACTCAGAGTATAACAACTCCAACCTAAGGATTAGCCGCCCTATACTCAGAGATATACAGATCTCCTACCTCATATCTATACATAGATCCTACCTCAAGCACAAGCCTTACCTCAAATCCTAAACAGGATCCTACAACTCAAATACTCAGCTCCTACACTCAGCCTTGATAACACAGGCTTACAGCTTAGATCAAACAATGATCTTATAGATAGAGTAATTATTTGGTGATTGTTTGACTCCAGAGAAATTTTCCTCCGAGTCACTTTCCTAAACTGAGTAAACCTAGTCCTAACTCTTCACATCTACAAGATTATTGATCTTTGAAAGTCTTTGATTTCAATGATAGCTAAATCACCTAGAGGTGTGTGTGTGTGGGGGGGGGGGGGGGGGTGAATAGGGTTTTTAGTCCTTAGTGATTATCTTATATTTTTCTTTGGTTTGTTGATTTATTAGTTGATTATATTCTGCTTTCAAGACTTACAACATGCAATAAAACCACCACAAAGAAAACACACAAAGTTTATAGTGGTTCCCCTAACAAGGGTACATTTACTTTCCCTCCCACCTATCCAACTATCTTGTTGGACTAGACACTTCTCGAAAACTCTGCTCCAAAGAGCTTACACCTCAAATCCCTCAAGATCTCTCAGTCTCCTCCAATACCTACAGCTCAGCCACAAGGTCCTACAACTCAGTTATCAGCTGATCACCTACCTCAGGCTGTTAAGCCCTTCACACAGCCTGGGAGGACAACCCTACCTCAGATCTACAAGGGATCCTACACTCAGAGAGCTTTACTCTCCTACAGCTCAGGCAATATTGCCCAACCTCATGCCAGTGTCCCTACAACTCAGATCCAGTTGGATACTACAAGATGGAGGTGGGTTATTGAGTCTTGATTGGAACAAGAGAAATTTCTCTGTGCAAAACTACCTTGACTGAGATAGAATCTGTCCAACTCTCCAGGGATATATTCCCTGAGTCTACCTTTACTTGAACTGAGATATACTCATTCCTAACTCCTTTTTCACAGTACTAGGGATTTTCCTGCTGGACTGTGAAGTGACTGCAGGGAAGCTAGCTACTACGTGAGATGAAGGAATCTCATCTCAACTACTTCACAATAACAAGGATTAAGAGACTTGTGCTGAAAGTAACTTGCAGATAACAGATCCGCTTCCACTTTCTTTCCTAGGCTGAGGTGATTCAACCCTGACTTTTTCTTCACAGCCTCCAGTAGATGTTCTTCAGTGATGTGCTGCTAGATCTTTGAATAATCCTGCTGGTGCATATGGAAAATAACACAACTGACTTTCTTTTCTTCTTCAGAGACTTTCTCTATTCTTGCTTGTAGTTGAAGATCAAGACAAACAACTAACTTGTTGAGCCTTTAGACCTCCAGTCTTTTTGCTCGTTGTTCTTCTCTTCACAACCACAATGGCAATGAAGAATAAGTCGGCTGCTATCTTTTTGAATTGATAATGCCCTAAAAGTTGTCTTATGTCTTGGCCCATCTCATCCTTTTGTAGTTCTCTGATCAACGGCTCTTGGAGATCAGTGCGCCCCACCTACAGCTTCCAGCTGCGCCTTGCTTTAACGGAAGAAGACATACAATAGCTTCTCGGCAGAGTTCGTCGTGTTCTGTAGCTTATCCATACTTAATTTGAACTTAGTTGACTTTGTAGAGTTTGCTGACGTCAACACCCGTGGACTTAGCCAAAATCGAGCATCAGTAGAATAGGCGTTGAGTGAATGAGCTTAACTCAACGCAAAAACACTTAGACATAATTTTGTCTATCTAGGCGTTAATAGCGTTGAGTGAGCAAGCTCCACTCAACGCTTTTATCCTAACTAATTCTGCAGCCTTTTCTGCATGCCTGGCGTTGAGAGCGTTGAGTCAGCAAACCTCACTCAACGCCTTGTACCTTAGCCTATGAATTCTGTAAATTAGGCGTTGAGAGCGTTGAGTGAGCATACTTCACTCAAGGCTTTTTGCCTTAGCCAATTTTCTGTATCTACAACATCTTAGGCGCTGAGAGCGTTGAGTTTGCATGCCTCAATCAACTCTAAACTCTGTTTGATGAACTCTTAACTCAGTTCGACTCACAGCTTTTTACTGGGTGGCGTGAGTGTGTATTCAACACTCAACGCCAAACTACTTAGCCATATATCTACCTTTAGCTGTATGGCATTGAGTGAGTTGACTGCACTCAACGCCTGTGGACTTAGCCACTTTTCTGCTCATTTCATCTTAGGCTTTTACTGCTTTAGCCAGTCTCACAACTTTTTGCTGTATGGCGTTGAGTGAGTTGACTTCACTCAATGCATGTTGACTTAGCCACTTTCTCAGCTTGCCACTGCTTTGACTTTGACTCTATAGGCTTCACTCAGCGCTATAAGTCATCTGGCGTTGAGTGAGTCACCTTCACTCAACGCCTGTGGACTTAGACAGATTTCTGTCAGTCCACCACTTAGGTAAGTGTTTTACCTGACTTAGCCATTTAGGCTACCTGTCCCAGCATTATTACTGGGACAACTTGCAATCATTAAACTTGAGAACAAGTTAGATCACCACATACACATACATTGTTCATTAGGCCTTCTTCAAATCCAGGACATTGAGACCAATGGACAGAACAATCTCCCCCTATTTGAAGAAGTCAAACCTAGGACAATGTATACACTAACATACTTATGCTATATATACAAAAGATATTATCACAGCATACATCAGATGAATCATAATCATAGTAAATGATAAATCAGATGAATCATGATCACAACAAATGATAAGTTAGACAAATCATAATTATAACAACTGATGTTCTATTTAACATATAATGAATTAATGTTTGTGCAATAAACAAAATGTCACATTCCTTAGCCCTATAAGCAGAACCTGAAACTTTTCAAGTTTCAGGTTCCCTTATCACAATCTTACTGGCCTTGGATTTCTTAGCAGGTTTGTCTTCTTGCCCAGCTATCTTCATTCCCTTTTTGTCTGCATCATCAGTAGCCTTAACTTTAGTTGCTTTATCCTTTTCAGCTTCAACTTCAGGTTTTTTTCTGCCTCTGAAAGTAGCCATGAGGCTTGGGAAAGTACTTAGAAGGTTTAACAACATCAGGAACAAGAAGGTTGGCATTTCTGTTTCTCCAGTAGATTCTTCTTTCTATGTCCCTCTTCTCCATCTTATCCCATTCCATTTTATTGTACCATTTTCCTCTATCTAATCTTTTATTCTTGACCAGGTCCCAAGCAAGCAGAATAATAGATCTGGACTCTATGTTCCATTGCTCGAAGTCAGGCATTTTCTCCATTTCTTCTCTGTATTTTCTCTTCCTCAGCCTAGTTTCCTCTTCACTTTTAGTTACAGTCATTTCTTTTTTCTGTAGTGCCTGGTTTATAATGGGGCTGAAGGAAGGAGTTTCAGCAGCAGTGGACTGCACTTCGCACTTGCTTCCAGCACTGTCACTTTCCTCTATATATAAACCATAATCCTGATTATCTTGAGCAGGTTCTCTGTTCAAAGTCTCTAGCACTTGCGCATGCATCATTGGGATGTTATTGTACTACACTAGCTCTAATCCCAATGAGCCTCTCACCACATTTGATGCCCAGACCATGTTCTCAGTATATGTTCTTAAAGCCTCACTCTCCCCCTTTTTGTCTTCTTCAATTATTTTAATGGTTGTGGAGGTGCAGGCTTTGCTTCTTTCAGTTTCTAGATAATTGACTCCTACAGTATCCTAATTCTTTACTTCCAACCTATGATCATCCAGCAGCTTTGTGTAGTTGTCTATTTTGGTAAAGATTTCAGAATTCTTTCATTCCTTCGAATTTTATCATTTTCATGAATGGTTACCATGTTCTTAGCCTGAATATTTTGATTTTCTATGATAATGGCTATATTCTGTCTTGACACATCAAGCTTCTCCATGGTGTAGTCTACAGCTGGAGCAGCTCTCTTGAAAAATTTGACAGTTTCTCCCTTCAATAGGTTTACCTAAAATCTTATAGATTTGATCTCTGTTGTCAGATCATTCCGTATATCTTTCAGGGCTTCATCTACACAATTTTCCAAAGCCCTCCTCTGCTCATCCAGCAACCCTTTCAGTTGGGCAAAGAACATTGGAGAAATCTTGTCTATACTTGTAGAAGTGCCTTCCTTATGATGTTCTTGAGTTTGTCTAACTTCTGCACTTTCTTCAGAATCAACCATATCTGCTTTGTTCTCTTTTCTTGAGGACTCAGTCTTCTTATCTGACAAGAAGGAATCTATGTTATTAACATCTATATGAGTAGGGAGCTCAGACACACGTTCCCCCCTAAATCTCTGTCATGCCTTTATTTGCATGCAGGTCAGCAGTAGTACCAACAACATCTTTATCACCTGCAGCAGTCTGTACTACTATTGGAGGGACCTGTAGTTGCTCCCCCACAAATAATGCTTCCTATATTATCTCTTTTGTCATTTGCTCCCCCTCAACTAGAGCATTCCTTTCCTCAGCACTTGGAATTTCCATGACTTTATCCAATGGATGCTCATCTTCAAACATAACAATCTCTTTATCTGAAGCTAGTTTGATCTCCTCCTCACTCTGAGGCCTAGGAGCAGCATCATCATCAGACAAAGGCAGATGCCTATATGCATCATCCAATCTGGAGGCATCTTCATCCATCCTTGCAAATATCCTGTCAAAAACTTCCTTTGCCACTATTTCAGGCAACTCAATAGCAAGCTCATCATCCTCACGGACAATATCTGACTTTGGTCTGCTCACACGACTTAGAGGGGTAAGTTCAGAAGAGGCTGATACCTGAATGTTCACGTCCTTCCTGGACTCTTCTGTAGATGATGACGGTTCAGGGTTATGGGGTTCTTCCTCCCGAGATGAGCTACTGGAGGATCTAGGCTCAGAAGCAGCAATATTCATTCCTTTCCTTTCTACAGCTGATGGTCCATAGGGTTGAAGTACCCAGTCCCACCTCTCCAGCATCTTAATGTCCATTCTCCTCATGTGGTGTATTCTTGCTCCAAGATTTAAGTTTTGGATTTCCGGCACAGTCTGTCACAAAAATAGGGAAAGAATTCTTCCTAAGTTTGGTTCAGCAAGGCATTCCACTATCCTGTCAAATACTACCCTGCCCCAGTCAATTATTTTGGTCAGAATGACTCCAGCCATAATATCAAACATCTTCTTTGAAATCTTATCATGGGACCCTATTTTGCATAACAAAGCTATCCCAATGACATCAACCAGGAACTTTCCCTTTAGATTCAGTTCCTTTCTCAAAATGGAGCCGGAGGTGTGTTTAGACAATCCACACCATATTATTGCAGACTTTTTGTCTTCATGCAACAACTCATCTTCGTCATTAGTTGCGGAGAACTTTGTCAATTTTAGGGATTTGGCCAGCCTTCTTGGTGTTATCTTGACTCTTGTTCCACTTATAGTAGTCTTGATTTTCTCTCCTGTAGCATCTCCCCTGACGTTGGAGAATAATTCAAGAACCTCCTGCTTTCAGAGTAAACAGGGTTCCGACAGTATGAATTTTAGGTCAGAAGTGCGGAGAAGATGAAGAACATACTGTACCTCTTCAGGAGCATCCTTGAATCCATTTCTCACCAATTCCGAACCTTCGAATAGGAAATCTTGTTCTTTGGGCGCCATTTCGCTGGAGAATTTGAGAAGACTAGCGAGAACGACTTTCCGTTGATTCAGCAAATACGGGCGGGAGAGGGCAAGGAACAGTGCTTTTGCTTTATGCACAAGCTTTTCTATTTATAGTTGTTTCTCAAGAGAAGGAGAAAATCCACTATCCTATTTTGTTGATCAGTTTTGATCAATGACTGGGATTGAGTCCCAGATTTCATCCGTAGGTTGATTAATCAATTAATTTAGTTTAGTAGGCTTATTTTCCTCAACCTTTGACTTCTTGGTCTTAATTGATTGAATATTTCTTTAGTAATTGAATTTCCGTTGACTCTTTTAGTAATATTAAATTTGTATAGTCCGCGGGGGTTAAGATGAGCAACACTTCTTATTATAGTATGTGTTCTAATTGAGTGCAATATGAACTAGTTTCAACATGTTCATGTCGATTTTGTGAGTCTTTGTGAAGTGTAATTTGAACTAAATTTAACATTCCCATATTAATTTGAGGATGTTGAATCTAGTTACACCCAGTGGCATAGTGAATATGTGAGCCACCAACATATTTATTGAGAAGTGTGGTTTAGACAAATGTTTCACATCTTCTCATACATCTATTCCAATTACCTTATTTCTAACATGCATAGTTTCAGCAATTGTGCAATTAATTGGTAGAATTAAAAGCTAGGTGAATTCCAATTATCTTTGCCCTGTAGACTTGAAGCACATACTGGATTCACAGTCTCTGAGCACACCAGCAACCTTGCTCCTGATCTTTAGCCTTTGATGTGCATCTGGCTTTGTTTAGCTAGCTCCCCCTTAATAGTTGCACATGTCTTGGACATCCTGTGCAAGATGATTAGTTGAATCATTCCTTGTACCAAGAAATAAGTTTGGTACACCTCTGTCCAATGACAATAATTGGGCATGGCCACTTGGACTATCCTACAAGACAAGATTTACTATACCTTAGGAACCCAAACTGACTTGGGTCCTAGGTTTCTAGTTGTATAAGAATGCATATATCTACCTACAGGAGTCCTGTCAGGAAGACATAGCCTTGCCTTTGGAAAACAGGGGTTGTGCCAACAATCTATGGAAAAGTGGCCCACTTTGCCACAACACCAACATTCATGGATGTCTTATCTCCTTTTCTGAAGACACTTTGAAGTGTGCAAGCCACTTTTGGATTTTTGTTCAGTGAGAAGAACTGTGACCTTCTTCTTGTTTCTTTCAGCAAGAGCTTGATCAAAAGTGAGTCTGCCAGTGGAGGAACTTGGCTTACTCTGAACATCATTAGTAACATGTAACGACCCCATCCGTTACATGACGTATAGTAGAAGGTCCTGTCGGGGCCCCACACTATATGCCACAAACAGACGGTGAGGTCACAGGTTAATACCAAACCATACACGAATCCTAACTCAGAGCATTCTAGCAGAAGCTTTAAGTTGTAAATTTGAACTCTAACCAGGAATGTCCAATATATATAAGCCACAGTTATATATACAACCACGGAATGTACAACAAAGGTTTGGCCTTAAGGCCTTACAGTTCCTCTTTCCATACAACATGGATTACAAACCTCGGCGCGCAGGCCGGCCATACATGAGGAAAAACAAAACAAACAAAACTATTTGCTCAGCCTTCAAGGGCTAGCCATAGCAGCAGCAGCAATAGCAGTAGGGCTTCAGCCCTTCATTTACCACTTGGCTCTCCAGCACCTGCATAGGGACAAACCACCCAAACGGTGGCAAACAAGGCAACGGTCAGCATTCAGCTGACCCAATTATAACAATCCTACCCCTTTTTCGGGGCAGTCGTAATCTTTCCCTGCACAGCATGGTATCAACAATAGCAACTATGTGCGCGCAGGCACATTCAAGCCATCACAACCGTCGGCCACACGGCCCGACAGTCCGTGCACTCAGGGCACATTCTTGGTGTACCGGAATACCAGGGTCAACACCACTGTCTACACGGTATTTGAGCATTCTAGTCTTTTCGGCGCGCGGGCCTAAGACTCTCATTAGGCGCTCCAACAAAACCCATAACCAGGCTTCCAAGTCGGACGGACCTAACGCAGGTACGGATCAGCCACCCCCCGTTGCTCAAGTTGCCGTGCCACCTCGAATACGGAAGTATCCATGGCAATTTATAGGCGCGGGTCGGTTTCACCTTTCCTGTTCGGCAATCTGCCTTTTCATCGAGTTGCAGCCCAACGGCTCAACCGCACACAAAGTGGCAACGCACAGCCACAAGAGTTGCATCCAACCCTCTTCATTTCCTGGACTTCATCCAGTACTTCCTGCTGCACCAAGCAACAGGTAGGCACAAGGCAACACAAGCCATAATCACGGAGCCTTCTCCGATATGCAAACAAGCATCACCAATCCAGACCAACATGTCCAGATGGGCTTCACACAGCATGCCTAGATCCATACTCCAATTCCGGACTCTAACAAGGGGGACTTCACATATCTACCCCAAGGGACACCACAACCCACCGCACACTCGCGGGGAAGGGTTTTCCCTATGCAATGCAGAAAAGAAGGACTTCACATGTCCAAGAAGGGAGATCGTTACCCTTGTCGATCTCTTGGGAGCCATCGAAAACTAGCCAGGTGAGAAAGAACCGCAGCAGCTTTGCCTTCACAATGCTGGCCTCCGATCACGAATCGGACCACGGGAGCTCCACCGGTGGCTTGATCTCCTCCTCCTTCTTCTTCCTCCTCTCTCTTTCTCTCTTCCTTAGCTAAGTGAAGAATGACTCAAGTCTCTGCTGACTTAAACCAGCCAGGAATCATCTGAGCCTTTGGATCCAAAGAGAGAAAATGAACGGCCACGATTTTCCCAAAAACACACTTTTTTGGCTGACACGGCCTGTGACACGCCCGTGTCACAGGCCGTGTACCCTTAAGCGGCACACGCGATATTCGTACCGACTGAACTTTACCAGAACACGGGCATCGACACGCCCGTGTCGAACCTGACACGCCCGTGTCAGTCATGAGACACGCCCGTGTCACCCCTGCCTCATTGAGCTGCAAGAAGTACACGGGTAGGCACACGGCATCGGACACGCCCGTGTCAAATCTGACACGGCCGTGTTCAAGGCTTGGTTCCAGGCCGTGTAATCTTCTGACTCAGATCGCCTATTATTTGCGTGACACGCCCTGGGACACGCCCGTGTCCCAGGCCGTGTACCCCCGACACAATGGGACACGCCCGTGTCCCAGGCCGTGTAAAACAACCTGCACCTCAAATCCATATTTGAGACTTTTTGGGGTGTTACAATCCTCCCCCCTTAACAAAATTTCGTCCCGAAATTTGCACGGTAAGGAAACAAGGAATTAAACAATGCTATAACTTGATAACTCTGTTATAACACAAGGTACACGGTCTACAGTTTATACAAACAGTTCGGGAAATTCAGCTCGCATGGTCTGCTCTCGCTCCCATGTTAGCTCTTCACGGGCACAATTGTCCCATCGGACCTTGACCATCCCGATCACTTTGTTCCGCAACTGTTTCTCGGCTCGCTCCTCGATCCGAATGGGTCGAACTCTCGTCGTTAGCCCATACTCGACCGGTACCCTGCTATTCTCCACTACTTGAGCTGGATCCTTCACAGCCTTACGAAGTACTGAGATGTGAAATACATCATGTAATCCACCCAAGTCTGCTGAAAGTGCTAGTCGATAAGCAGCTTCCCCAACTCGCTCCACCACCTCAAATGGACCAAGATACCTCGGACTTAGCTTTTTCAAACGCCGAATCCTGGACACGCCTTTGAAGGGTTTGATCTTCAAATATACCCAATCACCCACCGTGAACTCCACGTTCCGGTGTTTGGCATTGTAGTACTTTGCTTGACGATCTTGGGCTATCAATAGCCTCTCCCGAATAGAGCGTATGAGCGAGGTAGCTTCTTCGACTTCCTTTTTCCCACTCAGCTTAGATTCGCCTGCTTCTGCCCAAGCTAACGGTGTACGGCATTTACGACCATATAAAGCCTCAAATGGTGTCATACCGATGCTCGCTTGGTAGCTATTATTATAGGCAAATTCGACAAGAAATATATAATCTTCCCATCTCTTACCAAAGTCTAGAGCGCACATGCGGAGCATGTCCTCCATCGTCCTGTTGGTTCGTTCAGTCTGGCCATCCGTTTGGGGATGAAAGGCCGTACGGTCACTGACGATGCTCCGAGGAACACCGTGCAGTCGAACAATCTGCTCCACATAAAGCTTGGCCAAGGTTTCCACTGAATCGTCTCTTCCGTTTGGAAGGAAGTGCGCCACTTTTGTCAACCGGTCCACAATCACCCAGATTGAATCATGACCGCGTTGAGATCTCGGCAACCCGTGCACGAAATCCATCGAAATGTCATCGAACTTCCACTCCGGAATAGGTAACGACTTCAGGAAACCGCCAAGCTTCTGGCATTCTGCTTTCACCAACGCACAGGTATTGCATTCCGCCACATAACGTTCTACATCTTTCTTTAGTCCGGGCCACCAGAACAGCTTCTTCAGATCTCTGTACATCTTTGTGCTCCCTGGGTGAACTGAGTACTTTGCAAAGTGAGCTTCGTACATCAACTCTTCCCTCAATTTACCCACACTCGGGACGCACACTCGACCATTTATTCGTAACAAACCGTTATCCCAAGAAAATTGGTCATCCGGCCCATCTTTAGCATAGCGCTGGAGACTTTCATCAAGCTCCGTTGCTCGCCGAACTCTGTCCGTAAGGTCATATTGCACCTCCGTCCAGTTCAAGCATGCATCGGTCGACGAACCCTTGTCAACACAAGATATCTCCAATGCTTCCAATTCCTGGATCAAACACTGATCATGCCTCTGCAACCAGCTTGCCCGTACCGGAGTCTTCCGACTCAAAGCATCAGCGACCACATTTCCCTTCCCAGGAGTATAGTGAATCTCGAAGGTGTAGTCCCCAAGGAACTCCATCCATCTTCGTTGTCGCATATTCAGATCTTTCTAATCCAACAAGTACTTTAGGCTTTTGTGATCTGTATAGATGTCCACTTTCACGCCATAAAGATAGTGCCGCCACAACTTGAGCGCAAAGATTACTGCCGCCAACTCCAAATCATTGACGGGGTAATTCCGCTCATGCACTTTCAACTAGCGCGAGCCATAAGCAATCACTTTACCAAACTGTAGAAGAACGCAGCCTAAGCCGCTCCCGGAAGCATCACTATAGATCTCATA
The DNA here is from genome assembly GCA_039513925.1 of Platanthera zijinensis. Classification (NCBI taxonomy): domain Eukaryota; kingdom Viridiplantae; phylum Streptophyta; class Magnoliopsida; order Asparagales; family Orchidaceae; genus Platanthera; species Platanthera zijinensis. The sequence goes on along the minus strand of CM077088.1, from coordinate 185,038,942 downwards.
CCCATCTGTACCACATGGCGATGTCAACACAGGTGCCGTGGTCAAACGACTCTTCAAGTCTTCAAAAGCACGCGCACACTCCGGCGTCCAAATGAACTTTTGATCTTTTCTCGTCAGCGTGGTCAGAGGTAAAGCAATCCGTGAGAAGTTTTCCACAAACCGACTATAGTAGCCCGCAAGTCCAAGGAAGCTCCTGACCTCGGCCACTGAAGACATCACTGGCCAATCTCGAATGGCACTTATCTTCAACGGATCCACCGCGATACCTTCTCCACTTACCACATGGCCTAAAAAGGCTACTGAAGAGAGCCAGAACTCACACTTTGAGAACTTGCCATAAAGCTTATTCCTCCGCAGGGTATGCAAGACCAACCGCAAATGGTTTGCATGATCCTCTTCCGACTGAGAGTATACTAAGATGTCATCGATAAACACAATCACGAATAAATCCAAGTACTCTCGGAACATTCGATGCATTAGGCCCATAAATACCGAAGGCGCATTACATAGGCCAAACGGCATTACCGTGAACTCATAATGACCGTAGCGTGTTCCAAACGCCGTCTTGGGAATGTCACCTTCCCGAATTCTCAGCTGATAATATCCCGATTTCAAATCTAACTTGGAATAGATCGTTGATCCTGCCAGCTGATCAAATAGGTCATCAATCCGTGGGATCGGATATTTGTTTTTCTCCGTCAGCTTATTCAATTCACGGTAGTCAATACATAACCGCAAACTACCGTCTTTCTTTTTCATAAATAGAACAGGCGCGCTCCAAGGTGACATACTTGGGCGTATGTATCCCCGATCCAACAATTCTATCAATTGGACTTTCAACTCAGCCATCTCTTTTGGCGCGACGCGATATGGTGAGCGGGTCATAGGTTTAGCACCTGGCACCAACTCAATAGAGAAGTAGATCTCCCGCTGGGGTGGTAACCCAGGAAGATCTTTAGGAAACAGATCGGCAAACTCTGACACAACCAGTACTTCACCGACACTGGCCTTTGGCTCAACAGCCTGAATTAGCGTGAAGAATAACTCCGCGCCCTTCCGAACAGCATTGACGACTTGGAGTGCAGACAACGACGTCCCGCCAACTCCTCGCATACCAGCGAACTTCGTCACAAGCCCGGTATTCTGGCCCAGTGTAATCTCCTTGGAGTTGCAATCAATAAAGGCACGCTGCTCCAAGAGCCAGTCCATACCAAAGATCACATCAAACTCCGATAACGGTAGCACAGCTGCACTCAAACCGAAATCCCGACTTCCTATTCGAACATCCACATCGCAAGCCCTATCCACAAGCATCACACAGCCATTCGGTAATAGCACCCTTGTACTATCAACCATCACATGACTCGGTACCCCATTGCGAGATACGAAATCCTCAGACAGAAAAGAATGCGAAGCACCCGTATCAAACAGGGCTCTCGCCAGATTATTCCGAATCAGGACAAAGCCTGCAGCATACACATCATGCACAAGCTATACATAACCACAAATAAAAGCACTTAAGCAATTAAGCTATATCAACTCGTACCTGTGATGACGTCACTTTGCTTAATCGCTTCCTGCTGGCCAAGCTGATAGATTCGGGGCTGTGCCTGGGACGCAGAGGAATCAACCACCGCTTTGCCCTTCTCAGCATAAGACGCACCCGTCTTCTTTTCCCCTTTGGGCTGAACAACCCGACAGTCACGGGCTATATGCCCCACCCGGCCACAGTTATAGCATGTACGAGAATCCGGCCTTGATGTCACCCCCGACACAACGGTCGTAGTCACTTGCCCAGACGACATGGACCTCTTGCCCCCTCTCTTCTGGTAGAACGATTTGCTAGGGCGAGGTGCTTGAACCTCTGGCTTTGACACCACCAATCCCTTGTTCCCTTGCACCCGCCGCATGTCCTTCTCCAACGCACATGCAGTATCAACCAACGCCTGAAACCCTTGGTTCACTGAACTCGAAAGCAGGAATCTCAACTCATCCCGCAATCCTTCATAGAACCGATTCGTTTTCCTTTGGTCATCCGCGAAGATTGTTCCCGCATACCGTCCCAACCTTGTAAACTCATGCAAGTAGATATCCACGCTATCATCTCCTTGCTTTAACCGTTGGAACTCATTTTCCATGGCAATGCGTTGCGCCGCTGGGACATGCTTCGCCAGAAATATTCGAGAGAACTCCTCAATCGATACTTGCGTTAATTGCCTGCCCGCCAAATGGTGTACCTCAACCTCGTCCCACCACAACCGCGCCTCTCCTTCAAGCATGAAGGTGGCCAAGGTGACCTTTAGAGTTTCCTCCGCTCTGATCGCTGTCATTATCCGCTTGACACGCGATAACCAATCCTCTGCCTGCGTTGGGGATCCCATTCCCGTAAACGTAGGTGGACTGAAGCTCATGAATTGCTTCAACTGTCGGTCAGCTGCTCGTGGATCTACAGCCTCAACCGGCTCGGGTCGTACAACAACACGAACTGGTTCTACTGCCGGCTGCGCTTGCCCGGTCGGCTGAATCATGGCAAATAGAGCCTCAGCAACTAAGCGAACAGTTTCCGTAGATGGAGGAGGTGTTGGCACCTCAGCTGGTGCCGCACTCACATCAGAGCGCTGGGGCTCAGACTGCCCAGCCCCACTACGCGTCACCTATAGGTGGACAAGACACATATTAGCGATCGTATGCAAGCAAAACAACACAAAAAGGAACGCGCAGATTCCTCAAACAAGATTTTGTACATTCCTTAGTGGATATTCCAGAGTTCATTAGCGTTACAGCAGGGCGCATAAACACGCGCTCACCACCCCATAAAAGAATTCGACCACAAATTCAAAAGAGTAAGACCGAACGAAGCTGATACCAAAATATAACGACCCCATCAGTTACATGACGTATAGTAGAAGGTCCGGCCGGGGCCCCACACTACATGCCACAAACAGACGGTGAGGTCACAGGTTAATACCAAACCATACACGAATCCTAACTCAGAGCATTCTAGCGGAAGCTTTAAGTTGTAAATTTGAACTCTAACCAGGAATGTCCAATATATATAAGCCACAGTTATATATACAACCACGGAATGTACAACAAAGGTTTGGCCTTAAGGCCTTACAGTTCCTCTTTCCATACAACATGGATTACAAACCTCGGCGCGCAGGCTGGCCATACATGATGAAAAACAAAACAAACAAAACTATTTGCTCAGCCTTCAAGGGCTAGCCGTAGCAGCAGCAACAATAGCAGTAGGGCTTCAGCCCTTCATTTACCACTTGGCTCTCCAGCACCTGCATAGGGACAAACCACCCAAACGGTGGCAAACAAGGCAACGGTCAGCATTCAGCTGACCCAATTATAACAATCCTACCCCTTTTTTGGGGCAGTCGCAATCTTTCCCTGCACAGCATGGTATCAACAATAGCAACTATGTGCGCGCAGGCACATTCAAGCCATCACAACCGTCGGCCACACGGCCCGACAGTCCGTGCACTCAGGGCACATTCTTGGTGTACCGGAATACCAGGGTCAACACCACCGTCTACACGGTATTTGAGCATTCTAGTCTTTTCGGCGCGCGGGCCTAAGACTCTCATTAGGCGCTCCAACAAAACCCATAACCAGGCTTTCAAGTCGGACGGACCTAACGCAGGTACAGATCAGCCACCCCCCGTTGCTCAAGTCATCGTGCCACCTCGAATACGGAAGTATCCATGGCAATTTATAGGCGTGGGTTGGTTTCACCTTTCCTGTTCGGCAATCTGCCTTTTCATCGAGTTGCAGCCCAACGGCTCAACCGCACACAAAGTGGCAACGCACAGCCACAAGAGTTGCATCCAATCCTCTTCATTTCCTGGACTTCATCCAGTACTTCCTGCTGCACCAAGAAACAGGTAGGCACAAGGCAACACAAGCCATAATCACGGAGCATTCTCCGATATGCAAACAAGCATCACCAATCCAGACCAACATGTCCAGATGGGCTTCACACAGCATGCCTAGATCCGTACTCCAATTCCGGACTCTAACAAGGGGGACTTCACATATCTACCCCAAGGGACACCACAACCCACCGCACACTCGCGGGGAAGGGTTTTCCCTATGCAATGCAGAAAAGAAGGACTTCACATGTCCAAGAAGGGAGATCGTTACCCTTGTCGATCTCTTGGGAGCCATCGAAAACTAGCCGGTGAGAAAGAACCGCAGCAGCTTTGCCTTCACAACGCTGGCCTCGGATCACGAATCGGACCACGGGAGCTCCACCGGTGGCTTGATCTCCTCCTCCTCCTTCTTCCTCCTCTCTCTTTCTCTCTTCCTTAGCTAAGTGAAGAATGACTCAAGTCTCTGCTGACTTAAACCAGCCAGGAATTATCTGAGCCTTTGGATCCAAAGAGAGAAAATGAACGGCCACGATTTTCCCAAAAACACACTTTTTTGGCTGACACGGCACGACCTGTGACACGCCCGTGTCACAGGCCGTGTACCCTTAAGCGGCACACGCGGTATTCGTACCGACTGAACTTTACCAGAACACAGACATCGACACGCCCGTGTCGAACCTGACACGCCCGTGTCAGTCATGAGACACGCCCGTGTCACCCCTGCCTCATCGAGCTGCAAGCAGTACACGGGTAGGCACACGACATCGGACACGCCCGTGTCAAATCTGACACGGCCGTGTTCAAGGCTTGGTTCCAGGCTGTGTAATCTTCTGACTCAGATCGCCTATTATTTGCGTGACACGCCCTGGGACACGCCCGTGTCCCAGGCCGTGTACCCCCGACACGCCCTGGGACACGCCCGTGTCCCAGGCCGTGTAAACCAACCTGCACCTCAAATCCATATTTGAGACTTTTTGGGGTGTTACATAACAACCTTCTTTGCAGATTGCAAGTTCTTCATGGATTCAGGGACAACCAAGGTAGCCACACTGTCTGGCTTACATTTAGTTTGAGTTCTTGCTGGAAGAACTTTAGAGTAGGAAATAGCCATATCCTTGAATGAGGGGGCTGAGGCACTAATTACAAAAGGTCCAGGTTAGGCCTTTTGGACTTCTACATGGGGAGCCTTTTTTGCACTCAATCCCATGACCTCTCTTCTTCCATTGTAGGGTACTTGTGTAACCTTATAAGGAAGATTCTCACACCTCCAATGACCACACTTATAGTCTTGGTCATGCCTTTTGGATGTGAGAATTATCTTGAGAGAGGTAGACTGAGGCCTGATAGGAGCTCGACCTCTCCTCTTATGGATAACCTTAGAGATCCACTCAGATTCAGTTTTTCTCTTAATATCATCTATCCTTGAGAAATTGGCCACAACCCTCTTCTCCCTTTCAAGTTTCTCTTCAAGATCCTTGATGATAGAGTCCTTATATTTGATGGACTCAACATGGATATCTATCATGATCTTTAGATAAGGCTACTTCCCTCTCTTTCAGATATAGTAAGGATGAAGTCGAATCTTGCTGGGAAGCAGCCAGCTGTAGGGAGGCAAATCCCTCTGCTTGTTCCTTCACAAGCATCTTGCTTTTCTTGAAAGCTTTCAGAAGAGCATGAAAGTGAAGGGATAGATACTACTCTAGAGGGGGGGTGAATAGAGTTATCAAATTTTGCACTAGACAAAACTTAATGGTCTACCCAACTCCCTTGGAGTGAAGTGCGGAATGAAAAGATTATAGATATTGATTTAACCCTAAAGCCTAACACGAGTGATGTGCACAAACTCAAGCTAACTGTAATTACAGTTAAGGCTTGGAAAACCTAATCAGCAACTAGCAATCCTAGTTATATCTATTCACAGCCACAATGCAGGAATTAAACAAGTGAATCCAGACGACACAAGGAAATTTATAGTGGTTCCCCAAACAACTTGGGTACGTCCACTCTTCTACCCACACGGTAGGAATCCACTCAGGTTTTTGATCAGGTGCCCTGCCACCAACAGGATCTGCTTCAGGTAGATCCAGAAACCCTTTAGACTTTTGATCAGGTGTCTAAAAACCAAGCACAGGTTTTTGATCAGGTGCCCTGCCACCAAGGGATACTTTTGAAGGGAGTAATAACCCTGTACAGGAGGGGGAAGAAGGTTAAGATGTCTTCTCTATTTTACAAAGATTAGAGAAGCACAAAAACTTGCACTGAGCTAGAAAGCTCTAAAGAATCAAGGCTCCCCCTAGCTCAAAGATGTCCAGGTGAAGTCTTGCTTCAGTGCAGAAAACTCTTCAGAAAACTCTAAAGGAAAAACTACAAGAAGATAATAAATAATAAAATTAAAGATCTTCAAGCAGCTATCTTCTTCTTCTTCTTCTTCAAAAGAACTCTGAGTTTGAACTTCCTGAAAGCAGGAGAACTCAGGTTGAAGAAGAGTCGAAGATCTTAACACTTCTCAGTTAGATGGAAATTGCTGAGAGCAGAAGACTTGATCTTGATGAAGGCTTGAATGCTTGAAAATATCTGGGTAACTAGTTAGCTAGCTTGAATCCTTCTTCAAGGGGTCCTTTATATACCAGCAGCAAGCAACGGCTCTCTTCAATTTGAATTACTTGTGTTCTTCTGAGACTTGAGACCTGGGCTGTAAATATCAAGAAGACAAAACAATCTCTGCAGCAAAAACATTCTATAAAAGGAATAACCCTTTTTCTAGGAAGCTGCAGGAAACAATTTGATAATAAAGTACTAAATAAAGTCATATCAGAAACAAACTCTTTATAGCAAAAAGAAGACTTTTCAGTCTAACGGCTATAAAGGGCTGACAGCAGATAAAGTAAATTATAATGTCAGCTAATAAGACAAACAACTTTATATAAAAAGATTTGACTCAGGCAAAAAGAATAGAGCAGATATGCCTGGAAATATTATCATAATACAGCTAAAAAGATATGCCAGATAATGTATTAATTAATTAAATATAATAAATAAATACAAAATATAAAGGCAGACAGAAAACGTCGAACGACCTTCGGAGATCGTCGACCGAAGCACGGAGATCGTCGAACTATCGGGCAGATAGTCGAACGATCCAGATAGTCGATCTATCGAAGAAGATAGTCGAACTACCCCGGCAGATAGTCGACCTATCAGAGCAGATAGTCGAACTATCAGATAGTCGATCTATCTGGACAGATAGTCGAACTATCAAGCACAAACAGATAGTCGACCTATTAAGCAGATAGTCGACCTATCTCAGAAAACAGATAGTCGACCTATCAACAGATAGTCGAACTATCAAAACAGACCAGATAGTCGATCTATCAACAGATAGTCGAACTATCAGATAGTTGAACTATCAGGACAGATAGTCGAACTATCAAAGACGACAGATAGTCGACCTATCAAAGCGGAACAGATAGTCGACCTATCAACAGATAGTCGAACTATCAGGTAGTCGATCTATCAGGACAGATAGTCGAACTACCACGCCAAGCAGATAATCGACCTATCAACAGATAGTCGAACTATCAACGCAGACAGAGCGTCGACCATCTGATAGACGATCGTCGATCAGCCGATAGACGATAGTCGAGCGGCGTTCGACTATAGTCGAACGAAAAACTACTTAACCAAATTCTCAATCTGGAAAAGTGAGGACTCTACAGCTAGACTACTAACCATTGACCATAGATAATTCCTGGGTCAAGGGACTAAAAAGGCAAGACTAAACTCAAATCAAACTAAGGTACCAACAATCTCCCCCTATTTGAGTTAAGTCTCTTAAGAACTAAAACACAGAGCTAGCAAATAAAACACTATAAACAATACAGGAAATAGATAGCAATTAACTAGCAGATATCAAACAGATAGATAATAGACAAATATAACACATCAGTCAATCAAACTATTAAGAGTCTACAGAATCTGGCAAAGGGTCAGAGGAACTAGGAACAAAAGAAATTTTCCTTAGAGGATCAACAGCTTCTTTCTTTGACAGTTTCAAGTCCTGCACACCAATGATCTTCAATTCTGCAGCTCTTGGGACTACTGCTTCAGGATGCTTTTCCATATATTTTGAGGGGTCAAATACATCAGGATTGACCTGGAACTTTTCAAACTCTTTCTTTTTGAAAGCAGACATGGTGGTTAAACCAGTAGTATCTTTTCCTTCTGCTTTTGCTTTTCTTATTTGAGCTGCTCCAACTAGTTCGTGAAAACGAGCCATCCTAAAGTTAGGATCAAGCTCTGGACTTTCATAAACAGGCTCAGGAGGAGCAGCATCGGATTCTTTATCTAGATAAGACATTGGAGCAGACTTAGCAAAAGGTTCTTGCTAGAATTTTAAAACAAAGTAAACTACTTACCTTTTAAAACAACTTTCTCAGACTGAACTGGTATTGGAGATGGAACTCTTTTCTTTGGAGAAGGAGGAGGGGAAAAAGTTGGTCTTTGAACCACAACCTCCTTCACTAGTCTTTGAGAACCAGAATACGATCTGTCTTGCGAACTTTGATAGTTTTTCCTTGGCTGAGGCTGAAAAGATGCAGATTTTCCAGAAGAGGCAGATGGATTAGCAGATAGGTTCCCAGAGGCTCCTGCACTGGGAGGTGGAGGAGGAGGACCTCTGGGAGTCCATCTTGAAACAGGACTATCATACCTCTTAGATCTTTTCCTTTCTTTCTGCTGGTTCTTAGAGAACCACATCCAATGCTGAAATTACTTTGACTTAGGGTCAATGCCCTTCAGAATATAATAAGGAGTATCATTGTCTTTACTGGGAGGAGGAGGAGCAGCAGCTTTCCTTTTCTTTTGAGTAGCTTTCTTTTTCCTTGATTTCTCAGATACATCAGAATCATCTTCATCATCAGAGTGAGATGATGGAGGATTATCATAAGGATCATAGGCTTCAGAGACAGCCTTTTCTTTTAACTTTAGATCTGATTTCTTTCTTTCCTCTTCAATGGCATCTTGAGCCAGAAGGAAATCTAAGTCCAACCCTGGTGAGTCATCCCAGATAGTTGACTTTTCAACTTGCAGCTCTTTTTCTTTCTCTTTTAACAAAGACTGTACTCTTAGATTCCAAGCAGCTCTTGCTTGTACTTCTTCCACCCTCAGAACAGGAGTGTCATCTTTGACTTCATCTTGATTCTCAGACTCATCTTCTCTATCATCTAAAAAAGAATCCAATTCTGGATCTACTTGGATATCAAGAACAATTGGATCAGCTTCAGAAACAACTGCTATGATCTGAGCAGCTAAATCTTCTCTAATATAATCTGTAGAATTATGAACACAGATCTGCTAAATAAGCAATAATCATTCCTTCTAGGTATTCACTAGCTAGCAAATTAATTGACTCGTCAATAAATCGAATAAGTGAATTACCTTCATACTTGACCATCTCCCATGATTCATCTAGATATGAAGTTATAATACCTTCTAGGAATCGAGCAACCACGGGAGTGGTGAGATCTTCTAAGCAGACTTTTACAGCAATTTCAGATAGCATAATTCCATCAGCTATTTCCTTGTCAGATAATACTGGAACTACTTCTTTTTCAGCTGGAGCAGACTCTTCCAGAGCTGTCATTACAGTATCTGTTATAGCTGGAAGGGAGGCAGGAGGTTCTGAGGCATCTTCACAGAACATCTCCCCCTGCCTGATTTCAGTGGAGACTAAAACCAGGCCCCTTGAGGAAGATGGCTCAGCAGATTTGGAAAGAGATTTGATGGTAGCGGTTAAGATATTAATGGAGGATGCAAGTGGAGCGATTGCCTCTTCAATCATAATTTTGATTGAGGGGGTAATCAACTCCACAATGCGGGAGATAAGTTCAGGAGTAATCTCAAAAGATGATGGAAGTGTAGTGGATGGAGCTGCAACAGATATGGTTGTAGTGCTGGGATGAAGAATGGTGTGGACTGGAGATGGAGCTGGAGAAGGAACTGGAGAGTTAACAGGAGTGTTAACTGGAGAATGAATGGGAGACAGAGGAGGAGTTGGAATTCTCTCAGATCCTAACAAATCAAAACTAGGAGCAGATAACCTAGTCTGATGAGAAGGAAGAGGAGATGCTGGAGGGGAAGGAAGAGCAACCGTAGTTGTTTCTCTAGCAGGAGAAGGGGAAAGTCTTACTTCAGCTGAAGTTGATGGAACTTCAACTGAGGCAGACAGCATAGCAGAAGAAGAGGGAAAGGAGAGAGCTGAGCCAGCTTCAACAGTTTGAGGAGCGACCGAATCGGTCCTGGTGCTCTCAGATGTCGCTGGAGCAACCCCTGTGAGAGCGGGTTTCACAAAGGTTCTCTTCCACTTAGAGAACAGGTTTGGATCCATCTTCTTGCTTGCATTAATTGTTGTTGCGGTTGAACTCAGCAGCTGGGGATATTTTTCTTTTAGGAAAATTCCAATAACCCTTCCGAGGGTAACTTCCTTCTTACCATTCTTTTTCCTTATTAAATCAAACATTACTGCCGCCCAATCTATCCTTTTCTGATTAACAATCGCACACATCAGTGCGAATTGTTGCCTTGTGATATTATCATGAGCAGAGTGCTTACCGAGGAGCACTTTTCCGACCAACTCAGCAAGAAACTTAATCTTGAAAGGGAAATTTACTTTGAGCAGCTTCGTGGGAATGCCCTCTGCATGTCCCAGCTCAACTAACATTCTTCCAAATTCTTGAGCATCTTGCTCATAATCCTCTTCACCATTTATCAAACCAAAAATATCAGTCAGAACGGCCGGAGTTAGGATTACCTCTTCTCCGCCGATGGTGCCAGTCATCGAGTCGTCGGTAGATGACGACGTGAAGGCCCATTCCTTGATCTCTGGGATGTTTATCTTAATCCTTGAAGACATTAACCTCTCGAGTCCTTGATCCCTGCACAGCTGAAGAACTTCCACGATCCCGGCTTCGCAGCTACTGAACGCGTCGAAATCAACGCTGAAGCCTGCATCAAATTTCACAACTGCTAGAACCGCTGGAGAAACCGCCATTGATTGCTGGAGAATCGCTGGAGAAAGACGCGAGAAGGACGGCGAAGACGAAGGAGACGAAACGGCAGAAAATCGCAAGCGGGAAGGCAGAATGCGAAAAGTCACGCTCCGTCGACGATAAAACAAAAGATCTTTTAACCTAGGTCGACTATCGGCTTTATATTAGACCGGAAATAGTCGATCTATTAAAAAGATACTAGACCCGATAGTCGAACGGCCGTTCGACGATCGGCTCAGAAGCAGAGTAGTCGAGCCATCGTTCGACTATTTCTGGCTTCTCAAACAACAAGCTGTCGTCGTTCAGAGATCGACGATAAGCTCGACCTGTTCGACGATCTTCGAACGTCGGTCGACGATCTTCAAACAGATAAGCTATCATTAACCAGAGGTCGACGATAGGCTTAATCCGTTCGACGATCTTCGATCATCGTTCGACGATCTTCAAGCAGATTTCAACATAGGCAGATATAGTCACACTTAGTCTCGTCCATTGATCATGCCTAGTTGAACTAAAAAGAACAGATGCTTCTGTTCATCTAAAGGCTTGGTGAATATATCACCTCTCTGAAACTCAGTGGATATGAACTCAAGACAAATCTTGTTCTTTTCCACACAATCTCTCAGGAAATGGTGCCGAATCTCAATGTGCTTCGTTCTAGAGTGGTGCACTGGATTTTGTGCAATTGAAATAGCACTGGTACTATCACACATGATTTTGGTGTTCTTGTGTGAGTAACCATAATCCACAAGCTGGTTTTGAATCCACAGGATCTGTGAACAACAACTAGCAGCTGCTATATATTCAGCCTCTGCAGTTGAAGTTGAGACAGAAGCCTGCTTCTTACAGAACCAAGAGACCAATCTCTCTCCCAGGAACTGGCAAGTTCCTGAGGTGCTCTTCCTGTCAACTCTGCAACCAGCATAATCAGAATCAGAATATCCAATTAGTTCAAATTCTGACTCAGCTGGGTACCAAAGTCCTAGATCTGGACATCCCTTCAGGTATCTCAGGATTCTCTTTAGAAGAATCAGATGAGATTCCTTGGGGTTGACCTGGAATCTAGCACAAAGGCATGTAGCAAACATTATATCAGGCCTACTTGCAGTTAGATATAATAGGGAACCAACAATGGCCCTATAATTCTTTTGATCAACTGGCTTGCCGTGATCATCAGAATCAATAACTACATTAGTAGCCATAGGTGTAGGCATTGCTGAAGCATCACCCATCCCAAATTTCTTTACCAATTCCTTGGCATATTTGGATTGGGAGATGAAGATACCATCAGCATCTTGCTTAACTTGGAGACCAAGAAAGTAAGACAGTACACCCATACTACTCATCTCAAACTTAGAGTGCATCAGGTCAGAGAACCTTTTGCAAAGTTTGGGATCAGTGGAGCCAAATATAATATCATCTACATACACCTGAACTAACAGGATTGTGTCCTTGTGATGCTTGACGAAAAGGGTTCTATCAACTACTCCCCTAGTAAAGTTGTGCTCTAAAAGAAAACTAGCTAAAGTCTCATACCAGGCTCTGGGAGCTTGCTTTAGACCATATAGAGCTTTCTGTAACTTAAACACATGTGAGGGCTGAGTTGAAGAAACAAACCCTGGTGGTTGTTCAACAAACACCTCTTCCTTAAGCTCACCATTCAGGAATGCACTTTTGACATCCATTTGGAACACCTTAAACTTCATGAAGGCTGCATAGGCCAAGAAGATCCTTATTGCTTCTAGCCTTGCAACAGGAGCAAAGGTTTGGTCATAGTCTATACCTTCCTCCTGTCTGTAGCCCTGAGCTACAAGCCTAGCTTTATTCCTTACTATAATTCCATTTGCATCCAACTTGTTTCTATACACCCACTTGGTGCCTATGATCAGTTGGCCTTTAGGTCTTGGAACCAAAGTCCAAACTTTACATCTCTCAAACTGATTGAGTTCCTCTTGCATTGCAATGATCCAGTGGGGATCTAGCTCTGCATCTTTAAAGGTGAGGGGCTCAACCTGTGAGAGGAAACAAGCATGCATCACATCCTGTCTTAATTGGTGTCTTGTTTGCACACCAGCTGATATGTCTCCAATCACTTGAGATGTGGGATGATCTCTAAGTGTGACAATATCAGCAGGTGGGATGTGATCTTCAGCAACAGTTGGGATTAATTCCTCAGGAGGAATTTGATCTACTGTTGGTGGAACAACAACTGCTTCAGCAATGTCTTCATCACTGTCTGATTCAGTGATCTGAAGAGTTGATAGTTGAAGAATTTCTTGAGGAGCATCAGGTACCTGCAATGAACTAGAGGAAGGAGAATTTTCTTTCTCCTTGTAAAACATCTGAGACTCATCAAAAGACACATGCACAGATTCTTCAATCTTACAGGATGATTTGTTATAAACCCTATAAGCTTTGCTTACTTGGGAATATCCAAGCATGATTCCCATTGAAGCTTTTGCTTCAAATTTTCTAATATATTCTTTATTATTATTATGAATATAAACAACACAACCAAAAACTCTAAAATAATTAATTTTAGGTTTCTTTCCTTTAAGCAACTCATAAGGAGTTTTACACTTAAGTTTGTGTATCAAACTTCTATTCAAGACATAATTGGCTGTACTAACAGCTTCTGCCCAATAGGAGAGAGGCATGTTAGCATCTGCCAACAACGTACTAGCAGCTTCAATGAGTGTTCTATTCTTCCTTTCAACTACCCCATTTTGTTGAGGAGTTCTAGGAGCTGAGAAGCTATGTTTGATACCTTCTCTCTCACAGAATTCTTGCATGAGAAGAGAGTCAAACTCAGTACCATGATCACTTCTGATCAAGGCCACATGAGTAGAGTACTCAGTCTGCACACATAGTAGAAAGTCTGTAAGGGCTTTGAAGTTATCAGACTTAGTTCTCAAAAAGAAAACCCAACTGAACCTAGAGAAGTCATCTATAATTACTAAGGTGTAATACTTCCCTCCTAAACTCTGTACATTTATTGGGCCAAAAAGGTCCAAGTGTAATAGATACAGGATTCTAGGAGAATCACTCTTATTTACAGATTTAAAAGAGTTTTTGGTTTGCTTGCCTAGCTGACAAGCCTTGCATAGGCTCTCCTTCTTGTAGGGGCAAGAAGGTAAACCTCTAACAAGGTTGTGTTTAGATAACCTAGATATATTTTTAAGGTTAACATGACTAAGCCTCTTATGCCACAAAGAATTATTATTAAGTATTACTTCATTAAACAGGCAGATTTCAGAATGAGATGAATTGAAATCTACTAAATAAATATTACCTATTCTAATACCTACTAAAACAACATTATTATTTAAAGTAATATTACAAGAGGAGTTAGAAAATGAAACCTGGTAGCCAGCATCACATAGCTGGCTGACTGAAATCAAATTATGCTTCAGTCCATTGACATATGCAACTCTCTTGAAAGTAACTGCTCCAATTGTGATCTTGCCATAGCCTTCTGTCTGACCACAGCTGGAGTCTCCAAAGATAACCTTTGGGCCGAGCTTAGCTTTGAACTTTGACAGAAGATCTTTATTTCCTGTCATATGCTTAGAGCATCCACTATCCAAATACCACTTATTTTGAGTGATTGGATAGTCCTTCACCTGCAAGACATTTATTTAGACAGTGTGGACCCAGGTAACCTTGGGTCCCTTGTTTTTCACATAAGAAAAACTGGAAATATATGAAAATGCAGGCTGAGGGTGATAACCTAGTGGGTGAGATCTCCTAGGTGGGATTCTCCATGCAGATGATGGGTCAACAAACCTAGGGTTTCTATTTTCATTTAGGTTTCTATGGTACTGATTATGATTTTGAAAATCATGTTGAAATCGTCGATCGACGTTCGACGATGGGCGCTCAGATCGTCGAGCTTTGTTCGACCATTGAGCTTCCGATCGTCGAGCTGCGTTCGACGCTCTTTGCATTTCTTTAAAAAATTTCTTTCTCTTTTCTCTCTTAGCTTTATTTAAAGTTTTATTAACTAGGTTTACTTGCTCAGTGTTCTTCATTCCACTAGCTGAAATGAAGTTTACTGGAGTTGAAAGATTATTTTTAAGTAGTACTGGGGGTTCACTGGGAGAAGCTCCTAAGCCTAGTTTATCATTACCTGACCTAGTGTTAGTCATGCTGGTAATTTCTAACAACTTAAGGCTTCTACCATTAAGTGATTCTTCTAACCTCTTAGACTTAGCTAACTCTATTTTAAGAAATTTAATTTCTTCATTACAAGTAGTGAGATCTTCCTTTAACCTAACATTTTCAATAGCTATTGATTCTGAGTCAGCTAACCTATTTCTAAGTTCTTTTATTTCCTTTTCTGAGCTAATCAAATCTAAGCATAAAGATTTAAATTCTAATTTAAATTCAGCTGAGGTAAAATCATAAGAAGAAAGTACCTCATCTTCTGTAGGCATCTCTTCATCAGAATCTGAACTCTCTACAGCAGAGTGGTTGCTGCAGGCATCTATTTCCATCCGGCAAACTTCTTTTGCCTTCTTCTCTTCCTCATCCTCACTGGAGCTTGATGAGGAGGATTCTTCATCAGAATCACTCCAGGTTTCAGCAATGAAACCTCTCTCCTTCTTCTTGTTTTTGTAGGAGGATGGTTTGGAGTGCTTCCTGTGTTGTTCTTTTTCTTTCCTCTTATCTTTGTTTTTCTCCTCTGGACACTCTGGCAAGATATGTCCAGGCTTCCTGCAACCATAACAAATAATTTCTTTAGCAGGAGAGCGATCATACCTTGGTTTGTCTTCATAGCGTGGAGACTTCTTTCTGAACTCCTTTCTCCCCATCTTGAGAAACCTCTTGGCAAACAATGCCATTAGTTCCTCATTAGATTGGCTGCCTTCAGAAGCATCAGCAGCCTTAAGAGCTAGAGATTGCTCTTTTCTTGTTGGAGTGGGGGTCTTTGCTTCAGCTTCTGCTTCCCTTGTCTTCAGCACTTGCTCAAAAGACTTGAGCTTGCCGAGGAGGGCTTCAGTGGAGATCTCATTTGTACTTCTGGCTTCCTTGATGGGCCAGATCCTTAGATCCCATGTGCTAGGGAAGCACATAAGAATCTTATCATTGACCTCTGTCAATGATATGTCCTTGTCCAGGGTCCTCAGCTCATTGATGATTGAGCTGAGCCTGGTGTACATGGCTTCAACTGATTCAGCATCAGTTTTCTTGAAGTTCTCATACTGTGAGATCAGGTTGGACCTTCTGTCCTTCCTTTCATCAGCTGAACCAGCTACAATCTGGTTCAGTGTATCCCACATAGCTTTTGCTGAAGAGCAGTCAGCTACCTTCTGGAATACCTCATTAGACATTGTCTGAGCCAGTATGTTCATTGCCTTGGCATCTGCTATCTTGGCCTTCTTGTACTCAACATTGTAATCTGGAGGAGGCACTGCACTCATATCAGATGATGAGGCAGTAGAAGCAGCGGGTGCTCTTGGGGGTCCTGACAAAATAGAAGCAAAGATGCTTTCATCAATAGAATTCATATATAATTTTATCCTTGCCTTTCAGATGCCAAACTTAGCTAAGTTGCATGCTGGAGGTCTGGTGCTAGAATAATCCTTGGACTGGGCCATGATAGTGAATATCTATAAGCTTTGGTATCTATCAGGATCTTGTGACTTAGGTGTTAGCCTATACAGTCAGTCAACCTCCCTCTGATACCAATTGAAAGTGAAGGGATAGATACTACTCTAGAGGGGGGGGGGGTGAATAGAGTTATCAAATTTTGCACTAGACAAAACTTAATGGTCTACCCAACTCCCTTGGAGTGAAGTGCGGAATGAAAAGATTATAGATATTGATTTAACCCTAAAGCCTAACACGAGTGATGTGCACAAACTCAAGCTAACTGTAATTACAGTTAAGGCTTGGAAAACCTAATCAGCAACTAGCAATCATAGTTATATCTATTCACAGCCACAATGCAGGAATTAAACAAGTGAATCCAGACGACACAAGGAAATTTATAGTGGTTCCCCAAACAACTTGGGTACGTCCACTCTTCTACCCATACGGTAGGAATCCACTCAGGTTTTTGATCAGGTGCCCTGCCACCAACAGGATCTGCTTCAGGTAGATCCAGAAACCCTTTAGACTTTTGATCAGGTGTCTAAAAACCAAGCACAGGTTTTTGATCAGGTGCCCTGCCACCAAGGGATACTTTTGAAGGGAGTAATAACCCTGTACAGGAGGGGGAAGAAGGTTAAGATGTCTTCTCTATTTTACAAAGATTAGAGAAGCACAAAAACTTGCACTGAGCTAGAAAGCTCTAAAGAATCAAGGCTCCCCCTGGCTCAAAGATGTCCAGGTGAAGTCTTGCTTCAGTGCAGAAAACTCTTCAGAAAACTCTGAAGGAAAAACTACAAGAAGATAATAAATAATAAAATTAAAGATCTTCAAGCAGCTATCTTCTTCTTCTTCTTCTTCTTCAAAAGAACTCTGAGTTTGAACTTCCTGAAAGCAGAACTCAGGTTGAAGAAGAGTCGAAGATCTTAACACTTCTCAGTTAGATGGAAATTGCTGAGAGCAGAAGACTTGATCTTGATGAAGGCTTGAATGCTTGAAAATATCTGGGTAACTAGTTAGCTAGCTTGAATCCTTCTTCAAGGGGTCCTTTATATACCAGCAGCAAGCAACGACTCTCTTCAATTTGAATTACTTGTCTTCTTCTGAGACTTGAGACCTGGGCTGTAAATATCAAGAAGACAAAATAATCTCTGCAGCAAAAACATTCTATAAAAGGAATAACCCTTTTTCTAGGAAGCTGCAGGAAACAATTTGATAATAAAGTACTAAATAAAGTCATATCAGAAACAAACTCTTTATAGCAAAAAGAAGACTTTTCAGTCTAACGGCTATAAAGGGCTGACAGCAGATAAAGTAAATTATAATGTCAGCTAATAAGACAAACAACTTTATCTAAAAAGATTTGACTCAGGCAAAAAGAATAGAGCAGATATGCCTAGAAATATTATCATAATACAGCTAAAAAGATATGCCAGATAATGTATTAATTAATTAAATATAATAAATAAATACAAAATATAAAGGCAGACAGAAAACGTCGAACGACCTTCGGAGATCGTCGACCGAAGCACGGAGATCGTCGAACTATCGGGCAGATAGTCGAACGATCTAGATAGTCGATCTATCGAAGAAGATAGTCGAACTACCCCGGCAGATAGTCGACCTATCAGAGCAGATAGTCGAACTATCAGATAGTCGATCTATCTGGACAGATAATCGAACTATCAAGCACAAACAGATAGTCGACCTATTAAGCAGATAGTCGACCTATCTCAGAAAACAGATAGTCGACCTATCAACAGATAGTCGAACTATCAAAACAGACCAGATAGTCGATCTATCAACAGATAGTCGAACTATCAGATAGTTGAACTATCAGGACAGATAGTCGAACTATCAAAGATGACAGATAGTCGACCTATCAACAGATAGTCGACCTATCAAAGCGGAACAGATAGTCGACCTATCAACAATAGTCGAACTATCAGGTAGTCGATCTATCAGGACAGATAGTCGAACTACCACGCCAAGCAGATAGTCGACCTATCAACAGATAGTCGAACTATCAACGCAGACAGAGCGTCGACCAACTGATAGATGATCGTCGATCAGCCGATAGACGATAGTCGAGCGGCGTTCGACTATAGTCGAACGAAAAACTACTTAACCAAATTCTCAATCTTGAAAAGTGAGGACTCTACAGCTAGACTACTAACCATTGACCATAGATAATTCTTGGGTCAAGGGACTAAAAAGGCAAGACTAAACTCAAATCAAACTAGGGTACCAACAGAGCAGCATGATTTTCATTCAATTAATGGATATCATCTTCTGATAGAGGACTCTCTTCATCACTTGATGAGGATGCATCAGAGTCTGAGCAGGATTCATATCCAGACTCTCAGGATGAGCTAGATGGGAAATATACCTCATTTTTTCCAGGCTGATCCTGGCAGGATTCTTTTTCTGATGCAGCTGTTAGCTCATAGCCTCTACATTCTCCATCCTCAACTTCATCCACCTCTGATTCACTATCTAAATGTGTTAAAGGGGCCTTTATCTTTGCTCTAGTGTCTGGATGCACTTTGTCCTCTATAAGAGCTGCCAACAGTCCAGTGTTGTTCATTTCTTTTCTGCAGACTTGGAGCTCCATTGATCTCCACACTTCATGGTTCACTTTTGAACACATAAGTTTAAACCTTTTTAGCTATCCTTTGAGGTCTACTTTGACTGTTATGAAAGTGAGGGGATAAGATACTTACTACTCTAGAGGGGGGGGGGGTGAATAGAGTATTCAAAAAGAAGAGACTCTAAACACTTCTCTTAGAGCTATTTACGGAATATAATATAAAAGCTTTTAAACCTAAAGCCTAATTGAGTGTAGTGAATAAAAGAGAAGCTCACTGAATTTTCAGTTGAACTTTTATCCTAACACAGCAACTAGCAACCTAGTTAAGACTATCACAGCCTTAGAGCAATGATTAAAATAAGCAACAGACAACACAAGAGCTTTATAGTGGTTCCCCAATTGGGTACATCCACTCATCTACCACCCTGGTAGGAATCCACTACAGGTTTTTGATCAGGTGCCCTGCCACCAGTAGATCTGCTGTAGGTAGATCTAAAGACCCTTCAGGCTTTTGATTAGGTGCCTAAAAAACAACAAACAGGTTTTTGATCAGGTGCCCTGCCACCAATGGTTCACTTTTGAAGGGAGTAATAACCCTTTTATAAGAGGTTGAAAGAGAGAATTAAGATGTCTTCTCTGTGATCAGAGAAGCTTGTGGATGTCTCTGAATATATCAAAGATCCCCATGGCTTAGAGAATGTCCAGGAAGAAGCTTTGCTTAAGGGTGTAAGATCTCCAAATTACTTGAGAAGACTTTCTGATGCAGCCTTGAAGAAGACTCTAGATTTTGAATGAATGTTCTTCTTCAGCAGCTTTTGCAATATGAGAGAGTTTGCAACAATGAATGTTCAGCAATCTGGGAGGTTCTTCTTCTTGAAAGCTTGAACTCTGAGTATTGATTTTCCTGAAGACAGGATGAACTCAGGAAGAAGAAGAACTTTTCTTTCTCTTGAGATTTCTGGTTCCGTATCTGCTGTGAGATTTTTAAGTATTATTCTCTGTGTTCTCTATTTATTATCTTCAGCCGACTGCACTGATAATATAGAAACTTTTATTCTTTTTGAAAAAGCCTCGAGCCCTGCACTAAAAAAACTTTCCAAATAATAGAATAAAACAAATAAAGAAACCCGCACCTGCAATCTTTTCTGTCATTCCCAAAAAGGAATTAAGGATATTAAAAAATATCCTTTCAATTTGACTTTACAAATTGGCACAGGAAACAAAGCCTAACGGCTATATTACAGCTGTAGAAAAGCACGATTTCCTCTGATAAAACAAATGGCTTTATTCTACCAAATCTCTCAATTAATGCAAAAGGAATATTGCAAATAAGCAAAAGAATATAAGCATTAAATTGAGAAGAATATTTTGAATAAAATATGTCTTAAACAAGAGGAAATAAACCAATGATCAAATGAAATAACTATAGATAAAAGCAGACAGAAAACGTCGACCAGAGATCAAAGATCGTCGATCTGAACAAGCAGATCGTCGACCTGAAGAAAAACTGTCTTCATAGAAATCGTCGACCAAGGCTACACGATCGTCGATATGAATAAGCAGATCTTTGACCCACTTCAGAGTTCATATAACTATGAGATCGTTGATCATCAATCAAAGATCATCGAGCGCCATTCGACTATCATCGAGCACAATTCTACTTAACCATTTTCATTTCAATTCAATCTCAACTAATCTAACCTAAGGGTAGACTAACCTTTAGTCTAACCATTGACCATAGATAATTCTTGGGTCAATTAAGCCTAATTGAGATGACATGGCCCAAATCAAAACTTGGGAACCAACATGTTAGGTCCTTTTTGAGTAACCTCCCTCTGATACCACTTGAAAAGTCTTTGATTTCAAGGATAGATTAATCTCCTACGGGGGGGGGGGTGAATAAGTTTCTTAGTCCTTAGTGATTATCTTATATTTTTCTTCGGTTTGTTGATTTATTAGTTTATTATATTCTTCTTTCAAGACTTGCAACTTGCAATAAAACCACCATAAAGAAAACACACAAATCACACATGGTTTATAGTGGTTCCTCTAATAAGGGTACATCCACTTTCCCTCCCACCTATCCAACTATCTTATTGGACTATGCACTTCTCCAAAACTCTGCTCCAAAGAGCTTACACCTCAGATCCCTCAGGATCTCTCAGTCTCCTCCAAGACCTACGGCTCAGCCACAGAGACTTATAACTCAATGATTAGCTGATCACCTACCTCAGGATATTAAGCCCTACACTCAGGCTAGGAGGACAGCCCTACCTAAGATCCACAAGGGATCCTACACTCAGAGAGCTTAACTCTCCTACAGCTCAGAAAATATTTCCCTACCTCATGATAGTGGCTCTACAACTCAAATCCAGTTGGATCCTACAAGATTGTGGTGGGTTGGTGAGTCTTGATTGGACACAAGAGAAATTACTCTATGCCAATCTACCTTGACCTAGATAGACTCAGTCCAACTTTGACTCCAGGGATATATTTCCTGAGTCTACCTTTACTTGAACTGAGATATACTCAATCCTAACTCCTTATTCATAGTACTTGGGATTTTCCTGCTGGAACTGTGAAGTTACTGCAGCAAAGCTAGCTACTACCTGAGCTGAAGGAATCTCAGCTTAACTGTTTCACAACAACAAGGATGAAGAAACTTGCGATTGAAGCAACTTGCAGATAACAGATTTGCTTTCACTTTCTTTCCTTGGCTGAGGTGATTCAGTCCTGACTTTTTCTTCACGGCCTCCAGTAGATGTTATTCAGTGATGTGTTGCTGGATATATGAAGAATCCTGCTAGTGTAGATGGAAAATAACACCACCCGACTTTCTTTTCTTCTTTAGAGACTTTCTCTGTTCTTGCTATAGTTCAAGATCAAGACAAACAACTTACTTGTTGAGCCTTTAGACCTCCAGTCTTTTTGCTCTCTATTCTTCTCTTTACAGCAACAATGGCGATGAAGAAGAAGTCGGTTGCTATCTTTTTGAATTGATAATGCCCTAAAAGTTTTCTTGTATCTTGGCCCATCTCATCCTTTTGTAGTTCGCTGATTAACGGCTCTTAGAGATCAGTGGGCCCCACCTACAGCTTCCAACTGCACCTTGCTTTAACGGAAGAAGACGTACAGTAGCTTCTCAGCAGAGCTTGTCGTGTTCTATAGCTTCCTCGTACTTGATTTGAACTTAGTTGACTTTGTCAATTTTGCGGATGTCAACACCTGTGGACTTAGCCAAAATCGAGCATCAATAGCATAGGCATTGAGTCAATGAGCTTCACTCGATGTTTTAAAAGTCTATCTATCTAGGCATTGACAACGTTGAGTGAGAAAGCTCCACTCAACGCTTTTAGCATTAACCAATTCTGCAACCTTTTCTGCATGCCTGACGTTGAGAGCGTATAGTGAGCACACCTCAATCAACGCCTTGTGCCTTAGCCTATGTATTCTATAAATTTGGCATTGTGTGAGCATACTTCACTCAACGCTTTTTGCCTTAGCCAATTTTTTGTGCCTGCAGCATCTTAGGCGCTGAGAGCGTTGAGTTAGCATGCCTCACTCAACTCTGAACTCAGTTCGACGAATTCTAAATTTAGTTCGAGTAACTCAGATTCTCAAACTCTGAGCTTAGTTCGACGAACAATGAGCTCAGCTCGATGAAATCTGTACTCAGTTCGATGAACTCTGAACTCTGTTCGACGAACTCTAAACTCAGTTCGACTCACAACTTTTTGCTGTGTGGCGTTGAGTGTGTCTTCAACGCTCAATGCCAAACTACTTAGCCATATATCTGCCTTTAGCTGTATGGCATTGAGTGAGTTGATTTTACTCAATGCCTGTGGACTTAGCCACTTTTCTGCTCATTTAAACTTAGACTTTTACTGCTTTAGCCTGTCTCACAGCTTTTTGCTGTATGTCATTGAGTGAGTTGAATCCACTAAACTCCTGTAGACTTAGCCACTTTCTAGCCTTGCCACTACTTTGGCTTTGACTGTATAAGCTTCACTCAACGCTATAAGTCATCTGGCGTTGAGTGAGTCACCTTCACTCAATGCTTATGGACTTAGATAGATTTCTGTCAGTCCACCTCTTAGGTAAGTGTTTTACCTGACTTAGCCATTTAGGCTACCTGTCCCATCATTGTTACTGGGACAACCTGCAATCATTAAACTTGAGCACAAGTTAGATCACCACATGTGTATACATTGTTCACTAGGCCTTCTTCAAATCCAGGACATTGGGATCAATAGACCCAACAATCTTTAGAGAAGTTCTACTTGCTAAAAAGAACTGATACAGAGCTCTATTTCTTCAAGCTTTAGTACATCAGTGTTGAAAGCAATAGCCTTGAAGATGAACAATATCGTTTCGTTGAGTGCTCTACTATTCCACCTCTTACAAAAAATTAGATCTTTTGTTCTGGCTGAAGGCGATTTAGAAATTCTTATCACTTCAATCAGCAAGCAACTTTTTGTATTCTATAACTCTTTTATAAATCTGAGAGTGATGGATTCCAAAGCTCTCTTTTAACTTTCTTGTATTCTATAACTTCTTGATCTGTATGGGCAAGCCAAAATAGCAGATGTAAAGTTACTTTAGCTTTAACTTCCGTTCAGAAAGTATTTGGCACCATTTTCTTCTAGTGCACACATCCCGCTTAATTTGAATTTGGATGACGTTAGCATGACTCAACACTTGTTGACTTAGCAGTTTTCATAATAAATCTGCACAGGTGTTGAGTGAAGCTTTGTTACTCAACTCAAAAACACTTAGTAGAAAATTTACTTCTTGAGGCGTTGAGTAAGCCTTCATCTCTCAATGTTTTTGTCTCAGACAGTTAAACTGATAAGGCGTTGAGTGAACCCTTATCACTCAATGCATTTGTACTTGGCAGAATTCTTTTGGTTGAAGGCGTTGTAGTGAGTCTTCTTTACTCAGTACTTTTGGACTTGGCAGTTATTCTTACTGAAGGCGTTAAGTGAGCCTTGTACACTCAATGCTTCTAGACTTAGATAGATTTCCTTTTAAATAGGCATTGAGTGAACAACCTTCACTCAATGCTTTTGGACTTTGCTGAATTATTTATAAGGCATTGAGTGAGCCTTTTTCACTCAAGGCTTCTATACTTAGACAGATTTCCTTTTGAGTAGGAATTGAGTGAACAACCTTCACTCAATGCTTCTGGTCTTTGCTGATTTATTGATAAGGCGTTGAGTGAGCCCTCTTAACTTAACGCTTATATACTTAGACAGATTTCCTTTTGAGTAGGAGTTGAGTGAACTTCCTTCACTCAACGCTTCTGGTCTTAACCAGATTTGAGTCCAACACCACTGAGGATTTGAGTGCCTGATCTTCTATCAATGCTTTTAGGCCTTTTGATATTGAGTGAAGTGTACTCACTCAACGCTTCTAGGCTTAGCCAGATTTCTGCTTTTCTATCATCCTATCTTGAGTCCAAATAGTATTTTGACCCTGACAATATGTCTAATCATGAAATAGTAGACAACCTGCATATATTGAACATGAACATATATCAAATACAATCATGTGTATACTATTGACTTGTGGGCCTTCTTCAAATCAAAGACATTGTGATCAATAGACCCAATAATCTCCCTCGATTTGAAGAAGTCAGAACACTAGTCAATGATATATAATACTATATATAAGAGACAAATTTCACAGCAAACAGGAGCAATAAATAACACATAATAAAGATATGATTAACACAAAATGTGATAATTATAAACAAAATGTGTGCTTATAATAATGTTCATATTCCTTAGGCCATAAGGAACCTAATAAATAAAACAATTTAGGTTTCTGGTTCTTTAATTACTATGCCCCTACTTGGCCTCTTAACAACCTTTTCATCAGCTTCAGTCTTCTTTTACTTTTGCCTTTTAAAATAGTTGTAATGCTTTGGAAAATACTTGTTAGGCTCCAGGGCATCCGATGGCACTGCGCCTGTCTTCTTATCCCTTCTGAATTGTCTTCTTACTTATTCACTCATTACTAATTTGGCCCATTCTAGGGAGCTGTATAACTTTTCTCTTTTTGTTTTGTTCTCTTTGATTTGGTCCGAGACTGACAAAATGATGGTCCTGGATTGAGGACCCCATCTCTCAAAGTCAGGCCTGGATTCTATTTCTTCTCTGTATCTCTTATTGGTTTGTCAGATCTCTTCTTCTTCTTCAGCAACAATCTTGCCTTTCATCCTTTATATTTGTTCAGTGGTGGGGCTGAAGGTAGGAAAATCAACTTCAAAGTGTTCAGACCCATCAACATCAGTTTGTCCTTCAGAAACAGGAGCACCATCATATGTATGCTGATCTAGACCCAATGATCCCCTGATGATATTTGTTGACCAAATAACATTGTTTGTATCTGTCTTGATCATTGATTTCTCCCCCTTTAGGACTTCTTTACAGATGACAGTAGTCAGGGAGTCCTTGGTAAAGGAGATTCTATCAGCCAAATAGTTTACCCCTTTGGTAACATGATTTTTGACTTCAAGCATATAATCATCAAAGATCTGTGTACATGCCTCCATCCTCCTCTCTAGAGTGATCTTGTTTTCTTCCATGTGTTTTTTGCACATTATGCACCATTTCTATATTGCTTGAGGTGATGTTTTTGAAAGATTAGGTTTATAGAGCCTAAACACCTAGAGGGGGGGGGGGGGTGAATAGGTTCAAATCCTTTTTAACAACTTAGCAATTAAAAATGTTAAACACATCACAACTATCACAGCACAAAGAATAACAATCATAGAAAATTCACAGCACATCACACAATGGTTTATAATGGTTCCCCAATTTATGGGTACGTCCACTCCCCCCCTTCACCTATCTAGTAGAGTACTGGATTCGGCTAGACTTCCTTCCACTATCACAGATCCTTAGATCTTACAACTCAGAACCCGACTGGTTCCTACAGCTCAGACTTATTCAAGTCCTATTGCACAAATTCTTCCCAAGAATCCTACCTCAGGCAACAGCCCTACCTCAGCCTTAACCACCAGGCCTATAACTCAGATCACAAAGATCCTACCTTAGGCACTCAGCCCTACCTCAGCCTTAACCACCAGGCCTATAACTCAGATCACCAAGATCCTACCTCAGGTACTCAGCCTTTATATGTTTAGGCTTACAACTTAGAGAAACAATTCTCCTACACTCAGATCTACAAGAGATCTTATAGAAAATTGATTGTTTAAAATAATAAATTCTTCACCCAGTTAGAAAGAGAATGAGGTGAATACTTTCTTGATATGTTCTTGATTGAACTGACTTCTTAAGATCCAACCTGTCTTAGCTTCTTCAAAGCTTCTTGAATCTTAACAAAGTAAGGTTGATCTTCAAATGAAGTTGGAGATGATCTTCAATCAAGCTTCCTTCTTATATTCAGAATTTGATCTGAACTCCTCTTGCAGACTTGTTCAGGATCTACCTTCTTCTTCTATATTTGTCTCTTAGTTCGCCGTTCACTCTTTTCTATTTACTATTTTTTGTTTCTGATAGAATACGTCTTTATATACAACCCATCCAAGGTTACCGGTTGATCCGGTACATAACGGCCTTTTGAAAGCTCTGACAGATGTGATAGCTTTGTTACTTATGACAGCTATCAGGACTTCAGTCTTGATACCTCACCCCTCCTTGAACTTCTATCACAGCAGATACCTGTCTGGATAACACTTCAATTATGTCAACACAAATATACCATGTGTCAACACAAGTCTTGATGATGTCGACACAACTCCTAATATGTAGACACAGTCATTCTTTATCTTCTCTACACAGCTTCTGTTGGATGTGTCGACACAAGTCCTGTGTGTCGACACAACTGCTTCTAGTCTTGACATAGCTTGTGTTGACAGATTTCTTGAGTGTGTGTCGACACAAGTTGTGTGTGTCGACACAAGTTGTGTGTGTCGACACAAGTTGTGTGTGTCGATACAACTGCTTATAGTCTGAACTTCTGTGTGTCGACACAAGTACTGTGTGTCGACACATCTGCTTCTAGTCTGAACTTCTGTGTGTCGACACAAATCCCGTGTGTAAATATAACTGCCGCTGACAGAATTTCTGTGTGTTGACACAATCTTACTTCTGGTGTCGACACATGTCCCTCACAAGTGTCGACGCTTGTACATAGAATATTTTCCTACATTTCTTTAACCTGCAAATTTAAACTCAACATCCCATCAAATACACATTGATGTATATCATTGAGTTAAGTGAGGCTTCTTCAAATCTTGTACACAGTTTCTAGTGTACCCAACAATCTCCCCCTATTTGGATAAGTCATAACTCTTAGTCAATGATATACACTAATTATAATAAAACAAAGATTAAGAAGTATATAATCATGACACAGACAGGGTAACCCATAATGCAAAAACAACATGAAATATCATCACAGATATGATAAAATTTATTAATCAGGAATTAGTTTTTTATTTACAAGATTTTGTAGAACAAAAAATTACAAAGTTCTAAAACTAGCCTATCTATCCCTAAGATTGATCAGGCTCCTTGATAACTATTTCTTTGCCAGATTGAATCTTAGTTTGCACCTTTGATTCTGTGTCATCAGCTGGCTTCTTCCCTTTCAGATATTTATTTTTGAGCTCTTCTGCCTTTCAAAGTAATGATAAGGCTTTGGGAAGTACTTGCTAGGCTCCACAGAGTTAGCAGGTAACTTCCCAGCTTTGATATCCCTTCTGAACTGATGTATGGCATCTTGCCTTTCCTGATACTTACTCCATTCTCGTTTAGAGTACCATTTGCCTCTATCATGCATATTATCTTTCACAGCTTTCCAAGCAGTAAGAATGATATTTCTGGAGGTTGGACTCCATTGTTCAAAATCAGCCTTTAATTTAGCCTGCTCTCTGAATCTTTTCTTAAAAAGTTGAGCCTCTTTCTGAGCATCCCTAGCTCTTTGTGCTTTTTTCTCTCTTTGTAAAGCAGCTTCGGAAATTTCAACTTTTTCAATAATAATATTATGTACCTCCTTTGGAGGGCTATACATTTTATATACTGCCTACTATACTTCTTCAAAATTAAATAGAGGATACATGACTTGGGCCACTTCCTGCTAAACCCCTTCAATATAAGCAGGTTGAATACCAGATTCAGCAGTATTATCATCATCACAAAGGGGTGGATATCCAAGAGTAGCTCTCATTGTATTGGATACCCATTTGGCATGATCTGAGATTGCTTTGACTAACACTCTCTCGCCCTTTATGACTTCTCTGGCCACATGATCTCTTAGATCATCCTTCTAAAACCTTACCTGATCAGCCAAAAAATCTATGCCCTCTTTGTAGTAGAGTCTAAACTTCTGCAGTTGATCAGAAATAGCCTTTTGAGATGCCTAAAATGCTGTTTTGACAGTAGCTAGATATTCTTTGATATGGTTAGATACTTCAGTTTTCACATCAGTAGCAATACCTCCCATTTTTGTGAGAATAGCACCATGTGAGTCTGTGAGATTTTCATTCATTCTGAATTAATTTTCTAGAATATATCATTGTTTATCTGCAATGTCAGCTATTTTAGTTTTCATGTCCTATTGTTGTGTGGCCAAGTATACTACATCATTACCTCCCTTATGGAAACAATCTGTCATCTCCTTCTTATGCAAATTTATTTCAAATCTGATAGACTTGATATCTTGGGCCAGTTGGAACTGCATTTCTTTGTGTGATTGATCCACTTATTTCTCCAGTGCAAGTCTTTGCTCATCCATTTTCACTTGCAGTTTCACCAAAAGTGAACTGAAGTCTATTCCTGGAGAAGATGTTTGGGGTACAGTCAGCAAGACTTTCTTATAGCCTGTGCTCCTCTTCCTGAGTGCCACCAGCTTCCTTTTCTTGGCCCTGGTGGCTTCTACATCTTCAGAAGAATTTGATGAACTTTCTATAGCCACAGTTTCCTTAGGAATTGAGGCATTTAGTGGCATCTCCCCCTCAGTCCTTGCCATCTCCCCCTTAGTTTGAGCTCCTTGTAAATCAGGAAATAACTCTTCCAGAGTTACCTCCTGCTGCATCTGAACAGGAGGGATAATGTTCTCTTTTTCAACAAATGGTTCTCCCTGGACATCAAGATCCTTTTCCAGGGTTTTCTCTAAACTGGAGGAGTGGAGTTGCTCAGCTTGATCCGGGTTTAACATATGCACATCCTGTGCTTCTTTTCAGTGATGACTGTTGCAAAATTATTGATTTCTAAGACTATGTCCATAATAGTATCAGTTGCATTCTCACTATCCAGTGCAACTTCAGCTATACCTCCCCCTTGGGTTGGCAGTTGTGATTGTTCAGGTTCTTGAATAATTGTAATCTCAGTGTTGTCTCCTCCTGGAGTGGAGACCATCTTATTTTCTGGTAGTTGAATGCTCTCCCCTTGGGCTTGAGCCTCTTTAGCTGGTGTTGGTGTAGGTGATTTTCTTGGTTGCTCTTCATCCGAGCTGAAGTCAACCTGCTCTTCAGAATCACTAGAAGATTCTGCTGCCTGGGTGGTAGTTTTCTTTTTCTTATCCTTCTTCACTTATTTCTGTGGGGTAGAAACATCTTTTGTCAAAACTCTATCCCATCTGGATAGTATTCTAAGATCCATTCTCCTCATGTGATTAATCTTGGTTCCTTGAGTTTGATTTATCACTTCTGTAATGGTGGAAGCTAGAAACAGGCTTAGTATTCTACCCAGATTGGGCTTCTTGGCACTTTCTTTGATCTTGTCAAATATTAAAGCAGACCAGTCGGTTTTCACCTTGTATATAACTCTGGTCATGAGTTTGAACATATAGGCAGAAATCCTATCATGTCCTCCTATTTTGCATAGAATAACCTTGCCTATTATCTCGGACAGGAACTTACCCTGAGAATTAATTCCCTTCCTGGTCATTAAAGATCTAATCTTTGTAGTGGGATCCAGTCCATACCATTGGAGTGCATCCCTTATCATGGATGATGCGATATCATCTTCTTCCTTAATCTTGGGAAGCTGAAGTGACTTTCTTATATTCTTCAGTGAGAGTTTTACTGTAGTACCATTTATAGTGGACTTATCTTCTTTCCCTTAGAATCCATTATTGCTGACGAGTAAAATTAAAGAACCTCCTTCTTCTAGATCCTTGTAGGTTCTGAGACCAAGTATTCCAATCCATTTTCAGTGATTAGGGTAATCACGACCTTGATTTCTAGGGAGGCAGTCTCGAATGCCTTGCGTACCAGTTCATATCCCTCGTTTACCTTGTCTTCCTATTGTGGTTCCATGAGTGAAAGAGAGAGAAGAGAGTGGACGGGAGAATTTCTTGTCGACACAAAGTCTAGAGTCGAGAGTTCTAAATGCACAGTCGGCCATATTTTGTCTTCTCCTATTTATAGTGTACTTGTAAGAGGATGGTCAAAAGAAGCGCCTGACTAGGGATTTTACTAGTTGACAAAATTTTACATGTGTCGACATATACGACCTAGGTCTCGATAGAGCGTTGTAGGTGTCGTCATGTCTATGTGTCGACATACTTTTGCCTATATCGATATAGACTACTTAAGTCTTGACAGAGTATTGAGGGTGTTGATATGTCTATGTGTCGACAATGATTTTTGTGTGTTGACACAAAAATTTACTAGTACAAGGTCTCGATAGAGTGGTGTCGACACAATTGGCTTATGTCGACACAAACTTGCTGATAGTGTCGACACAATTGGCTTGTGTCGACACAAACTTTCTAACTTAGCCAAATTTCTTTAGAAATTTTGTGCTGACCTATCATCTCATTCTAGGTTCAACATACTTAATTCAATTTTAAAATAATTGAATTTACTTTCATCTAGAGGTTTTGTAAATATATCAGTAATTTGATTGTTAGTGTCGACAAATTCTAGACTTATGTCTTCTTTTTCAAAATGTTCCCTGATGAAGTGAAACTTGATTTCTATATGCTTAGTTCTGCGATGTGAAATATGATTTCTAACAATAGATATAGCACTAGTAGAATCAAAATATAATAGAATTAAACTTACCTTGATGTCATAGTCTTCAAGTTGATGTTATATCCACAACAACTGAGCACAGCAACTGCCTGCAGCTATATACTCCGATTCAGCAGTGGAAATAGCTACACTTGTCTGCTTTTTGCTGCTCCATGACACCAACCTTCCACCTAGGAACTGACATGTGCTTGTGGTGTTTTTTCCTATCTTCTTTGCAGCCTGAAAAGTCTGCATCTGAAAAACCTGTTAGCAAAAAATCTCTATTCTTAGGGTACCAAAGACCTAGATTAGGTGTGCCCTTAAGATATCTTAAGATTCTCTTAACAGCAAAATAATTAGATTCCTTTGGGCAAGCCTGGTACCTAGCACAGACACATGTGGCATACATTATGTCAGGTCTACTAGCAGTCAAGTAAAGTAGGGAGACAATTATCCCTCTATACAAAGACTCATCAACAGGTTTTCTTGCCTCATCTTTGCCTATAAGCATACTTGTCCCCATTGGAGTTTTCATGGTGGAGGCTGACTCCATGTCATATTTCTTAATTAACTCCTTGGTAAACTTAGACTGAGATATGGACAATCCATCATCAGCCTGTCTAACTTGGAGTCCCAAGAAGAATTTCAGCTCACCCATGTTGCTCATCTTAAACTTCCCTTGCATAAGTTTGGCAAACTTACTACAAAGGTTGTTTTCAGTAGAACCAAAGATAATGTCATCAACATATATCTGGACTAGGATGATCTTGTAACACCTCCCCTGTAAAGACCATATAATATGGGTCCGGCCGGGGCCCCACAACATACAGACGCCACAACTTTAATATTAAAAGATGATATAAAACTACCCAATCTCAAAACTCAAGACAAATACAGCGGAAACAGAATACTAACAGACAGAAGTTATCCACTAACAGAAGAGTATCAAATGGCCTTAAGGCCTTACACAATATAAGTCCAAATATAAAAAGTGCCAAGCACCCCTAGGCTACCTCGGCATGCAAGCCGGACATAGTCAAACAACAACAGCAAAACGAGGAAAAGAAAATAGTCAAGCACAACAACACTTCATGAGGCTTAGGGCTTTTCGCCCGACGCGCTAGCTCCTGCATGCGATCCTTGCCCTGTAAGGATTTGAAGTAACGTGGGTCAGCAAAGGCTGACCTCTACTGTGTAACAAACACATCTCCTCCCGGCCGTCCCTAACGGACCCCGGGATACCACTCCACCTGAAAGTTAGCACTTCGTATACTAAAAGAGTATATATAATAAAGCGGTAAAACAGGCTTGGATGTCTCATACAGCATACATGTTCTCTATGTTTTGTACAAAGTGAAAGGGGCCTACTATGCAACATGAATGCAACTCGGGTTTCACCCAAGGCACCCTAGCTCGTATGTATCTAGCACAACATCAAACACTGGGTACTTCCATTTCCCCATTGGCTTAAAGCCGCAAACACAAGGGAACCACCATGTCCCTAACGGCACACACGCCGTCACACGGAACCTTGCAAAGGCCCCACCCGCATAAGGGTCATATACCCCGGGCTTGCCCGCACATTCTGACTTCGCACGTCAGGGTTCCGTCTCACACTGACCGATTTTAGGAAGCCTTGCTGGACCCCACCCGCTCATGGCCACACTGCCCGGACTTGCCCTCCGCTCGACATTCTCGTCAATCCCATACAAGGGGCTAGTCTCGCCGGGACACTTTCCCCACATGACTTGCGCGTCACGGGATATCCAGCCGACCACGGAGACATAACCGCGCCTTTGCACAGCACAAACAAAGGTTTCCCCACCCCAATCACCATTTGCATCGTGTCTTTCCCGTGCTCCAAGGAAACCATCTACCGCACAACGCGGAGCTAACCTTGTCCGGTTCCGACCACGAGTACTCACTCAAATATAAGGAGGAAAACGCATACATACAACGACGTATTGCCGCAACGGATTTCTACCGAATCCCCAAAGCTCGCTATGCAACATCACCGGGTCGGACTAACGGTCGTGACCACGGCTTCACCCACAATGCCTAACCCGCTAACAGAGCGGATCTCTAATGCAAAGCATGCCGAGATGAACATACTCAACCCGGAGGTTCCTCTTGAAGCTAGGCTACACGAATCCCTCTCATTTGAGAGATTCAGTGCTCAAAATACGAAAGGAAGGGGATGCTATTCATGCATCCTAAATCCTAAAAACCGAGAGGAGAAGTGTCATTACCTTCCGTCCCCTCTTCCTAGCCATGGAGAAGATTTGCTCGGTTGAAAACCACCGCAATGCTCCCACCTTCGCGGATCTGAACTCCGCTCGCGAAACGGACCTCTGAAGCTTCGCTGGCGGCCGGAACTTGGCCTTCTTCCTCCTTGCTCTCCCTTCTCTCTAGAATCAAGAGAGATAAAGCCAAATGGAAAATGAGGGTTTGAAACCCTATTCCCGGCCTGAAACCGCCCAGGGAGGCTCCCCACCATTGGATCTCATACCAAAGAAACGGACGGCCGCGATCGGAACCCAAAATAACAAAATCTGGGCCGAACACGGGTTGGCACACG
The DNA here is from genome assembly GCA_039513925.1 of Platanthera zijinensis. NCBI lineage: Eukaryota > Viridiplantae > Streptophyta > Magnoliopsida > Asparagales > Orchidaceae > Platanthera > Platanthera zijinensis. The sequence continues at coordinate 185,005,266 of CM077088.1, read as the reverse complement.
GCCTTGTGCAGGGCTGTGTCAACCATTCGCCGTCTCGACCGATTCGAAAACCAGCACACGGCCGTTGACACGGCCTCCGACACGCCCGTGTCGCCTTTAACACGCCCGTGTCGGGACCCGTGTCACGCCCCCCACCGACCAACCTTCCCAGTCAGAGAAGGACACAGCCAAAGACACGGGCAAAGACACGGCCTTCGACACACCCGTGTCAGACCCGATACGGCCGTGTCGTGACCTGTGTCACGCCTAGCAGATTAAATCCTGCAAACAGCCCGAGAAGGACACGGCCAGGGACACGCCCGTGTCCCAGGCCGTGTTCCTGAGCTCGACGAACGTCGACCCTCAAAACGTCGACCACAAGCTCCGCGGTCGACCATGCCCTGACACGCCCGTGTCACGCCCTTGACACGCCCGTGTCGCCTGCTCCAAAACCCAAACTTGGCTAAAACGACGCCGACGATTCCCCTTCCAAGTTTTGGGGTGTTACAATTCTCCCCCCCCCCTTACGAGAATTTCGTCCCGAAATTTAAAACATGGAAGGTAAACAAAACTAAATGGTACCTGAGGAGAAAAGCTCAGGGTACTCCTCCAGCATGGCCTGCTCCCGCTCCCATGAGAGCTCCTCGCAGCCACAGTTGTCCCAATGGACCTTTACGAGTCTGACGTCCTTGTTCCGCAATTGCCGAACCTCTGAGTCTTCTATTCCGATTGGATGAACTCGCGTCCTCAAGTCTTCCTCTACCGGCACCGCCGTCGGCTCAATCACCACACTGGCTTCTAACAAAGCTTTCCTCAGGACGAAGACGTGAAAAACGTCATGCAATCCACTTAGCTCTATGGACAATGCCAACCGGTACGCTGCCTCTCCCACTCGCTCGATGACCTTGAATGGTCCCAAAAATCTCGGACTCAGCTTCTTGAGTCGGCGAATTCGCGAAACGCCTTTGAACGTCTTGATCTTAAGATACACCCAGTCGCCCACAACGAATTCCACATGCCTGTGGCGAGCATTGAAATACTTCGACTGCCGATCTTGAGCTACCTTCATGCGCTCTTGGATGGTCCGCACTAGCTCACTAGCGTCGGATTCCACTTCTTTCCCCAAAAGCTTAGTGTCTCCCGCCTCTGTCCAAGACATCAAAGTGCGACACCGCCTCCCATACAGAGCTTCGTATGGCGCCATCTTGATACTAGCTTGGTAACTATTGTTATAAGCAAACTCCACCATGAAGAGGTGATCCTCCCACTTCTTGCCGAAGTCGAGAGTACACATCCTTAGCATATCTTCCAAAGTACGGTTCGTTATCTCAGTTTGCTCATCGGTTTGAGGATGAAAGGCCATACTGAACTTGAGTTTTGTGCCCAAGCTCTTCTGCACCAACTACCAATCCTTAGACGTGAAACGTCCATCCCGGTCGCTGACTATACTCTTCGGAATCCCATGAAGTCGTACAATATTGCGGACGTACAACTCCACCAACTTTTCCACACCGTCCTCCTTCCGGTTTGGGATGAAATGTGCCACTTTGGTCAAGCGGTCCACAATCACCCAAATGGCATCATTACCCTGCTGCGATCTAGGCAACCCATGCACAAAATCCATGGAGATGTCATCAAATTTCCATTCGGGGATTGGAAGAGGCTTCAAGAAGCCGCCCGGCTTCTGACACTCGGCCTTCACCAAGGCACATGTTTGGCACCGACTCACACACAAAGCTACGTCCCGCTTCATCCCAGGCCACCAATAGGACTTCTTCAAATACAAGTACATCTTTGTACTACCCGGGTGAATGGAGTACTTAGTGAAGTGGGCCTCAAACATCAACTCCTCGTGGAGCTTGCCGAACTGCGGTACACAAATCCTTCCGCCCTTCCTCAGAATCCCATCAACCATCTCCCAGGCGCTATCCTCGCCCTTTAGAGCTTCCTCCACGAAAGGTTGGAACTCCGCATCTACACGGGTCGCTTCCCGAATACAATCGCATAAGTCACTCTGCATCTCAATCCAATTTAGTCGAGCCACGCTAGAATCGCCTCTTGCCACACATTCCAAATCAAGGGACTCCCAGTCCCGCCTTAACCGCTCATCGTGAGCTTCAATCCAATTTCCTTGCCCCGAGTATTTCCTACTCAAAGCATCTGCCACCACATTGGCTTTCCCTGGCGTGTACTGAATCGCCACCTCGTAGTCCTCAAGGAACTCGACCCACCTGCGCTGCCGCATATTTAGGTCCTTCTGATCTAGGAGATACTTCAGACTCTTGTGGTCTGTGAAGATCTCCACCTTTGCACCATAAACGTAGTGCCTCAACAACTTCAAAGCAAAAATTACCGCCGCCAACTCCAAATCATGGACGGGGTAATTTCTCTCATGAGGCTTCAGCTGCCTCGACCCAAAAGCTATCACACTACCATGCTGCACCAACACGCACCCTAAACCGCATCCGGATGCGTCGCTAAAAATCTGGAACCCTTCGATCCCCTTTGGTAGACTTAGGATCGACGCCGTCATTAGCCTTTCCTTTAGGGTTTCAAACGCCTGATTGCACTCTTGAGTCCATACAAACTTCTGATCCTTGCGAGTTAGTGAAGTGAGGGGTAGAGCTATCCGCGAAAAGTTTTCCACAAACCTTCGGTAGTACCCGGCTAGTCCAAGAAAACTTCGGACTTCCGCCACGGTCCTCAAAACTGGCCACTCTCTGATGGCTTTTACTTTCGTTGGATCTACCGCCACCCCATCCCCACTAATCACATGGCCTAGAAATGCCACTTTCTCCAACCAGAACTCGCACTTGGAGAACTTCGCAAAAAGCTGGTTCTCTCTCAATACTTGCAACACTGTCCGCAAGTGCGACTCGTGCTCCGCTTCCGACTTAGAATACACCAATATATCATCGATAAAGACGACCACGAACCATTCCAAGTATTCGCAAAACACTCGGTTCATCAAGTCCATGAACACGGACGGCGTGTTCGTCAGCCCGAACGGCATCACCGAGAACTCAAAATGACCGTACCTCGTACCAAACGCAGTCTTGGGTATGTCTTCATCCCGAATCCACAACTGATAATATCCGGACTTCAAGTCCAACTTGGAGTACACCACCGACCCCACCAACTGGTCGAAGAGATCGTCTATCCGAGGAATCGGATACTTATTCTTGACAGTCAATTTGTTCAACTCTCGGTAGTCTATGCACAGACGCATACTACCGTCCTTCTTCTTTACAAATAATACCGGCGCACTCCACGGTGAAGAGCTAGGTCTGATATACCCTTGCTCCAAAAGCTCCTGCAACTGAACCTTGAGCTCGGCCAACTCCTTTGGTGCCATCCTAAAGGGTGGACGTGACACCGGTCTAGCCTCGGGCACTAACACAATGGAGAAATCAATCTCCCGCCGAGGAGGTGCTCCCGGTAGCTCCTCAGGAAAAACATCTCTAAACTCCGCCACCACGTGCACTTCTCCAAGAGATAGCCCGGAAAGGCTAACCTCCAATAACGCTACTAGAGATACACCCCCTTGGTTAACAGCTCGCACTAGTTGAAGTGCCGACACTAGGGAACAGGCTACTCCATGCAGGCCCTCAAACTTGACTTCCGCTTGCCCCATGCCCCTCAGGGTTACCACCTTGGACAAACAGTCGATACTGGCACGCTGCTCCGCTAGCCAATCCATCCCCAAAATCACATCGAACTCGGACAACGACAAGATCGCCGCTACCAATATGAAGTCGACTCCCTCAAGACTCCAACAGATCCACCCTTTAGCCCTGGTTGTCATAGACGACCCATTGGGCATGCGCACTTTCAACTCTGAGTCCGTTGCGAAGGACTCAACTCGAATCCTCCGGGTGAAACTTTCCGCGAGGAAGGAGTGCGACGCTCCCGTATCAAAAAGTACTCTAGCGGGGTACCCAGATACCATTACAAAGCCTACATACATGCAAAAAACATAAAAAGGATTGAAAGGAAGAAATCTACGGTGCAGGTTGAACTCTCATACCTGTCACCACATCGATTTGGCGGATTGCTTCCTGCTGCCCAAGGTTGTAGGCCCTTGGCTGCACTGGTTGAAACCGGGAAGCACTCGACTCCGCCATCTTCCCCTTCTTTGCTGCACTGGGTCCGGAGCGTACGGACTGCTCCTGCCTTGGCTCTTGCTCAGCGCCCCCTTGGGTACAAAATCTTGCTATGTGGCCTGGCTTGCCACAACTGTAACACGTCTGCGGTCCCTTGGAGCGTGACCCTCCGGACGTCCAATTACTTTTCTCGCCCGAATTATATGGGGAAGGCTTCTTCTTCCATCGGCTCCCTTCTGCCTTTCCATGGGACTGAGCAGGCTTCTTCTCCTCCCACTGTTTGGGTGTGAAACCCTTACGACGCTGGGATCGCTCCATGTCACTCTCCAAAATTCGGGCCGCCTCCACCAATTCATTGAAACCCGCACGTTTCATCGATATGAGGGGTTGTCTTAGATTCTCCCTCAATCCATGATAGAAGAGATTGTCCCTCTCTTCATCGCCTGCCATGGTCGTCCCTGCATAACGACCCAAGCGAGTAAATTCCTGAACATACTCATCCACTGACTTGTCTCGCTGCACCAGATGTAGAAACTGCCTCTGGAGGGCTAACCTCATTGAGGCGGGAATGTACTTCTTCAGGAAGGCATTCCCAAACTCCTCGATGGATGGTGTGCGTCCTAGAAACTGCCGGCCACTGTGGCTCACCCACCATAACTTGGCATCTCCCTCCAACATAAAGGCTGCGAACTCTGCCTTTTTCTCATCTGGCGCCTCTGCCGCCCTCAGAAGCTCCTGAATTCTAGCCCACCAATCCTCTGCATCTGTGGGCGTGCCGATTCCCTTGAAGGTTGGAGGGTGGAAACTCAGAAAGTACTTCATTTGCCGGTCCCCATGCCCAACAACCACTCTCTCGGCCTGCGGCTCTGCCCGCCTGGCTTCCTCAACCGGCACGGTCACTGTCGTGTCCGGGGTAGCAGGAGTTGCTACTTGAGCAATGGGAGCTGCTACCTGTGCTATCGCTGCAGCTTGGGCCGCCACCATCGCTTCTGCAAGCATACGGCAGAAGTCGGCCGGTGTGACCCCCATCCCTAGCGGACCTTGCGCAGTCGCACTACTTGCCGAGAGCTCTTCTCTTGGCCTCGAGGTCCCAGCCTCGTTGCTTGCACTCTAAACACAAGCAAGAAAAAGCAAATCAGTCTCTAATCGCAAGACTCGAACCCAAGGACACTCATGGTCCCGCGATACTCCTATGCGGATAACTTCTTATACGCGACTCGACTTATACTTTCGACCGCGAAACTTCTCATTGGAATGCCAACCTCCCTCTGATACCAAATTGTAACACCTCCCCTGTAAAGACCATATAATATGGGTCCGGTCGGGGCCCCACAACATACGGATGCCACAACTTTAGTATTAAAAGATGATATAAAACTACCCAATCTCAAAACTCAAGACAAACACAGCGGAAACAGAATACTAACAGACAGAAGTTATCCACTAACAGAAGAGTATCAAATGGCCTTAAGGCCTTACACAATATAAGTCCAAATATAAAAAGTGCCAAGCACCCCTAGGCTACCTCGGCATGCAAGCCGGACATAGTCAAACAACAACAACAAAATGAGGAAAAGAAAATAGTCAAGCACAGCAACACTTCATGAGGCTTAGGGCTTTTCGCCCGGCGCGCTAGCTCCTGCATGCGATCCTTGCCCTGTAAGGATTTGAAGTAACGTGGGTCAGCAAAGGCTGACCTCTACTGTGTAACAAACACATCTCCTCCCGGCCGTCTCTAACGGACCCCGGGGTACCACTCCACCTGCAAGTTAGCACTTCGTATACCAAAAGAGTATATATAATAAAGCGGTAAAATAGGCTTGGATGTCTCATACAGCATACATGTTCTCTATGTTTTGTACAAAGTGAAAGGGGCCTACTATGCAACATGAATGCAACCCGGATTTCACCTAAGGCACCCTAGCTCGTATGTATCTAGCACAACATCAAACACTGGGTACTTCCATTTCCCCATTGGCTTAAAGACGCAAACACAAGGGAACCACCATGTCCCTAACGACACACACGCCGTCACACGGAACCTTGCAAAGGCCCCACCCGCACAAGGGTCATATACCCCGGGCTTGCCCGCACATTCTGACTTCGCACGTCAGGGTTCCGTCTCACACTGACCGATTCTAAGAAGCCTTGCTGGACCCCACCCGCTCATGGCCACACTGCCCGGGCTTGCCCTCCGCTCGACATTCTCGTCAGTCCCACACAAGGGGCTAGTCTCGCCGGGACACTTTCCCCACATGACTTGCGCATCACGGGATAGCCAGCCGACCACGGAGACATAGCCGCGCCTTTGCACAGCACAAACAAAGGTTTCCCCACCCCAATCACCATTCACACCATGTCTTTCCCGTGCTCCAAGGAAACCATCTACCGCACAACGCGGAGCTAACCTTGTCCGGTTCCGACCACGAGTACTCACTCAAATATAAGGAGGAAAATGCATACATACAACGGCGTATTGCCGCAAAGGATTTCTACCGAATCCACGAAGCTCGCTATGCAACATCACCGGGTCGGACTAACGGTCTCGACCACGGCTTCACCCACAATGCCTAACCCGCTAACGGAGCGGATATCTAATGCAAAGCATGCCGGGATGAACATACTCAACCCGGAGGTTCCTCTTGAACCTAGGCTACACGAATCCCTCTCATTTGAGAGATTCGGTGCTCAAAATACGAAAGGAAGGGGATGATATTCATGCATCCTAAATCCTAAAAACCGAGAGGAGAAGTGTCGTTACCTTCCGTCCCCTCTTCCTAGCCATGGAGAAGATTTGCTCGGTTGAAAACCACCGCAACGCTCCCACCTTCGCGGATCTGAACTCCGCTCGCGAAACGGACCTCCGAAGCTTCGCTGGCGGCCGGAACTTGGCCTTCTTCCTCCTCCTTGCTCTCCCTTCTCTCTAGAATCAAGAGAGATAACGCCAAATGGAAAATGAGGGTTTGAAACCCTATTCCCGGCCTTAAACCGCCCAGGGAGGCTCCCCACCGTTGGATCTCATACCAAAGAAATGGACGGCCGCGATCGGAACCCAAAATAACAAAATCTGGGCCGAACACGGGTTAGCACACAGTCGTGTGCAGGGCCGTGTCAACCATTCGCCGTCTTGACCGATTCGAAAACCAGCACATGGCCATTGACACGACCTCCGACACGCCCGTGTCGCCTTTGACACGCCCGTGTCGCCTTTGACATGCCCGTGTCGGGACCCGTGTCACGCCCCCCACCGACCAACCTTCCCAGTCAGAGAAGGACACGGCCAAAGACACGGCCAAAGACACGGCCTTCGACACGCCCGTGTCAAACCCGACACGGCCGTGTCGTGACCCGTGTCACGCCTAGCAGAATAAATCCTGCAAACAGCCCGAGAAGGACACGGCCAGGGACACGCCCGTGTCCCAGGCCGTATTCCTGAGCTCGACGAACGTCGACCCTCAAAATGCCGACCACATGCTCCGCGGTCGACCACGCCCTGACACGCCCGTGTCACGCCCTTGACACGCCCGTGTCGCCTGCTCCAAAACCCAAACTTGGCTAAAATGATGCCGACGATTCCCCTTCCAAGTTTTGGGGTATTACAGATCTTACCTTTTGATTCCCTAAAGAATAGAGTCTTGTCAATCTTACCTCTTGAGAATTTATTCTCAATAAGGAAAGCAGACAGTGTTTCATACCAAGGCCTAGGTGCTTGTTTGAATCAATATAGAGCTTTCTTAAGCCTATATACATAGTTGGGATAAAGAGAATCAACAAAACCTGAAGGTTGTTCAACATAAACTTCTTCTTTTAAGTCACCATTCAAAAACACTGACTTTACATCCATTTGAAATACTTTGAACCCTTGATAAGCTGCATAAGCCAGGAACAGTCTTATTGCTTCCAACCTTACCACTGTGGCAAATGTCTGATCAAAGTCTATCCCTTCTTTCTATTTGTAGCCCTTTGCTACCAGACTGGCTTTGTTCTTAATTATAGTCCCATTTTCATATAACTTGTTTCTATAGATCCACTTAGTTCCTATGACATTGTGATTCTTTGGTTTAGGAACAAACTCCTAGACTTTATATATTCTGAATAGATTCAATTCTTCTTGCATGGCATCAATCCAATTTGTGTCTTGTATAACTTCTTCAAACTTCTTAGGTTCCATCTGGGACAGGAAGCTTGAACATAGAACTGTGTTCATGCTCCTGCTTCTAGTCAGAACTCCATGTCTTGCATCACCAATGATTTGGTGTGTTGGATGATCCTTCCAATGTCTTCTTGCTGGAGGAAATCTTTCCACCTCTTGGTCTTCTTCATTGTCCTCATCTAGATGTACTTCATTGTCTTCATCTTCATCTAGTGAGACTTGTACTCCTCCTGGACAGCATCCATCATTTTCTTCATCCTATCTTACAGGTTGGTCTTCACTAATTATTAGCTTGTCCATCTTTTCCTTCAAACCTGTAGGACTAACAGAAGTGCTAGACAACTCATAGTTAATTATCTTAGACTCATCAAAGACTACATGGACAGATTCTTCTACAACTTGTGAAGTCAAGTTATAGATTATGTATGTCGTACTGTTATTGCTGTACCCAACAAATATCCCTTCTAGGGATTTAGCAACAAACATAGTTTGATAGTGCTTGCCATTATTTGGAACATAACACTTACTACCAAAGATTCTAAAGTAGGATATGTTTGGTTTTCTGTCTTTCATAATCTCATAGGGAGTCTTCTTGTATCTTTTATTGATGGATGCTCTATTGAGAATATGACATGCAGTATTTACTGCCTCAGCCCAAAAATATTTTGGGAGAAAAGTTTCACTTAATAGTGTTCTACTTGCCTCAATAAGAGTCCTATTCTTTCTTTCAGCAACCCCATTTTGCCGGGGAGTTCTAGGTGAGGAGAACTCCTGATGAATCCCAAGTTCTTCATAGAACTTTATCATGCATTCAGACTGAAATTCAATCCTATGGTCACTTCTGATTTTGACCACTGAATTGTTAAGTTCATTCTGAATTTGCCTAACAAAATTCTGGAAGATAGTTGGGGTTTCAGATTTCTGCCTCAAGAAGAAAACCCATGTAAATCTAGAATAGTCATCCACAATTACAAATGTGTAAGCTTTCCTACCTAGACTATGAATGGCATATGACCAAATAAATCCATATGCAGGAGGTAAAGACATCTCACAGAATCTTTGGTATCATGTCCATGGAAAGAGGTCCTGGTCTGTTTGCCCTTTTGGCAAGCTGAACATACACCCTCTTTAATGCACTTGACCTTAGGACCATTCCTCACTAACTCCATACTAAAGAGTTGGCCTATTGACTTGTAGTTCAGGTGAGCTAGCCTCTTGTGCCATTTGACACAATGATATGCTTTCTCATTTGTAACTAGACAAATAGGAGAGATCTTATTCTCACAATCAAAGTTAAGAGAATAGACACTTCCTTTCCTAGTGCCTGTCAGAATGATCTCTTGATCACTTGACCTTCTTATTTGGCACACACTCTTGAGGAAAGAAGTGTCATAACCAAGATCACTTAGTTGGCTTATGCTAATTAGGTTATGTTTCAGACCTTTCATATAAGCCACTTGAGTGATAGTGATAGAGTTATTAGAAATGTTACCAAATCCTTTGATGACTCCCTTTTCAGATCCACCAAAGATCATTTTGGGTCCATTTTCTATAGGAGAGTGATCCTTCAGCATCCTTCTTATTCCAGTCATGTGCCTGGAACATCCACTGTCTAAGTACCATATAGGGGTATGGCCACTTGGACTCACCTGCATCAAATAAAATTACCTATCCTTAGAACCCCAATTATTTTTGGGTCCTAGGTCCAGGTCAGCTTGATATTTGACATGCTTACCTGCAGCCTTTCTGACAGGTAAGCTAGCCTTTTTCAGAATACTAGCATTATACCAACAATCAATGGCATAGTGGCCCACCTTATGACAACACCAACACTCAAATCTGTTATACCTTCTCTTAAGTCCAGGCTTAACAATATTGTTGTCAGCAGTCCTTTTAAGTGAAGGTGCTGGAGCAACAAATACTAAGGATTCTTTAATAATCTGGTGTGTTTGCTCATTGGCAGCACTATTAGCATTTGCTCCCTTTCCATTCAGATTACCATACTTACAGTGACCATGAGTGATGTCATGATCATACCTGTTAGTAGTCTGCATCACTTTTCTGAAATAAATAGGGGGTTTGAAGGCTAGTGGCTGAACTGGGGCTTTGCCTTTTCTTTTGGAATTAGCTGCCCTAGTTCTTTCCTTGAAGCCTAATCCGGTCTTACCCTTTTGGGAGATAAAGTTGTCTATTAATGGTAAGACTGACTTTGGCTTTGAGAATTTAGCCACAAGATCCTTCTCTCTTTGAAGTCTGACTTCAAGACTCTTGATGTGATAATTTTTGAAGGTAATTGTACCCATCTAAATAACAGTTATGTTTTTCAGTTTGACAACTTCAATCAGCTTCAAATCCAGCACTTTTGCTGAATCTCATGCATCCAATTTAAGAGATGCAATTTCCTTAGCCTGCACTTTGACAAGGATTCTGCTTCTCTTAAGAGCTTGCAATAGACCACCATACTCATCAATTAGTTGATGGACATCCCCTTCAGATTAGAAATCATCCTCATCTCTTGATGCTGATGCTTCTGATTCTGATCCAGTATAATAATCAGAGATTGATGATGGATTGTATACCTTACTGGGACCAGGCTAATCCTAGCACTATTCTTCCTCAGACAAAGCCATCAGCCCTCTACAATAATGATCTTCACTCCCATTTATAGATTCCAACATTGGCAGGAATTCAATTTCTATAGAATCCTCTTCTATAGTGAACAATCCAATATAGGCTTCTGCTTCATCCTCTTCTCCAGATTCTGATGATGAAGAGTCAGTGCAACTCTTTTGCTTCTGGGCAACAAGGGATCTCTCCTTCTTGCCCTTATTTTGATGCTTCTTCTTGTACTTAAATTCCTTTCTTTTATCAGGACAATCAGATATGACATGTCCTGGCCTGTTGCAACAATATTAAACCATTTTTGAAGAAGTTTGTTTACTAGGATTAGAGTCATACCTGTCATCCTTAGAAGTTTTCTTCTTCTTGTAATAGTCATCCTTGGAGAGAGATAAAGATGGCTTTGTTCTCCATTTCTTCTTCTTCATGAACCTTTGAAACTGCCTTGTAAAGGCAGCAAAGTCTTCATCCGAGTTATGGTTGTCTGAAGTGTTGATGTCAGGATCTTCTAATTCAACCTCAGTAATTCTCCTGGGTGGAGAAGGATACTTTCTCCTACCCTTTCTTATGACTTCAGCCTTGAATAAAACTGACTTTTCTTTGTATTCAGACATATTGCTTTTCTCCTCCCCCTTTCTGCCAGTGAGCTGCATCTCATTAAAAAATAATTTCCAAAAAAGGTTGGTGGAGGTGTATCAGTAAGCCTTGCCACCTCTCTGATGGGACATATTTTTGTATCCCAGTCCTTGGTTAGTGACCTGAGAAACTTGTAATTCAGTTCATATGTGCTAAAGACTCTTCCATAGGTCATTAGATCATTTATAATTCTAAAGAATTTCTTATAACATTCAACTATGCTATCTGTCTTGGCTTGTCTAAAGCTCTCATATTCTTGATTTAGCATATACTTTCTATCCTCTCTTACTTCTTCAGTTCCCTCCATGTAGAGAATCAAAGTGTCCCACATCTCTTTAGAGGTTTTGCAATGTACCCGATTCTAAAATGTAGAATCATCTATGGCACTCACAATTATGTTTTGTGCTCTCTTGTCTAAGGTTGCTAGGATGATCTCTTCCTTAGTCATTTCAGAATAGCTCTTTAGAGTTTTGAGATTTGCATCAAGAACTGATATGTTCATAGGAATGAAAGGTCCTTCTAGAACTGTGATGTAGATTCTTGGATTAGATGCTTCCATGAACAATCTGACCCTCTCTTTCCATATGACAAAGTTTTCTTTCCTACAGATAGGAAGTTTCATGGATCCAAGTTCCTTCTGATTTTCACTTGAACCCATTCTAGCTAAAAATTAATTTCCTTGGAGATCTACACAGACGATTAGGTATATATTTGAGTGAACCTCCCTCTGATACCACTTAAAAGATTTGGTTTATAGAGCCTAAACACCTAGAGGGGGGGTGAATAGGTTCAAATCCTTTTTAACAACTTAGGCAATTAAAAATGTTAAACACAACACAACTATCACAACACAAAGAATAACAATCACAGAAAATTCACAGCACAACACACAATGGTTTATAGTGGTTCCCTAATTTATGGGTACATCCACTCTCCCCCTTCACCTATCCAGTAGAGTACTGGATTCAGCCAAACTTCCTTCCACTATCACAGATCCTCAGATCTTACAACTAAGAACCCAACTGGTTCCTACAGCTCAGACTTCTTCAAGTCCTACAACTCAGATTCTTCCTAGGAATCCTACCTCAGGCAACAACCCTACCTCAGCCTTAACCACCAGGCCTACAACTCAGATCACCAAGATCCTACCTCAAGCACTCAGCCCTATCTAGGCATTAACCACCAGGCCTACAACTGAGATCACCAAGATCCTACCTCAGGCACTCAGCCCTACCTCAACCTTTATATGTTTAGGCTTACAACTCAGAGAGACAACTCTCCTACATTCAGATCTACAAGAGATCTTACAAAAAAATTGATTGTTTAAAATAATAAATTCTTCACCCAGATAAAAAGAGAATGAGGTGAAGACTTTCTTGATAACTTCTTGATTGAACTGACTTCTTAAGAACCAACATGTCTTAGTTCATTCAAAGCTTCTTGAATCTGAACAAAGTAAGGATTATCTTCAAATGAAGTTGGAGATGATCTTCAATCCAGCTTCCTTCTTGTATTCAGAATTAGATCTGAACTCCTCTTGCAGACTTGTTCAGGATCTGCCTTCTTCTTCTTCTGTGTTTGTCTCTTAGTTCGCCGTTCATTCTTTTCTATTTACTATTTTTTGTTTGTGATAGAATAGGTCTTTATATAGAACCCATCCAAGGTTACCGATTGATCCGGTACATAACGGCCTTCTGACAGCTTTGATAGATGTGACAGCTTTGTTACTTATGACAGCTGTCAGGACTTCAGTCTTGATACCTGACCCCTCCTTGAACTTCTATCACAGCAGAGACTTGTCTGGATAACACTTCAAATGTATCAACACAAAAAGACCATGTGTCGTTACACAAGTCTTGATGATGTCGACACAACTCCTAGTATCTCGACACAGTCATTCTTTATCTTCTCGGCACAGCTTTTGTTAGATGTGTCGACACAAGTACTATGTGTCGACACAACTGCTTCTAGTCTCGACATAGCTGGTGTTGACAGATTTCTTGAGTGTGTGTCGACACAAGTCCCGTGTGTCGACACAACTACTTCTAGTCTGAACTTCTGTGTGTCGACACAAGTCCCGCGTGTCGACACTACTGACAGAATTTCTTTGTGTCGACACAATTTCTGTGTGTCGAGACATGTTCTGTGTGTCGACACAATCTGACTTCTAGTGTTGACACATTTCCCTCAAAAGTGTCGACACTTGTACTTAGAATATTTTCCTGCATTTCTTTAACCTGCACATTGAAACTCAACATCCCATCAAATACACATTGATGTATATCATTGAGTTAAGTGAGGCTTCTTCAAATCTTGTACACAGTTTCTAGTGTAACCAACAGTTTTGATTTTTTAGGATGTCATTCTGTTTTTGTCTGATCTCCTCAATCATATCTTTAGTAAAAGTCACATCAGGAGTAGCTCTTTTTAAGAATGCAATAGTGTTGGCCTTTAACATATTCATCTCAAATCTGATAGACTTGATCTCAGTTGATAGATCTTGTCTCAGTTCTTTTATAGATTCGTCTACATAGTGCTCTATCTGTCTCCTCTGGTCATCTAGAAGTCCTTTCAGTTGAGCCAGGAAAGTTGAAGACATATCATCAGCTTGATGAGATGTCACTTAGAAGCAGACATCCTCATCCTCTCTCCTTTTTTCTCCCCTGGTTTCTGAGTGAGTCATTATTAACTCAGAGGAATGATCAACAACATTAGCAACTAGCTTATCAGACTCAGATATTTTAAAAGTATTTATAGTCTCTTAAGCATGGAGCTCTGTATGAATCTCCCCCTCAACTTTAGCACTATCCACAGTAATTTATTGGTATTCAGCAACTGTATTGAGCACTCCTTATTCTACTGAAACTGAAATCTGCTCCCCCTCAGCTTGAGTACTAGAGGGCAGCAACTGAGATTCATTTAGAATCTGATCTGCCCTTCTCTATAGATTATCAAAGGAGTCAATCTGGTCCTGTAAATATTGAACTTACTCCCCCTCTGTAGGAGCATCCAACATGAGAGTCTCCCCCTCAATCTCTATGCAGATTCTGTCCACCACATCTCCGACCAGTTTTTTAGTTATTTCTACTGGAATGTCTTCAGACTGAGAAACACTACTTGGTAGAGTCTTTGCTGCATGTTCTGATGATATAGACACCTGAGCACTCACATCCTTTCTAGTATCGGCATAAGATTTAAACAACTGTGGGTCATGAGGTTCCTCACCTCTGCTTTCAGAAGAGCTATTTTTGGAACATTCTTCAGGAATGGTGACTATTTTTCTTTTCTTTTTATCAGCTGTTTGTTGGTGTAGGAGTAATATCCTATCCCATCTATCAAACATCTTGGAGTCCATCTTTCTCATGTGATGTATCTTCATTCCTAGTCTGACATTGAGGATCCCTAGAATAGAACTGTGAAAGTATAAGGACAAAATTCTCCCTAAGTTGGGTTTTGGAACACATTCCACTATTCTTTTAAAAAGCCTTCCTCAGTCAATCCTTTTGGATAGAATTACTCTTGTCATTGTCTCAAACATTTTCGTGGAAATTTTTTCATGAGACCCTATTTTTAGATCAAGGCCTTGCTTATTACATTAGCTAGGAACTTCCCCTTCAGATTCATTTCTTTTTTTAGTATAGACCAAGTGGCGTGCTTTGAAAGGCCACACCAATTGAGAGCTGACTTAACATCTTCCCGAAAAAGTTCATCTTCCTCATCTGTCGGCACAAACTTAGTCAGGTTTAGTGCTTTCCTCAGCCTCCTTATGGTAATCTTAATCTTGTGTCTACTAATTAAAATCTTGATCTTGTCGGAAGATGATCCAATTTTGTCATTTGAGTAAAGTTCTAATACTTCTCGTTTCCAGATAGAACACGGTTCTGATAGTACGAAGTCTAGGTCGGCGACATGCAACAAGTGAAGAACCTAATGAACTTCTTCAGGAGCATCCTTGAACCCATTCATAACAAGTTCAAATCCATCGAATTGGAAATCCACTCCCTTGGGCTCCATTGAAACTTTTAATTTCTTGAGAGTTGAAGAGCTTGCTCGAGAAAACTTTGCAGGGATGCGGATAGTCGAATAGGGCTAGGAACTATGTGTTTTATTTTAAGCACACATTTCTTTTTATAGTCACCCATATTCGAGAATGTGGAGAGGCATGTACCTGTCGTGATCATCATGATTCGATCAATGAATGAGATTAATCCTGGGGCATAGCCGTAATTGGAACTATCAGAATAAATTCATTGAGCGAACTCGACGCACTCGACGCTTTCGACGCCTGGAGTTGTCTCAACGCACTCGACGTCTAGACAATTAGTCCATATCTTTCTTGATTACCTGTAAAAGGTTAATCCTGCCTAATGCACATATGCATGCAAAGATAATGAAGCTACACTAAGTTCAACATACCCAACTCAAATTTGAAGGTATTGAACTTGACTTCATCTAGTAGCTTAGTGAAGATATCAACCACATGTTTGTATGTGGGGACAAACTCAAGACTAATGTCTTCCCTTTCTATATGCTCTCTATTGAAATGATATCTTATCTCTATGTGCTTAGCCTGCTATGAGATACAGAATTCCTAGCAATAAAGATAGCACTAGAAGAATCGCAGTACATGGGAGTTTTACTTAGCTGAAGATTTTAGTCTTGGAGATGATGTTGAATCCAAAGTAGCTGAGCACAACAAATTCCAACTGTAATATATCCTGATTCTGTAGTAGAGATGACTACACTGATTTGCTTCTTGCTACTCCATGATACCAGTCTTCTTCCTAAAAACTGACAGGTGCCAGATCTACTTTTCCTGTCTTCTCTACAACCCGCAAAATCTTAGGGTTGCTCAACATAGACCTCCTTTTTAGGCCACTATTAAGGAAAGCTGACTTAACATCTATTCGGTAGACCTTAAATCCCTTATATACAACATATGCAAGGAATAGTCTGATTGCCTAAATTATAACAACTAGTGCAAAGGTTTGATCAAAATCAACACCTTCCTCTTTCCTATATCCCTTAACAACCAGTCTAGCTTTATTTTTGATGACAACACTATTATCATCAAGCTTGTTCCTATAAATCCATTTTGTTCCAATGATGTTACGTCCATGTGGTTTGGGAACCAGCTTCCAGACATTGCATCTCTTGAACTGGTTCAGTTCTTCTTGTATAACCACAATCCAAAATGGATCTATATTGACATCTTCAAACTTCTTTGGTTTAACTTAGCATAGAAAGCTTTAATACATGGAAATGTTGAGGCTTCTGCTCCTTGTTGTAACTCCTTAGTTTGCATCTCATATGATTAGATCTCTGGGATGATTTCTCAAGTTTTTGACAACAGCTGGCATATTGTCCTCAGTATTTGAACTTCAATAACCGGATCCTGATCATCTTCATCAATGTTCAGTGCACTTGGACATTCTTCAAGAATGATCACACCATCACTTTCCTCCTATGTAGTAAGAGGAGTGTCATTGATGCTCAACTTATCTAACTTCAATTATGTACCCGCAGATATAGAGGAGCTTGGCAGCTCACTGTGAATCATGGAAGACTCATCAAATACTACATTGACATACTCTTATACAACTTGGTTCTTCAAGTTATAGACTCTATAGGCTTTATTGTGGTTGTTGTACCCAACAAAGATTCCGGTATAGGATTTGGCAGTAAACTTTATCAAGAAGGACTTCCTATTATTGAGCACAAAGAATTTGCTTTCAAAGATCTTGAGATAGGCAAGGTTTGGTTTTCTGCCTTTAATAATCTTAGAGGGAGTCTTCTTGTGATACTTGTTGATAGATGCTCTATTTAGGACATGCCAAACAGTATTTACTACCTCAGCCCAGAAGTATTTTGGGAGAGAAGTGTCACTGAGTAATGTCCTGCCAGCCTCTATGAGAGTCCTATTTTTCCTCTTTGTATCCCATTTTGCTGGGGTGTTCTTAGAGAAAAAAAAACTCCTGAAAAATATCTTGCTCTCCACAGAACTTTGTCATGACTTCAGACTGAAATTCAATACCTTGGTCACTCCAGATTTTGACCACAGAACTATCCTTTTCATTCTGAACTTGCCTAACAAAGGTCACAAAGATGTCAAGGGTTTCAGAATTTTTCTTAAGAAAGAATGACCAAGCAAATCTGGAATAGTCATCAACTATTAGATTTGTGTAGAGTTTCCAACCTAGCCTATGAATTGGTATAGGACCAAACAAGTACATATGCAAGAGGTATAAACACCTCTCAGAATCCTTGGCCCCAATGCTCTTAAAGGAGGCCTTTGTCCATTTTCCCTTTTTTCATACAGAGGAAATGCCATCTTTAGTGCATATCAGATTGGGTCCATTTCTGACTAGCACTTCATTGAAGAGCTTGCTGATTGCCTTGTAATTCAAGTGAGCAAGTCACTTGTGCCATTGCACATAATACGAGACTTTCTCATTTGTAACTAGACACACAGGAGAGTCTATACTTATATATAAGAAATTTAAACAGTAAATATTTCCACTCCTAGTGCCTGTCAAAATCGGCTCTTGGTCACTTGACCTTTTGATCAAACACTTATCCTTTTGAAAGGCAATGCCATAGCCAATATCACATAGTTAGCTTATGCTGATCAGATTGTTGCAATCCTTCCACATAAGCTACTTTTGTAATGGAGACTATGCCATTGGTAATCATACCGAGGCCTTTGGTAACTTTTCTGTCTAAACCGCCAAAAATAACTTTAGGTCCATACCTAACTGGAGTATAGTCCTTTAGATTTCTCCTCGTTCCAATCATATGTCTAGAACATCCACTGTCTAAGTACCATATTGGCATTCTATGGGTACTTTGACTTTCCTGCAATCACATATTAGTTTACCTTAGGAACCCAAAAGGGTTTGGGTCATTGGTTCATGTTAGCTTGAGAATGACTATGTGTACCTACTACATCCCTGACAGGAAGACTCAGCCTTACCCTTGGCACATATTGGTTATGCCGACAGTTTATGGCAAAGTAACCCACCTTGCCACATCACCAACACTCATGAATATTATATCCCCTCTTCTGAACAACCTTTGAATTATGCAAACTATAAACTTTTATCTATTGAGAGGGGAGAGCAGCAGCCTTCTTTATGTTTCTTTCAACAAGTATTTAACTGAAAGTAAGTCTGCTAGTAGGTATACTAGACTTATTCTGAGAAACACCAACATATGTCTTCTTTACAGCTGACAAAGTTTTGATGGCATCAGAAATAGGCAAGTGAGACTTACTAACTGACTTTCTCATAGTCTTTCAATTTACTAACAGAACACGAGGATTTGCCATAGACATGCCCTTGAGAGTAGGAGTTGGAGCACCAAACATAAATGGTCCATGATGGGCCATTTGGATTTCCTCATGGGGATCCTTCAGTGCACTCAATCCCATGCCCTTTCTTCTTCCATTGTAAGATACATTTGTATCCATACAAGAAGAGCAACCATTCTTGCAGTGACCATACATACTATCATGGTCATACCTATTAGAAGGGAGAATTACCTTCTGAAAGGTGGTCTGAGGCACAAATGGAGCCTTTCCTTTCCCTTTTGAATGTCCAACTATAGTATTCCACTTGAACCCTAAATCTCTCTTATCCTTTTGAGAGGTGAAGAAGTCAATTAGTGGAAACACTATTTTGGGCTTAGAAAACTCAGCCACTAACATCCTCTCTTTGAGGAGCTTCTCTTCAAGATCCTTGATGATATTGTTCTTCTAGATAATGGTGCCAATTTGGATGATTGAGATTGTCTTCAACTGATTAACTTCCCTCCTCATTTGAGCTAGCAAAGGAGCTAACTTATACTATAGGGATGTAGCTTGCAAAAGAGAGGCAATCTCCTCAACTTGTCTTTTGACAAGCTTCTTGCTCTTCTTCAGAGCATCCAAAATAGAACCATCATTGTCAATCAGTTGTTTGGCATCATCATCAGATTCTGATCCATCATCCCCAATGGAAGAATTGGATGCTTTGGAGTCTGAGCCAGACTCATAGAAAGAAGGAGAGTTGGGGAGAGAGTGTATCTCATCAGGAACTGAGTTGTCTTCATTGTCTTCAGTTAGGACCATGAGGCTGAACCCATCATACTCTTCAAAGTTACTATCAACAGAGGACAGTGGAACTCTTATGCCCGTTAGGGTAAATGGATGATTAACCTCCACTTTAATAGAAATGAGACCAATGGTTAACTTTTCTTCCTCTGATTCTGAAGACTCAGAATCACTATCTGACAAGTTGATTTTCTTCTTGGCCAAGAAGCTCTTTTTAGCCTTATTGTCCTTATAATGCTTCTTCTCATCAGATTTCTTATGCTCATTCCTCTTGATTGGATAGTCAGTAATGACATGTCTATTTCTGTTACAATAATAACAAATTATATTAGCCATAATATATTTGTTCTGCTTAGAATCATACCTTCCCCAGAGGGGTCTTTTTTGGACTTCTTTATGCTGGAATAAGGCTTTCTTGAGGTAGAGCTTAAAGAGCCCTTGTTCATCCACTGTATTCTCCTGCTCAAAATTTTCTTGAACTGTTTGGAGAACAAGGTCAATTCTCCATCTGACAGTTCAATGCCCGAGGAGCTGGGATTTGAACACCTTGACTCTGCAACTCTCCTTGGTGGAGAAGGTATTTTTTCTCCGCCCCTCCGTATTGTTTCAACTCTAAAGTCTAAAACCTTCTCTTTATTTAGAGTTTTGTTAATATTTACTTCATTCCTTCTGGAGTTCAGCTACATCTCATGAGAGAGAGCTTCCCAAATAGGTTTTGAGGTATTGTGTTGGCCAAGTTACCAACCTCTCGAATGGCATAGATCTTGATATCCCATTCCTTGTTGAGAGATCTCAAGAACTTGTCATTCAGCTCATATTTTTCTGAACTGACTGCCTTAGGTGATCATACTATTCATAATCATAAAGAACTTTTCATAGTAATCAACAATGGAATCTTTCTTGCCTTGCTTGAAGGCCTCATACTGCTGATTCAGGAGGGAGTTCATGTCATCCCTCACCTCCTCTATCCCTTCCATATACACTATCAGAGAATCCCACATCTCTTTAGCAGTTCTGTAATCGAACAAGTTCTGGAATGTGGAGTCATCCATGATACTAACAATAATGTTTTGAGCCCTTTTGTCCATAGTTGTAAGAATGACTTCATCCTTGGTCATCTCAGTGTATTTCTTGGGTGTGTTGATATTGACATCTATAACAGAGACCTTTATGGGAATGAAAGGTCCCTATTGAACAGTTATGAATATCATAGGGTCTGAGGCTTCTATAAATAGCCTTACCCTTTTATTCTAGATCCAAAAATTTTCCTTCCTATATATAGGAAGTTTAATAGAGATCAACTCCTTATGGTTCTCACCTGAACCCATGGAGATAATCTTCATCTATTCTTGGAGATCTATTCAGATTGTTAAGTCCTTAAATAATCTCCCTCTGATACCACTTGAAAGTCTTTGTTCAAGAGTAGATACACACCTTGGGGTGAATAGGTATGTTTTAAATTTTTTTGAATCTTTTGAATTGTGTGTTAGATTTAGTTATTTAACTTTCAAGGATCACAATAAAACACAAGAATTTATAGTGGTTCCCCTATCTAAGATATATCTACTTTCCCCCTTCACCTATCTAACAATCAGCTAGATTCGGCTAACTTCTCCTTTTACTCGGCTCCTTGAGCTTACACTTCAGATCCCTTAGGATCCTACACCTCAGAGGGAAACTCACTCCTACAACTCAGAGTATAACAACTCCTACATTAGGCTTAGCATCCCTACACTCAGAGATATATAGATATCCTTCCTCAGATCTACACAGAGATCCTACCTCAGGCACAAGCCTTACCTCAGATCCTAAATAAGATACTACAACTCAGATACTTAGCTCCTACACTCATCCATTATAACACAAGCTTATATCTCAGATCAAACAATGATCTTATAGATAGAGTAATGATTTGGTGATTGTTTGACTCCAGAGAAATTTTCCTCTTAGTAACCTTTCTGAACTGAGTAAACCCAATCCTATCTCCTTACAACTACAAGATTATTGATCTTTAGAGAAGTTCTGCTTGTGCTGAAAAGAACTATTGCAGAGCTCTGTTTTATCAAGCTTTAGTATATCAGTGTTGAAAGCAGTAGATTTGAAGATGAACACCAAATTTTCTTTGAGTGCTCTGCTACTCCACCTCTTACAGAAAATTAGATCTTCTGTTCTTACTGAAGAAAATTTAGAAATTATTTTTACTTCAATCAACAAGTAACTTTCTATATTCTATAATTCTTTTGTAAATCCGAGAGTGATGGATTCCAGAGCAGTCTTTTAATTTCTCTGTAAGGTCTGTTTATATTCCACTATCCAATGGCTCTTTGATTTGTATGGGCAAGTCAAAATAGAAACTCTAAAGTTACTTTAGCTTTAACTGCTGTTCAGAAAGTATTCGACGCCATTTGTCTTCTAGTGCGCACATCCCTCTTAATTTGAATTTTGATGATGTCAACATGCCTCAGCACTTGTGGACTTAATAGTTTTCACAGTCAATCTGCACAGGAATTGAGTGAGTTTTGTGGCTCAACACAAAAACACTTAATGGAAAATATTCTTCTTATGGCGTTAAGTAAGCCTTCATCTCTCAACGCTTTTGTATCAGATAGTTAAACTGATAAGGCATTGAGTGAACCCTTATCACTCAATGCATTTGTACGTGACAGAATTCTTCTAGTTGAAGACATTGAGTGAAGCTTCTTTACTCAATGCTTCTAAGCTTAGCAATTATCCCGACTTAATACGTTAAGTAAGCATTGTATACTCAATGCTTATGGACTTAGATAGATATTTTTTGAGTAGTCGTTGAGTGAACAACCTTCATACAATACTTTTTGACTTTACTAAATTATTGATAAGGTGTTTAGTGAGCCTTCTTCACTCAATATTTTTATACTTAGGCAGATTTCCTTTTGAGTAGGCGTTGAGTGAACAGCCTTCACTCAATGCTTCTGGTCTTTACTGAATTATTGATAGGGCATTGAGTGAGCCTTCTTCACTCAATGCTTCTATACTTAAATAAATTTCCTTTTGAGTAGGAGTTGAGTGAACATCCTTTAATCAACGCTTCTGTACTTAACCATATTTGAGTCCAGTACCACTGTGGCTTTGAGTGCCTGATCTTATTTCAAGTCTTTTAGGCCATATGGTGTTGAGTGAAGTGCACTCAATCCGCGCTTCTTGGCTTAGCCAGATTTTTTATTTTCAAGCATCCTTTCTTTAGTCCAAATGGTATTCTGACCCTGACAACCTGTCTAATCATGAAGCATTAGACAACCTGCATATATTGAACCAGACATATATCAATAGACCCAACAGAACTCCTGACCCAAGACTTTGAACAAAGTAACAAACCTTGAGCTGCAACATGGAGGTCCCACCACACACTTAAAAGATCTGAGAGAGATTCCCATCACGAACCAAAGCTGATCTTGGAACCTTGGAGGGCTCTAGAAACTAGGAAAAACAGACCAGAGGAGGTAGAAAGCCAAAGATCGATCCCTTTCAAAGGTGCCCTTAAGGGTCTATTTATAGTTTTTCTGACTTGTCCTGTCAATAGCGTAATCCTGCCTTTCAGAAAAATAATGAACAACCTAGATGAGTGTGCTAATTTCCATACTCCATTGTTTGGAGGAGTTATTAGTAGGTCAACTGGGGCATTCTGGTAAATATGCTACTAATCAAATGATCTCTGAGCCTACCACTCGCCTGGGGTGGCGAGTGCCTTAATAAGGCTAACATTCGCCATCACCTCGGGGTTGAAGGTGAGTGCAGTCCTAACTACCGCAGTTACCTCTCCCCTACTTGAGCCCTAGGGCGAGTGAAGACTTATAGGGCCCACTCTCCCTCCAGCCAAATGATGATTCAACCTTACACGAGTTGGGGAGTGCCATCCCCACTCTCCTGAACTAGCTCGCCTGAGCCTAGAATAGTTCTTTCTATCTTGATTATCTTTTTGGGAACCCACCTGGTGAATACGTGGTTGTACATCTACCTTCTTCTTTAGCAGGCTCACAATTATCTTGTTTGTCACCTCCACCCGCCCATTACTCCTAGGATGGTGGACCGATTCAAAACAATGATCTATGCCTAGTTGGCCACAGAAATTGATGAACTCTTCACTAACAAATTATGGTCCATTATCCGTGACTATTGCGAGATGCAGCCCTTGTCGACAGATGATCTCCCCCCCACACAAAGTTCTTAATTACTTGGGACGTCGCCTTGGCTAGTGCTTTCACTTCCAACCATTTTGAGAAGTAGTCGATCTTGACCAAGAGGAACTTTCTTTGCCCGCTGGCATAGGGAAATGGTCCTACCAGATCCATCCCCTAAATAGCAAAAGCCATAATGCCATGATGCTCTAGAGTCTTTGAGATGCTAAGAGCTGAAGTGGTGCGAATAGTTGGCACTTCTTCGTGAATTCCACCACATCCTTACTTATGATCAGCCAAAAGTACCCTTGTTGCAACACCCTCACTTCCAAAGTCCTACTCCAAGAGTGGCTGCCACACTCCCTAGAGTGGACCTTCTTCAGGATCTTTGGTACCTCATCTTCTGCTACACATCGCGCCAAAAGCCCTAAGACGGTCTACTAGTATAGAACTCCCTCAAGCAATAAGTAATAGGCCGACTTGTGCCTAAAACATTTTTTATCTACAACCCCTTACGAAAACTCTCCTGTTGTCTATTAGGTCACAAAGGGATCCATCCATGAAGAGAACCGGTAAATCTCCATCTGTTCCTCTTCTTCAATAGACAGACAGAACAAATCCGTCACAATCCCACTCACTCAAGGCCCGAACTTTGCTAATCGGTCTTCCAGGGTGTTATCCTACCATGATACGTGCTGAATAAAGAACATTATGAACATCCCAATGAGACCTTTTACCTTTGTCATGTATCACTAGAGCTTGGGTTCTCTTGTCTCAAACTTTCCCTTGACCTGGGAGGCCACTACCGTTGAGTCTGTCAATACCATTACATCCTGCACCCCCAACTCTCTGGCCAAACGGAGCCCTGCTATCACGGCCTCGTATTCCGCTTGATTATTTGTGATGGGGAAGTATATTTTTTAAAACAATGCTCTATCTTTGTCCCTTGGGGGATTACCAAGTCTACCCCCTCCTAAACAGTGCTTTCCTGATGCTCCATCCATAAGTACCTCCCAAGAGACCTGCTGGGGAGACCCAACCTCCTCAACCACGACCATATAGTCGGCTAGAAGGTTCGCCACTACCCGGACCTTCATTGACAGCTAGGGGACAAAGGTGATGTCGAACTCACTCAACTCTATAGACCACTTTGAAAGTCTTCTCGAGTGCTCCATCCCCTCAAAGATATTGCAGAGAGGGTGGTCGGTCACCACAAAGATCGAGTGTGCTTGGAAGTATGACATGAGTTTCCTGGTTGAGACAATCAGGGTGAATACCAGCTTCTTTAAAATTCGGTACCTTAGCTTTGCCTTCTTCAAGACCCTACTCGCATAGTAGATCATGAAAGTGAGGGATAGATCTACTTTACACTAGAGGGGGGGGGGGTGAATAGTGTAATTTTAAAAACTTCAATTTATTTTTATAGCGGATTTAAAGTATGTGATATATATAAATAAAGGAAAAATCAAAGCACACAAATTAAATGAATAAAAATCACAGACGACAGAAGGAAATTTATAGTGGTTCCCTAATAAATCTGGGTATGTCCACTCTTCTACCATTCTGGTAGGAATCCACTATCGGTTTTTGATCAGGTGCCCTGCCACCACAAGATCTATTTTCTAAGGGAGATCTATCAACCCTTTGAGCTTTTGACCAGGTGCCCAAAAACCAACTTATGTCTTTTGATCAGGTGATTTAGAAATCAATAGGTCAACTTTTGAAGGGAGTTATAACCCTGTACACAGTTTAGAAAGGTAAATTATGAGAAAATGATGAAGTTGTCTTCTCTTTCAACAGTCTCTAAGAAGACTAAGTGGATGATGCAAAAAAGCTCCCCCTGATTTTTGTAGAGATTGCGATCAGGAGAAGGAGACTTTTCTTCAGGGTGTAGGTCTTCAAGAGCAATATTTCTCTCCAATAGCAATTTTAGACTCATGTAAAATTTGATTATCTCTTAGAGAGTAGAAAGCTTGTTTCAAAAACTCTGTGTCTGTCTATGTTAATATATCTATCTGTCTGAATTTGTAAGCCATAATTTTTCTGAATATATTCTCTGAGAAGATTTCAAGCATTTGAATTTTGAAAACATTCCTTGAATAGATCTAGAGATTCTCTGAGAATTTGTAACGGTTGTATTCAAATATTTAGAGTAAAAACATTCCTTAACTGCCTTGCTGATTAAGTAAAATATTAACTCTGTGATCAATCCATATTTTAATGCAGTCAGGAATGGCTATATTCTATAAGAATATTTAGCATTAAATACCAGAGCATAATTGACTAAAATTAAGCTGTTAAAAATATCCTGCTTCTGAAAATAAAATCGTCTGAATACAGTAGAGAATTAGTCGAACTAAAAAAAACTTTCGTCGATCTGAGCTTGGAGTTTGTTGAACATGAATCTGTTATTCATGGAACTGAGCTTGGCTATCGTCGAGCTGAATCTGCAAAGCTGAGATTAGTGTTCGTCGAACGGAGCTCAGCTTTCGTCTAGCTAAACCTATAGGAAGAACTCTGAGTTCATCGAGCTGAGCTCGATGATCGTCTAGCTGAGCTCGACGATTGTCGAACTGTGCTCAGCTTTCGTCGAACTGATTCCTGCATTCATTGAACTTCTTTTATCTAGAGTTCTTCTGAAGTAGCAACCCTAAAAAGAATAAAATATGACCCTAGGATATACATGTTGGGTCAAACTAATGATCCTAACCAAGTGATAGTGATCCTAGCCCAAATAAGTAATAGTGTTCAACAATCTCCCCCTATTTGGGTGCGGATACTATCTACAAAACAACTCAAAGCAAAAATAATATATAGCAGAAAAAGAGTTTTCAGCAGATATAAGGTAAAGAGCTTTGAGAGTTCACATACAATAAACATAGTTTTAAAGAATATAAAATAATCAAAGACAAAGAGTCTTTCTTAGAATCATCAAAGGATGATTTAGTGAAGACCAGCTTCCTGTTGGGATCTGCAGCTTCCTGTTGACTAATCTTCAGATCTTGAGAGCCAATAATTTTCAAAGATGTAGTCCTAGGCACTACTTCCTCTGGATGTAAGCCCATGTATTTGTTCACATTGAATAAGTTTTTCTTAGCATACCTGTCAAGCTCTTTTTGTATGTAAGAAGACATAGTTGGAAGTATCCTTTCCTTCTGCTTTAGCTTTATTAATTTGAGATAGAGCAATAAGCTCATTGAACCTTGCCACTCTAAAGTTTGGGTCCAACTCTGGATCATAAGCTGGGGAAGGAGGCCTCTCTGGGCTTGGATGCTGCTGTTGCTGCTGTCTTCTTTGACTTGGATGCTGCTGGCTGCTGCTCTGAGATTCTGATCGTGAAGGTCTTTCTTTGTTATCCATAGAAGCTTTTGGATAATGAGAAGAAGGCTTTTGAGAATGAAGAACACTACCTGCTGCTCGTGTTATTGGAGGAGGAGCAGGTCCTCTCCTAGACCTTAGAGGTGAATTATATCTTTACATTTTCTTCATCCTTTTCTGCTCATTTTTGGAATATCTCATCCAATGTGGATGATCTGGAGTGAGAGTAATCCCATGCAGAATATAGTAGGGGATATCAGTAGTTGATGAAGGTTTAGGAGCATCCGTTGCTGGAGCCTTTTTTTTCAATTTTCTCTTTTTAGAACTTGAGTCCTCTGACTCATTAGATTCTTCATCATCAGATTCATCTTCAGGCAGATCATATAAATCATCAATCTGTTTAATTAACTCTGACTGACCAGGAATTGAAACTACTGGCAGTGCATTCACAATATCTGTATCAGTTTGTATCTGTACACTATCATCTTGTTCCATGTCTTCAAAAAGAATATCATCTAAAATAGGCATTGGGGATTCATCCCATGCATAAGTTGGAGGGGAAAAACTAGCTCTATAATGTCTATTATATTATCAGTTACTATAGTCTCAAGGACTTGATTATTACTCGTAGAAAAATCTTCAAGGCAGTTCCTTAGCTGTTCTAAAACTGAAAGATCAACTGGGGCAGTATAACATATTATAGCTTTAGAAAGTTCATGCTTAAAAACTGGAAAACCATTATGCAGAGTATCAAAATAAGAGAATAAAGACTGCAAGTTAACTGTGGGATGAATAAAGACATCACCAATAGTAACAACTTCTGCTTCTGCTGCTTCTACTGCTTCTGCTGAACTTATCATCTCTATATCTGAATCAAAAACTGCTTCTACTGCTAGGACTGGAATTGCAGAATATTTTTGAACTTCTTCATAAAGCATCTCCCCCTGCTTAGATCCAGTGAGATCTGAATCTAGGCCCCCAGAAGAAGGGACAAAGGAGGAAGAAGACAGCTAAGAGGATAGAGCAGAGATAGAAGCAGCAAGAGGAGCTATAGCTTCATTTATCAGCTTTTTGAGTGTGGGGATAATAAATTCAAGAATGTTAGTAGAAATAAAAGAAAAATCAACATACATAAACTCATTAGGATTCTGAGTAGATGTTGAAGGTTGATTAGAAGTAGAAGAAATGGAGGTAGAAGGGATGGAGCTGTTAGCACAGTTGGAGCGGAGATAGAATGTTTGTGGAATGGATGATGGAGGAATGACAGTAGGAGTGTCATCGGGAATGATTTCCTAGATTGGTGAGTGTTTTGGAGATATTTGAGATTGAGTTGAATGTTGTGGAGATGAATTCAATAGAGAGAAGTGAGGAGGAGATTAGAGTAGTGGAGATGTAGGTAGAGATAGATGAATTGGTGATTCTGGATGAATTGAAGTGGATGGAATATCTTCAGATGTAATAGGTGGTAGAGGAGACTGAGGAAGAGGGTCATCAATAGGTGGAGTTGATGATGGAAGTTGTTCAGATATAGAAGGTAGTGGAGAATGTTGTGGAGATGGTTGAGGAGAAGAAATAAGAGGAGCAGAAACTTCTGCTAGGGTTGGGTGAGAGGCTGGAGCAGCCCTTATGCCTTCAGAAGCTGTACTGGAAGAGGTAGCCCTGGAAGGCTTAGGGATAACCCTCTCCCATCTTCTAAATAAGGCAGAAGTAAGCCTTTTGGAAGCATTAATATGTGTGGTCTGTGTGTCAAGGAGTTCAGATCACTTAGCCTATAGGAAAATTCCTAGTACCCTACCATAACAGACATCCTTCTTATTAATTTTATTCTTAATTGAATCAAATAAAATTATTCCCCAGTTCACATATTTCTGAATAAACAAAGCACTCATCAATATGAACTGGTGCCTGGTGCCATAGTCATGTTCAGAGTGATTTCCTAACAGAACTTTTCCAACAATGTCGGCTAAGAATTTGTATTCAATAGAAAGGTTCTTTTTTAGGAGGTGGTTAGGGTTTCCCTGGTTATGTCCCATTCTATCTAGCATTTCATCAAATTCACTACTAGATATTTCTATGTCATCTTCACCATTGACAAAACCAAAAATTTCAGATAAGATATCAGGTGTTAGAGAAACCAGATTTCTTGCAACCGATCCAGTAACAGTTGTGGGGTCTTGAATCCTTGCAGTATGGACCCATTCCTTGATTTCCAAGATGGGGAGTTTGATTCTTATAGACATAAAATTCTACAGATGTTGTGCCTCAAACAGTTGCAATATATCCTAGAAAATCTAATCTGAATGGCTGAAGGAGCCGATGTCTATGTCAAAACCTGCATCAAATTTCATTCTAGAGAGAACAACCTGTGCCACCGCCATTTTCCTGCAAAACCGACAAGATCAAGCGCAAGAGACGGGAAATGGAGAAAGCGCGGGAAAGAGTTCGATGAAAACCTAATTATCAATTTTCAGAAGTCGAAAAGACGAACTCTGTCCGACGAAAAACAAAACATCAAACTCTTGTTCGACGAAAATTCTCAAAGGAAATACATTTCGTCGATCTCCGGTCGACGAAAGTTTTGTGAAAGAAATATATTTCATCGAGCTCTGTTCGACGAAAAGTACTTGAAACTTATTCGTCGAAATCTGTTCGACGACAATTTTTAAAAGAAGGTTCATCGATCTCCGTTCGACGATCGATTCACGAAAAGATCACAGTTCTTTGAGCTCCGTTCGATGAAAGGTGTGCAATTCGTCGATCTCAGAAACAAAAATAAAATTAATGATTCTCCATTTATCATACCTAGCTGATTTAGGAAGAAGATATGTTTCTTTTCATCTAAGGATTTAGTTAAAATATCTGCCCTTTGTAAATTAGTAGAAATGAAGACAAGATTAATTTTATTTTTGTTTACATTATCTCTAAGAAAGTGATGTCTTATTTCTATATGCTTAGTACTACTATGATGGACTGGATTTTGTACAATTGATATTGCACTAGTATTATCACAAAATATTGTTGAATTATTTAATTTGTATCCATAATCCAGTAGCTGATTTTGAATCCACAAAATCTGTGAACAACAACTACCAGCTAGATTGTATTCAGCTTCAGCAGTTGAAGTAGACACAAAAGTTTTCTTCTTGCAAAACCATGACACAAGCCTATCACCAAGAAACTTACAAGTTTTTAATGTGCTTTTACTGTCAATTCTATATGCAGCATAGTCAACATTTGAGAATCAAGTTAATTCAAATTCTGACTCTATTGGATACCAGAGTCCTAGATTAGGGCAACCCTTTATATATCTCAAAATCCTTTTAGCTAAAATTAGATGATATTCTTTAGGATTTACTTGAAACCTAGCACAAATACATATAACAAACATTATGTCTGGTCTACTAGCTATTAGTATAGTAAGGACCCAATGATAGTCCTATTTATTTTCTGATCAACAGGTTTTCCCTGTTCATCATTATCAACAACATTGGAGGGTATGGGCATTTTCATAGCTGAGACATCTGACATCCCAAATCTTTTAATTAGCTCTTTAGCATATTTAGATTGGGATATAAATATACCATCAGGAGTTTGCTTCACTTATAAACCAAGGAAGTAGGATAGCTTACCCATGCTAGTCATTTCAAAATTAGAATGCATTAGGTCAGAAAACCTTTTGCATAGTTTGGAATTAGTAGAACAAAATATTATGTCATCTACATATATTTGAACTAGTAAAATTTTAGATTTATGATGTCTAAAGAATAATATTCTATCTACTATGCCCCTACTAAATTTATTTTCTAAAAGAAAATTAGCAAGAGTTTCATACCAAGCTCTTGGAGCTTGTTTAAGACCATAAAGAGCTTTGTTAAGTCTAAAAACATAAGACGAGTGAGTTGGAGAGATAAAACTTATTCTTTGAGCTCTCCATTTAGAAAGACACTCTTCACATCCATCTGATATACTGTGAACTTCTTGAATGCAATAGGAGCAAATGTCTGGTCATAGTCCATGCCTTCCTCCTGTGAATATCCTTGAGCTACCAATCTTGTTTTATTTATTACTATGATTCCTTGAGCATCCAACTTATTCCTAAAGAGCCACTTGGTTCCAATGATTGGATAATCTTTGGGTCTTGGAACTAAGTCCCAAAGTCTACATCTCTCAAACTGATTGAGTTCCTCTTGCATAGTAATGATCCAGTGGGGATCTTGTTCTGCATCTTTGATGGATTGAGGTTCAATATAAGAAATAAAACAAGCATGAATCTAATCTTGATTCAATTAATGCCTTGTTTGAACACTAGTTGATCTGTCTCCAATCACTTGAGATCTAGGGTGCTCTCTACGTATGATAAGATCAACAGGCAGAGTTGGTTGTTCAACTATTTGTGGTGCTAATTACTCTGGTGGAATTTCATTATCCACAATATTTTCAGCATAAATTTCTGAACTTTTTTCATCACTATCATCATCAGCAATCTGTTGAGAAGGATGTACTGTATTCTCTTGTGTTAGGATTAATTCATCCAATTTCTCACACAGATTTGGTACCTGAAAAGATTCTATGGTAAAGATATTTCTCTCCTTGTAAAACATAATAGTCTCATCAAAAGAAACATGAACAGACTCTTCCATTTCAAGGGTAGATTTATTAAAGACCCTATAAGCCCTGCTGACCTGAGAATATCTAAGGAAAATTCCTTCTGGAGCTTTGACTTCAAATTTTCTTAGATGTTTCTTATTATTATTATGAATGTAACACTCGCAACCAAAAAGTTTAAAATAATTACTTTAGGTTTCTTTGATTTAAGTAATTCATAGGGAGTCTTACCCTTAAGTTAATGTATTAGACTCCTGTTAAGAACATAGTTCGCTGTGCAAACTTCCTCTTCCCAAAAAGATAGGGGCAAGTTAGCTTCTGCAAGTAATGTCCCAGCAGATTCAATTAGAGTTCTGTTTTTTTCCTTTCAGCCACCCTATTTTGTTGAGGAGTTCTAGGAGATGAAAAATAATGCCTGATACCTTCCTTCTCACAGAATTCTTGCATCAGAAGAAATTCAAACTCAGTGCCATAATCACTTCTAATCAATGTAATCTGAGTAGAGTACTCAATCTTGATTCTCTTAAGAAAATATGTAAAAACTTTAAAGTTATCTGACTTGTTCTCAGAAAGAATACCCAAGTGAATCTAAAGAAATCATCTACAATAACTAAGGTATATGACTTTCCTCCCAAACTTTCAGCAATAGGTCCAAAAAGGTCCATATGAAGCAAATACAAAATCCCGAGTGAATCACTTTTAGAAATATATTTAAAACTATTTTTAGTTTGCTTGCCTAATTGACAAGCCCTGCAGAGTCCTTCCTTCTTGTAAGAACCAAAAGTTAGTCCTCTAACAAGGTTGTCCTTAGATAGTTTTGCAATACTCCTAAGGTTTACATGACCTAATATTTTATGCCATAAATCATTTGTTTTATTAATTTGATTCAACATGCAAATTTTTTGAATTAGCAGAATTAAAATTAACTAAGTAAATGTTACCTTGTCTAATTCCAGTTAAAATAATTTTGTTTTTATCTGAAGTAATAAAACATGATGGCTTATTAAAAGATACCTTATAACCTTCATCACATAACTGACTTATGGATATAAGGTTATGCTTGAGACCATTCACATAAGCTACCTTCCTGAAGATAACTACTCCAACTTTGACATTTCCATAACCTTTTGTTTGTCCATAGTTGGAGTCTCCAAAGATTACTTTAGGTCCAAGCTTAGCTTTAAAATCTTTTAGATTTTCTTTGCATCCTGTCATATGTTTTGAGCAACCACTATCCAGATACCATTGTTCTTTTGTGGTAGGATAGTTCTTTCCCTGCATGAAACGAATTAGATGTTTTTGACCCAGGTTACCTTGGGTCCTACTTTCTTGATATAATAAGTAGAAATAAAAGAATATTCAGGTTGGTCTTTATAGCCCAGTTGATGATATCTTATAGGAGGAATTATCCACTGAGTAAAAGGATTCTTAAAATTCTGTGTTTGATTATATTGTTGAAAATTAACAAAATTTTTGTTATAAAAATTTGGGTTCGACGAATTAGAATTATTTCATCGAGCTTCGTTTGATGAATAGTACTGATTTCATCGAGCTCAGTTCACAGAATGATAGTATTCATTTTATACGTTCCATGTTTGTCGATCTCTATTCGACGAATCATATTGATTTCGTCGAGCACCAACTGTTGAGTAGTTATACCCAAATTCTGGGTTCAGAGTTCACCGATTGTCGTTCGATGAATAATACTGATTTCGTCGATCTTGGTTCGACGAATTTTGTTGAACATAATTTTAATGAAAATTTTTAGTTTGTTTAGGCTTGTTATTTTGTGAAACCTCAACAACTTTTTATAAATTTTCTAATTTCTCTTTTCCTTTTTTAGAGATAAATTTAATAGGTTTGGTTAAAATATTTTTCTTTACAAGATGAGGTTGACTTGATGAAGCTCCCAAGCCTAGTTTGTCATTCAGCTTGACATTGGCTGTGCTTGTGATATTCATCAGTTTGATGCTTCTCCCATTAATAGATTTTTCAAACTTCTTTGCCTTAGATAATTTATTTTCTAATAAAGCTATTTGTTCCTTAAGAATTTTTAAGTCTTCCTTAAGTTTAGTATTTTCAGAAGACAAGTTGTTCATTGCAATTAGTTTATCTCTGAGAAGTTTTATTTTCTTCTTAGATTTTATTAAGTCATTATATAATAATTTAAAATCTGTTTTAAATTGATCTGAAGTAAAATCAAATGAGGAGATTACATGATCTTCAGATTCGGATTCAGCCTCAGAATTGCTGCATGATGCATTGATTGTCATCAAGCAGACTTCCTTTGTAACACCCATATCCGTCACATGACATATAGCAGTAGGTCCGACCGGGGCCCAACGCCATATACTACAGACAGACCAAAGGGTTACAGAATGAAACCATTCAAACAATACGTCCTACACAGAGCACAATCTAGCGGTAGT
Organism: Platanthera zijinensis; assembly: GCA_039513925.1. Taxonomy (NCBI): domain Eukaryota; kingdom Viridiplantae; phylum Streptophyta; class Magnoliopsida; order Asparagales; family Orchidaceae; genus Platanthera; species Platanthera zijinensis. The sequence continues at coordinate 184,971,181 of CM077088.1, read as the reverse complement.
ATCTTAAAGGTTACAAAGCAAAGAACCCAAACAAAGCATGAATGACCACTAAACCCAAAGTAGGAATGACAGTACAAATACACCAAATAGTTGGCCTTATGGCCTTACAAGAGTTTACTTAAATAATAAGTGTCTTCCAAACATCGGCATGCAGGCCGGTAAAAATTGAGAATAAAAAGTAAATGTTCGCTTGGGCCTTCATGGGATGGCTCATCAACAAAGGCTTCAGCCCGCTACTTGCCACTAGGCTCCGCAACACCTGCAATCAACAATCCACCGCAGTAGTGGCAAACAAAAGCAACGGTCAGCTAAAGCTGACCAAATTATAACGACCCCACCCCTTGCTTGGGGTGGCGGTGTTCCTTCCCTTCATTTTAGTAGCATAGCCAAACAATATAGTGAAAGTACATTATAAACACACTTCATATCACAAGCCGTGTCAGCCCAGGAAAAGTGATTCTAGGGCAATTCTTGGTCGTCCAATTCCTTCTATTTGGATCCTGTGGTCCAAGCCTATTCCTGCAGTGATAAGACCGTGGAATGAGATGGCTTTCTCATTTGGTCTAAGATAACTCTCTTTCTAAGCAAGAGAGAAGGGAGAGCTTGGAGGAGGAAGAAGAAGAGGATTCCGGCCATCGGTGGAGCTTCAAAGGTCCGACTCGAGATCCGAGGCCAGCGTTGTGGAGGCAAGGCCATCGCAGTGATTACAATCCAGCTAGTTTCTCCATGTCTCCAAAGAGATCATCAAGGGTAACGATCTCCTTCTTGGACAAGTGAAGTCCTACTTTATGCATGTGCATGAGATCCTCCCCCAAGAGGTGGAAAGCATAAGCAATTCCAGCGGATCGTAAAATCTATTGATCTTTGTCTCCTCGGGTTCGAATACAAACTTTGCATGTTGTCATAACTCAATAAATGCATGAAAGTACTCCTCGACCGTATGTGGTCCTTAGGTCACACACATATTCAACGGCGGGATCGATGCTCCATCCCTTGCCACCTGCTCATGGTGGGCCTTGATCATCACAAAAACCACCTCCGCGATCAACCAGACTGTCTATACCGAAGGAGGAGGTGTGGGCACCTCAGCTGGTTCCGCACTCTCATCCGAACGCTGGGGTTCAGATTGCCCAGTCCCACTTCTTGTCACCTATACGTGAGAAAGACATTGTTAACGTCCATTCCCAAATGGAAAACATATCGAATATACACACTCACATTCCTAGTGGACATTCTTGAGTTCAATTATGTGATCCCTACCATAACCCGAAGCTCTGATACCACTTTGTAATGCCTCCATCCGTCACATGGAATATAAAAGAGGGTCCGACCGGGGCCCCACGCCATATTTCACAGACAAACGACGTAATTACTTATGAATATCAAAAATCTTTCTATTCGCATCCTAACTCAGAGCATTCTAGCCGAAGATTATTACTTGCAAGAACTCAATCAACGAATGTCCACTACACATCTATAAATAGCACATTTATATACAACACCAGGAATGTTTACAACTCAACCGCTCACGGCCTTAAGGCCTTACATTTTTCTCTTACAAAAGATGGTTTCATATATCGGAACGCAGGCCGGCCACACATGAAGTCCAATACTTCGCACGACCTTCAAGGGCCTACAAACAGCAGTAGCAAGGGCTTCAGCCCGCTCAATCCATTTCAGCATAACCAAGGGCAGCACCTGCATATGGACGTCCACCCCATGGGTGATAAACAAAGCAACGATCAGCATTCAGCTCACCAATTATAACGACCCTACCCCTTACCCGGGGTAGTGGTTCCTTCCCTGCAAGCATTGCAAACACAATATATATATCACAACAAGTGCACTCAGGCACAACAACAACACCCACGCCGGCCTTCATGCTAGACGCTCCGTGCACTCATGGCACGCTTATGGTGTATTGGATCATCCTTTGTACACCACCGATTAGAGGTTCTTAACTTGTTGGCGATGGAGCATAGTCTACTACAACGCGCAGACTGGAGACCCTCTCACCCATCCCGTTCAGAGGTGGTAACCTCACGATAACACTTGAGCATTTCAAATCGATGAGCCATTCTGGTCTTCTAATCGATCTCTCATTATGCGCTCCGACGTGGCTGGATCCATCCTTTTCTCGGATGGACATAACGCAGGAACAGGTCAGCGTTTTCCCATTGCCCAACTCGTTAATAACGTAGATCTTGATGCAGGTTGGCTTTCCCTTTCCTGTCCATACAACCATCAGAGCTCACGGATCTCTCACAGGAGTTCACAACTCCATTAACACCCAAGCTCTTAGGAGCACACCGCTCAATAAATCACATGCTCTGGCTCTCAAGGCCACAACACATTCAGCTCATGTAGAGCATACAACACAAGAAGCTCACAAGCATCTTCACAACCTCCGTAACCTTCTCGTTACATACTTAGAGTATTCTCCGGTTCGCAATATAAACATCACCAATCCAGACTAACGGTCTAGATGGGCTTCACACAATATGCCTATTCCGTACTACTCATTTTCGGATCTAAATGCAGGCTCAACCGCTGGAATCGCTTACGCTTTCCACCTCTTGGTCGAGGATCCCATGCACATGCATAAAGTAGGACTTCACTTGTCCAAGAAGGAGATCGTTACCCTTGACGATCACTTCAGAGCTATGGAGAAACTAGCCAGATGTTAATCACCGCGACGGCCTTGCCTCCACAACGCTAGCCTCAGATCTCAAGTTAGACCGTTGAAGCTCCACCGACTGCTGGAATCCTCTTCTTTTTCCTCCTCCAAGCTCACCCTTCTCTCTTGCATAGAAAGAGAGTGATCTTAGAACAAATGAGAAATCCATCTCATTCCATGGTCTTATCACTGCAGGAATAAGCTTGAACCACATGATCCAAATAGAAGGAATTGGACGGCTAAGATTTGCCCTGGAATCACTTTTCCTGGGCTGATACGGCTTGTGACATGCCCGTGTCATAGGCCGTGTTCCCCTAAGCAGCACAGAACTGACTCACTCCAGACATGAAAACGGGTTAAGACACACCCATGTCAAGCCCTGACACGCCTGTGTCAGGAAGTACATGCTCATGTTGATGGGCGTGTTCCTCACTCAACACAGTACCAGCTCTCCCGAGAAGCACACGGCTAAGGCACACGCCTGTGTTCTTGGCTGTGTGCCGAACACGCCCCTATGACATGCCCGTGTCACAGGCCGTGTTCTACACTCAATGCCTCAACGCCACTCAGCGCTACTCAACGCTATGGAAACCGAGCAGGACACGCCCGTGTCCTAGGCCATGTCTCCTCTGAACGCCCGCCGACTTAGTGTTCATCGAGCTCTCACGACACAGCCGAGTACCCAGAGCTGGATACGCCCTGGGACACGCCCGTGTCCCAGGCCGTGTCAACCAGGCTGAAATCGAAATTAACATTTGGGGTGTTACACTTGACCATAGGTGTAGGTACGGACGACCAAACACCCCGTGCTCTCAGGGCACTTACTCAGTGAACCCGGTCTGAACCCAACTCGTTCCGCAGTCCACCACCGCCCCCAGGATGGCAAACAACATGAGCATTAATGTCCTTTCAGCCAAAGCCTAGACTCGCTCTCCAAGCTAACGGTCAGTCCCATGTACCTTAGGTCGCCTTAACCAAACCACTTAGAGTGGGTAAGGTTCCACCAGCCCGTTACTCACCTCACCACGGTCATTTAGCCATCAGCGCGGGTCAAGCTTCACTGAATCCCAATGTATCGATCATACAACAGTGCATAGCTCGACTATGTACAAGGTTGGCTCCCAGGCCACCAAAAGGGCAGTACTTCCCTTCTGCACAGATTTCTGGGTGCACCTTGGAGTTAATCCCCAAGGCTCCAGATGACTAGTTTTAGTCATCATTTTTTGGGTTAGTTTAGTTTAAATTCTCCTAGGGTTAAGTATTATTTTTATATTTTATGTATGCTATGTTTTAATATATTTTTTTTGATAATATGTTTTAATATTTTATTTTATGTTTGTTTGTTATGTTGTATTGTGTGTTATGTTTGTTTGTTTGTTATGCTTTTATTATTTTAGTTTTATGTTTTGTTATTTTATGTTTTTGTTATTTGTTATTTTATGTTTTTGTTACTTTATGATAATTTATGTTTGTTATGTTATATAACTAATATTACGTTCTATTTTATTTGTTTGTAGGTGCAGCCCAAGCACAAGTCCAGCCCACATGCAAGTAGCCCGACCCTATTCAAGTCAGCCCGAGCCATGATGATTGTGCAGCCCCCCTCCTTGGTCAAACCTGAGCTCAAGTCACAACACCATGCAGCCCGAGCCAAGATGTTGATGCAGCCAGGCCCTCTATGGTGCAGCCCAAGCCTCCTTCAAGTCGATCCCGAGCAGCCCACACAACCCGAGCCCATGAAGCAGTCCACACCATGCAGCCCGAGCCCTCCATAGTGCAGCTAGCCCACTTCACTCATCAAGCCCAAAACCGTAAAACAACATCCACCCATTCATGCATGGCTCTCCACATATTTCGGCCCATTAGAGGCCTTTGCTTTGCATGTATGCACCTCTCCATTCATGCATGGCCGACCACTCCTCTTCTCTCTCTTCTTTATTTCTCATTCACCCCTCTTTCCCCCTCTCTCATTCTCATTTAAACCCATCCATCCCCCCTCTTATATTTATTTTGTTCCTTTTTATTTTCCAAAATGAAAATGCATGCATTTAGCCTCTTCTCTCTCCCCCATTAAATCTCATTAATGCACTTCCCCGTTCATGCATGGCCAGCCCCCCTTTGTGCCCTTTCATCTCCACTTCCCTCTAGAACCTTCCCCCTGATCTATAAAAGGACCCTTAGCCTCAAGCATTTGTAAGGTTGGACATTGGAGAGAAAGTATAGTTCTAGTGCAAGAGAGTTTCCTTTTTCTTTGATTATTGTTGTTGAGTTTTTCTTTTCATTATTGTAGTCTCTTTCTTAGTAGTATAATATTGTCTTTTTATTATTATTGTGTACCTCTTTTTATTTATCAATGAAAATGAATTTCTTTTATCTTATTGTGATTTCATTCTTAAATATGCATAGATAATTTTCCTTTAGCATTCGATCGTGAGGATCCATGAAATGAGATGAGATTTCCTTTTACTTCTTAGTTTTATTTTTGCTAAATTACTCTCGATCCTTCTTTGATTTTTCTCGTGTCGACTCCATATTTCAGGTATACGGTAGTAGGCCATTTGATCGCATTTCATAGTAGTCGAGAGACTCGTTGATTTGAAAGATCACTCATAGAAGGAAGGATTTGCACGCAATCCTAGAGATAGGACGACGTAAATCCTCCGGATTGGAGTCAAATCTAATAGTGTGGGTCACTTCGATAATGCAACTTTAGGCCTTTTTGATTTGCAAAGAGATTTCGGTCAAAACGTCTATAAGTTAGGAGATTTAATGCTCTAGCGAGATTATTTCTTATTTTCGGATCCGCCACGGTCGAGTTTGATTTGCAATTATAATACTATTTTTTTATCCTTCTTATCTCTTTTCATGGTGAATCATTAATCGAATGCTATCTTTTTATCTGAAGTTTTCGTCTTATTATTATCTTTAGTTTAAATTAAAAATTCTCAAAACACCCATCAAGCTTACGGTAGGATAATAGTAGTAGCATGAGTAATAGTAATTGACAACCCCGAGTTTTAATATGACCTTGGTACTACAATTCGATAGGTACACCTGCCTGTTCGAGTTGATAGTCATTTAATCCACCAGCTTCCTACTGCAATCTACCATGTAGAAAACCCGAAAACATACGACACAGAGTCTTCTCCGGCAATCCATGCATAATGAAAACATCACCGATCCAGACAAACTTGTCCGGGTGGGCTTCAAACACCATGCCCATTTCCGTACTTCGATTCCAGACTCTATATGCAAAACTACGGGGACTATTCATGTCCACCTGAAGGAATTCCTCGCACTCACCGCGCACTTGCGAGAGCGGATTTCCAATGCAAAAAGGAAAGAGGACTTCACATGTCCAAGAAGAGAATCATTACCCTAGCGGTTCGCTTTGGTGCCATGAAGAAGAGAAGAAACTAGACGGATGAAATGCACCGTAACGGCCTTGACTCCGCGGATCTAGACTCGGCTCGAGATTTGGGGCTCCGAAGCTTCACCGGCGGTCGAATTCCTCCTTCTTCTTCTTCCTTGCTCTCCCCTCTCTCTAACTCTTTATAAAGAGAATGGACAAAGGAAAAATGAGGAATAAACCCTACATTCCCGAACTTAACATACCAGGGAGGATTCCATGCCGTCAGATCATTTCCAAAAAGAACGAACGGACTTGATTAGCCCTTAAAAGAATTTCCTGGGGCCGAACATGGCTTATCACACTCCTGTGTCATAGGACGTGTCTCACGATCTGAACACGATGGTCAAACACAGAGCAGGACACAACATCTGACACGGCATGGGACACGCTCGTGTCAACCGTGGACATGCCCATGTCATAGGCCGTGTGCTTCAATCGATGCTGAAATCGTTGCGTCCCGAATAGGACATGGCCATGTGACACGCCCAGTCACAGGCCGTGTGCTAGACACGGCTTTGGACACGCCCGTGTCCCAGGCCATGTATCTCAGTCGACACAGCCCGACAAAACACAGAGAAGGAAACGTCTCTTGACACGCCCGTGTCATAGGTCGTGTACCCCCCTTCGAGGATCGTCGAATGCATTTCGTCGACCACACAGAAAATTTGTCAAACTTAAGCACGACACGACCCTGGACATGCCCGTGTCACAGGCCGTGTAAACCTAAAAAGGCACCAGCTTGGCCTTAAAATGCTATCCGTTCCTCTTTTTAGTTTTGCGGCGTTACAATTCTCCCCCCTAAAAAGAATTTTGACCCGAAATTTATAGAATGGAAAAGTGCACAAAATTAAATTGTACCTGAGCGAAAAGCTCGAGATACTCCTCAAGCATGGTATGCTCTCGCTCCCACGATAGCTCCTCCAGACCGTAGTTGTCCCAACGTACTTTGCCCATCCTGATGTCTTTGTTACGAAGTTTCTTGACTTCAAAGTCCTCAATGCGAACGGGCTTGACCTTCGTCGTCAACCCATTATCAACAGGTACTTGATCGACCGCAATCACATGTGAAGGCTCTTCCACCGCCTTCCTCAACACCGATATATGGAATACGTCGTGTAGACCAATCATTTCCACTGATAGATTCAGTCGATAAGCTGCTTCACAAGTTCGCTCTAGTATCTCAAACGGCCCAAGGTACCTCGGACTCAGCTTCTTCAAGCGTCGTACCCGTGAGACACCCTTGACCGACTTAATTTTCAAATATACCCAATCACTAACAGTGAACTCAATGTTCCTATGCTTAGCATTATAGTATTTAGCTTGCCTGTCCTAGGCAATCAACAATCATTCTCGTACTGTTCGTACCAACGAAGTGGCGTCTTCCACTTCTTGTCATTTGTACAGCTTCGACTCACCCGCCTCCAATCATGAGAATAGCGTGCGATATTTTCTACTGTAGAAGGCCTCGAATGGTGCCATTTGAATACTCGCCTGGTAGCTATTGTTATAAGCAAACTCCAACATGTACATGTTATTTTCCCACCACTTGTCGAAATCCAGGACGCACATGCGAAGCATATCCTCCATCGTCCTGTTGACCCTCCTGGTCTGACCATCCGTCTGTGGGTGAAAGGTCGTGTTGAAAAATAGATTGGTTCCCAACAATTGATGCACTAAACTCCAGTCGTTGGATGTGAAGCGCCCATCACGGTCACTCACGATGCTACGGGGTACACCGTGCAGTCGAACAATGTTGTCTATGTAAAGTTTTGCCAGTTTATCCACAAAATCATACTTCCTATTCGGAATGAAGTGCGACACCTTTGTCAATCTATCTACGATCACCCAGATATCATCGTTTCCCTTCTGCGGCCTTGACAACCTATGCACGAAATCCATTGAAATATCATCAAACTTCCACTCCGGGATAGGTAAGGACTTCAAGAAATCTCCAGGCTTTTGGCACTCTGCCTTCACTAAGGCGCACATTTGACACTTCGCCACATAAAGTGCTACATCCTTTTTAAGTCCTGGCCACCAGAACAACTTTTTTATATCTCTAAACATCTTTGTGCTCCCCGGTGAATCAAGTACTTGGTATGATGAGCCTCATTCATCAATTCCTCACGTAGTTTACCCACACTAGGGAAACACAGACGACTGTCCCTCCATAACAGTCCTTAGCAATAAATTGGGAATTTGACCCATCCAAAGCCTCATCCATGATCTGCTTCATGCTGTTATCCCCATCCAGAGCTTGCTGAATCCTATCAGCAAGGTCATACTGCACCTCTGTCCAGTTCAACTGTGCCTCTACACTAGTCTGCTTGTCAACACAAGAGATCTCTAATACCTCTAAATCACGAACTAAACACTTATCATGTATCGACAACAAGTTAGCCTGTGCGGGTGCCCTGCGACTCAATGCATCCGCCACCGCATTACCTTTCCCGGGTACAAAATGTATCTTGAAGGTGTTGTCACCCAGGTACTCCATCCACCTCCGCTGTCGCACGTTTATGTCCTTTTGATCCAACAAGTACTTCAGGCTCTTGTGATCGGTATAGATATCTACCTTCACACCGTACAGGTAATGCTTCCACAGCTTTAGGGTAAATAATACGCCCCGTAACTCCAAGTCATGGACCGGATAATTCCTCTTGTGTACCTACAGCTGACGCGAGCAATATGCTATTACTCTCCCATACTGTAGTAGAACACAACCTAAGCCACTGCTCGAAGCATCACTGTAAATCTAAATCCTTTAGTCCTACTCGGCGAACATAGAATAGGCGCCGTGGTCAACCGACTTTTCAGTTCTTCGAAAGCTTGCACGCACTCCAGCGACCACACAAACTTTTGATCTTTCCTCATCAAAGTTGTGAGGGGTAATACTATTCGTGAGAAGTTCTCTACGAAGCACTTGTAGTAGCCGGCAAGTCCCAGGAAACTCTGGACTTCTGTCACTGTAGATAACACAGGCCACTCCTGTATCACAACTATCTTCGCCGGATCTACTGCAATCCCTTCTCTATTAACTATATGACCAGGGAATACCACCGAGGATAACCATAATTCACATTTGGAGAATTTGGCATATAGTTGATTCCTCCTCAATGTCTCCAACACTAAATGATGATGCTTGAAATGATCCTCCTCGCACTGCGAGTACTCCAATATATCATCGATAAAGACTATCACGAAGTGGTCCAGGTACTCTCTGAACATTCTGTTCATCAGATCCATAAACACGGATGGCGCATTAATTAGCCCAAACGACATGACGGTGAACTCATAATGCCCATACCGCATGCTGAAAGCTGTCTTGGGGATGCCACTTTCTCTTATCCTCAACTGATAGTATCCAGATTTAAGATCTAATTTCGTGTACACCCTTGACCCAACTAAATGATCGAACAGATCATCAATCCTTGGGATCGGATACTTATTCTTTTCTGTTAGCTTATTCAGCTCTCAGTAATCAATGCAGAGTCGCAAGCTTCCGTCCTTCTTCTTAACAAAAAGGACCGGTGCACTCCAAGGCGACGAACTTGGACACAAACCCCTATTCCAACAACTCTTGAAGTTGAACTTTCAGTTCCGCCGTCTCCTTAGTCCTTAAAAGATATGGAAAGCGTGACACAGGTTTTGCACCTGACACCAGCTCCATGGTGAAGTCGATCTCTCGTTGAGGTGGGGCTCAAGGGAGATCGTCAGGGAACACATCAGGATACTCCGATAAAACTGGGATACTGTCCATACTAGGATTAGGCTTCAAAGCCTCCACTAATGTGAAAAATAGCTCTGCACCAGCACGAACTTCCTTAACCACCTGAAGAGCAGACATCAAAGTCTTGCTTGACCCATTCAGGCCCGCAAATGTCATCTCACGATCAGTTCCCAATTTGACCTCCTTGCGGATGCAATCAATGTATGCCCGCTGCTCCGAGTGGCAGTCCATTCCAGAGATCACATTGAACTCCTCTATCGGCAATAACGACGCTTGCAAGTCAAACTCTTGACTCCCAATCCGTATATTTACACAATAAACTCTATCCGCGTACATTGAGCACCCATTAGGTAACAACACATCCAATCTGTCCATTGCCATCGAAGAAGGCACTCCGATACGTGATACAAATCCTTCGGACAAAAAGGAATACGAAGCTCCCGTATCGAATAGTGCTCTCGCCGGATACTCGAAAATCAAAACAAAGCCTAACATAACCAGTAATAAGCTAACATGCGCAAGGAAATCAAGTATTTAAAGCTAAACTGCTATAAATAAAACCATACTTGTCACAACGTCAGCCTGCTTCATGGCCTCCTGCTGGCCCAGGTTGTACACTCTAGGTTGGGCTGGGACATAATGTGATGTTGTTGACTCCACTGCCTTGCCCTTCTCCTCATAAGTGGCTCCAGGCTTCTTCTCGGACTTTGGACGTCCGCTCTAACAATCTCAGGCAAAGTGCCCCGGTTTCCCACAGTTATAGCATGCGCCCGGGGTTCGGCCTGTAGTTGCCCCAGAAGCACCAGAAGAAGGGGCTGGACCCAAAGTCCTAGCCTTCTTATACCCCTTATGGAAACAAGACCTTGAGGAAGTCAGCACCTCGAACTCTGTCTTCTTTCCACTGGAGTCCTTCTTCGCTTGAACACTCTTCAGATCTTTCTCCAACGATCGGGCCGTATTTACCAGGGTTACGAAGCCCTGCGTCATAGGCCCCGAGAGTAGTAGTCTTAGGTCATCACGCAGACCCTCGTAGAACCGGTTGGTCTTATGCTCCTCATCAGCCAAAGTAGAGCTAGCAAAGCGACCCAACCATGTGACCTCGTTGAGGTACTCATCAACGCAACTATCTCCCTAAGCCAACCTCTGGAACTCATTCTCCATAGCGATCCTCTGAGCCGAGGGGAGGTATCTTGCCAAGAACAACCTCGAGATCTCCTCCATCGAGACATCTGCGAGTTGCCTTCCCCCAAGTGATGCAGCTCCAACCCTTCCCACCACAACCTCGCCTCACCATCAAACATGAAGGTGGCTATGGTGGTCTTCTGTCATTCCTCCGTCTCCATGTCCTATCATAAGATTGAGTTGCTTCTCTGTCACTCTTCTAGGTATCAACAGCTCTACCACCATTTGTTCAACCCTTATAGGTTCTGCCGCTTGAAGCAGTACCTGCTCAACTGTAGGGGCAGGCTGCTGCACTTTCCTTCCTGGCTGGGCATTTATCATTGCAAACACTGCATCAGCCACGAGCCTAATAGTTTCTGCCAAAGGAGGGGTTGCAGACACATTATTAGGTGCACTGCTTGCCCCAAAATGTGGGTATTCTGACGACCCTGTGCCACTTCTTGTCACCTATAGTCGAACAAAACACCATTAAGTGACCAAACAAAATTGCAAAAAGCAATTATAGGAACACGCAGGTTCCTCAAACATATGTATTTTCATTCCTAAGTGGACATTCATGGGTTCTTTTTATGTTATAACGTTGACGCACATGCATGTGCTCACCACTCCTTAAAAGAATTCGCCCACAAATTTAAATAAGCAATACCGAAACTGGTAGTCTGATACCAAATTGTAACACACCTATCCGTCACATGACATATAACAGTAGGTTCGGCCGAGGCCCGACTCCATATACTACAGATAGACCAAATTGTTACAGAATGAAACCATTCAACCAACATGTCCTACATAGAGCACTATCTAGCGGAAGCATCTTAAAGGTTGCAAAGCAAAGAAACCAAACAAAGCATGAATGTCCATTAAACCCAAGTAGGAATGACAGTACAAATACACCAAATAGTTGGCCTTATGACCTTACAAGTGTTTGCTTAAATAATAAGTGTCTTCCAAACATCGGCACGCAGGCCGGTCACACATGAGAATAAAAAGTAAACATTCTCTTGGGCCTTCAAGGTTCGGCTCAGCAACAAGGGCTTCAGGCCACTACTTGCCACGAGGCTCCGCAACACCTGCAATCAACATTCCACCGCATGGGTGGCAAACAAAAGCAATGGTAAGCTAAAGCTGACCAAATTATAATGACCCCACCCCTTGCTTGGGGTGGCGGTGCTCCTTCCCTACATTTTAGTAGCATAGCCAAACAATATAGTGAAAGTACATTCTAAACACACTTCACCAAAGGTGTAGGCACGGACGACCACACACCCCGTACTCTCAGGGCACTTACTCGGTGAACCCGGTCCGAACCCAGCTCGTTCCGTAGTCCACCACCGCTCCTAGGATGACAAACAATATGAGCATTAAAGTCCTTTTAGTCGAATACTAGACTCGCTCTCTGTTGAAGTATGACTGGGCAGACTGGCGATTAAAAATCAGCGAGTTGTTAACCGCGCGGTCAGGCGGCTTATCTCCATCGGATTGATGTCCAGACTGTTGTTGTTGGTATCTTTACGGTCTTGCGATCGTGCGGTCTACTACTGCAACATGTTCTTTTTTGTCTCTGGTGTTGCCGAGCGGTTAGTGTTGTCTAACCGCGCGGCCTTGTCGGCCTGATCGGTCTCTTTGTTCTAGCTGCCCAACTCTAAATTTTTCTTTTTTAGTCCCACATTGTGTATATGTATTCTCTCTTCTCTCCTCCATTCTATAAAAGGGAGGGCATACCTTTGTAAATGATAATTTTTTGGATAATAAAACTTTCAATTATTCTAAGTTCTGGAGTGTTTTAATCGCCTGTTCGATACTCTCAAATGGTATCAGAGGAAATGGCTGATTCCACCTGAATCCTTAGTCTCTTCTTTCCACGCGGCTTCGTTCTCTATTCGCCCGATTTCCTACCTATCCACACAGTTTCCTTTCTTTGTCGCTTCCCTGTTTGCGCGACCTCTTTCCCTCGTTTCTGTTACCTGTCTTCGCAGTCTCTCCGCTCTCTCTTATCGTTCTCTCTAACCCTTTGTGTTCGCGCGACTTATTCTTTGTTCGCCCTAACTCTTTCCTGTTCGCGAGATCTCCTTTTTTTACTCGCAAACTTCCTAGTTTGCGCGACCTCTGCCCCTGTGCTTTGATCTGCTTCCTGGTCATGGCCCTTCTTGCCGCTGGTGTGCTGACACCATGACCGTTGCAGTTTCATCTCTTTTCCACTGCAGTTTCTTCTCTCTTGCCACTGCTGTCGCGGACTCCTTATACTCGTGCGGCTTCCCTGCTTTCTATCCGCGTGACCTCTGTTCTACTCGGGCGGCTTCCCTGCTATCTATCCGCGTGACCTCTGTTCTGCTCGCTTGGCTTTCTTTGTTTCCTCCTTCAAATGACCAACTCCGATATCTGCACCCCCGTCATCTCTACCTCCACCACTCCTGTGGCCCATCCTCCTCCTCCTCCCACTCCTTCCGGAAACCTTGGCACAGTTTCTAAACTAGTTGGTTCTAACTATCCGGATTTGAGCGTTTCTTTCACCTTTCTTCTTCGTTCTTAGCACAAACGTCATCACCTCACCGATGACCCTCCTCCTTACGACTCTGCTCACTTTGAGGACTGAGATGCAAGTTATGCGCTTGTCCGCACTTGGCTGGCACATAGCCTCTCTGATGAATGCATTCTCGTCATACGCCATGATGAGACGGTTAAGGCTGCTTGGATTCACCTCGCTGCTCTCTACTCGAAGGGGGCCCAGACGTCCCGCATTTATACTCTTTATGCGGACCTCTTCGCCCGCCCTTCCATGTCTCCTGCTGCAGCTTATCAGCAGGTTCAAGCTCTTGGTGTAGAAATCCTCCAGAATCGCCCCTTCTCTGCGGACTTGGCCGAGCAACACAAGCACTTCCAGGAACTCCTGGTTATTTATTATCTTCTGTGACTTCCGGATACTTATGATCTGATCTGCCAACAAATCTTGGGCGAGGAGGAGTCTCAAACCTTGGATGCAACCGCGGCTCGCATCGCCGCTGTTACTTCGCTTCTCCAGCGTCCTTTATTGTCCTCCCATCCTCCCTAGGACTCTTATGCTCACCAAGCTTAATGGGGTGGCCCTAGTGGCCGAAGCCAGTCAGGTGGGCGCGGTTTGTCCAGGTCCTCTGCTCTCACTATGGTCGTACCGATCATTCTGTTGACCGCTGCTAGCAGAAACATCCTCATCTTCTCCCCTCTTGTGATACATCTTCCTCCATCTCCGGCTCCTCTCGGCCCTCTGCCTCTATGGACATGACTTCAGGTAGTGCCCATGTCGTTACCCAAGGTAAATGGCTGATTGACTTTGGTGCGAAGAATCACAAGACTGACAACCCTCAATTCTTATCTCTCCTCGAAACGCATGATCAGTTGCCCCCGGTTCTTATTACGGATGGCTCGCCTTCCCCGGTTCACGGGACGAGCGTGGTTCAAGTCACCCTGTCACTTCGTTTGGCGGACACCCTTTATGTCCCGAAGTTCCCGTGCAATTTGTTATCTATTACTACATTATGCAAGCAACTTCAGTGCTCTGTCTTATTCACTCCCACTTCTTGTTCTTTTCAGGACCCGAGCACCAAACAGACGATTGCTACTGGGACTGAGAGCGGCGGCCTCTACTTTCTCGACAATGTTTCTGCTCTGTCTGCATTCTCCTACTCTTCTAAAGATCTTCTTCAATGACATCTTCGCCTTGGACATCCTCGTCCTTGGATTCTTCGTCAGCTTCTGCCCCACCTACCTCCGACCAGTCCTCCGCTCAACTGTGATGCGTGACAGCTTGGCAAACATCTCCGCTCCTCCTTCCCGCAAAAGCAGAGCCTTGGCTCCTCTCGTCCATTTGATCTCATTCATTCTGATGTCTTGGGTCCTTCTCCTACCCTCATTGTGTGTCGGGGTAGTTATTACTTTGTAACGTTTATTGACGATTTCTCTCAATTTACCTGGGTGAATCTATTAAAAGATCGCTCTGAATTATTTTCTGTATGGCAATCATTTTAATGTATGGTTCGAACTCAGTTTAATATTTCTATTAAAATTTTGCGCTCTGATAACGCTAAAGAATATCTTCATGAGTTCTCCTCTTTTTGTATGCAGCATGGTCTGGTTCATCAGACCAGCTGTGTTTACACATCTCAGCAAAATGGGGTGGCGGAGCGTAAAAACCATCACCTCCTAGATGTCGCTCGCACTCTCATGACGCAGATAAAGGTACCTTACTCCTATTATGGCTATGCGGTTCTCCTCGCCTGCTATCTTATCAATCGAGTTCCCTCTACGGTTCTCCACGGTAAGACCCCATTCTCCATTCTCTACCCGGGCAAGGAACCATTTCCTCTCCCTCTTCGTATCTTTTGATGCACAGCTTTTGTGCATGCTCCTTCCGCTACCCGCGACAAGCTTTCCCCCGATTCCACCAAGTGTGTCTTTTTGGGTTATTCTACAACTCAGAAAGGCAATTGTTGCTTTGACCCCGTTCTACGCAAGCAATTTGTCTCCGCAGAAGTGACCTTCTTCGAGAATGCGTCCTACTTCTCTCCTGAATCCCCACTTCTCCCTGCTCTATCTGATTCACCACCATCCACCTCCATTCCTTACCTGCCTATCAACGTCTCTCCTCCTACTTCATCTCCTACTCCGTCTCCTCCTCTCTCCTTTCCATCCCCTCCCCCTTCTCCCTCCACTCCGCAGCCATCTCTCTCTAGTCCCGGGCCAGCCTTCTCCACCACGGATGCTCCGGTCACAGAGGAATGCATCGACCTGGATCTTCCCATTGCTCTTCGCAAAGGGGTGCGGACGTGTACTCAACACACGCTTGTGGCAATTGATTCCTATGATCGGCTAACTCCTTCTCGCAGGTACTTTGCTTTGGCTATCTCGGCTACTACCACTCCTCGCATCTACTAGGAGGCTCTTGCTATTCCCTACTGGAAAACTGCCATAGATGAGGAGATTGCCACTCTTACAGAGAGGGGCATCTGGACTCTTGTTCCTCCACCAGTTGGCACTGATGTAGTTGGCTGTCGCTGGGTGTTTGTTGTGAAGTTTCGCCCAGACGGCACTGTGGATCGCTACAAAGCCCGGCTGGTAGCAAAAGGCTTTACTCAGACTTATGAGATTGATTACTTTGATACCTGAAAGACTTTGTTTTAAGAGCCTAAACACCTAGAGGGGGGGGGGCTAATAGGTCCTAATCTTTTTGAGTCTTTTTGATTATAAAGCAAACAGATATTTGTAAGTTCTTTTAGCACAGAAAAAATTCAATCTACAGAAACTAAATGCAACACAGCAAACACCAGATCTATAGTGGTTCCCCAAGATATGGGTACATACACTTTCCCTCTTCGCCTATCCAGCAGATAACTGGATTCAGCCTAACTTCCTTCCACTGGCTCGGATCTGAAGATCTTACAAACTCAGAATCCAAAATGGTTCCTACACCTCAGACTTTACATAAGTCCTACCTAAGATTCTTCCCTGAATCCTACCTCAGGCCTCAGCCCTACCTCAGCCTTTATAATTAGGCTTACAACTCAGACTTTCCACAAGTCCTACCTCAGGCACACTGCCCTACCTCAGCCTTTATAATTTTAGGCTTACAATCTCAGAGCTAACAATAGATCTTACAAGAAGTTGTGAGTAATAAGTTTCAAAAAACTTCACCAGCTAGATTACTCTATTGATGTGGTCTTCTTGATCAGTTCTTGTATAAACTGATCCTTATGATCCAACCTAACTTAGCTTTTCAAAGCTTCTTGATTAGGACAAATAAGGTGGATCTACTCTTGAATTTGAAGTTGATCTTCAGTCAGCTTCTTCCTTAGATTCAGATCGAACTCTGAATCTTTCTTGCAGACAGGCCTTGATCTGTCAGAATTCATCTTTATGATCCAGAGATCTTTCCACACTGTTTATTCATTTCCGATCTGGCTCTTATATAGAGCTTGCTCCATGGTTACCGACTGATCCGGTTCATAACAGATTTCTGACAGTTCTGACAGTGATGTCAGACCGGTTAGTTATGACAGCTGTCAAGTCACCAGTCACATCACCAGGTTCTTCAATGTCTGTCCAACTCAGCATACAACACTCAGTAGACTGCTTCACATGTGTCGACACATATAGGCTAAGTGTCGACACAAGTCTTTAAGGTATCGACACAAATACTCCAAGTATCGACACAGTCATACTTCTGCTTCTTGACACTTCTTTTTGTTGTATGTGTCGACACAACAACTTCTTATCTCAACATTTCTGTTGCAGACAGATGGCATTGAGTGTTTGTCAAATGGCATTGAGTGTGTGTCGACACAAGTCCTTTGTGTTGACACAATTAATTCTAAACTCGACACAGCCTCTTGAGAGTTGGAGTTTCGACACATGTCCCGTGTGTCGACACAATTGCTTCAGGTGTCGACATAGCTCCTGAGTGTCAACTCATCTTCTGTTTTAAGTGTCGACACAATTCTGTTTTAATTTATCGACACAATTCTGGATGTCGACACAAGTCCTTCTTTAGGTGTCAACATAGCTTTGAGTGTCGACACAACTTCTTTATAAGTGTCGACACATATTGCCAGTGTGTCGACACAACTTTCCTGAGTGTTGACATAGCAAGTTGGTGTCGACACAACTTCCCTGAGTGTTGACACAATTTTCTTGTGTGTCGACACAGCTTGCCCGAGTGTCGACACAAGTTTCCCGAGTGTCGACACAATTTCTTCACAAGTGTCGACACTTGTACATAAAAAATTTTCCTTTAAATTTTTAAACCTGCACAATGAAACTCAAACTTCTATCAAATACACATTGATGCATATCATTGACTAAGTTGTGGCTTTTCCAAATCTAGTACACATTTTCCAATGTACCCAACAATCTCCCCCTATTTGGAGAATTCATAACCCTTAGTCAAAGATATACATCTCTTAAGATAAAACAAAATTGTAATAGAAGTAAAAACATTCAAGAGCAGGTTATCACATAAACAATGTAAACAACAAACACTTAATACTGAACCAGATTTCATTATTCAGTAAAATTATGGTTTACAAGAATTTCTTATAGAACAAAAAGGAAAAGTAATACATTGTTCTATTACAAGAACCTAGCAATCCTATTACTGACTAGGCTCCTTAATAACTATTCTTTTGCCAGACTTCATTTTAGCCTGCACAAAAGGTTCAGCATCTTCAGCTAGCTTTTTCCCTTTGAGAGCTTTCTTCTTCAATTCTTCAGCCTTGATCTTCTGTCTTTCAAAATAGTTAAAAGGTTTGGGGAAGTACTTGCTTGGCTCTTGAGCATTAGCAGGTAGCTTCCCAGCCTTAACACTCCTTCTATGCTGTAAAATTACTTCTTATCCAGCTTGATATTTATTCCACACTTGCTCAGAATACCACTTACCCCTATCATGGGTTTTATCCTTAACAGCTTTCCAGGCAGTAAGTATGATATTTCTAGAAGTTGGGCTCCACTGCTCAAAATCTGGCTTCAGCTCAGCCTGCTCTCTGAATCTCTTCTTGGAGAGTTGAGCTTCCTTCTGAGCTTCCAATACAGCTTCTGACATTTCAACCTTTTCAAGAATTACATTTTGTACCTCTGGTTGAGGACTATACATTTTCAGCACTTCTTCTTGAACCATCTCAAAATCAGCTTGGGGGTAGATCACCTGAGCAACTTCAGGCTGATCTCCTTCAAAATATTCAGGTTGAATCCCAGACTTAGCTACATTAGCATCATCACAAAGAGGAGGATATCCAAGAGTAGCTCTAATGCTATTGGTAGTCCATTTAGCATGGTTAGAGCCGGCTTTGACTAGTAATCTCTCCCACTTTATGACTTCTCTTGCAATATGATCTCTTAAATCTTCCTTCTGGAATCTGACTTGATCAGCTAGATATTCAGTTCCCTCTTTAAAATAAGCTCTAAATTTTGTCAGGAAGGTTTTTATTTTCTCCTGAGATTCTTGAAATGTGGCTTTGACAACAGATATATCATCCTGGATTTGCTTGGAGATTTCAGCCTTCAGAGTAGTGCTAGAAGCAGTGAGCTTTGTCAATATTTCATGATGTGAATCCTTGAGATTTTCATTCATTATAATATGATTCTATAGTACATATTTCTACTTTACTTCAATTTCATCCACTTTAGCTTGTATATCTTGTTGTTGCTTGGCTAGGAATACCACAGCATTACCTCATTTATGGAAGAAATCTATCATCTCCTTCTTTTTTTGATTCACTTAAAATCTAATGGATTTGATATCCTGGGCCAACATAAACTGTAACTCCTTATGAGTTTCATCCACATATTTTTCTATAGTCTGTCTTTGATTATCTAACTTTATCTGCATCTGGACCAGGAAAGAACTGAAGTCCACCGGTGATGTAGATGGTGTTGTTCCCACTTGCAAAGCTTTCTTATATCCAGAACTCTTCTTCTTTAACACAGACAGCTTTCTTTTCTTAGCCAATGTGGCTTCTTCATCTTAAGAAGATTAAGATGTACTTTCAATATCAACAGTGTCCTTTTCAGCTGGGGTATCCTTGGATAACTCCCCCTCAGTTTTTGGAATTTCTTTTTCTTTTTCAATTTCCTCCCCCTAAGTACTATCAGTAAGAGGATCAGGAAACAATTCTTCCATTGTAAATTCCTGCTGTATCTATTCAGAAGGAATAAGATTAGTTTTTTTGAAAAAAAAAACTACTGACAAGACTAATACCACTTGAAAGACCTCTTTTGTTGTGTAAACAAAAGTGTCCCTTTGAATAATTTTTGATAAGAATACTATAATTCATCACTAGTCTGTGGAGAAGAAACATACTGGCTCATGTTGAGCATCATTTTTATCAGTTACTTCAGCTGCAGAGTTGATTTCAGATACAACATTTATTATTGTGTTTGCAGCGAAGTCACTATCCAAGACAGCATCATCAATACCTCCCCCTTGGGCAGGCAACTCAGTTTCTTTTTCTCGGTTTTCTCCCCCTGGAGTAGATTCAATTTGTTGCTCTTGGGGCTCACAGTCCTTTGCTTGAGCTTGAACATCTTGTTGTTGCTGGTCTTCATCAAAACTGAAGACCACTTCCTCCTCAGAATCATTGGAGGAGTCAGCCTGTACAGCCACATTCTTTTTCTTCTTGTCTTTATTAGATTGCTCCTTAGGAGCAGGGACTTCCTTGGTTAGAACTCTGTCCCACCTTGATAGTATCCTTACATCCATTTTTCTCAAATTATTTATCTTAGAGCCATGTGCTTGTTTTAGTACTTCTGGAACTACTGAAGTTAAGCATAGGCTGAGGATCCTTCCCAGGTTAGGTTTCTTTGTTCTTTCTTGTAGTTTATCAAACACTACTGCTGCCCAGTCAGTGTTTATCTTGAATATTATTCTCACCATCAAATTGAACATGTGGGCAGAAATTCGATCATGTCTACCTGTTTTGCAGATAATCACCTTGCCCACCACTTCTGAAAGAAATTTCCCTTGGGAATTCATCCCTTTTCTATTGATGGATGAACCAATCTTAATACTAGGATTCAGTCCACACAAGCTTAATGCTTCAGTTATTTGGGATGGAATAATTTCGTCTGTATCCTTAATCAATGGCAGATGTAGTGCTTTCCTGATTGATTTCAAAGTGAGCTTCACCGGGGTACCTTGAATAGAAGCCTTGAATTTCTTTCCTTTAGTGTCCAATGAAGCGGTTGTGTAGAACTCCATGACTTCCTTATTCCAAATTTTGGTCGGTTCTGAGACCAAATATTCTAGTCCATTTTCAGAAATTAGGATAATGACTCCCTGAATTTCGTTAGAAACAGTTGTGAAACCTTCGCGAACCAGTTCGTAACATTCATTAACCTTGTCTTCTTGGTTTGGCTCCATTGACGTAAGTGCTAGAGGAGAAGAGAAGAGAAGGTTTATGTCGACAGAAGGTGTAGAGTCAAAAATTCTGATAGAGTAGTCGACCAGATTTTGGATTCACCTATTTATAGTATTTGAGTCAAGGGCAGAGCAAAAGTCGGGCTTAAGTCGACAAATCTGTTTTTGTGTCGACAACAATGACCTAGATCTTGACAGAACTTAAGTTAAGTCGACATGTCTATGTGTCGACATACTAATGTCTAAGTCGACAAAACATATTTTATGTCGACATATTTATGTGTCGACATACTTGAGTCTGTGTCGATATACTTGCGTCTGTGTCGAGACTAACAACTTAAGTCTCGACAGAGTTGTGTCGACACCAACTTTTTGTGTCGACACCAATATCCCTTCGACATATAGTCTCGACAAGGTTGTGTTGACACCTATTCTCTTGTCGACACAGATACTGTTTCTGTGTCGACACATCATTTTCCTGTGTCGACACAACATACTGAGTGTGTCGACACAACTTGCTTGTGTCGACACAAACTTTGTACTTAGACAAATTTCAAGAGAAATTTGGTGCTTACTGATGCTACTCATGGAAACTTAAGTTAACCTATTCTAGGTTCAACATACCTAATTCAATTTTGAAATTATTGAATTTAGTTTCATCCAGTGGTTTTGTGAAAATATCAGCTATTTGATTATCTATTTTTACAAACTCTAGACTAATATTTTCCTTTTCAACATGTTCTCTAATAAAATGAAACTTTATTTCTATATGCTTGGTCCTACTGTGTGATACAGGATTCTTAGCAATAGAAATAGCACTTGTAGAATCACAAAATAGTGGAATTCTCCTTACCTGGATGTCATAATCTTCTAGTTGATGCTTCATCCACATCAACTGAGCACAGCAGCTACCAGCAGCTATATACTCTGATTCAGCTTTTGATATAGCTATACTGGTTTGCTTCTTGCTGATCCATGACACCAGCCTCCCACCAAGTAACTGACAGGTTCCTATGGTACTTTTTCTGTCTTTTTTATATCCAGCAAAATTTGCATCTGAGAAACCTATTAATAGAAAATCTCTATTCTTAGGGTACCAAAGGCCTAGATTAGGTGTGCCCTTAAGATATCTCAAAATTCTTTTAGCTGCAGTATAATGAGATTCCTTAGGGCATGCTTGATACCTAGCACAAACACATGTTGCATACATGATGTCAGGTCTTCTAGCAGTAAAGTATAGTAGGGAGCCAATTATCCCTCTATACAAAGACTCATCAACAGTTTCCCTGCTTCATCTTTGCAAATAGGCATACTTGTTCCCATTGGAGTTTTCATTGTAGAAGCTGAGTCCAAACCATACTTCTTAATCAACTCCTTGGTGAACTTAGACTGGGATATGGACATCCCACTCTCAGTCTGTTTAACTTGAAGTCCCAAGAAGAATTTCAGCTCACCCATACTGCTCATCTCAAACTTCTCTTGCATAAGTTTGGCAAACTTCCTACAAAGGCTGTTTTCAGTAGAACCAAAGATAATGTTATCCACATATATCTGGACTAGTATTATCTTGCCTTTTGATTCTCTATAGAATAGAGTTTTGTCTATCTTTCCTCTAGAGAATTTATTCTCAATGAGTAAGGCAAACAAGGTTTCATACCAAGCCCTGTGAGCTTGTTTCAAACCATATAGAGCTTTCCTAAGCTTATATACATAATCAGGAAAGTGAGAGTCTACAAAACCTTAGGGTTGTTCTACATAGACTTATTCTTTTAAATCATCATTCAGAAATGCTGATTTCACATCCATTTGATATACTTTGAACCCTTGATAGGCAGCATAGTATAAGAACAGCCTTATTGCCTCCAGCCTTGCCACTGGAGCAAAGGTTTGATCAAAATCAATACCCTCCTCTTGCCTGCAGCCTTTAGCTACCAATCTAGCCTTGTTCTTGACTATAATGCCATTCTCATCAAGCTTGTTCCTGTAGATCCACTTAGTTCCTATTATGTGGTGATCCTTAGGTTTTGGTACTAGTTCCTGGACCTTACACCTTTTGAACTGACTGAGCTCTTCTTGCATTGCATCAATCCAGTTGGTGTCTTACATGGCCTCTTCAATCTTCCTTGGTTTACCTGAGACAGGAAGCTAGAACACAAAACTGTGTTCATGCTCCTTCTTCTTGTTAGAACACCTTGACTTGCATCACCAATGATCTGGTGAGCTGGATGATCCTTCAGGTGTCTCCTTGCTGGAGGAATTCTGTCACCATTATGGCTATCTTTAGTTTCCTCATCTTGATGCTCCACATTCTCTTCTTCACCCAGAGGGACTTGATCTCCCCCTAGATAGCTGGCATCCTTATCCTCATCCAGTTTAGCAGGAACATCTTCATTGATGGTCAGCTTGTCCAGCTTATCTGTTAAACATGTAGAACTAACTGAAGAACTAGACAATTCACTGTTAATAAACATTGACTCATCAAATACAACATGCACAGATTCTTCTACAACTTAAGTAGTCAAGTTCTAGATCCTGTATGCTCTACTATGGTTGATGTACCCAACAAATATCCCTTCTAGGGATTTGGCAGCAAACTTAGTTTGGTAGTTTTTACCATTGACTAGTACAAAACACTTACTACCAAAGATTCTGAAATAAGATATGTTTGGTTTTTTGTCTTTTAAAATCTAGTAGGGAGTCATCTTGTGTTTCTTGTTGATGGAGGCCCTATTGAGCACATGATATGCAGTATTTACTTCCTCAATCCAGAAGGATTCATGGAGAGTAGTGTCATTCAGTAGAGTTCTACTGGCTTCAATTAGAGTCTTATTCTTCCTTTTAGCAACACCATTTTGCTGAGGAGTTCTAGGTGAAGAGAATTCCTGATGTATCCCAAGTTCTTCACAGAATTTTGTCATACATTTAGACTGAAATTTAGTTCCATGGTCACTTCTGATTTTGACCACTAAGCTGTTGTATTCATTCTGTATTTATCTGACAAAAGTTTGGAAAATAGTTGGGGTTTCAGATTTCTTCCTCAAGAAGAAAACCCATGTAAATCTAGAATAGTCATCCACAAAAACAAGTGTGTATGCTTTCCTACCAAGACTATGAACTGGCATAGGATCAAACAAATCCATATGCATGAGATACAAACATCTCTTTGAATCTTTGATGTCAAGTGACTGAAAAGAGGACTTAGTCTGCTTGCCTTTTTGGCAAGCTGAGCACACACACTCTTTTATGCACTGAACTTGAGGACCATTCCTCACTAGTCCCATGCTACAACAGTCCAATTGACTTATAGTTCAGATGAGCTAGGCTCTTATTCCATTTGACACATAGAGAAGCTTTCTCTCCTGCAACCAAACAAATAGGTGAGTTGTTAGACTCACACTCTAGGTTAAGGCAATACACATTTCCTTTCCTAGTGCAAGTCAAAATGATATCCTTATCACTTGAACTTTTTATTAGGCACTCCCCTTTGAGGAAAGAAATATCATAACCTAGGTCACTAAGTTAACTTATGCTAATCAGGTTATGTTTTAGACCCTTTACATAAGCCACTTAAGTGAGAGTAATTAAATCACAAGAGATGTTACCAAATCCTTTTATGATCCCCTTTTCTGATCCACCAAAGATAACTTTTGGTCCATTCTTTATGGGCACATAGTCCATCAACATTATCCTTGTTCCAATCATATGTCTGGAATAGACACTATCCAACTACCATATAGGGGTATGGTCACTTGGATTTACCTGCAACAAATAATGAATCACTTACCCTTAGAACCCAACTTGCTAGTGGGTCCTAGGTCCTTGTTAGTTTGAAACCATGTGACTAATCTAACAGGAATCCTACTATTGGTTTTAACACTTAAGTTAAACCAGCAATCCATGGCAAAGTGGCCCACCTTGCCACAACACCAACACTTAAACCTATTATACCTATTCTTAGGTACAAGCCTTCTTACTTTGTTGTAAGTAGGCTTGTTAAGTGTTGGTGTTGAAACATCATTCTTCAAGAATTCCTCTTGAATATGATGGGAATGCCTATAGATTGGTCTATTGGCATTAGAACCCTTGCTCATGAAATTTTCATGCTCACAGTGACCTTGTTTCATGTCATGATCATACTTGTTAGTAGGATTCACTACCTTCTTAAAGAAAATAGGGGGATTAAAGCTTGAGGCTGAACTAGGACATTACCTTTTCTATGAGAATTGGTAGCCCTAGTTCTTCCCTTGAAGCCTAGACCAGTCTTTCCTTTTTGTGAAACAAAATTATCTATCAAAGGTAAGACTTATTTTGGCTTGGAGAATTTTGCCACTAGCTCTCTCTCTTGCTGAAGTTTTCCCTCCAGTTTCTTGATATGATTCTCTTTGAATGAGATTGTGCCCATCTGAATAACTGTAATGTTTTTCAATTTGGCAACCTCATTCAGTTTTTGATCCAACAGTTTTGTTGAATCTGCTGCAGCCAGTTTGAGAGACTCAATCTCCTTGGCCTGCTCTTTAACAAGAAACTTGCTCTTCTTTAGAGCATACAACAACCCACCATACTCATTAATGAGTTGGTGAACATCCCCCTCAGACTCAAATCCATCCACTTCTTTTGAAGAAGATGCTTCTGATTCTGATCCAGTAAAGTAATCTGATACTAGGGGTGAATTGTTTACCTTATTTGGTCTAGACTGATCCTGGCACTTATCTTCTTCTGATTGAGCCATCAGCCCTTTATAGAAATGTTCTTCTACTCCATTTATGGAGTCCAGCATCTGTAGGAATTCTAGTTCCCTAGAATCCTCTTCTGTTGAGAAGAGTCCAACATATGCTTCTGCCTCTTCTTCAGATTCTGAAGATGAAGAGTCTTTCCAACTCTTCTCCTTCTGATCTACTAGAGACTTCTCCTTCTTGCCTTTGACTAGCTGCTTCTTCTTGTCCTTTGACTCCTCTCTTTTGTCAGGACAGTCAGCTATGACATGCCCAGACCTGTTGCAGCAATAACACACAATCTTAGAATTAGATTGTTTACCAGGTTTAGAAGCATACCTGTCCTCCTTAGGTGTTTTCTTCTTCCTGTAGTATTCATCCTTGGAATAGGATGTAGATGAAGGCCTGGTTCTCCAATTCTTTTTCTTCATGATTCTTTGAAATTGTCTAGTGAAGGAACCAAAGTCTTCATCAGATGTGTGACTATCTGATGTACTTATTTTAGGAACTTCTTCTTCTGCTTCAGTACTCCTTCCAGGTGGAGAAGGAGATTTTCTCCTACCCTTCCTTGAGCCCTCAGCCTTGAAGGCTACTGTCTTTTCTTTATGTTAAGATATGCTGCCTTTCTCTTTCTCTTTCCTAGCAGTAAGCTACATTTCATATGAAAGCAGTTTTCCAAAAAGTGTAGGTGGTGGTGGGTCAGCTAGTTTGGCCACTTTCCTGATGACACATATCTTAGTGTCCAAATCCTTTGTTAGGGACCTAAGAAACTTGTCATTCAGTTCATAAGTACTGAAGACTCTTCCATATATCATCAGTTCATTCACTATTCTGAAAAACTTTTTATAGCATTCAGCAATGCTGTCAGTTTTATTCTGACTAAAGCTCTCATATTACTGATTTAGCATAGACTTCCTGTCCTCTCTAACTTCTTTTGTGCCTTCCATGTAGACAATCAATGTATCCCAAATTTCTTTGGAAGTTTTACAGTATACAATATTTTTGAATGTTGCATCATCTATGACACTTACAATTATATTCTGAGCTATTTTATCTAATGTAGACAAGATGATTTCATCCTTAGTCATCTCTGAATAACTCTTTGGAGTTTGAAAGTTTGCATCAAGAACTGTAATCTTCATTGGGATGAAGGGACCTTCCTGTACTGTGATATAAATTCTTGGATCAGATGCTTCCATAAATAGCATGACCCTTTCTTTCCAAATGCCAAAAGATTCTTTCCTGCATATGGGCAATTTCATAGACCCAAACTCCTTTTGATTTTCACTTGAACCCATTCTTATTGTCTGTTTTTAGCCTTGGAGAAATCCTCTGACTGTTAGGTCAAATTTTGAGGAACCTCCCTCTGATACCACTTGAAAGACTTTGTTTCAAGAGCCCAAACACCTAAAGGGGGGGGGGGGGGTAAATAGGTTCTAATCTTTTTGATTCTTTTTGATTTTAAAGCAAACAGATATTTGTAAGTTCTTTTAGCACAGAAAAAATTCTATCTACAGAAACTAAATGCAACACAGCAAACACCAGATCTATAGTGGTTCCCCAAGATATGGGTACATCCACTTTCCCCTTCGCCTATCCAGTAGATAACTGGATTTAGCCTAACTTCCTTCCACTGGCTCGGATCTGCAGATCTTACAAACTCAGAACCCAAAATGGTTCCTAAACCTCAGACTTTACACAAGTCCTACCTCAGATTCTTCCCTGAATTCTAGGGCCTCAGCCCTACCTTAGCCTTTATAATTAGGCTTACAACTCAGACTTTCCACAAGTCCTACCTCAGGCACACTGCCCTACCCCAGCCTTTATAATTTTAGGCTTACAATCTCAGATCTAACAATAGATCCTACAAGAAGTTGTGAGTAATAAGTTTCAGAAAACTTCACAGCTAGATTTCTCTGTTTATGTTTTCTTCTTGATCAATTCTTGTATAAAGTGTTCCTTCTGAGACAACCTAACTTAGCTTTTCAAAGCTTCTTGATTAGGACAAATAAGGTGGATCTACTCTTGAAGTTAAAGTTGATCTTCAGTCAGCTTCTTTCTTAGATTCAGATCGAACTCTGAATCTTTCTTGCAGACAGGCCTTGATCTGTCAGAATTCATCTTTATGATCCAGAGATCTTTCCACACTTTTTATTTGTTTTCGATCTGGCTCTTATATAGAGCTTGCTCCATGGTTACCGGGTGATCCGGTTCATAACAGATTTCTGACAGTTCTGACAGTGATGTCAGACCGGTTAGTTATGACAGCTGTAAAGTCACCAGTCACATCACCAGGTTCTTCAATGTCTGTCCAACTCAGCATACAACACTTCAGCAGACCGCTTCACATGTATCGACACATATAGGCTAAGTGTCGACACAAGTCTTCAAGGTGTCGACACAAATACTCCAAGTGTCGACACAGTCATACTTCTGCTTCTCGACACTGCTTTTTGTTGTATGTGTCGACACAAGTCCTGTGTGTCGATACAGCAGTTCTGGTCTCGACATTTCTGTTGCAAACAGATGGCGTTGAGTGTTTGTCAAATGGCGTTGAGTGTGTGTCGACAAAAGTCTAGTGTGTCGACATAATTACTTCTAAACTCGACACAGCCTCTTGAGAGTTGGAGTGTCGACACAAGTCCTGTGTGTCGACACAATTGCTTCAGGTGTCGACATAGCTCCTGAGTGTCGACTCATCTTTTGTTTTAAGTGTCGACACAATTCTGGATGTCGACACAAGTCCTTCTTTAGGTGTCGACATAGCTTTGAGTGTCGACACAACTTCTTTATAAGTGTCGACATAGCAGTTGGGTGTCGACACAACTTCCCTGAGTGTCGACACAATTTGCCTGTGTTTCGATACAGCTTGCCTGAGTGTTGACACAAGTTTCCTGAGTGTCGACACAGTTTCTTCACAAGTGTCGACACTTGTACTTAGAAAATTTTCATTCAAAATTTTAAACCTGCACAATGAAACTCAAACTTCAATAAAATACACATTGATGCATATCATTAACTAAGTTGTGGCTTTTCCAAATCTAGTACACATTTTCCAATGTACCCAACAATACCTTCTCTCCAGTCGCTCGCCTCAGCACCATCCGCATTCTTCTCTCTGTGTCCGTCAATAGAGATTGGGCTATTTCCCAGCTTGATGTGAAGAATGCCTTCCTCTATGGGGATCTTCAAGAGGACGTCTACAAGGAGCAACCTCCTAGGGATGTTGCTCAGGGGGAGACACGTGTATACCGGTTTAGGAAGCCCATCTATGGCCTAAAACAGAGCCCTCGGGCGTGGTTCAACAAGTTCAGTGGCATTGTGGCTGCTATCGGCTTTACAAGGAGTTCGGCCGATCACTCCTTATTTATTCGTAAAACTGCCTTGGGACTGGTGGTTTTGGCGGTCTATGTGGATGATATTCTTCTTACTGGCGATGACCAGGCTGGTGTGGACTTGCAAAAGAAACACCTTCGTCAACACCTGATCACAAAGGATATGGGCTCCCAAGAATACTTTTTGGGGATAGAAATCTCTCGAAAGCCCGACTCCTTGGTTCTTTCTAAACGGAAGTATGCTCTTTATCTTCTACAAGAGGCATGATTGACTGGTGCCAAACAAGCCTTGTTTCCCATGGCTACTGGAGAAGACAGAACATGGACAGATGACTCGCCTCTTCTCTCCGATGTCACAAGGTACAGACGTCTGGTGGGCAAACTCATTTATCTCACAGTGACTAGACCAGACATCTCCTATGCTGTAGGCAAGGTTAGTCCGTTCATGCAAGCTCCTAGGGAATGCCATCTTAAGTCTGCCTTGAGAATATTAGAGTACGTCAAAGCTGCACAAGAAAAATGGTTACTTTTTCAGAAGAATGATCATCTAAAGGTTGAAGCCTACTCAGATTCTAGCTATGCGGATGATAAAGGTGACCGCAAATCTACATCTGGCTTTTGCACTTTTGTTGGAGGAAATCTTATGAGCTGGAAGAGCAAGAAACAGTCTGTTGTCCCCAGATCCAGTGAAAAAGCTGAATATCGGAGTATGGCGTCAATCACCTGTGAGTTAAAATGGTTGCGTGCTCTCATGCTTGACTTAGAAGAGGTCTAGACTATCCTCTTCCTATGTTCTGTGACAATAAGTCCGTCACATATATATCCAGAAATCCGGTCTTCCATGAGAGAAAAAAACATATAGAAGTTGTCTGGCATTTCATTCGGGAAGAGGTCCTGAAGAAACAGATTTGTACTCCGTTCTTCACCTCCGACAAAGAATTGGCGGATATCTTCACAAAGCCGGTTTGTACTTCCTTCTTCCACATTTGTGACAAGCTAGGCATGATTGATATCTATGATCCAGCTTGAGGGGGAGTGTTGAAGTATGACTGGGCGGACTGGCGGTTAAAAATCAGCGAGTTGTTAACTGCGCGGTCAGGCGGCTTATCTCCAGGGGATTGATGTCCAGACTGTTGTTGTTAGTATCCTTGCGGTCTACTATTGCAACATGTTCTTTTCTGTCTCTGGTGTTGCCGAGCGGTTAGTGTTGTCTAACCGCGCGGCCTCGTCAGCCTGATCGGTCTCTTTGTTCTAGCCGCCCAGGTCTGTATTTTGCTTTTTTAGTCCCACATTGTGTATATGTATTCTCTCTTCTCTCCTCCATTCTATAAAAGGGAGGGCATATATTTGTAAATGATAATTTTTTTGATAATAAAACTTTCAATTATTCAAAGTTATGGAGTGTTTTTAATCTCCTGTTCGCTACTCTCACACTCTCCAAGCCATTGTTCAGTCCCATATACCTTAGGTCGCTTAAACCGAACCACTAGGAGTGGGTAAGTATCCACCAGACCGTTCCTCGCCTCGCCGCGGCCATTTAGCCATCGATGTGTGTCATGCTTCACAAAATCACAATGTATCGATCATACAACAGTACATAACCCGACAATGTATAAGGCTGTCTCCCAGGCTACCAAAATGGTAGTACTTCGCTTCTGCCCAGATTTCTGGGTGCACCTTGGAGTTAATCCCCAAGCCTTCCTGTTGCAATCTACCACATAGAAAACCCAAAAACTTATGGCACAGAGTCTTCTCCGGTAATCCATGCATAATGAAAACATCACCGATCCAGACCAACTTGTCCGGGTAGGATTCACACACGACGCCTATATCCGTACTTCGATTTCGGACTCTATATGCAAAACTACGGGGACTATTCATGTCCACCCGAAGGAATACCTCACACTCACCACGCACTTGCGAGAGTGGGTTTCCTATGCAAAAAGGAAAGAGAACTTCATATGTCCAAGAAGAGAATCATTACCCTAGAGGTTCGATTTGGCGCCATGAAGAAGAGAAGAAACTAGACGAATGAAAAGCACCGCAACGGCCTCTTACTTGTAGATCTGGACGCGGCTCACGATTTGGGGCTCCGAAGCTTCACCGACGGCCGGATTCCTCCTTCTTCTTATTCCTTGCTCTCCCCTCTCTTTAACTCTTTAGAAAGAGAATGGCCAAAGAAAAAAGGAGCAATATACCCTACATTCACGAACTTAACATGCCAGGGAGGATTCCGGGCAGTCAGATCATTTCCAAAAAGAACGAACGACCTTGATTAGCCCTTAAAAGAATTTCCTAGGGCCGAACGCAGCTTGTGACACGCCCGTGTCACACACCGTATCTCACAATCTGATCATGATCGTCAAACACAGAGTAGGACACAACATCTGACACTGCATGGGACACGCCCATATCAACCATGGACACGCCCGTGTCATAGGCCGTGTGCCTCAATCGGCGCTGAAACCGTCACGTCCCGAACAAGACACGGCCATGTGACATGCCCGTATCACAAGCCGTGTGCCAGACACGGCTTTGGACATGCCCATGTCCCAGACCGTGTAGCTCACTCGATACAGCCCGAAAAAACACAGAGAAGGACACGCCCTTGACACGCCCGTGTCACTAGTCGTGTACCTCCCTACGAGGATCGTCGAATGCATTTCATCGACCACACAAAAAATTTGTCGAACTCAAGCACGACATGGCCTTGGACATGCCCGTGTCACAGGCCGTGTAAACCTAATCTGGTACTAGCTTGGACTTAAAATTCTATCTATTCCTCTTTTTAGTTTTGGGGCATTACATCCTTAGCCTTTACTTCTTCTTCATCTTCACTTGTGCAAGATGAAGATTCAGATTCTATATCACTCCAAGTTTCAGCAACAAAACCTCTATCCTTCTTCTTGTGTTTACTGGAAGAAGGTTTGTTGAAGTGCTTCTTAGAGTCTTTTTCTTTCTTCTTGTCCTTCTTTTGATTATCAGGACACTCTAGAAGAATTTGTCCTGGCTTCCTGCAACCATAACATACAATTTCTTTAGTTGGTGTCCTATCATACCTTGGTTTGTCTTCATTTCTGGAAGATCTTCTCCTGAAGTCTTTCCTTGCCATTTTATAGAATCTCTTAACCAAGAGACCTATAAGATCTTCATTTCCTGAAGATTTTTCTTCTTCCTCAGTATCTTGGAAAGTAATACTTTTCTCTTTCCTTACTGGGGGTGAAGACTTTTGTTCAGCTTCTCTGGTTCTGATGAGCTGCTCATAAGATTTGAGCTTGCCTAACAGGATCTCCGTTGTAATCTCATTTAAACTTCTGGCTTTTTTGATTGGCAAGATCCTTGAATCCCATGTGCTAGGGAAACAAATAAGGATCTTATCATTGACTTCTTTCAATGTGATGTCTTTCTCTAAGGTTTTTAGCTCATTGATTATGAGACTGAGTATTGTGTACATCTCAGTAACTGATTCAGATTCTCCCTTCTTGAAATTCTCATATTGAGAGATTAAGTGGGATCTTATGTCCTTTCTCTCATCAGCAATCCAATAACCATTGTGTTGAGGGAGTTCCAGATGTCCCTTGCTGAAGAGCATTCAGCAACCTTCTTGAAAATGTCATCTGACATTGTTTGAGCTAAGATGTTCATAGCTTTGGCATCAACAATCTTTTCTTTCTTTTGTGCTTCTGTCCATTCTGGAGGTGGTATATCACTTGTACTTGTTGTTGACACTGGTAGAGGTGGACCTGTCGAAATAGAGTTGTAGATGTCTCAACAATAGAGTTCATATTCTAATCCTTGCCTTCCATAGTGCAAACTTATTTAGATTGCACATAGGAGGTCTATTGCTTGAATATTCCTTATTCCGTGTCATGATAATTTTCTAGGTATAAATAAAATCTATCAGATCTTATGGTTCAGGTGTTAGCCTGTGAAACCAAAGAACTTGCCCTCTAATACCAATTGAAAGTGAGTGATAGATCTATTTTACACTAGAGGGGGGTGGGGTGAATAGTGTAATTTTTAAAACTTCTATTTATTTTTATAGCAGATTTAAAGTATGTGATATATATATAAAGGAAAAATCACAGCACATAAATATAATGAATAACAATCACAGACGACACAAGGAAATTTATAGTGATTTCCCAATAAATCTGGGTACGTCCACTCTTCTATCACTCTGGTAGGAATTCACTACAGGTTTTCGATCAGGTGCCCTGCAACCACAAGATCTATTTTCTAATAGAGATCTAGCAACCCTTTGAGCTTTTGACTAGGTGCCTAAAAACCAACGTAAGTCTTTTGATCAGTTGACTTAGAAACCAAGAGGTCAACTTTTGAAGGGAGTTATAACCTTGTACATAGTTTAGAAAGGTAAATTATAAGAAAATGATGATGTTGTCTTCTCTTTCAATAGTCTCTGAGAAGACTAAGTGGATGATGCAAAAAGCTCCCCCAGATTTGTGTAGAGATTGTGATCAGGAGAGGGAGACTTTTTTTCAGGGAGTAGGTCTTCAAGGGAAATATTTCTCTCCAGTAGCAATTTCAGACTCATGTAAAATTTGATTGTCTCTTGGAGAGTAGAAAGCTTGTTACAAAAACTCTGTGTCTGTCTATGTTAA
Organism: Platanthera zijinensis; assembly: GCA_039513925.1. Lineage (NCBI taxonomy): Eukaryota > Viridiplantae > Streptophyta > Magnoliopsida > Asparagales > Orchidaceae > Platanthera > Platanthera zijinensis. Next base: position 184,937,631 of record CM077088.1, on the reverse strand, counting down.
TATGTCTATCTGTCTAAATCTGTAAGCAGTAATTTTTCTGAATATATTCTCTGAGAACATTTCAAGCACTTGAATTTTGAAAACATTCCTTGAATAGATCTGGAGATAGTCTAAGAATTTGTAACTGTTGTATTCAAATATTTAGAATAAAAACATTCCTGAACTGCCTTGCTGATTAAGTAAAATATTAAGTCTATGATCAATCCATATTTTAATGTTGTCAGGAATAGCTATATTCTTTAAGAATATTTAGGATTAAATACTAGAGCATAATTGACTGAAATTAAGTTGTTAAAAATATTCTGCTTCTAAAAATAAAATCGTCTGAATACTGTAGAGAATTAGTCGAATTGAACAAAAATTTTTCGTCGATCTGAGCTTGGAGTTCGTCGAACTGAATCTGTTATTCGTCGAACTGAGCTTGGCTATCGTCGAGCTTAATCTGCAAAGCTGAGATCAGAGTTTGTCGAACGGAGCTCAGCTTTCGTCGAGCTAAACCCAGAGGAATAACTCTGAGTTCGTCAAGCTGAGCTTGGCGATCGTCGAACTGCGCTCAGCTTTCGTCGAACTGATTTATGCATTCGTTGAACTGCTTTTCTCTGGAGTTCTTCTGAAGTAGTAACCCTGAAAAGAATAACCTATTACCCTAGGTTATACATGTTGGGTCAAACTAATCATCCTAACCAAGTGATAGTGATCCTTGCGCAAATCAGTAATAGGGTTCCAACAGATCAGCAGTTTTGTTGAAACTGAGAAATCAGTCTCTGTGGAGTTTGCCCTCTGGGAAGGGGTGATCGCACACATACTTCTCTCCTGCAAGCAAAAAGACAAGGAAAAAGAACAAAGAACTGACCCAAGGGCTTGGCGCGGAGGTCCCTCCACACACCCGGAAGATCTTAATGCGCTTCCCCTCCCTAGCCAAGAGCTGAGCTAAGGCAACATCATAAAGCGCTAAAAGACTGGGAGACAAGTAAGCATGCCTTCTGAGGTACCCTTTGGGTCCTATTTATAGATTTCTGAAAACGGATTGCAAATAGCCAACCTCTACTATTCTGAACAACTATGTGCAGCCCAACTAGGTCTTCCAACATCGTAACTCCGCTGTTCTAACTAGATATGGGAACACTAGTGGGGGAAAAATTGTAAAAACACATCATAGAGCACAGGGCGAGTAGCCCTAAACAATCTCTACTCGGCAGGGGCGGCAAGTGCTCGATGGAGCCGGCACCTGCCATCTCCTCCTAGTCCTTAGTGATCACGGGCCTGGTTGGCCCTGCTCGCCTACTGCGAGTTTGTTGAGTGGATTGAGCTTGTAAGGAGGCCCAGAGGTCGACGAAAGGCCCAGAGCTTGACGAACAGTAAAGAGCTCGGCGAGCATAAGCTCGCCTCCCAGAATCATCTACCCCTCCTTGGCAAGCTGGGGCTGCTGCCGAGCTCTATAGGGAGAGTGCAAGCCGGTAGATACTTAGATGTTTCTCAATTCTAAGAGCAAGAAGCGTTGATAGAACTCACCTCACTCGACGCCTAAGGTTTAGGAATTGAGTGAGCTCGCCTCACTCGATGCTTAGGCTGAAGGCGCTGAGTGAGGTCACCTCACTCGACACCGAGGCTGGGGGCATAGAGTGAGCTTGCCTCATTCGACGCCAAGGCTGGGGGAGTCGAGTAGAATCGATGCCAGGGACCTAGCTCGCCTTGGTCTTGGGATGGAATTAGCAAGAATTGCTCCTGCCGACCCCACTCGGTGTATACGGGGTTGTACACAATCCCTGCCTTTACGAGGTTGGAACAAGCTCGAAAAGAATCATCCAACCCAACAGGATTCGGCGAGTGTGGCAGGAGCTGAGGGGAATCTTTCGGTGGGGATCGCCAATGGCTATAAATATGTGCCTGCGTACCTGGATGACCTTTGCCCTTCCCTCTACTCTAGTCTTCTCGAGATGCCTATCCCTAAGGAGATCTAAGAGAGGCTAGCCAAAGCTCGCGAGGTTTCCTCTACTCACATCGCCGGTTTGACCGCAATTCCCCCTGCTATTCCGCATGGGGGTCTGGCTGAACCCAATCCTGCTATGAGGGTGAAGCCATTTTCGAAAGCGGCCGAGCACATACTCCAAGCCTTAAAAACGGCCCTGGAGCCTAGGGCCGTCTCCTCTACTCGTCTCCCACCTGAGAAGGAGAAAGACATCGTCGACCTCTACGTCGACCTGGGCCACTGACAGGATGACGGTGAGGCCTTCTCGTCGTCGGTTAAGACCCCTCCCAGCAACTCGCGGCCTAAGACCCCGGAGACACGCCCACAAGACCTGTCCCCCTTCGGGACTCTGGGATGGACTCGCAGAGGCCGAGTTCTCCAGCTCATGCCCCTTCTCCCTACAACTCATCGGGACTACTGAAGAAGGTGCCGAGGCCATTACCATGTCGTGCTTCAATCTCCTTTCGTCGAGAACTCAGCCCCCGGGCCGGGGCAAAAACCTGAAACTGCCCCCACCCCGCTTTTCTTTCGAGGGTTTAGGGTTTACTGTGCCGGGCTTCAATCTCATTCCGCCGACAGGATGACGGTGAGGCTTTCTCATCGTGGGCTAAGACCCCTCCCGACAACTCGCGGCCTAAGACCCCGGAGACACGCCCGCGAGACATGTCCCCCTTCGGGACTCTAGGCTGGACTCGCAGAGGCCGAGTTCTCCAGCCCACGCCCCCTTCTCCCTACAACTCATCGGGACTACCGGAGAAGGTGCCGAGGCAATTACTGTTCCGGGCTTCAATCTCTTTCCGCTGAGAACTCAGCCCCCGGGCTGGGGCAAAAACCTGAAACTGCCCCCACCCCGCTTTTCTTTCAAAGCCCCTAGCTCGTCAGGAAAGTTGACCTTCTAATGGCCCCTACCCCGTAGTCCTCCTGGGGTGTTTGCTTTTCGTACTAATGCTTCTTCCTTTACAGCTCTTCCCAGTAAGTCTGAGGCTGACGATTCCTCGAGGCCAGCCCGCTATTCGCCACTCCCTTCTCTAAGCTTACTTGACTCCTTCCTGGGCCCCGAGGTGGAGAATAACGAGCTGACAATACGGGGGATTTGGATCTTCAAGAAGCTGATGCTCCGGTTGCGCAAGGTGCAGGAGGACAACGAGGCATTGCAGCGGGACTATGTGCAGCTTACTGACGAGGTTCGGGGCAACCCGGCAGGCAAGACGACATCCCCTACTCAGATCCTGGATGAGGTCGAGGAGAGCCTCCAGATTGCCCAAAGGAACTTGGGGCAGATTCACGAGCTTCACAACCCGAGGCGACCTGCGGGGAAGGAGACTGAAGGATGGTAAAAGCTTTACCACCTGAGGGGATAGATCTATTTAACTATAGAGGGGGTGAATAGAGTATTTTAAAAACTTAATTGGTTTTTATAGCGGAATTAAAAATAGTGATATATTTATATTAAGAAAGTACAGGAATAAAAAGCTAACTAACACAACACACAACACACAGCAATAAGAAAAAAGCAAGCAACCAGATGACACAAGAAATTTATAGTGGTTCCCCTAAACTTGGGTACATCTACTCTTCTACCACCCTGGTAGGAATCCACTACAGGTTTTTGATCAGGTGCCCTGTCACCAATAGGTTTTTGCTCAGGTGCCCTGTCACCACAAGATCTATTTCAAGGGAGATCTCACAACCCTTTAGGCTTTTGATCAGGTACCAAAAAACTAAGCAAAGTCTTTTGATAAGGATACTTAAGAACCAGGTGGTAACTTTTGAAGGGAGTTAAAACCCTGTGTACAGTGGGGTGAAAAATGTGATATTGTCTTCTCTTTCTCAAACAGTTGAGAAGACTTTAGTAAATTGCTTGATGTTGTCGAAGCTCCCCCTGAGATGATTATTGTTCAGGAATTTGCTGGAAGCTTTGCAGGGTGTAGGTCTTCTTTGATGATCTCCAGAAGTTTTTAGGCTTATTGTGTTTTGATGTCTCTTGAAAGCTTGGAGAAGAGTTGCATATGATGAAGACTATATGAGTATGTAGACTGAATATCTTTCTCTGTCTGCCTGTAACCCTTAGTCAATTCTACAACTTCTTTTCTTCAATCTTTTGAAAAACTCTTTTATATTTCCTACAGAAATTCTATCTCTGAATTTGAATTCTACTCCTTGATTGACTGCTAAAATCTTGGAACTCGGACAAATGGCTAGAAGGGCAATAAATTGATTTCTTAACTGTCCCAGTAATTAAGCTGAATATTGACTCTATGAAATCCAGTAATTAATGTTGTCAATGAATAGCTATATTCATAAGAATATATGCATTTAATTACTCAGAGAAATATATGCAATAATATATAATATAAGCCTTGGTCAATCCGTAAATTAACTGCAGAGAATAAAAATAATGAACTGACAGATTTCGTCGATCAGAGATCCAAGATCCTCGAACTCAATCCTCTCTTTCGTCGAGCTGAGCCCCATGAACTTTTAACTGAGTTAATATTGTCCATTCTGGGCTCTAAGTTCGTCGAACTGAGATAGTTGTTTGTCGAACTCAATAACTGATTGGAGATCAGATTTCGTCAAACTCAGTTAAACTTTCGTCGATCTCAACTTCAGAGAAGAAACTTTGAGATCGTTGAACTGAGAACGAAGATCGTCGAAATCCATTCAGATTTCATCGAATGACTTCTTCAACATAGAAAAATCTATCTTGTTTTGAAATCTTCAGTCTTCTAAGTATTCTGAGGGATTGGTCCAATCAAACTGACTTATTGACCTACCCTAAGATCTAATAAAGACTTATGACCCTAGACTATACATTGTGGGTCAATCTATGCAATCGTAATAGTGAACCTAACACAAATCAACCCTACAACAGGTGGGGTTCCAACAATCTCCCCCTATTTGGGTGAGGTCACTATGTATAATGCATTAAAATAATAAAATACAATCACAACGCATAACAACAAATATCTGGCAGAAATTAAAAGTCTAGCAGATATATATACATCAAGTGCTTTGTGACAAATTAACCAAAACAAATAGTTCAGAGGGAAAATAAGCTAATCAAAAAGTTATTTAGATTTCTTAGACTTATCGTTCTCTGATGGATGCTTGAAAATGATTTCCCAGTTGGGATTTGCTTCTTCTCTTTTAGACATAGTCATATCAGCTGCTCCAACGATATTTCCTGAAGTTGCTCTTGGAACAACTGCCTCTAGATGTAAGCTCATATAAGTTTCAACATTGAAAATGTGTTTAGCTTTGTCATACCTTTTCAATTCTTCTCTTCTGTAAGAAGACATTGTAGTATATTGAGAACCATCTTTACCTTCTTCTTTAGCTTTATTTATATGAGAAAGTCCAACCAGCTCTTGAAATCTAGCCATTTTAGAAATGTTTTCCTATTTTGGATCAACAAATGGAACTGGTGGAGAGTAAGGTCTTTCCTTATATTCAAATTTAGAAGAGTACTGCCTTCCACTACTGCAGTGTCTGCTTCTGTAGTCACTCTTGGTAGATTTATCATATTTCTGATAAGAAGATTGCCTTGAGTGCTGAGAAGCTACAAGTGCTTCAGGCTAGATTGCCTAAAGCACCTGCAGCTGGTGGAGGAGAAGGAGGTGGATCCTTTCTGAATTTCTTAGTGGGAGATGATCCATACTTCTTCTTATTCTTTTATGCTTTCATCTGATTCATTGAATGCTTCATTCAGTAGGGAGTAGTTGGAGTTAGAGGAATATTATACAAGATATAATATGGATTGCCATTCTTGGGATTAGATTATACATGAATTCTATTGATGAAGACATGTCTTTAAATATGGATTGCCATTCATGTATAATCTCATCAGATGATGATGATGGAAAATAGGTGGTTATGTTACCACAAGAAGTGCATATGTTGAAGGTGTTAGATGGAGTTGGAGGTATAGATGGTCATAAGAAAGGTGTGGTGATGACTGGAGGGGTGACAGTTTGAGGGATGTCAATTAGAATGTCATCATGATGTGGAGATGGTGGTGGAGTGTTGGTTGGAGATGAAGATGGTGTAGGTGTTGGGATGAGAGTGAAAGAAAGTGATATCTGGGTGGAAATAGATGTTGTGGATAGAATTTTAGGAGGAGAAGGTAGTCTAGGAGAGGGAGGAGGATGGACTGGAGCCTTTACATCAGGTTGGGGAGTGACTGTTTCAGTCCTTGTGTCCTCAGAGGTCCTGGAGGAAGAGGAGGCCCTGGAAGGCTTGATAATGGTCCTCTCCCATTTGTCAAAGAGGGATGATGTTAACCATTTTGAAGCATTAATAAAAATGGTCTTGGAGACCATCAACTGAGGGCACTTTTCCTGGAGGAAAAGCCCTAGTACCCATCCAAAGCTAACTTCTCTTTTATTATTCTTCTTCTTTATCAAATCAAATAACAAAATACTCTAGTTGACTGATTTTCTATTCACCAAGGCACTCATCAAAAGAAACTGATGTCTTGTGATATAGTCATGTGCAGTGTGCTTGCCCAGCAAGACTTTACCAACAATATCAGCAAGGAACTTATATTCAACAGATAAGCCCTTCTTCAATAACTTGCTAGGGTTTCCAGCGGAGTGACCCATCACAGCTAGCATATTGGAAAATTCATCACTGTTCATCTCTATATCATCTTCTCCATTAAAAAATCAAAAAATTTAGACAAAAATTGCAGGAGTAAGAGTGACCTTTTGTCCTACAATGGTGCCGATAATTGTTTGGGAGTTAGGAGACGAGGACGAATAAACCCATTCCTTGATCTCGAGCACTGGAAGTTTGATTCTTGTTGTCATGAACTTCTGTAAATATGAGCCCCTCAAATAATTTTAGTATATCTTGGAAGACTTGATCAATGTGACTGAATGATTCCAAATCGATGTCAAAGCCTGCATCAAATTTCATTGCGGAGAGAACGGTTGTCGGAATTGCCAGTGAGGTTTTCTTGCAAAGAAAGAAACAACGATCAAGTGCAAAGAGAACTGAAAATGCTGGATATATTTCGTCAAAAACCTAGTAATAAGGTTTTTAGAAGATGAAAAGACGATCTCAGTCTAATGAAAAAAAAATCTTCGATTTGAGTTCGATGAAATATTTTATTAATAAATGAGTTCATCGATCACAGTCTGAAGAATAAGAATAAATCATCGATCGCTGTTCGATGAAGTACTCACTGAAGCAGGGATCATCGATCTCCGTTCGATTAAATATGTTTCACTACAAAGTGTTTGTCGATCTCCATTCGACGAACTCTTCACGAAAAGTTCACAGATCGTCGATCTCCATTCGACAAACTATGCCAAATCGTCGACCATAGACAAAAATTAAGTTAATTCTTCCCCATTTATCATACCTAGCTAATTTAAGAAGAACATATGTTTCTTCTCATCCAATGGCTTGGTGAAGATGTCAGCTCTTTATAAATCAGTAGAGATAAAGACAGGATTAATTTTCTTTTTTGTCTACACAATCTCTAATGAAATGATGTCTAATTTCTATATGCTTGGTCCTACTATGATGCACTGGATTTTGTGCAATAGATATTGCACTGGTATTATCACAAAATATAGTTGAATTATTTAAGTTGAGACCATAATCTAGCAATTGATTTTGTATCCACAAAATCTATGAACAGCAGCTGCCTGCAACTATGTATTATGCTTCAGTAGTTGATGTGGATACAGAGGTTTGCTTCTTACAAAACAAGGACACAAGCCTATCAGCAAGAAACTGGAAAGTTCCTGATGTGCTCTTCCTGTCCACTCTACATCCAGCATAGCCAGCATCAGAAAATCCAGTTAAATCAAATTCTGACTCTGATGGATATAGGAGTCCTAGATTTGGACAACCTTTTATATATCTCAAAATCCTTTTTAATAAAATATAGTGAGATTCTTTAGGGTTCACTTGGAACCTAGCAAAAATACATGTGACAAACATTATGTCAGGCCTACTTGCTGTGAGATATAATAGAGACCAAACAATAGCCCTATAAGTTTTTTGATCAACAGGCTTGCCATGTTCATCAGAATCAATCACAGCATTAACATCCATAGGTGTTTTCATTGCTGAGGCATCACACATCTCAAACATTTTAACAAGCTCCTTAGCATACTTGGATTGGGAGATGAAGTTACCATTAGGTGATTGCTTCACTTGGAGACCAAGGAAGTATGAAAGTTCACCCATGCTACTCATCTCAAACTTTGAATGAATTAGATCAGAAAATCTTTTGCATAGTTTGGGATCAGTAGAGCCAAAAATAATATCATCTACATATATTTGAACTAACAAAATTTAATTTTTATGATGCCTAATAAAAAAGAGTCCTATCTACTATGCCCCTAAAAAACTTATGCTCCATAAGAAAGCGAGCTAAGGTCTCATACCAAGCTCTTGGAGCTTGCTTTAAACCATAGAGAGCTTTATGTAATCTAAAGACATAAGAAGGATGAGTTGGAGAGATAAAACATGGTGGTTGCTCCATATACACTTCCTCTTTTAATTCTCCATTTAGGAAAGAACTCTTTACATCCATCTGGTAGACTTTGAATCTTTTATAGGCTGCATAGGCTAAGAAAATCCTTATAGCTTCAAGCTTTGCCACTGGAGAAAAGGTCTGATTATAATCTATTCCTTCCTCCTGTGAATAGCCTTGAGCTACTAGCCTTTCTTTGTTCCTTATAATATTTCCTTTAGCATCCAGTTTGTTTTTGAAGACCCATTTGGTTCCCATGATTGAATAGTCTTTGGGTCAAGGACCAAATCCCAAACTCTGCACCTCTCAAACTGATATAGCTCCTCTTGCATTGCAATGATAAAGTGGGGATCTTGCTCTGCATCTTTGATGGAGTGGGGCTCAGGTTGATAAATGAAACAAGTATGCATCACATAATTATTGAGTTGATGCCTTGTTTGCACACCAAATGAAATGTTTCCAATCACTTGAGATATAGGGCGATCTCTAAGTGTGACAAGATCAGTTGGAGGAGTTGGTTGAGCAATAGCTTGTGGAATTAATTCCTCTTGTGGAATTATATTAACTGTTGGAGGAAGTTCAGCCACTTCCAAACTTTCTTCTTCACTTTCTGTAATGCCCCCGATTTTTCTACGACTATTTTATTCTCGTTTGGCGTTACGGTGACGCATTTTCGTGGCTTGTGCCATTTGTGGAGTGTGGTTTAGCTCCTTAGAACTGAGTGACCTATTTTGTAGCCTATGGGCAAGGTCTCCCTAGCAAGCCGAGTAGTTTTGGGTGACCCGGTGTGGCCTCTTGGGGGATACTTGTGTTTTGGATTTAGGAGGGTATAACTCAAGTTCTGTTCATCGAAAGTTAATTTCGACTTCGTCGTTGTGTTCATAGCGTGGGTATTTAGCTATGGTGCGAATTTCGTTGAATTCTAAGGTAATTCGGTTTTTGTGTTGTTTTGGGTGTGCCAGTAGTAAAGACTATTAGAAAATTCTCTTATTTTATTAAGAGAACCGGCGGCTAGGCTTCAGTTATGCTGAACCGACGTGTTTAAAGATTATATAAAAGCTTTACTTAGTGTGGCGGGCCCACTCTTTCCTCCTTCTTCCCGAGACCTATAACCGCTGCTCTAGTTCGCGGAAAGCAGAGGCGGAGTCGGCGGACTGCCCTATCCTTCGGCAGGCGATTTCGGGAGCTTTCGTGGACGGAATTCGTTTCCGAAAGCGGCGTTGGCTTGCTCTCCCTCAGATCTACGTTTCGACGGTAAGAGATTCGATTTTCGTGGAGTTTTAGGAGACTTGGATTTTTCGGGTCATGTGGATTTCCGCCATTAAAGTGCGGGTTGCTTGTTAGGTGCTTTTAGGTGCTGCTGCTGCTAGTGCCGAGTGAAGAGGAGGGAAAGTCGTCCAAGCTTTGCCGGAAATCGAGGCAAGTGGTATTCTTGCCCTTGCCATTTTTATGCTCTTGCTGAATTGAAAAATCCCGGTTAGCCTTAGGGTAGATGCCAAGCTGTTCTTTTATCTTGTTGAATTTTAGGGTTTAGTTTCTCCTAATGAGCCCCCTCTTTGTGCTGTTGGTGCTCAACCCGTCGGCATAATACCGCCTATTTAGACTCCAGATTTCTGTCTGGTTGTTGCTTTGCGGGTGAAGCCGAGAGAGAGAGAGTAGGAGGGGAGTGCCTGCTGTGTATCTTGGAAAGAGCTAAGTTTGGGCACTTGGGTTACCGGCATTGAGTGTGGTGCACACACTCAAAGCCTTGTGGGTTTGGCGTTTAGTGTGGTGCACACACTTAACGCCACAGCTGTATTTAGTTTGAGAATTTTTTGCTAAGTACTGGGGCGTTGAGTGAGGTGGACTCACTCAACGCCGTAGCCCCTGCTAGCGGCTAAGTACTTTGGCGTTTAGTGTGTTGACCTCACTCAATGCCATTTCCGTTTTGGCATTGAGTGACGCAAGCTCACTCAATGCTGTGGTTTTTCTGAGAAGCTAAGTACTTTTGCGTTGAGTGAGGTGTGCTCACTCAATGCCACAACCTTTTCTGAGGCTAAGTACTTTGGCGTTGAGTGAGTCAACCTCACTCAACTCCATTTCCGGTTTGGCGTTGAGTGAGGTGACTTCACTCAACACCGTAAGCAAATTTGTGCCAAGTACCGTAGCTTTGAGTGAGTGAACCTCACTCAACGCCATTTCTGCTTTGGCGTTGAGTGAGGTAGACTCACTCAACGCCACAGCCCTTCTTCACGGCCAGAACTTCTGGCATTGAGTGAGACGACCTCACTCAACACCATTGCCGTTTTGGCATTTAGTGAGGTCAGCTCACTCAACGCCGCAGATTTACCTTGTTGCGGCTAAGTGCCAGGGCATTGAGTGAGTGAACCTCACTCAACGCCATTGCTATTTTGGCGTTGAGTGAGGTGGACTCACTCAACGCCGCAGTCTTCTTTTGTGGCTAAGTGGCAGGGCGTTGAGTGAGTGAGCTTCACTCAACGCCATTACTGTTTTGGCGTTGAGTGAGGCCAGCTCACTCAACGCCACTTTCTCTGTTTGTGGTTAAGTACCAGGGCGTTGAGTGAGTGTACCTCACTCAACGCCATCCCTTTTTTGGCATTGAGTGAGGTTAGCCCACTCAACACTAGAGTATTCTTGCGGGAGGCGTTGAGTGAGTGAACCTCACTCAACGCCATGCCTGTTTTGGCGTTGAGTGAGGCTAGCTCACTCAACGCCAGAGTTGTTCTTCTGGAGGGCATTGAGTGATTTAACCTCACTCAACGCCATGGCTGTTCTGGCGCTGAGTGAGGCTAACTCACTCAACGCCAAGGTCTTGTTAGGCATTGAGTGGGTCCCACTCAATGCCAAGCCGTGTTGAGTCATTTCAATACTTTTTCCCTACCTCGATTTTTGTTCCCGAGTGAATTCCTTGTTTATGTTTTGATTTTCCTTGTCGGCCATGTTTTTTCTTTCCTAAAGGCCGAATCGTGGGTCGTGGTTAGTAGTGGTGGTTTGAAGCTCTTCATGGGGGAGGTGTTGTGTAATTTAGTCGTGACCACCCTTTTTCCTCTATCTTGCTCCAGGTACGGGCTGGGCAAGGGGGTGGAAGGTCCCTCATTCTTTCACATGTAGACCCTTGAGCTTGTTGGCTTGGAAATGGTTGTTAGGGGACTGAGTTTGCCTTCAACCCGGTTCCATGTTATTTATTTTTCTACCACAATCTCTCATAGCTTTGGGTGTTAGACGTTTCTTCCTTGGTAGATTGCAGCATTTTGGGCTCTTGGTAGCTTAGTAGACTCTGCAGGAAGTAGTTTCTGGGCAGGGTTGATGCTGTTTCCTCGCACCTGGTGCATTTCTTTTTGTCTTGCCTTGGGCAGTTGTGGCCTTTTACTACTTTGTTTTTCCTCTTTCATTTATAATATGGTTGACACTTTGATGCAGTTTTTCCATGTTTTGCTTTCTGAGGTATTCTTTTCTTTTGAATGCCTCAGGTTCTGAGCAGTAGCCAGTTTGGTGGCTAGGTTGCTGTGGTGTTGCTGGTGGTCTCTTGGACTTTGGAGATCCTTCTGGATTTGTTTAGTGAGGTAGTTTTCTGCACTTTTCTTATAGACATACATATTTGCCAGTGGGTTCATGTTAGGTTGTTGGCGCCCACTGGTTGTTTTTACCTTTGTACTAGATATATTACTTTTGCTGCTACCATTTTCTGGAGATAATCTACTTGCTCTATGGAGGATTTATGCTAGGTTGCTAGTTATTTTTAAAAGTACAATTATTATTATAAGTATAGCTCATGATCATCATATTTTATAAAACTCAATCACTATTTTCCAAACCACGTATAAAGATCGTTTTCTTATATATAATATAAATTAAATGTAGAGTCTTGCATAGCATAAGTGGTCCTCTTGGGACACTTATGCACTCCTTAGGATGTCAATCCTGAATAAAGTATTTTTCCACAGCGTATAAGTATAGTTTTTAACCGTGGACTAGGTGATCCACCGAGCTGAGGGATACAACCTCTAAAATATAACTGATTTTCTAATCATTAAACTCTTGAATTTCTTTCATAAAGTAAAGTAGACGGTTTTGCCTGAGCATCAACAGTTATCCCCTGCTTGACGTGGTATCATGACGCGTGTTTTCTCATACTCTGATAATTCCTAAATTCAGAGAAAATGCGGGTTGTGATAGTTGGTATCAGAGGGAGGTTGCTTGACTAGTTAGTCGGGTAACCTTCCTTTGATTGCTTTAGTAGTTCGGCATCATGTCATTCACACACCGATATGTCATCAGCACGTCTTGGAAAAAGCACGAACACTACACTCATAGCATAACATGAAGTATACTGGACATATTATGTAGTATGGGATGCATAATATGTGTTCGTATATGGATCCACCATAGGGGCAACATGTGAGGGTTATGTAGTATGGGATGCATAACCTCACCACATGGCTGCGGCTAGCTCGTTTTCTTTTTTGTTGCATGAGAATGTTATGTAGTATGGGATGCATAACATTTTCATCTGTATGCCGCTCATAACATGCATTATGGCCTTTTTAGAATGCATAACACAAACATGCATAGCATAACATTACATAAGCACAACGTGCCAAGCTAAAGACTGGCAGGATGACATATGTACACTCATAAGCTTTCAAGTCAAAAGTAGTATAAAGTCATGCATTCCCGATCTAGGCACATGAATTAGTATGGTGGTGGTTAACCATCCTAGGTTAGGGCATAACATCAATTTTTGTAAAAAGATAAACTCCCAAAGCAAGTTTAGCAGCTTTAAGTTTATATCTATATATGTATTGTCTGTACTTGTAGTTGGTTCTAGCCGTTGTAGTAGGATCTAACTGTTGTTGCTATGATTTTAGGATGGCGAGGCGTCCTTCGACTAGATCGACTCCCCTGTCTGAGGGTGAGTCATCTGGAGCTCAGAATGATGCGGTGATCGAGAGCCTGCGGTAGAGTTGCGATGCCATGAGCAGGCATATGGTAGAGATGCAGGCCCAGATTCAGTCCCGTGTGGCGATTGTGGCATGTCAGACTCAAGGAGTGCAAGGCCCTGCAGGGGGGCTAGCTATCCCTCCTCCTCCTACACCCTTAAGAGCTCCAGTGGTTGTGCCAGCAGAGATGGCCTTCATCTCAAAGTTTTAGAGGCTGAGCCCTCCCACTTATGATGGGAAGGCAGACTTTATGGTCATAGACGATTGGCTAATCTCCATGGAGGAGATGTTCTCATACTCCAGGATTGCAAATGACCAAAGGGTGATGATAGCCGTCTATCAGCTTAAAGGTTTGGCTAAGAGTTGGTGGCTGAGTGAAAAGGAGAGCTTGGTAGCTGGATGCTCTTGGGAAGGGTTCAAGGAGATGCTGTTGAGGAAGTTCTTACCTCGGTCGAGCGTGACCGCCTTATGAATGACTTCCTCCATCTTAAGCAAAGGCAACTCACGGTGGGTGAGTATGAGATAGAGTTCAGCAAGTTGAGCCATTTGGCCTTTGGATTGGTCAGCATTGAGGTTGATCGAGTTAAGCGATTTCTCTGTGGCCTGAGGAGCAAGGTACAGTAGTTGACCAGTGCTTATGGGTCAGAGACTTATGCAGGAGTAGTGGAGGTTGCTCTGTAAGTGGAGGCTATTGAGACCGCAAAGAGTAGAGGCCATCAAATGAGGAAGGATAAGAGGAAGTATTTGGAGGAGAAGAAACCCCAGGTACACGGTGCTTCTCCAGGAAAGAGGACCAAAGTGGTGTGTAGCTTCTGTGGCCGGTTAGGCCACCCTATCGAGAGATGTTTCAAGAAGGTAGCAGCTCAGAAGAAGGAGCAGGTTCATGCGATTCAGGGTGCTTCTAGGAGGGATGTCTCCTGTTATGTTTGTAAGCGACCCGGGCATAATGCTGCCCAGTGCTGGTCCAAGGATAAAGTCTGCTATCAGTGTGGGCAGAAGGGACACATCAAGTCTTGGTGTACTCACGTCCAGCCTGTTCTTCATACAGTTCCACTTCAGGCGCTACCTCCACCTCAGCGGGTGGATAAGGGCAAGGGAAAGTTGAACCTGATCTCTTCCGAGGAGGCTCAAGCTTCGACTCAGGTCATCTCAGGTTAGTTATCTTTCCAACCTGAAGGTTTTATTCTTGTTTTACTAGAATGTTTGCAGTATTGTTGTGGTAGTTCCTTAGTTACATATGCTCCTATAGGGAAATTTAAGGTGAAGAACCGCTGGGCGCGTGTTCTGTTTGACTCCGGTGCTACCCACTCATTCGTGGCTAGAGCCTTTGTAGAGCGACATCGGTTGACTTTAGATCGAGTTCGGGATACCTTCCGTGTCAAGTTCCCCTCTGGTGAATCTGTGTTGTAATATTTGCACATGTTAGATTGCCCTATTTTGTTGGGGGACTTCTTGGCGAAGGCAGACCTGAAGATGATTGATCTGGAGTACTTCGATGTTATTCTGGGCATGGACTGGCTGTCTAGGTATGATGCAGTTATTCAGTACAAAGGGAAGTGCTTGGACTTCATCAGGGACAACGGTCAACCCGGAAGCGTGTATGCTGATCTGAGCCAGGATTCTCCTGTCATCTCTGCGGTATGTGCTCAGAAGCTGTTTCTTTCGAATTGTTTTGCTTGTTTGGTCTCGGTGGTTTGGACCGCTGTTAGTGTACCGCGCTTGGAGGAGATTCCAGTTGTTCGTGATTTCGCCGATGTTTTTCCGGATGATCTTCCTGGTCTTCCTCCCGAGCGAGATGTGGAGTTTGTGATTGATTTTGAGACGGGTACGCGTCCTATTGCTAAGGCGTCGTACCGGATGACCCCTCGTGAGTTAGAGGAGTTGCGAGTTCAGTTGGATGAGCTGTTTGCAAAGGGATTTATCAGGAAGAGTACGTCGCCTTGGGGGTGCTCCTGTGCTGTTTGTGAAGAAGAAAGATGGGTCGATGCGGCTTTGCATCGACTATAGGGAGTTGAACAAAGTCACCATTAAGAACAGGTAACCTCTGCCGAGGATCGATGATTTATTTGACCAGTTGCGCGGTAGCACGGTGTTCTCCAAGATCGATCTTTGTTCTGGCTATCATCAGCTCAGGATCTGTGAGGCAGATATTCCACGGACTGCGTTTAGATCGAGGCATGGACACTTTGATTTCTTGGTGATGTCGTTTAGTTTGACCGACGCACCATCAGCCTTCATGGATAGTATGAACCGGGTGTTAAAGGATTTCTTAGACAAGTTCGTGGTGGTCTTCATCAATGACGTGTTGGTTTATTCTCGCAGCGCTGAAGAGCATGAGCAGCATCTGCGCTTTGTTCTATCGGAGTTGAGGAATCACAAGTTATTCGCCAAGCTGAGCAAGTGCGAATTTTTGTTTCCTCAGGTTTCATTTCTATGCCACGTGGTGAACAAGGAGGGGATCTCGGTCGACCCAGAAAAGATCACAACAGTAATGGATTGGAGTAGGCTGAATACGCCTAAGGAGATCAGGAGCTTCCTAGGGTTGGCTGGCTACTACAGGAGGTTCGTGGAGGGTTTCTCTTCCCTAGCTTCACCTTTGACCAAGCTTACTCAGAAGAACGTGGCTTTTGTTAGGAGCGAGAAGTGTGAAAAATCCTTTCTGGAGTTAAAGAAGAGATTGTGCACTGCTCCCGTTCTTACCCTGCCTACTAAGGGTGTGGATTATGATGTATACGTGGATGCTTCGCATGTAGGTCTTGGATGCGTATTAATGCAGGTTGGAAAGGTGATTGCTTATGTGTCAAGGCAACTGAAGACTCATGATAAGAATTATCCTATGCATGACCTTGAGTTTGCAGCGGTAATCTATGCGTTGAAGTTGTGGAGGCATCTACTTTATGGGGCTCAGTGTAAGATCTTCACTGACCATAAGATCCTGAAGTACGTGTTCACGCAGAAGGAGTTGAATCTGCGCCAGCGGCGGTGGCTAGAGTATGTGGCCGATTATTATGTAGAGATCCAGTATCATCCAGGCAAGGCCAATGTGGTGGCCGACGCCCTGAGCTGAAAGACGGGAAAGATCTTTAACCTCTCCGCCGATCGTTTAGTGGAGGAGTTCCTCCTTATGGATATATCAGTGGGATGTTGTGGCTTGCAGAGTAGTTTATCAGTGGCAGAGTCGTCTTGGATTTCTTTGACCAGACTGCACCAGAAGGACGATCCGGATCTTCTGCACTCATTCACCAGGACCGAGAAGGGGGAGTTGCAAGACTTTGCTATCGATGATGCAGGTACTTTGAAGTACCGCGACAGATTTTGCATCCCCGTTGTTAGGGACATTAGAGGTATGATTTGCAGAGAGGCTCATGGATCCAGCGTTGCATACTATCCAGGATCTACGAAGATATATCGTGACTTAAAGCAAATTGCCTGGTGGTATGGCATGAAAGGTGATATAGCCCGATTTATTGCTGAGTGCCACACTTGCAAGCGTGTGAAGGCCGATCATGGAAGGCCTGGTGGCAAGTTGACTTCGTTAGAGATCCCGACTTGGAAGTGGGAAAGTATATCTATGGATTTCATCACGGGCTTACCGAAATCCCCGAGGGGATTTGATTCTGTTTGGGTTATAGTGGATAGACTGACGAAGTGTGCTCACTTCGTGCCATATAAGATTGATTACCCGATGAAGAAGATAGCGGAGTTGTACTTGAATGAAGTCATCCGACTGCACGGTGTGCTGGTTAGCATCATTTCTGATCGAGACTCCTGGTTTACTTCTCGTTTTTGGCAGAGTCTGCAGGAGGGTTTGGGTACGGATCTGAGGTATTCTACTGCTTACCACCCACAGAACAATGGGCAGACGGAGCGGGTGAACCAGATAGTTGAGGATATAATTTGATGCTATATTTTAGACCACGGTGGAGCGTGGGATGAGCGGCTGCGACTTATGGAATTTACATACAACAACAGTTATCAGGAGAGCTTGTAGATGGCTCCGTTTGAAGCCTTCTATGGGAGGCGCTGCAGAACTCCGTTGTTTTGGGCTGAGGCTGGTGAGAGGCCTTTGTTGTGTCCTGATGTGCTTGAGGAAATGGAAGTCGCAGTGAAGCTTATTCGAGATAAGCTTCGTATAGCTCAGGAGAGGTACGAGAAGAACGCCAATCGGCGTAGGTCTGACTTGGAGTTTTTTGTAGGGGACCTTATATTTCTTAAGGTTTCCCCGATCGTGGGTGTAAAGAGGTTTGGTAAGAATCGGAAATTGGACCCGAGGTTTGTGGGCCCGTTTAAGATTATGGAGCGGATTGGCGTGTCAGCTTATAGGTTGGATTTGCCAGCAAACTTCCTAGGTGTTCATAATGTTTTCCATCTAAGCCAATTGCGGAAGTGTGTGCGTAGCAGTGGGAAAGTCTTGAACGTTGTGCCCAAGTTGGAGCCCAACCTCTCTTTTGTTGAAGTGCCAGTCCGTATTTTGGATACTCAGGAACGGGTGCTGCGAAAGAAGTCCATTCCGATGGTGAAAGTTATATGGAAGAATTAGGATTTGGAGAGCGTGACTTTGGAGCTAGAGTCGGCCATGAGGAAGGCTTACCCTCACCTGTGTCCCTGATTTGATCAGTATGTTTCCCTTCTTGTAACTCCTATTTGTTACTTTTTCCTTCTATAGTAGAAGTGCTGTGCGTAAAGTTTCGGGACGAAACTTTCTTTTAGGGGGAGTGACTGTAACGCCCCCGATTTTTCTACGACAATTTCATTCTCGTTTGGCGTTACGGTGACACATTTTCGTTGCTTGTGCCATTTGTGGAGTGTGGTTTAGCTCCTTAGAACTTAGTGACCTATTTTCTAGGCTATGGGCAAGGTCTCCCCGGCAAGTCGAGTCATTTTGGGTGACCGAGTGTTGTCTTTTGGGGGATGCTTGTGTTTTGGCTTTAGGAGGGTATAACTCGAGTTCTGTTCTTCGAAAGTTAATTTCGACTTCACCGTTGTGTTTGTAGCGTGGGTATTTATCTACGGTGTGAATTTCGTCGAATTCCGAGGTAATTCAGTTTTCGTGTCGTTTTTGGTGTGCCATTAGTAAAGACTATTAGAAAATTCTCTTATTTTATTAAGAGAACCGGCGGCTAGGCTTCAGTTATGCTGAACCGACGTGTTTAAAGCTTATATAAAAGCTTTACTTGGAGTGGCGGGCCCACTCTTTACTCCTTCCCGAGACCTATAACCGCTGCTCCAGTTCGCGGAAAGTAGAGGCGGAGATGGCGGACTGCCCTAGCCTTCGGCCGGCGATTTCGGGAGCTTTCGTGGACGGAATTCGTTTCCTAAAGCGGCGTTGGCTTGCTCTCGCTAAGATCTACATTTCTACGGTAAGAGATTCAATTTTTGTGGAGTTTTAGGAGACTTAGATCTTACGGGTCTTGTGGATTTCCGCCATTAAAGTGCGGGTTGCTTGTTAGGTGCTTTTAGGTGGTGCTGCTGCTAGTGCCGAGTGAAGAGGAGGGAAAGTCATCCATGCTTTGCCGGAAATCGAGGCAAGTGGTATTCTTGCCCTTGCCATTTTTATGCTCTTGCTGAATTGAAAAATCCCGGTTAGCCTTAGGGTAGAGGCCAAGCTGTTCTTTTATCTTGCTGAATTTTAGGGTTTAGTTTCTCCTAATGAGCCCCCCTCTTTGTGTTGTTTGTGCTCAACCCGCCGGCGTAATACCGCCTATTTAGACTCCAGATTTCTGTCTGGTTGTTGCTTTGCAGGTGAAGCCGAGAGAGAGAGAGTAGGAGGGGGGTTCCTGCTGTGTATCTTGGAAAGAGCCAAGTTTGGGCTCTTGGGTTGCCGGCATTGAGTGGGGTGCACACACACAAAGCCATGCGGGTTTTGCATTGAGTGTGGTGAACACACTCAATGCCACAGCTGTAGTCAGTTTGAGAATTTTTGGCTAAGTACTGGGTCGTTGAGTTAGGTGGACTCACTCAACGCCGTAGCCCTTGCTAGCGGCTAAGTACTTTGGCGTTGAGTGAGTCGACCTCACTCAACGCCATTTCCGTTTTGGCATTGAGTGAGGCAAGCTCACTCAATGCCGCGGTTTTTCTGAGAAGCTAATTACTTTAGCGTTGAGTGAGGTGTGCTCACTCAATGCCACAGCCTTTTCTGAGGCTAAGTACTTTGGCATTGAGTGAGTCGACCTCACTCAACGTCATTTTCAGTTTGGCGTTGAGTGAGGTGACTTCACTCAACGTCGTAAGCAAATTTGCGGCCAAGTCCCATAGCGTTGAGTGAGTGAACCTCACTCAACGCCATTTTTGCTTTGGCGTTGAGTGAGGTAGACTCACTCAACACCACAACCCTTCTTCACGGCCAGAACTTCTAGCATTGAGTGAGACGACCTCACTCAACGCCATTGCCATTTGTGCGTTGAGTGAGGTCAGCTCACTCAACGCCGAAGATTTTCCTTGTTGCGGCTAAGTGCACGGGCGTTGAGTGAGTGAACCTCACTCAACGCCATTGCTGTTTTGGCGTTGAGTGAGGTGGACTCACTCAACGACGCAGTCTTCTTTTGCGGCTAAGTGGCAGGGCATTGAGTGAGTGAGCTTCACTCAATGCCATTGCTGTTTTAGCGTTGAGTGAGGCCAGCTCACTCAACGCCACTTTCTTTGTTTGTGGTTAAGTACCAGGGCGTTGAGTGAGTGTACCTCACTCAACGCCATCCCTTTTTTGGCATTGAGTGAGGTTAGCCCACTCAACGCCAGAGTATTCTTGCGGGAGGCGTTGAGTGAGTGAACCTCACTCAACGCCATGCCTGTTTTGGCATTGAGTGAGGCTAGCTCACTCAACGCTAGAGTTGTTCTTCTGGAGGGCATTGAGTGATTTAACCTCACTCAACGCCATGGCTGTTCTGGCGCTGAGTGAGGCTAACTCACTAAACGCCAAGGTCTTATTAGGCGTTGAGTGGGTCCCACTCAACGCCAAGCCGTGTTGAGTCATTTCAACACTTTTCCCTACCTCGATTTTCGTTCCCGAGTGAATTCCTTGTTTATGTTTTGAGTTGCCTTGTCGGCCATGTTTTTTCTTTCCTAAAGGCCGAATCGTGGGTCGTGGTTAGTAGTGGTGGTTTGAAGCTCTTCATGGGGGAGGTGTTGTGTAATTTAGCCGTGGCCACCCTTTTTCTTCTATCTTGCTCCAGGTACGGGCTGGGCAAGGGGGTGGAAGGTCCCTCGTGCTTTCACATGTAGACCCTTGAGCTTGTTGGCTTGGAAATGGTGGTTGGGGGACTGAGTTTGCCTTCAACCCGGTTCCATGTTGTTTATTTTGCTACCACCATCTCCCACAGCTTAGGGTGTTCGACGTTTCTTCCTTGGTAGATTGCAGCATTTTGGGCTCTTGGTAACTTAGTAGACTCTGCAAGAAGTAGTTTCTGGGCAAGGTTGATGCTGTTTCCTCGCACCTGGTGCATTTCTTTTTGTCTTGCCTTGGGCAGTTGTGATCTTTTACTGCTTTGTTTTTCTTCTTTAATTTATCATCTGGTTGACACTTTCGTGCAGTTTTTCCTTGTTTTGCTTTCTGAGGTATTCTTTTCTTTTGAATTCCTCAGGTTCTGAGCAGTAGCCAGTTTGGTGGCAAGGTTGCTGTGGTGTTGGTGGTGGTCTCTTGGACTTTGGAGATCCTTCTGGATTTGTTTATTGAGGTAGTTTTCTGCACTTTGCTTACATACATACATATTTTCCAGTGGGTTCGTGTCATGTTGTTGGCGCCCACTGGTAGTTTTTACCTTTGTACTAGATATATTACTTTTGCTGCTACCATTTTCTTGAGATAATCTACTTACTTTGAGGAGGATTTATGTTAGGTTGCTAGTTATTTTTAAAACTACAATTATTATTATAAGTATAGCTCATGATCAACATGTTTTATAAAACTCAATAACTATTTTCCAAACCACGTATAAAGATCGTTTTCTTATATATAATATAAATTAAATGTAGAGTCTTGCATAGCATAAGTGGTCCTCTTGCGACACTTATGCACTCCTTAGGATGTCAATCCTGAATAAAGTATTTTTCCGCAGCGTATAAGTATAGTTTTTAACTGTGGACTAGGTGATCCACCGAGCTGAGGGATACAACCTCTAAACTATAACTGATTTTCTAATCATTAAACTCATGAATTTCTTTCATAAAGTAAAGTAGATGGTTTTGCCTGAGCGTCAGCAGTTATCCCCTGCTTGACGTGGCATCATGACGCGTATTTTCTCATACTCTGATAATTCCTAAATTCGGAGAAAATGCGGGTTGTGACACTTTCTTCTTCAACTTGTGGAGAAGGATGTAATGGAACCTCTTGGGTGAGGTTTAGATCATCCATTTTTTCACACAAGTGAGGTACCGGCAAAATGTTATTGGTAGATACTTCTTTCTCCTTATAAAACATGTTAGCCTCATCAAATGTAACATGAACAGATTCCTTTATTTTTAAAGTGGATTTGGTAAACACCCTATAAGCTTTGCTGACTTGGGAATATCCTAGAAAAATTCCCTCTGCAACATTAGTTTCAAACTTTCTAGTGTATTTCTTATCATTATTGTGAATATAACATACGCATCCAAATACTTTAAAATAGGTGATTTTAGGTTTCTTAACTCATAAGGAGTCTTATTCTTAAGCTTGTGTATTAGAATTCTGTTCAGTACATAGTTTGCTGTGCTTACAGCCTCTGACCAAAAAGATAGGGGCATGTAAGCATCTGAAAGTAATGTGCTTGTAGATTCAATTAGGGTTCTATTTTTTCCTTTCAGCAACCCCATTTTGTTGAGGAGTTCTAGGAGCTGAGAAGAAGTGCCTGATACCTTCCTTCTCATAGAACTCTTGCATAAGAAGAGACTCAAACTCAGTACCATGATCACTTCTAATCAATGCAACTGGAGTAGAGTACTCAATCTGTATGTTCTTGAGAAAATCTGTAAGAACCTTGAAGTTATCATACTTATATCTCAGAAAGAACACCCAAGTGAATCTTGAGAAGTCATCTACACCCACTAAAGTATAAGATTTTCCTCCTAGGCTTTGTACAATAATAGGGCCAAAAAGGTCCATATGTAGCAATTATAATATCCTAAGCGAGTCACTTTTATTTACATATTTAAAGCTATTTTTAGTTTGCTTGCCTAAATGACTAGCCCTGAAGAGGCCTTCCTTCTAGCAGGGGCCAGAAGGCAATCCTCTAACAAGGTTGTCCCTAGATAACTTAGTAATATTTTTAAGATTTATATGTCCTAATCTCTTATGCCAAAGTTCATTTTTATTTCTAACCTGATTAAATAAACAAATTTCTGAACTAGCTGATTGAAAATTTACAACATATATGTTGCCTTATCTAAGTCCAGTTAAAATAGGTTTGTTTTCTTTACAAGAAATAATACAGGAAGATGAGTTAAATGATACCTGATAACCTTCATCACATAATTGACTTATGGATATTAAGTTATGCTTTAAGCCACTCACACAGGAAACTTTCCTGAAGGTGACTGCTCAAACTTTAACATCTCCATAGCCTTTAGTTTGGCAACAGTTGGAGTCATAAAGATCACCTTTGGACCAATCTTGGACTTGTAGTTTGTTAGATTGTCCTTTTAGCCAGTAATATGCTTTGAGCATCTACTGTCCAAACACCATTGTTGATTAAAGACTGGACAGTCCTTCACTTGCATAGAAAGGAATTAGGTGTTCTTGACCCAGAAACCTTGGGTCCTTGTTTCTTTTGATAAGAGAAACTGGAAATAACAGAAAATTCTGGTTGATTTTTATATCCTAAGGGATGATATCTTCTAGCTGGTATTTCCCATTAAGTAAAAGGATTAGTAGATTCTCTGAATTTATTTAAGTTTCTAACAGAGTTATAATTTTTATTAAACCTGACTGGGTTCGATGAATTAATATAAGTTCGTCGATCTGCGTTCGATGAATAGGGATGAGTTCATCAAAATCTGCTCAGAGAATTAACATAGTCATTTTCTATGCCCCAAGTTTGTCGATCGTTGCTCGAAGAACCATATACAGTTCGTTGATCGGAGTAAGAAGAATTATTATAGTTATAATTGGCGTTCATAGATCGTCGATCTGGGTTCGACGAACTATACACATTTTGTCGATCTGAGTTCGACGAAATCTGTTGAACATAGTTTTTATTCAGATTCTTATTCTTTTTCTTCTTATTTATAGATTTCTGAGAGACATTTGGTTGAGTAGTTTCTCCTATTTTCTCTTTGACTTTTTCAGAGATAAATTTAATTAGTGTTGAAAGAATATTTTTCTTTAATATGGGGGGTAAGCTTGATGAAGAACCTAAGCCTAGTTTGCCATTTAATCTGGCATTGACAGTACTTGTGATGTCCATCAACTTATAGCTTCTCCCATTGAGAGATTCCTCAAGTTAATTTGCCTCACATAATTCAGTTTTTAGTGAAATGATTTGTTCATTAGCTAAGTCTAAATCTTTTTTCAGTTTGATATTTTCAGCAAATAGGTTATCAAATTCAAGCTGTCTATCTCTAAGAATTTTTATTTCCTTCTCTGACTTGATTAAATCATTGCACAAGGATTTAAATTCAATTTTAAAATCTTCTTAATTGAAACCAAATGAAGAGATTACCTGATCTTCTTCAGATTCAAATTCCTCTTCTGATTCTTCAGCTTTTTCCTCAGTATTAGATTTGCTGTTGGAGGCATTAATAGCAATAAGACAAACTTCACTTGCCTTTTCCTCCTCTTCATCTTCACTAGAGCTGGAAGATGAGGATTCTTCATTTGTGTCACTCCAGGTCTCAGCAATGAAGCCTTTCTCCTTTCTCTTTTGTTTGCTGGAGGAGTGCTTACTAGAGTGCTTGCTTGATTGCCTCTTATTCTCCTTTTCTTTTGTTCTGTCTTTCTTTTATTCCTCTGGGCATTCAGGTAGAATGTGCCCAGGTTTTCTGCATCCAAAACAAATAATCTCCTTGGTATGAGTCTTGTCATATCTTGGCTTATCATCATTCTTGGATGACCTTCTTCTAAAGTCTTTCTTGCCCATTTTATAGAATCTTTTATCCAACAAGCTAAGTAGTTCTTTATTAGCTGGAAGAGCTTCTGATTCTTCTGTTTCTATAAAAGCAATGTCGTGCTCATTCCTTGAAGATTTAGAAGCCTTCTGTTCAGCAGCCTCCCTTATCTTGATCAACTGCTCATAAGACTTGAGCTTGCCATGGAGAGATTCTGTATAAATCTCATTTAAACTTTTGGCCTCCTTAATTGGCCGTATCCTAGAATCCCAAGTGCTGGGGAAGCAAATTAGAATTTTGTCATTTATCTCAGTTAATGAGATGTCCTTATCCAGGGTTCTCAATTCATTTATGATGACACAGAGTTTATTATACATCTCAAAACAGTCTCTGATTCCCCCTTCTTGAAATTCTCATACTATGATATGAGGAGGGATCTCCTATCTTTTCTTTCATCTGCTGAGCCAACAACTATTTTGTTCAGTGAGTCCTAAATAGCCTTTGTAGAGGTGCACTCAGCCACCTTCTGAAAGATGTCATCTGACAATGTCTGTGCCAAAATATTCAATGCTTTAGCATCAGCCATCTTGGTTTTCTTTTGTGTCTCAGTCCACTCAGGTGGTGGAACTTTATGTGTATTGTTAATTGTAGTTGCAGCTGTAGGTTGAGGGGGACCGGTCAAAATAGAGTTGAAAATGTCCTTATCAAAAGAGTTCATGTAGAGTTTGATTCTTGCCTTCCAGAGTGTAAATTTATTCAAGTTGCACACTAGAGGTCTGGTGCTAGAATATTCCTTATTCCGTGCCATGCTGTAAATAAGAGGCTATAGAGAAAAAGATCTATCAAAGGATCTTGGTTCAGATGTAAGTCTATGAAACCAAAGAAATAGCCCTCTGATACCAATTGAAGGATGGTAAAAGCTTTACCACCTAAGGGGATAAATCTATTTGACTCTAGAGGGGGGGGGGGGGTGAATAGAGTATTTTAAAAACTTATTAGTTTTTATAACGGGATTAAAAAATAGTGATATATATATATTAAGAAAGTGCAGGAATAAAAAGCTAACTAACACAGCACACATCACACAGCAATAAGAAAACAACAAGCAACTAGATGACACAAGAAATTTATAATGGTTTCACTAAACTTGGGTACATCCACTCTTCTACCACCATGGTAGGAATCCACTATAGGTTTTTGATCAGGTGCCCTATCACCAACAGGTTTTTGCTTAGGTGCCCTGCCACCACAAGATCTATTTCAAGGGAGATCTCACAACCCTTTAGACTTTTGATCAGGTGTCCAAAAACCAAGCTAAGTCTTTTGATAAGGAGACTTAAGAAATAGGTTGTTACCTTCTGAAGGGAGTTAAAACCCAGTGTACAGTGGGATGAATAATGTGATATTGTCTTCTCTTTCTCAAATAGCTGAGAAGACTTTAGTGGATTGCTTGAAGTTGTCAAAGCTCCCCCTGAGATGATTATTGTTCAGGAATTTACTGGAAGCTTTGCAGGGTGTAGGTATTCTTTGATGATCTCTAGAAGCTTTTAGACTGATTGTGTTTTGATGTCTCTTGAAATCTTGGAGAAGAGTTGTAGATGATGAAGATTGTATGAGTATGCAGACTGAATATCTTTCTCTGTCTGCCTGTAACCCTTAGTCAATTCTACAACTTCTTGTCTTCAATCTTTTTAAAAACTCTTTTATATTTCCTGCAAAAATTCTGTCTCTGAATTTGAATTCTACTCCTTGATTAACTGCTGAAATCTTGGACCTCAAACAAACGGCTAGAAGGGCAATAAATTGATTTCTTAACTGTCCCAGTTATTAAGCCGAATATTGACTCTATGAAATCCAGTAATTAATGCTGCCAATGAACGACTATATTCATAAGAATATATGCATTTAATTACTCAGAGCAATATAGGCAATAATATATTATATAATCCTTGGTCAATCTGGAAAATAATTGCAGAGAATAGAAATAATGAACTAACAGATTTCGTCGATCAGAGATCCAAGATCCTCGAACTTAATCCTTTATTTCGTCGAGCTAAGCCCCAAGAACTTTGAACTAAGTTAATGCTGTCCATTCTGGGCTCCAAGTTCGTCGAACTGAGATAGTTGTTCGTCAAACTCAACAACTGATAGGAGATCAGATTTCGTCGAACTCAGTTAAACTTTCGTCGATCTCAACTTCAGAGAAGAAACTTTGAGATCGGTTAACTGAGAGCGAAGATCGTCGAACTCCATTCAGATTTCGTCGAACGACTTCTTCAACATAGAAAAATCTATCTTGTTCTAAAATCTTCAGTCTTCTAACTCTTCTGAGGGATTGGTCCAATCAAACTGACTTATTGACCTACCCTAAGATCTAATACAGACCTATGACCCTAGACTATACATTGTGGGTCAATCTATGCAATCTTAATAGTGAACCTAGCCCAAATCAACCCTAAAATAGGTGGGGTTCCAACAGAGATGCGAGACCGGGGTAGATAGAAATGGCTCCATCGCTGAGCCTACCGACACTCGCATCCTGCCCCCTTATCCCACGCACGTATTGAACTTATTGCTTTTTCCTCCTGCCTCTGATTTTTTTGAACAATATCAATCTCCTGGTTTGTAATAACTCAGAATATTTTTTAATTTTAGTGTTTACTATTCGGATGTAATAACCTTTATGTTCAGCTCGGCATGTGACAGGGCAAGTCTCGGAAGTCGGCGAGTTGGGGTTGGCGAGCTAAGCCTGGTGAGCAGGACTGATCAGTCTGCTCGGCCTTAAACTTCCTTTCCTATAAATAGCCCCCTCACCAACCCCGGCCCACCGTCTTTACCGCTTTTATACCCCAATTCTAGTCTTCTCTCCTATCGTACTCGTGAAAAAACCTCCCGTGAGTATGGGCAAGACCAATCCCGATTATGATGGCCGCTCCAAATGCGCTCGACATTTCACCGAGTACTTCTTCAAGGGGAACACCTCCGAGGGGGAGTTCGCAGAGTTTATTGCCGACTTTGTGCCCCCCGATTTCGAGGCTCGCCAGCCCAGTGAAGGCAAGGCCATCAACACCTTTCTACCCCACAAAATCGCCTTTCCCATCTCGCATTTCGAGATGGGGTTGCGCCTGCCTCTCTGGCCGGAAATCCGCCAGATCCTGAAATTTTTTAGCGTGGTGCCCGCACAGCTCAACACGAATGCCATCGCCATGATGGTGGCGTTCACATGTTTCATTCGCAGGGAGCGAATAAGGTTCGACCTAATTGTCTTTAGGAAACTCTTCACCTATAAGGCGACTCTTGATGGTGTCGCCTACTTCGGGGTCTCCTTCATCAAGGTTTGCGACATCGCGAACAAACATAAAAATTGGATGACCAAGATCATCTTTATCAAGGGCGATCTCGGCAATGTCCCCTACTCGCCCCAGCAGAAAGGCGAGGAGGTGTACCGACCCCCCACCTTGTCCGGCAACGACGCCGAGCTCCACAAGTTATTTCTCAACAAGGACTTCGAGGTCGCCTTCCTCCGTAGGGGCCTCGACTCGCTCCTCCCCATTCTTCCCGGCGAAGGTATACCTTTCAACTTTTCCCCTTTCCTTATCTCGCCAAATCCATCGGAGTTTAAACTAAGTTATTTATGCAGGGGAGCGACTGATTCCCGAGAACCCGCCTTTTGCGGATCCAGAACTACTACCCGCCCCTTTTGCCCGCGAGAAAGCAGCTGCAGCCGCCTACCGAGATGAGCCGGCATCGTCCAAGCCCTCCTCTGGCAAGAAGCGGGCTGACCCCGCGGGGTCCATATTGCCTCGCCTTCATCCACCACAGAAGAAGTTGAAAGCGGTGGTTGTCTCTCGGGTGAGACAACAACAACAACAACATCTACAGCCAAAGTACTGAGCTCACCAGAGACCCCCCGGATGGATTGTCGGGGAGCCCGCTGAAGGAGACAGCGGATAAAGGGAAAAAGGGAGACGAGCCTTCAGCTCCTCTAGCTGCTAAGAAGGCGACGACTCGCGAGCCGGGCCTGCTGAAGTGTCATCCCCTCTTCGGCCTCGGGTGGAGGTGGAAAGATTTAGCCAACGAGCCCGTGGTCCAATGGTATAGGGTGGCCCACCAGATCTCCGTCTCCACCCTCCAGCCCTCCTAGGCCGACCTTGAGCCTTCCTCTGGTCATGAGTATGCACTCGGCTTCGGCCTCTACGGGCGTGAGGATGCCGCAGTCTACAAGAGCACGACCCTGCGCTAGCTCGGCCATGAGAGCCTGCAAGCCCATATGCGGGTCCTGGAGTTCCATCACATGATGGTCCGTCGCGGCTTCAACCTCAACCACCTCCTATAGAAGGCTGAGCAGAAGCGTGACGTCACCCAGGACATGGTCGTCGACCTGGAGAGGAGGCTCAGCATTGCCGAGGATTTACTCGCCAAAGGCGCTGGCGGTCTGGTAAGAACTGATCAACCCTTTAAATTTTTACTTGGGATTTTTCCTGCCTAGATATACTTACCCATTTTGCCTTACAGGATGTCGAGGCTGCTAGGGAGCTGCCGATTCGTGCCATCGAGCTGGAGGAAGAAAACAACCAGCTGCGTGCCCTCTCCGCCTCCCTAGAGGCTCATGCCGCCGAGCTAGAGGCTCATACCGCTGAGTTGGAGGGGAACAATGCGAAGTTGAGCGAAGAGAACAGAGGGCTCCATGACAAGATCATCCGCCAGGCAGAAGTCCTCCTACCTCCGGGCGGTAGTGAGCCCTCCTTCCCGTATAAGAGGCCAAGGATTTTTTGAGAGGCTAAGGTCATTGAGCTGTTGTGGATCAACTCGATTGAGTCTGCCGAGTGCACCTTGCAAATTATGAAGGATACACAGGTGCTAGTTGAATGCTGCGAGGACATCATGGCGCACGACCTCATGCCAAGTCTATTCCTGTCGACGCCCCCCAGCAAGAAGGAGGATAGCTTCGACATGCTCTTCAGAAAAGGCTTCAAGGATGATCCTTCTAGAGGAGCTGGTGAAGATCGCCAGTCCGGGGAGGGAGGCGAGAGCTGACTAGGCGAGCTCACTTTTGTAATTTCCCCCTTTTTTGTAATCTCGCCTAAGCGAGCTCACCCTTTGTAACAACCTCTTAATGAAAGATTTTTCTGCCATTAATTTTTCTATCTTCTTTTTCTTGGTCTTTCTTTTTGTGAAACACTCGCCCGCGAGCTCTCCTCCTTGAGAGACCTCGCTAGGATAGGACCTGCCGCTAGAATGCTTGTTTAGGATTTGTACCCATGAATAGATTCCAAGAGCTCGCCCCCCAGGTTAACCAGAAATGGACCATACACCGAGCTAAGTTTGCCACCACCCATCTCGCGTGCGGGCTGCCTCTTCTCTTGCCAATGTTGAGCAAAAATTGTTAAAATACTTCATAAGAAAAATTGGATGGGGGTGGAAGGCATTGTCGGAGCTCGCCTTCTACAAAGGAGGCTTAGGGCCTGGCTCGCCTTCCTTCTGCCGAGATGGGCTCGTGAGCTATGACCCGCCTATAAGGGCTTTCTTCTCTATACCATTAGGAAAGACCGATCATCTCAAATAATTCCCGGAGAGGGTGGGACTCCCTCGAGTGACATCCAGCCCTACCAGCAAGGTGGGAGACTGTCAACGGGATCTGCTCGGTGTCTGGGTAGACTCCCTCGAGTGACATACAGCCTTGCCAGCTATGTGAGAGCCTAACATCGGGATCTGCTTGGGGTATGGGTAGACTCCCACGAGTGATATATAGCCCTGCTAGCTAGGTGAGAGCCCGACAACAGGATCTGCTCGGGGTCTAGGTAGAATCCCTTGAGTGAAATCCAGCCCTACTAGATAGGTGAGAGCCTAACAACGGGATCTGCTCGAGGTCTCGGTAGACTCCCTCGAGTGACATCCAGCCCTGCCAACTTGGTGAGAGCCTGACAGCGGGATCTGCTTGGGGTCTGGGTAGACTCCCTTGAGTGACATCTAGCCCTGCCAGCTAGGTGATAGCCTGACATCAGGATTTGCTCGGGGTCTGGGTAGACTCCCTCAAGTGATATCCAACTCTGCCAGCTAGGTGGGAGCCTGACAACAGGATCTGCTCGGGGTCTGGGTAGACTCCCTCAAGTGATATCCAACCCTTCCAGCTAGGTGGGAGCCTGACAACGGGATCTGCTCGGGGTTGGGTAGACTCCCTCGAGTGACATCCAGCCCTTCCAGCTAGGCGGGAGCCTAACAACGGGATCTGCTCGGGGTCTGGGTTGACTCCCTCAAGTAACATCCAGCCCTGCCAGCTAGGTGAGAGCCTGACAGCGGAATCTGCTCGGGGTCTGAGTAGACTCCCCCGAGTGACATCCATCCTTGTCAGCTAGGTGGGAGCCTGACAACGGGATCTGATTGGGGTCTATCAAATGAACACCACTTATTCACACAAAACACGGCAGGAGTATCGACACTTAATGATATTTTACTTGGAAAGAAGAATGTTACTTATATGGTTCAGGGATAAAAACATTTCAGGTCATCACCGCTCCAGGTAAGACTTAGGGTCTCGCCCTCCATATTCCGGAGACAGTACCCTCCTGATTTCAATCTCTCTTATAAAATGTACGGACCTTCCCCGTTGGGGTTGAGTTTCCCCACAACGGCAGATCTTCCCGCGACATCCACCTTTTTTAAGACCAAGTCCCATTCCGCGAACTATCTGACCCTGACGTGCTTGCCAAAGTACTTAGCCATTCTTATCTTTACTTCTTCCTGCCGGATGGCAGAGAGGTCACGTAACTCCTCTACTATGTCGAGGGAGAGTCGCAGCTCCTCATTTTCCGCTTGCCATTCCTCCTAGCCTGCCTCTGCCTCGACAACCTGGGGCATCTGGACCTCGAACTAGATTGGAAGCACTACCTCACATCCATGGGAGAGCTTGAAGGGAGTTTCCCCTATGGCCGTGTTGGGGGGTGGTTCTAAGGGCCCAAAGAACCGGGGGAAGCTGCTCCACCAAGTTAACCTAAAAATTTTCAACGTTTTTCTTTAGGAGGTTCACTATGATTTTGTTTGCTGCCTCCACCTGCCCATTGCTCCTAGTGTGATGGACCGAGGCAGATCTGAGATCGATCCCTAGCTACCCGCAGAAGCTGATGAACTTGGCGCTGGAGAACTTGTAACGTCCCAATTCGCACTAGGCCCCTCGCACGAGTTTTGAGACAAGAGACTTGACTCGGGCTCCGGGCGCACTGGCAAAAGGTGTCAAGTGCGTTGTATGGAGTGTAGGGTTGGGTGATATCCAATGGATCGAAAGGGAATGGCCTAAGGGAAATTCGTCGAGAATACTTGGTGATTCTCGCCGATCGTCGAGTATCGATGAGAATACTCAACGCTCTCAACGCCAGATTTCCGATAGGAATGGCCTAAGGGAAAATCGTCGAGAATACCTGGTGATTCTCGCCGATCGTCGAGTATCGATGAGAATACTCAATGCTCTCAACGCCAGATTTCCGATAAGAATGGCCTAAGGGAAAATCGTCGAGAATACCTGGTGATTCTCACCGATCGTCGAGTAGCGATGAGAATACTCAACGCTCTCAACACCAGATTTCCGATAGGAATGGCCTAAGGGAAAATCGTCGAGAATACCTGGTGATTCTTGCCTATCGTCGAGTATCGATGAGAATACTCAACGCTCTCAACGCCGGATTTTCGATAAGAATTGCCGATAGGAAAATCATCGAGAATGCCTGGTGATTCTCACCGATCGTCGAGTATCGATGAGAATACTTAACGATAAGAATGGCCTATGGGAAAATCGTCGAGAATACCTGGTGATTCTCACTAATCGTCGAGTATCGATGAGAATACTCAACGCTCTCAACACCAGATTTCCGATAGGAATGGCCTAAGGGAAAATCGTCGAGAATACCTGGTGATTCTTACCGATCGTCGAGTATCGATGAGAATACTCAACGCTCTCAACGCCGGATTTCCGATAAGAATTGCCGATAGGAAAATCGTTGAGAATGCCTGGTGATTCTCACCGATCGTCGAGTATCGATGAGAATACTTAACGCACTCAACGCCAGATTTCCGATAAGTTAGGCTAAGGGAAAATCGCCGGGTATCATTGTTGATACCCGACGAATTCGTCGAGAATGCCTGACGATTCTCGCCGATCATCGAGAATGACAGATGATTCCCGCCGAATTTGACTTGTGCGTTTTCTTCGCCCAGGCAGATTCGCTGGCTTGCACAGGCGGACCGAATCGGGCTTCAGGATTCGTGCTGGATGATTCCTTGGACCGGGTCACTTCAATATGACCCATTATGAGCGGTCCAATGGGGTGTTGACACGTGGCAGAAGATGTAACCTAATACATCGACTTATAAAGGGACGTTAAACCCGAACCCTAGCCTTGCGCCGATCAACCCTTGCCGTCATCGTGGATCTCGCGAACCGTCGGAGCCGAGGGAAGTCGGAGCTCTTGGAGGCGGCCTTCTCTCTCTCTCTCTCTCTCTCTCTTTCCTTTGCCGTGAAGAATAAGCACCAAGCAAGGGATGCCGCAAAGAAGAACGACTATATCCATGGCCGGGAATGTTGGTATCGCCGGAAATGAGGTGAGCTTCCTCACCTCTCCCTTGGTGCTAGATCTGTAGTCTTATTCTAGGAGAGATATCGACTCCATAGAGTCTTGATGGTGAAGAGGAGATTTCTTAGGGAAAGCCATGCCTAGGTTGTTTTCTAGGCTTTTAGTCTTCTTCAACCTCTCCATCATTCAAAGTGAAGATGAGAGAGTGATTCGTGGAGAAGTGCGGCTTTGTGAGGGTGAAAAAGGGTGGATGAATGTCTAGAGGAGTTTTGGGAGGTCGTGCAAGAAGGAAGATGAACGGATGCCGTTCATCTCACCTTAAGATGCGTGCAGAAATCTGACTTCTGCACGCAACAATTTTCGCCGCCAGTTTCGGAGGCATTCTGTTCATATCTGGGTTTTCGACTCAACACAAAATTCATAGCCCTCGAAGATACCTTTCCAACGAGTGGTTGCACGTTTCCAGGCGATACATGTAGCCATAGGAAAGTCCGTTCGAGGCAGCTGCGATTGGGGGAAATATGTCCATGAAATCTGTATCCTGTACGCAGTAGACTTTGAGTCAAAATTCTGATGTGATGCGACCAGATCTGGGCTTCCGACTCAACAAGAAAGTCGTAGCCCTCGCGAATACCTTTCCAACGAGGGGTTGAGCGTTTATAGCGGATTCCTGTAGCTCCAGGAATTCCAGTTTTGGTGGCAAGCTATATAATAATAATGTTCATGTTAACTCATGATTTAGTGTACTCTTGTGAAAGCTATGATGTACAATTTACATCGTTTGGCTCCTTTGATTATGATGCTATAGTTAACCTTATGAATGTTGTTCTCAACATTGGTAGCCATCTAGGTTAATGGTGGTGTGAATTGAGATAGGATGGCTAGTGATCAATGGAGGTTGAGCTTTGTTGTAGATTATATCTATCCTGTGATGAATTGAGGTGATCAATTGAATAGATAGTTGTGAATGAGAGGAACTCTATTGGGAGAGTATTTTGTACCCGGGATCCGAGCCTAATGGGTTTTGTTGATAACCGATGCTTAGAGATGTAGTCTCCCTACGGGTAGTATCGAGTGAGTTGTGATGGTTCATGTGGTGTGCGACGACTCGATGTGTCGCGATACTGAGATAATGAATGTGGCAGGTCTACGGGCTCGCCAGTCGTCACACCGATGGGAGCCA
This sequence comes from Platanthera zijinensis, assembly GCA_039513925.1. Lineage (NCBI taxonomy): Eukaryota > Viridiplantae > Streptophyta > Magnoliopsida > Asparagales > Orchidaceae > Platanthera > Platanthera zijinensis. Next base: position 184,903,466 of record CM077088.1, on the reverse strand, counting down.
ATAGTTAGACCTTGGGCGGTAGGGCTAGACACTTGGTGTCCATAACCCGAGGTCTCCTCCGCTCCATGAGAACGGTTGGGCTTGCGCCTCGTGCGATTCCGAGGTGCCTTCCGATTTGAAATCAAAGGCCAGGTTGGGCTGTGTTCTTGGTGCACATCTACCCAAGACCCCTTCTGAGCCGTAGTACGCATGTGAGCTCCGTTGTTGTGTTCTTAGCGTTGAGGCGTACGGAGGCCTAGGACAGGTAGTATGGATACCACTTAGTAGTGGAGACGCCCGCTCCACTGTCACCGTCTTGCCACGACGGTAGATGCCTGAGAGGTTAGCTACCTGCTCGAAAAGTGGGAACTTCAAGTCTTTGTCGACATAGCAACTTGCATGTGTGTGAACATGGGTCGGTCATTGCATAGCATTCATACCATACCATTCATATCATGAACAAGATCCTTATCGTATAAGTTTGTATGGGCACTCTTATACGATGAGTTTCTTTTCTGTTAAGCCGAACCTTAACTTATAAGTTTGTATGGGCACTCTTATAAGTTAAGTTACTGTTCCTGTTGTAGATTACCTGCTGATTAATTATTTGATTTAATAGAACTTCTAGCTTACTTCGTAGAGATATTATTCTTACCAGTTTCTTGTCACCTGCTCGATTACTCCTGTTATATATATACATATTGTACTTGTTTCCTTTCTCTGTCCGGTGCCGAGGAGTTGCCAGGGGAGCGGATGTGAAGCCACTTAGTCTTTATGACTAACGGTTGCTACGTCTTCCTTTTTAGGAGGAAACCCCGCAGATAGGCCAGCAGCAGGACATCCAGGCCCGGACGACAGGATCTGAGGTGACGGTACCGTCGATACCGTCCGTGATAGTTGTGAGTGTTTTGTTGTAGCCTTCTTGGCAAACAGTTTTTAGACTCTGATATTTTAGAAGCTCGTTATTCTTCTTATTTTCCGCTTCGTTTTGGACTTAAAATAATGTGTGAATTGACTTTCTTTTTATCTTATGATTGGGTTGGCATAGTATATTGATATTGGTTGTAGCCGACGGAATAGGCGTCTTGTAGTACAGACTAACCCGTGTGTTAGTGCTACCGCAAGGCGACTACTCTGGGCATAAGACTCCCCTCGTGCCGTGTTTTGTGTTCCGGGAGGGGGTCTTACAGAACTAAGGCCCATTATCCGTTACAATGGCCTGTGGTACCCCGTGCCGACAGATGATCTCTTCCCACACAAAGTTCCTGATAACCTGGGAGGTCACCTTAGCTAGTGCCTTTACCTCCAACCACTTAGAAAAATAATCTATCATGATGAGTAAGAACATCCTCTGCCCGCTGTCCTGGGGGAAAGGCCCCACCAAGTCCATTCCCCAGATGGCGAAGGGCTAGGGGGGCGTGATACTTCTGAGGCGCTGGGCTAGTTGCAACTGGAGATGGGCATACAACTGGCACTTGGTGGCACTTCTTCGTAAATTTTCCCGCATCGCAGCCCAAGGTAGGCCAAAAATATCCCTGCCTGATAATTCTTCCTTCTAAGGTCTGAATCCAGGAGTGACTCCCACACTCCCTGGAGTGGACCTCCTCCAAGATCCTCTGGACCTCCCTCTTGGCCACAAAATGTGCCAACAACCCAAAGAGGGTCTTTCTATACAGCTGCCAATCGCGGATGAGATAGTACACAGACTTGTACTTAAACTTCTTCTTATCCATCCCCTCTAGGTACTTCCATGTAGAAAGGAAGGTTGTGAACGGATCCATCCACGAGGGGTGTTGATCCACCTCCATCATCTCTCCCTCTTCAATGGAAGGGCGAAATAGGTAAGTGATGGTACCCCCCACCCGGGGACCATGTTTTGCCAGTCGATCCACCCACTCGCTCTCCTCCCTGGGCACGTGTCAGATGGAGAAGGTATGAAACATGCCGATGACCCCCTTTACTTTTGTCAAGTATAACTGGAGGGTATGCTCCCTTACCTCAAACTCCCCATTGATCTGGGAAGCCACAACCATGGAGTCAGTTAGGACCTCCACGTCAAATACCTCCAGCTCCCTTGCTAGGCGTAGTCCTGCGATCACCGCCTCGTACTCGACCTGGTTGTTGGTGATGGGAAAGTGCACCACCACTGTTTGATCGATTCTTGTTCCCTAGGGGATCTCCAAGATCACCTCCACCCTCATGGAATGCCTCCCCGAAGCGCCATCTACCATCACCTTCTAGGGAACTAGGTGAGTGAGTTCCGCCTCCGCCACTTCAACTACATAGTCAGCCAGAAAGTTGGCCATTGCTTGGGCCTTGATCGAGAGACGTGGGACAAAGGAGATATTGAACTCGCTCAATTCCACCGACCATTTAGCCAACCTTCCCGAATGCTCCACCCCCTCGAAGATGTTGCGGAGGGGGTGGTCAGTCACCACTCGGATTGAGTGTGCCTGGAAATAAGGCCGGAGTCTTCGAGCTGAGATTACCAGAGAAAAGGCTAGCTTCTCCAATATGGGATACCGAAGCTATGCCTTCCTCAGGACCCGACTTACATAATATATGGGGAGTTACCTTTTCCCCTCCTCCCGAACCAGGACGGAGCTCAAGGCCTCTGCTCCAACCCCTAGATACAAAGATAGGTCCTCCCCCTCCTTTGGACCTTGGAGCAGGGGGGCCTGAGTCAACTTCCTCTTCAAGGCCTGAAAAGCCTCCTCGCACTCCCTTGTCCATTCGAACTTCTGGCCCCACCTCAAAGTTTTGAAGAAGGGGGGCACTTCACTCTGGCCCGGTAGAGGAACCTGCTCAATCCTGCCAGCTTCCCTATCAACTGTTGTACCTCCTTGTTGTTCCGAGGTGATACCAACTCCATGATTGCCCTCACCTAATCGGGGTTGGGCTCTACTCTTGTAGGGGTAATGAGATGGCCCAAGAACTTACCCCTCCTTGCCTAGAAGACACACTTTAGGGAATTCAACCGCATCTTATATTTGCATAAAGTGGTGAAGGTATCCTCCAGGTCCCAGAGAAAAGAATCCATATCTCGACTCTTGATCATGAGGTCATCCACATAAACCTCCAGGTTCCTTCCCTTCTGCTCTCGGAAGACCCTATCCATCATTTTTTGGTATGTCTCCCCTGCATTCTTTAGCCCAAAGGGCATAATTTTATAGAAGTAACACCCATCCCCTGTGATAAAGGAGACATCCTTGATGTCTAGGGGTGCATCCTGATTTGGTGATAACCTGAAAATGCATCTAAAAAACTCATTACAGGAAAACTAACAGCTGAGTCAACCATCGTGTCGATCTGAGGCAAAAGATAACAGGCCTTAGGAAATGATTTATTAAGTAGAGAAAAATCAACACACATACGCCACCGGCCATATCCTTTTGTAACCATCACTACATTGGAGACCCAGCTGGGGTACTGTATTTTGGATACAAAGCCAGCCTTGAGGAGCTTGGCCACTTCCTCCCTGATTGGCTCGGTTAGCTTGTCCGCAATGGACCTCTTCTTCTGCTGGATGGGGCGAACCTCCGGGTCCAAGTTGAGGCGGTGGAAGGCGACGTCCTCATCGATCCCTGACATCTACGTGGTACTCCAGGCGAAGATATCCACGTTCTTTTGGATGAACTCCAGTATCCTCTCCTTGTCTGTCGGGGTAATCCCCCCGCTGACGTGGACCTTTACCACCTTACCCCCGAGGGTGAGAACCTCCATCTCCACCACCTCTTCCACAACCTCCAGACGAGACTGCTCTCCCCATTATCCGGCATCCTCCCCTCCCGGGGCAGGAATTTCCTCCTCTACCTCCTCCATGGCAATTGCCTCGGCCAGCTCCAGGACTTCTTCCGCCACCTCCACCCGGGTGTTGTCTTTCTCCTCTATCTCCACTCTTGCCTCCTGCTCTGCCTCCTCTATCCTTCGTTCCATCTCCTCGGCCCCCTGCTGCCATGAGATGGAGTTTACTTCCGTGACATAGCACTCCCTTGCCACCTTGGGGTCCTACGGAACCTGGACTTGTATCCCCTCGACGTTGAACTTTAGGCATTGGTTGAAGGATGACGGAACGCAGTGGAAGTCAATGATGAGGGGTCACCCAAACATGATATTTTAGCTACTTGGGGTGTCCACAATGATGAACCTGCAGGTGCGGGACTGCCCCTCAGAGTGACATGGAGTCCCACTCCACCTTCTACCTCCTTCCTATCACCCGAGAACTTGAACAAGGGTCTATCTGAGGCCAGCACCCTCTTGGCCTCTACCTTCATTGCATCAAATGCCTTCTTGAAGATGGCGTTGACCGAGCTCCCATTGTCGTTGAGGATCAAGGAGACGGTGAAGTTCTCGACCGCTATTTGGATGACCAATGCATCGCAGAAGGGGTCCTCATGGTCTGACATATCCTTCCTTGAGATGGTGATCTTCTCTTTCGGGGGTGGGGTCTAGGAGGTGGAGCCATCGCTCTGGCGGTACATAGTGTGGAGACTTGCCTTACGAGAAGCCTCTAACCCCCCCCCCATGGATCACTCTAATCCCTCCCCGTGCCCCAACATCTTCCCGGTCTTCATACATGTCCTCCTCCGCCCGAGGAAGGACTTCTTCGATCCTCACTCCCTGGTGGTCTTGTTGCTGCTGTTGCTCCCTATTTCCTCTCATCTTGAGGAACTCCGGGCACGTGGCCATGACGTGCCCCTCCTCCTAATGGAAGTCACAGTAGGGTAACTCAACCCTAACTTCCCTTCTCCTCATCTGCGCATCTCTTCTCCTCTCCCCCATGGCTATATCCACAACCTAGTTCTGGTCAGGGATAGGTGGTCTATGGCCCTGCCTCCTGCCTGGAGGATAAAATTTTCCCTGACCTGCCTGGCAATTGTCTCCTCCCTGGAAACCTCTCTGCGGCTCCTGGTCTTACCACTCCGGCCTCCAACCTAGCCAATGGTTCGGCTCCTAGCACCGCCACCTAGGCTGCTGTTGTTGCTGTTCCATCTGCCGGGGCTCAACCCTTCTCTCCTCTTGAACTCTACCACCTCTTTGCATTTCTTCCTCCGTAGCCCACCTGGCCAGCTTCCGGACAAACTATGGATTCGATGCCTCCGCATCGACTTCTCTTGTCGTCCTCTCTATTAGCTCCTCGTAGGAGAAGGGTGACACCATCTTTAGTTCCATTCTGAAGAAACCTTGTTGCAGCCCCAGGATGAAGGCCATCATCAGGGTATGACCTGACATCTCTTGGACCCGGGTCACCTCCTCCTGGAACCTGTCCACGTAGCTCCCCAGTGTCTCGTTCACCCCCTACTTGATGTGGAATAGGGACCCCGACTCCTTCTTCCTTGTTGAGACCGAGCGGTCTGTCGGCTGAGACCGGGCGGTCTGGAGGTATGGAGGTCTGGCGGTCTGGCGGCTTGTCCCAGTAGTTTGGTAGCCGGGTTGGAGAACGGGCAGTCTGGCGGTTTGTCTGGCGGTCTGGGCGGTCGTGCGGCTTGAGGATCTTGGCCGGCTGTCTTCCTCTTTGTTGTGGCCGTGCGGTTAGTCTAACCGCGCGGCTTATGCGGCTTGTATAGTTTCATGTTCTTGTAATTATTAGTCCCACATTGCTGATTTGTAATCTCTCTTCTCTCCTCCATTCTATAAAAGGGAGGTCATACCTTTGTAATAGTTATCTTTTTGGATAATAAAACTTTCAATTATTCAAAGTTCCGGCTTATTTTTAGTCATTTGTTCGCTACTTTAACATGGTATCAGAGGACTTAATTTTCTCCTCCTGATTCTGTGCGCCCTCTCTGACCGCGCGACCTATCCGCGCGGCTTGCCTCTTCTTCTCGCGACTTGTCCTCGCGGCTTGTTTCTTCCTCCTGCCTGCGCCCTTTTCGCGTGGCTTCTTTCTCTCCTTGTCGTCGACCTTTGTGTGCGTGACCTCATAGTTCTCCTTTCTTCTCGCCGTGACCTGTGCTTAGTCGCCCCGCCCTCCGTCTTTCTGCTCCTCTTTTCTTGTCACCTCGGCCTGTTGTCGCGACTTGTTTTCCCTGTTTGCCTCCCAGCAGACTTTTCTCTGTTTGTGTGGTGTCTCTTTCTTCTGTTCGCGCAGGCTGTTCTCTAGTCGCTCAACTTCTTTACCTATGATTTGTTCTCCGGCTTGGTCGTGGCTTTTCTGGTCGCTGGTGTCTATCATCGTGACCATTGCAGATCTCTTTCTCCTAACCGCTGTGATTTCTCTCTGTTCGGGCGGTTTATTCCTTGTTTTGGCGGCCTCTCTGCCCTTCTTCCTTTGCCGCTCTTTCTCTTAGTCCCCGCGACCTGTCTCTAAATCGCCGCGACCTGTGCTCCTTTGCTCAGCTACCTCTCTCGTTTCTCTTGCCCCTTGTCGTCGCGACCTGCTTTTAAGTCGCAACAACCTGTCCTCCTGTTTGTGGTCCCTCCTTTAACAGCTTCTGCTTGATTAGTCGCCGCGACCTCCTTTTTTCATCGCATGGCTTGTTCTTCTCTCTTCTTTCCCTTTTCCTTGCTCTGCACCTTGGTCGTGGCCCTTCTTGCCACTGGTGTGCTGTCACCGTGACCGCTGCAGTTTTTATCCCTTCATGGCTTTCACATCCTCCTCAAAGCCATTCGTCTCGGTGGTCACGTCTTCTGGTAGTGCCCACGTTGTTACTCAAGGAAAATGGTTGATCGACACCGGTGCTACCAATCATATGACCGACAATCTCCAGTATTTTTATCTCCTAGAAACACATGATCGGTTACCCCCGGTTATTCTCGCTGACTGCTCTTCATCATCGGTCAATGGGATGGGAATGGTTCATGTCACTCCGTCTCTTCGCTTGGCGAATACTCTCTACGTGCCCAAGTTCCCGTAAAACTTATTATCTGTTTCCTCTCTATGCAGGCAATTACAGTGTTCCGTCACATTTACTTCTACTTCTTGTTCCTTTCAGGATCCGGACTCCCAACGGACGATTGCTACTGGGACTGAGAGTGGCGGCCTATACTTCCTTGACAACGTTTCCGCTTTGTCCACATTCTCCTCCACCTCCATAGATCTTCTGCAATGGCATCTATGACTTGGTCATGATCCTCCACGTCTTCTTCGTCAACTTCTACCCCACCTTCCTCCACAAAGTCCTCCCCTCAACTATGAGGCCTGTCATCTTGGCAAGCATCACTGCTCCTCCTTCCCTCCAAAGCATGTTCATGGATCTACTTGTCCGTTTGATCTCATCCACTCTGATGTTTGGGGTCCCTCTCCTACCCTTACTGTTGGTCGGGGTAGTTCATATTTTGTCACGTTTATTGATGATTTCTCTCACTATACGTGGGTGTATCTGTTAAAAGATTGCTCTAAATTATTCTCTATATGGACGTCCTTCTATCACATGATCAAAACTCAGTTTAATGTTTCTATTAAAGTTTTTCAATCTGATAATGCCCAAGAATATCTCAGTCATGACTTTTCTACCTTCTGTATGCAAAATAGGATTATTCATCAAACTAGTTATGTCTACACTTCACAACAAAATGGTGTGGCAGAACGCAAAAACTGTCACCTCCTCGATGTTGCTCGCTCCTTGATGACCTAGATGCATGTTCCTCGCTCCTATTGGGGCTATGTTGTTCTCCTTGCCTGCTACCTTATCAATCACATTCCCTCCACGGTTCTCCATGGAAAAACCCCATTCTCCATTCTGTATCCGGGCAGGACCCTTTTCCTCTCCCTCTCCAAATCTTTGGGTGCACTGCCTTTGTGCATGCTCCATCTGCCACCCGTGATAAGCTCTCCCCTCACTCCACCAAATGTGTCTTTCTGGGATACTCCACCACTCAGAAAAACTATTGTTGATTTGATCCCGTTCTTCGTAAGCAGTTCGTCTCTACTGACGTCACCTTCTTAGAATACCTCCTACTTCTCGGATGACTCCTCTCCTCTTCCCCCAACTTCTGATTCTCCTACTGTTCCCTTCATTCCCTCGTCTCCTACTATGATCTTCACCCCTACACCGTCTCCGCCTCTCTCTCTTCTCCGCCACCGTCTCCCTCATCTCTGCCGTCATCGCTCTCTACTCCCAGGCCAGCTCTCTCTGCCACGGATGCTACGGATGCCGAGGGACTTGTAGACCTGGATCTTCCTATAGCTCTTCGCAAAGGGGTGCGGACGTGTACCCTACACACCCTTGCTGCTGTTGTTTTATATGATCATCTTACCCATTCTCGTAGGGCCTTTGCACTGGCTATCTCTGCCACTGCCACACCCCGCTCCTACCAGGAGGCCCTTGCTATTCCTTATTGGAAGATGGCCATGGATGAGGAAATGGTGACCCTAACTGAGCGGGGTACCTAGACTCTTGTTCCACCCCCTTTGGGCACTGATGTGGTTAGTTGTCGATGGGTATTCGTTGTGAAATTCCGTCAGGATGGTAGTGTGGATCGATACAAGGCCCACTTAGTCGCCAAAGGCTTCACTCAGACTTATGGGGTTTATTACTTTGACACATTCTCTCCAGTTGCTCGTCTCAGCACCATTCGAGTTCTTCTCTCTGTGTCTGTCAACAGGGATTGGCCCATTTCTCAGCTGGATGTCAAGAATGCCTTTCTCTATGGTGACCTTCAGGAAGCGGTTTACATAGAGCAACCTCCTGGGTATGTTGCTCAAGGGGAGACACGAGTATGTCATCTGAAGAAGGCCATCTATGGCCTAAAGCAAAGCCCTCGAGCTTGGTTTGACAAGTTCAGCCGCATTAATGCAGCCATTAGTTTTGTACGAAGTTCAGCCGATCACTCCTTATTCATTCGCAAAACCTCCTTTGGTATGGTAGTTCTTGCTGTATATGTGGATGATATTGTTCTGACTGGTGACGACCAGGCTGGGGTTGCCCTGACGAAGAAACACCTCCGGCAACACCTGGTCACTAAGGATATGGGCTCTCCAAAATACTTTTTGGGGATTGAGATTTATCAAAAACCCAACTCTTTAGTTCTCTCCCAACGGAAGTATGCTCTTGATTTGCTAAAAGAGGCCGGGTTGACAGGTGCTAAACCTGCCAGATGTCCCATGGCTATTGGGGAAGACAAAACGTGGACAGTTGACTCGCCTCCTCTATCTGATTCTTCGAGGTACCTGCATCTAGTGGGCAAACTCATTTATCTCACAGTGACCAGACCCGATGATGAGTATAAAAATATACAATTTTGTTTCATATTAAATATACATATTTATAAATAAAAACCTTAGTTTTGATATATAAAACTAACTATTTTTATTATATTGTATTTTTTTTGTTTTAAAATTAATTTTAAGTTTTTCTGAAATTTTGTATTTTTTTCTTAGTTCACGCCCCTAGGTCACGCCCGTGACCTAGGGCGTGACAGCTCTTTTTAATTCTTTTTTTTTTCTGCTGTGTTGCTGGACAGATCAAACTCGGGAGATCGATGAACACGCCTGCTGAACACGCCCGTGCCAAAGGAAGACACACCCGTGACCTAATGAAATTCTATCCAAAAGTCCAGCAAGCTGCCGCGCTGTCGCCACGCCCCGTGCCGCCTGTTGAATCACATGCATGACACGCCCGTGACCTACTCAGACACGCCCGTGACCGGCCCAAAGTCTATCCAAATTTCCAACCCGCTTGACACCTGTCCCGACAGGCTGGAAGTCACGCCCGTGACCCTATCACGCCCTACCCGACACGCCCGTGTCAGGGGGCGTGTCACCTGAAATTTTTTTCTATAAATAGGCCGGCAGGGATTTGTAAAATCATTGAACTCCAGCAGCTTCCTTAAGAACTGTTAGGACTCCCCAGCTCTCTGACAAGGAACTGGTAGTAGCTTTCAAGTAATCTAAAGTTCTGTAAGTTGTAATTTTTCAGCTTTATTTTCAGCTTTTTAGAAAGTTGTAATATTTTCGGACTTTATAAAATAGACTCTTTCAATTTCAATTCTGAGTACTTTACTGCTTTCTTTTACTTTATTTTTTTTATACTATCCCGAATGAAAGGCGAAGCTCTGCTTATGTCCTGGATTAAGATAGTGTAAAGCTGCTTTCAAATCTATTTTCAAAACCCTATTCTTTCATACTATCCCGAATGAAAGGCGAGGCGAAAGCCTAAGTCCTGGATTAAGATAGTGCGGAAGCGCTGCAAAATTTTACTACCCTATCCCAAAAACAAAGGTGAAGCGAAAGCTTAAATCCTGGATTGAGATAGATAGGTAGATATTATTTTCTGTACTTTATACCGCCCCCATCCTGAGAAGAGGCTAAGAACCCTTAGCACTTGGTCAAGATGAGCTCTGGGCTGGATACTATTTTCAACTATTTCAACTCTACTTTCTAGTTATTCTAACTAGGGTTTTCTGTTAATTGATCATATACTAGGTGACGAGACACTACGTTTACGTTAACCCGTTTAAACGCAAGCCTTCCCGGTCGTACTTTCGAGTCAGTGATGCTACCAAAGGGACCCTCTCGTGAAGTTAGATAATTAAGAAATAAAGTTGTTCTTTAATAGCTGAATTAATATCCGCTCAAAGTAATTCTGAAATCGAGGACTAAACTCTAAGTCCCTCTCTTAATCAAATCACGTATATAATTTTTTTTTGTATCTTTTAATTTTAAAATAAACCCCACTTCGTTCTTTCGATAAAATAATAGTCAGTTCTAAAAAGCAGAATAATTAACACCGATCCCAGGAAAAATACGACCTTGATATTTTCTATAAAATACTATACTCCTATGCGATAGGTACTTTTGCCTTAATCCACAGGATATAAGTAAGTAAAAAAGAGATAGACTTATATACGTAAAAGATTATATAAAACCAAATCTATCTTCTTTAAAACAAAATTTACTTATCAAGCTTTTTGGCGCCGTTGCCGGGGATTAGTTTATTTGTGTTAATATTTGAAAATAAAAGAACGCTATTAATTTTATCTTTTCTTTTCTTGTTATTTAAAAACCTTAGTTTTTATAAAAATAAAACAAAAATAAAATTCCCTGAATTTAAAACTTTGTTTTTATAAAACCTAATTTTTTATTAACAAGTTTATTAACCACTAACGAATTCTAACAAAAAAACCTAACCTACTATTTAACGTATTTTATATAAAACTTGAAAATAAAAAATAAAAAGTAGTTTATAATAAAAAACCTGCTTTTATTATAAAACTTCTTTTATAAAAAAAACTTGTTTTATATAAAATAAAAACATTCTGTTTTTAGTTATTTTCCGTTTTAAGTCTTTTTGTGTGTTTGTATTTGTGTGTTTTTGTAACTTAGTTTTTTTTACATAGTTTTTTTTATACAAAAGTCTTTTTTAGTGTATGACCCGCGGAACTCCATCTGATTTAACTCTTGGACTTGATCCTGAAATCGAACGCACCTTTCGCAGGCGCCTCCGATCTCTGAATCAAGAACTCGTATTAAATCTGGAAGAGTCTGTAGGCACCGCACACGTTCAAGAAATGGCAGCAGAGCAACAACAAATGCCAGAGGTGGTCCCCCAAAGGACCATGTCTTATTATGCACGACCTAATTTAAATGACACCGGATCTAGTATCGTTCGTCCACCAATTGCTAATAATAACTTCGAGATTAAATCGAGTATAATCCAAATGATTCAAAATTCTGTTCAATTCGATGGATTGCCCGACGAAGATCCAAATACGCACTTGTCAAACTTCTTAGAAATATGCGACACATTTAAGATAAATGGCGTCACTGATGATGCCATCCGTCTTCGTTTATTTCCTTTTTCATTACGAACGAAAGCCAAACAGTGGCTAGGTTCTCTCCCCAGAGGATCTATCACCACTTGGGCTGAAATGACCGAAAAATTCCTAACAAAGTATTTTCCACCTGCAAAAACCGCACGTCTGCGTGCGGATATTTCTTCCTTTGTGCAAGGCGAGTCTGAGTCTCTTTATGAGACTTAGGAACGTTCTAAGGAATATCTACGTCGGTGTCCACATCACGCACTGCCAACTTGGCTCCAGGTACAAATATTCTATAATGGTTTGAATATTCAAACCAGACAAGCCATTGATGCTGCCGCTGGGGGCATGCTCAATAACAAAACCCCCGAGGCCGCTCAAACCCTCTTTGAGGAAATGGCCATGAACGCGTACCAGTGGAACGTGCCAAGGTCACACCCTAAACAAGCTGGGATTTATGAGCTCGACACTTCTTCTACTTTAGCACTCCAAGTAGAAAATTTAACTAAACAATTGGCTGGAATATCTGCTTCCTCTGCCACTACTTGGAATCCGAATAATAATATAATTTAAGAAATCGATTATATGGGGAAATCTTATAGACCTTCCTATAATCCTAATATGAACTTAAATAATAATTCTTATAATCCAGGATATAGGAACCATCCTAATTTTTCGTGGAGCAACCCCAATAATGCTCAACGCCCACCGACTGCAAATCCAATTGGATTTGCACCCCAACCCCCACAACCACAACCACCACCACCACCGAACCAATTTAGGCCAACCCCGATAGAAGACATATTTACAAAATATGTCAGTATTAATGAGTCCAATATCCGGAACCTGACCGGATCAATTAAAAACTTAGAAACACAAATTGGACAATTATCAAAAATGCTATCGGAACGCCAACCTGGTAATTTGCCAGGAAATACGGAACCAAATCCGCGGGATACTGGCCATTCCAGTAACCCAAGTTGACAAGCCGTCCAACTATGAAGTGGCAGGGAGCTACCACCACCCGTTAGGGTAGAAAAAGAAGCTAAGGTTAGCCTTCCTACACCACTTCCCGTTACGACTTTGCCTCCTCAACCCCCGCGAATTTCTTCCACACATGTTGTTTTACCTTATCCATCTAAATTAAAAGATGAACAATATAAAAATTTTCTAAAAATGCTAAAACAAATTCAAATCAATATACCTTTCTGCGAGGCAATTGTACAAATGCCTAAATACGCAAAATATTTAAAAGCGTTATTTTCAAATAAAAAGAAACTCGAAGATATTTCGAGAGTTTTTCTTAACGCCGAATGTTCAGCCGTTTTATTACATAAATTACCCCCAAAATTAAACGATCCGGGACGATTTTCCATCCCGTGTCTTTTCGGTAATCTATTAATAAAAGATGCGTTAGCAGATTTAGGTGCTAGCATAAATTTAATGCCCTACTCGCTCTTTCAAAAACTAGGATTAGGTAACCCCAGCCCAACTAAAATGAGCATCCAGTTAGCAGATCGTTCTATTAAATATCCAATAGGGATAGTAGAGGATGTTCTGGTCAAAATAGACAAGTTTATCTTCCCGATAGACTTTGTTATACTTGACATAGAGGAAGACGCCGATGTTCCCATAATTCTCGGTCGTCCTTTTCTCGCAACCTCTCGCGCGATAATAGATGTAAGTAATGGTAGACTTCTCTTACGAGTAGGAGATGACGAAGTTACTATCGATATAGATCCCTCTATGAAAAACTCTTTAATAAATGATGATTCCTGCTACCTTGCGGAAGCCTCTTCTGAGGAAAATGGTTTTCCCTATTCTGATTTATTTTCAATAACTGTAGAAGAATCGGACTTGCCAGACTTACCCATTTCAAATGAAATGCCTACCGATGACCCTTTAGAACCTTTTATATCTTTAACTTCTACAACTTTAAAAACTCCAACTTCATATGAAAAACCACCAACCCTCGAGCTGAAAACACTTCCTGCACATTTAAAATACGTTTTCCTTGAAGCCGAATCTAAACTCCCTATTATCATTTCTGCCGAATTAAATGATAAGAAAACGTATGAATTAATAGTAGTGTTAAAACAACATCGCTGTGCATTAGCATGGCAAATTTCTGATATCCAAGGACTCAACCCATCTTTTTGTACGCATAAAATATTTTTGGAAGATAACCCTCGTAAATCTATCCAGCCCCAATGACGTTTAAATCCTAATATGAAGGATGTCGTAAAAGCTGAAGTAATGAAATTATTAGACGCAGGAATTATCTATCCAATCTCAGATAGCATATGGGTTAGTCCCGTACAAGTCGTCCCTAAGAAGGGCGGTATAACGGTAGTACCAAACGCTAATAATGAACTAATTCCAACACGTACTGTTACGGGTTGGAGGATGTGCATCGACTATCGAAAATTAAATGATGCCACCCGTAAAGATCACTTTCCACTACCGTTTATAGATCAAATATTAGAGCGACTCTCGGGTCACTCATATTATTGTTTTCTCGATGGTTATTCAGGGTATTTACAAATTCCTATAGCCCCTGAAGATCAAGAGAAAACTACGTTCACTTGCCCCTTTGGTACTTTCGCCTATAGGCGAATGCCATTTGGACTTTGTAATGCGCCAACTACATTTCAAAGATGTATGCTAGCTATTTTTGGCAAGTTAGTAGAGGACGTTATGGAAGTGTTTATGGATGATTTCTCCGTATTTGGAGACTCATTCCATACGTGTTTAGATAACCTCGCTCGTGTTCTTCAACGCTGTGAAGACACGAATTTAGTGTTAAACTGGGAGAAATGCCATTTTATGGTCCGCGAAGGTTTAGTTCTCGGTCATAAAATTTCTTCCCAGGGAATCGAGGTCGATAAGGCCAAAATAGAAATAATTGAAAAACTTCCTCCTCCAACAAATGTAAAATCTATTCGAAGTTTCTTAGGCCATGCAGGTTTCTATAGACGGTTCATTCAAAATTTCTCCAAAATAACAAAACCGTTAACTCATTTATTAGAAAAAGAAGCCCAATTTATATTCGATAATGAATGCTTAGTAGCATTCAATATTATTAAAGACAAACTTATCAACTCTCCTATTTTAGTATCCCCAGACTGGTCCTTCCCTTTTGAGATCATGTGTGATGCGAGTGATTATGCGGTAGGAGCTGTCTTAGGACAACGAATAGACAAATATTTTCATCCTATCTATTATGCAAGTAAAACTCTCACATCTACACAAACCAATTACACGACCACGGAAAAGGAACTACTGGCGATTGTATTTGCATTTGATAAGTTTAGATCTTATATTACACTAACGAAAGTTATAGTTTTTACGGATCATTCTGCTTTAAAATATTTACTAACAAAGGCAGATGCAAAACCCCGTTTATTACGTTGGATTCTCTTATTACAAGAATTTGATTTAGAGATCCGAGATAAGAAAGGCGCAGAGAATTTGGCAGCCGATCATCTTTCTTGACTAGAGAATGCTGCAACAGATACACTCGTGGAAGCCGACATCGAAGATAAATTCCCTGAAGAAAGTCTCCTCGCCCTCGAAAATGTAACAAACTCTTCTACTCCTTGGTTCGCAGACTTGGCTAACTATTTAGTAGCCCGAGTCCTTCCAAAAGCTTTTTCATTTCAAGAAAAGAAGAAATTCTTTTCTGACTTGAAAAACTACTTTTGGGAAGACCCGTATTTATTCCGAGTCTGTGCCGACCATGTAATTCGAAGATGTATTTCGAACGAGGAAGGACTAAAAATACTACGGCACTGTCACGAAGGACCAACCGGCGGACATTATCAATCCAACCAGACTGCACGTAAAGCCCTTGAAGCAGGATTCTTTTGGCCTACTTTATTCAAGGACGCTCAAAAATTGGTAAGCGTTTTCAACCGCTGCCAACGGTCAGGTAACATTTCCCGTCGGGACAAAATGCCCAAAAACTTTTACTTAGAATGTGAAATTTTTGATCTGTGGGGCATAGATTTTGTAGGCCCTTTACCTCCTTCTTTTAAAAATCATTATATCTTAGTAGCGGTCGATTACGTTTCACGATGGGCTGAAGCGCAAGCTTTACCCACCGCTGACTCGAGAGTCATCGTTAAATTTCTGAAAACCTTATTTTCACGTTTTGGCACGCCTAGGGCTATAGTTAGCGACCGAGGTACTCATTTTTGTAACACCCAGATGGCTAAAGTGTTAGCCAAATATGGAGTTACTCATAAACTCGCTACCGCTTATCACCCCCAAACAAGCGGCCAAGTGGAGGTAGTCAATAGAGAACTAAAGCGCATATTAGAAAAGACTGTAGATACCAATCGAAAAGATTGGTCCCTCAAATTAGATGATGCACTTTGGGCCTACCGTACAGCATTCAAAACTGCGATCGGTTGTACACCTTATCATTTAGTATATGGAAAAGCATGTCACCTACCTGTAGAAATAGAACATCGTGCATACTAGGCGCTCAAATTTCTTAACTTAGATACAAACTTAGCCGCCGAACAACGTAAATTTCAACTCAATGAACTTGAGGAATGGCGTGCAAATGCCTATGAAAATAATACATTTTATAAAGAGCGATCTAAGTTTTATAATGATAGGAAAATTAAATTTCCAAAATCTTTTTCACCAGGTGATCTTGTCCTACTATATAACTCACGCCTTAAATTATTTCCAGGAAAATTAAAATCCCGATGGACCGGACCCTATACTGTTAAACAAATTTGGCCATATGGGACCGTTCTTATTTCTCACCCTGAACTAGGAACTTTCAAAGTAAACGGGCACCGTTTAAAACTATATTTTACTGGGGACCCTTTTCAAAAAGAACCTGAAACCCTAACACTACTCCATAACCTCGAAATATAAATTCCTTTGTATATTTCCATCTTTTATGCTTTTGTATATTCTGTACATATTTTTCACTTCATACATATGCCTAACATAAGTATGGGGGTGCTTTTAGCTGCAAGTTATTTTCACTTTTATGATATCTCTTATGTTTTCAATAAAAGTATTGTTTATTTTAGTACTCATCCAAAACAAGTCAAATTTTTTTTTCAAAACCATACTATGTAAATATATTCCAAAAATCTGAGTTGATCAAAAATGCAAATTATTCAATTTTCAAATTTACTACTCCTCATAACTAGATAGATATAAATATCCGGAATAAATTTGTAAAATCCTATCTTGTAAATTTCATTACAATCAGAGTTAGTTTTTTAGCAAGCCTGCTTTCAATATTAAAAGAAATACATATATATACAATAGAAGCAAACATATTATGTTCACCAAACAATTGTAGACTGTAATTATCATTACTTCAATCTTGTTATAATATAGAAAATATCAAGCTATTACCATTGCTCTCAAAATCTTTTATCAAAATTATTTTACAACACTACCTACTATTTTGCTTGGCATGTTTCTTTACGCACGCAAGCATCTAGGAGTATGTGCTCCTAGAAAAAAAAGATCTTATGTCCATGGGAATAAAATATTCCGTAAACATAGGCATCCAATAAATGTTAAAAGACCATATGAAATGGAGTATGTGCTCCTAAACATATGCATTGGATTAATTCAAAAGTCAATTCTGCAAAGTTTTTTTTTCTATTTTGGAAAATCTTTTCCTAAAATAGTTGTAACAATGCATGAATATGAAAAAAAGGTGAGAGGATAAAATTCATCACCTCGTACTTTCAAAGCCTTTGTGTGGGCAAAACCACCAAGTTGATATCCCCTAAAACCACTACAACATTGAATTAATTTTGCTTAAAATTTTGAGAGAGCATACTTAATAGGTTGTAATTTTTCAACATATCTCATGCAAGAATAGTAGTCATAAAGCCAATCTATCTTTGTTATATCTGATTTTAATATATGCTTACTATTACTTTTCAAAAACTTTTATGGCTATAAATTCTAACTCTGGTATCAATGATATGTACGATAACATTGAAATCTTTATTCACCGGATGTTTATACCTATTTTATCTTGACGAATCAAATTGATAGTAAATAGAAAATTTATTAACCTTGTAAATATACTCAACTCTATAATTGCTCTGGAATAGCAAAATCTAAGTATGGGGGTATTTGATGAGTATAAAAATATACAATTTTGTTTCATATTAAATATACATATTTATAAATAAAAACCTTAGTTTTGATATATAAAACTAACTATTTTTATTATATTGTATTTTTTTTTGTTTTAAAATTAATTTTAAGTTTTTCTGAAATTTTGTATTTTTTTTCTTAGGTCACGCCCCTAGGTCACGCCCGTGACCTAGGGCGTGACAGATCTTTTTAATTCTTTTTTTCTGTTGTGTTGCTGGACAGATCAAACTCGGGAGATCGATGGACACGCCTGCTGAACACGCCCGTGGCAAAGGAAGACACGCCCGTGACCTAATGAAATTCTATCCAGAAGTCCAGCAAGCTTCCGCGCTGTCGCCACGCCCCGTGCCGCCTGTTGAATCACATGCATGACACGCCCGTGACCTACTCAGACACGCCCGTGACCGACCCAAAGTCTATCCAAATTTCCAACCCGCTTGACACCTGTCCCGACAGGCTGGAAGTCACGCCCGTGACCCTGTCACGCCCTACCCGACACGCCCGTATCAGGGGGCGTGTCACCTGAAATTTTTTTCTATAAATAGGCCGTCAGGGATTTGTAAAATCATTGAACTCCAGCAGCTTCCTTAAGAACTGTTAGGACTCCCCAGCTCTCTGACAAGGAACTGGTAGTAGCTTTCAAGTAATCTAAAGTTCTGTAAGTTGTAATTTTTCAGCTTTATTTTCAGCTTTTTAGAAAGTTGTAATATTTTCGGACTTTATAAAATAGACTCTTTCAATTTCAATTCTGAGTACTTTACTGCTTTCTTTTACTTTATTTTTTTATACTATCCCGAATGAAAGGCGAAGCTCTGCTTATGTCCTGGATTAAGATAGTGTAAAGCTGCTTTCAAATCTATTTTCAAAACCCTATTCTTTCATACTATCCCGAATGAAAGGCGAGGCGAAAGCCTAAGTCCTGGATTAAGATAGTGCGGAAGCGCTGCAAAATTTTACTACCCTATCCCAAAAACAAAGGTGAAGCGAAAGCTTAAATCCTGGATTGAGATAGATATGTAGATATTATTTTCTGTACTTTATACCGCCCCCATCCTGAGAAGAGGCTAAGAACCCTTAGCACTTGGTCAAGATGAGCTCTGGGCTGGATACTATTTTCAACTATTTCAACTCTACTTTCTAGTTATTCTAACTAGGGTTTTCTGTTAATTGATCATATACCAGGTGACGAGACACTACGTTTACGTTAACCCGTTTAAACGCAAGCCTTCCCGGTCGTACTTTCGAGTCAGTGATGCTACCAAAGGGACCCTCTCGTGAAGTTAGATAATTAAGAAATAAAGTTGTTCTTTAATAGCTGAATTAATATACGCTCAAAGTAATTCTGAAATCGAGGACTAAACTCTAAGTCCCTCTCTTAATCAAATCACGTATATAATTTTTTTTTTGTATCTTTTAATTTTAAAATAAACCCCACTCCGTTCTTTCGATAAAATAATAGTCAGTTCTAAAAAGTAGAATAATTAACACCGATCCCAGGAAAAATACGACCTTGATATTTTCTATAAAATACTATACTCCTATGCGATAGGTACTCTTGCCTTAATCCACAGGATATAAGTAAGTAAAAAAGAGATAGACTTATATACGTAAAAGATTATATAAAACCAAATCTATCTTCTTTAAAACAAAATTTACTTATCACCCGATATCTCCTATGTTGTAGGCAAGGTTAGCCAATTCATGCAAGCTCCTAGGGAGTGTCATCTACAGTCTGCCCTGAGGATATTGGAGTATGTTAAAGCAGCTCCAGGGAAAGGACTGCATTTTCAGAAGAATGGTCATTTGAGGGTTAAAGCGTACTCAGATTCAAGCTATGCTGATGATAAACGAGACCGCAAATCAACATCGGGTTTTTATCACATTTGTTGGAGGAAATCTTGTGAGATGGAAGAGCAAGAAACAGTCTGTGGTCTCCAGGTCTAGTGCAGAAGCGAAATATCATAGTATGACATCAACCACATGTGAGTTAAAATGGTTACGGGCTCTCATGCTTGACCTAGGGGAGGTCTATAACTATCCTCTTCCTATGTTCTGTGACAAAAAGGCTGCGATATACATTTCCAAAAATCCGGTCTTTTATGAGAGAACAAAACACATAGAGGTCGAGTGCCACTTTATTCGAGAAGAGATTTTGAAGAAAAAGATTTGTTCTCCGTTCGTCACTTCTTACAACGTGTTGGCAGATGTCTTCACCAAGCCAGTGTCCGCTTCTTTGTTTCATATTTGCGACAAGCTGGGCATGATTGATATATATGCTCCAGATTGAGGGGGAGTGTTGAGACCGAGCGGTCTGTCGGTTGAGACCGGGTGGTCTGGAGGTCTGGCGGTCTGGCGGCTTGTCCAAGCAGTTTGGTAGCCGGGTTGGAGACCGGGCGGTCTGGCGGTTTATCTGGCAGTCTGGGCGGTCTGGAAGCTTGAGGATCTTGGTCGGCAGTCTTCCTCTTTGTTGTGGCCGTGCAGTTAGTCTAACCGCGCGGCTTATGCGACTTGTATAGTTTCAAGTTCTTGTAATTATTAGTCCCACATTGCTTATTTGTAATCTCTCTTCTCTCCTCCATTCTATAAAAGAGAGGTCATACCTTTGTAATAGTTATCTTTTTGGATAAAAAAACTTTCAATTATTCAAAGTTCCGGCTTGTTTTTAGTCGTTTGTTCGCTACTTTAACATTCCTCCTCTTGGAGGTGGTGAACCTCAACATGAACCCCTAACACAGGTCCTCAAAAGAGTAAATGGAGTTGGCCCGTAGCTGGTGGAACCAATCTCTCACCTTCTCCTTGAGAGTGATATCGAAGTGCATGCACTTGAACCCATCTGACATCTGTCGGATAAAGACCACGTCTTCGAACAACAGGACGTGCTGGACCGGATCTATCTTCCTGGCGTAGTAGGACATCTCGGGCTCCCTGAACCCCTCTGGAACCGGGTCAGAAGAAACTAGCTCGCTGAAGGGGCTGCCTCCCCCTACTCAGCGGGCTGGGGGGTCTCACACCCCCATCTCGCCGAACCTACCGCCGCTCACCGAGCCCGGGAAGAGTACTTGCCTTGGGAGCTCGCCGCCTCTTCCTTCCTCTACAATTTCTTTCGCAGCTCACCTGCCAGAAGCATCCTTGCCAAGGGTCAGGTCTACGAGCACTGTGATGATCATTTTCACTAAGTCTAACCTTGATGCGGAGTCATTCTACGTTTTATCATAACTATGTAGATGGGCATAAGCTAGATTGAATTATCTTTCAGGCAAGTGCACCTATCAATCATAGTATAAGAGAAGCCTACATCTCATATCGTATTCCACAGGGTCATTTCAACTACTCGTACTCACTCTCACTCTATTATCATACCTAAATTTAAAATTGCGTTCTAACATAGATTAATCCTAACTATGACTACTTGGATAAAAATTGTATTGGAGAGTTACAAAAATAATTTCAAGCCGAAAGTTAAGAGCATTCAATGAACATCATCATTTTGTATAATCATGAAATAACAAAACTATCAAATTCATTGTATTGTAAAGGGTTAAACTAATTATCAAATTCTCTCTCGAGCAATTTGAAATTTAAATCTAAGTTAAGTAAATTTTCTCTCGAACAATTTACAATACTCAAATTTGCATTGAATGAAATACCCTATCTACTACATAGATTCATGGAACTTTATCTCTAAAATACCATAATTCCATCATTTCATATTCTAATTTTCCAAGAAACATATCTCTCGATCATGAATTTTAGATTACAAAGAGAAATAACACATAAATATGAAGATTTAACCATCATCCAAAGAATCCAATTTCTCAATCTAGACATTTGGAATTTATGTAAAAGTAAATAATCATTCATAACAAGGATAATTCTCAATGTTTGCAAACCCATATACGAACAAAATACCATGAAATTGATTAAAACAAGAAGATACATGATTACTAATTTGTTCAAACACATTGTTCATGAAAATTAAAAGATAAATAAAGTTGGATTACCAAGAGAGATACAAGATTAAATGAGATAAATTAAATTATAAATGCATACGAATATCTCCTTCAAGCCTTCCTTCTCTTGGGTGCTCCACTTTCGTTCTCCAGAAAATCTCCAAGCAAAATGATCCAAAAGTCCAGAATAAAATTTTTCTCCAGGTTTTTATAGTCTCATAGCAAACATGGTCGAACACGGGTTCCGACACGGCCGTGTTGCAGGCCGTGTCGGCAGTTCCAAGGCAGTTCCACACGAGCAGACGTTTTTGGTCATGGGCCGTGTTGGATGACATGGGTACTGACACGGCCGTGTTGGCGAACACGGCCGTGTTGTTCTTCATGTTCTTCGGACATGGGTAGGCCAGATTTAATTCTTCAATTTGTCCCGAAAAGGACACGGTCTGGACACACGGGCGTGTTCAAACCCGTGTGGACACTTGAGTCTTCCTTCCTTAAATCGTTTCAGCTAGGATAGAACACGGGTAGGCACACGGGCGTGTTCCTACCCGTGTTCGACCAATTCTTCTGCTTTGATCAGCCCTGCTGGTCCCGTCAACTCCCTTGTTTGCTCCAAGACTTTTAGTTCCACTGGTTAGTCATACCTGCATTAGAGAAATGACGTAGTAAGTGGGGAGTTTAATACATAATATAGTAAAGACTCTAACCTATGCTCTACTATTCATGACAATACCAATTCTCAACTATTTTGCGTAATTACTTGAGTAAAGAGGTAGAAAACAGTGGACATGATTACAATTATGATAGTCAGAATCTATCATAATTGTACTCATCAAATACCCCCAGACTTGAGTGTTTGCTTGTCCCTAAGCAAACTAATTCAAAAATTGTGTTATCGATACATAATTCTTCTTCCGCACACTGATTGTTTTGAATTCAAATAGAAATTTGATGCTGTAATTGTATAAGAAATAGTATAGCAGACTTTTCTAAATATAACTTTTTCTTAAAAATTCCTCCAATACATATCTTAACTATTTTTCGCTGTTTCTTAGAATTAGGATTATAGTTATCCATTACTATTGTAACGAGAAAAGAACAATCTTAATAACATATGCATTAGTCTTTCAAAACTTAAACATACCCCTATTGAGAATCATACACTTTCCTTTACACACCCTCTCCATAGCACTAATGAGAATTAGTAAAGTTGGATCCTTAGGACTTGTATGGTGGTGTAACCTTTTTTGGCTTAGGATAGGTAATTATAGGTGGGGTAAGCAAAAAAAAATAACTCGATGGTTTTTTTTCTTCTTTTCACACCTAGATCACAATCGAGCCCTTGGTATGGTCAATACCTTAACAAACATTGATATTCTACGAGCACCCCCAGACTTTGCATGTATTATACTTCCCATATTTTTTTTTGAAGACGGATACTCTCTATATTTTTTCTTTGTTTCTTAACCAAAGGTCCATAGTAGGGATCATTCCGAATGGGGGCAAGTGTACACACACTCAGACCACATATCACTATGTTTTTTTTATTATTTTTGTTTTTAGGGACTTCATAGTAGGGATCATTCCGAATGGGTGCAAGTGTACACGCACTCAGGCCACATATCACTATGAAAATTCATTTCATGACGAACTCAATGATAGGTGTGCTACTAGGTGAGGATTTGCCTTGGTGAATTTTAGAGTTGGAATATCACAAAAATATAGGGATAAGGTCCAAATTGGGTGAGCAAGGGTATAATGTTTAAGGTTTTGGGATTTGAACGGCTTAAGCTATACAAAAGGAGGCCTAAGTCATTTCCACCTTTACTAATTAACATGTGCAAAAGGTTTGAGGATCGCTGGTTAGTTCTAGACACCAATAGAGAAAAGTTTTGTTATTTTATTTTGATCTCCTAATACAAAATTATCAAAATATTGTATTCATCGACTCACTTTAGAATAGATAAATATATTTTCTAAAATGGAGTGATTATTAGTTAATAATATAAAGGACAATCTTTTTAAACCAAATTATATGGAGAAAAGTAGGCTAATGAATTTCTATACGTAGTTACTAATCAACAAATTTGAACACGAATTCAGTTTAATCAGCGTGCGAAAGTAAATTAGATAGTTATATTCCCAATGAGTGAAGTACTGAAAGCTTAAAGAGAAGTAATAGAATACTATGATAGAGAAATAGAGTACTATGATAGAGATAATATAAGTAACTGTAATCATGCACCCCACTGTCAACACCAATACCCCCAGACTTGTGTTGCAATGTCCTCATTACAAAAAAAAAATAAAAAAATTGAGGTAGAAATTGCACCAGGATATAGAGAACTGATGATCATGAATATAAAGAAGCACAGAACAAAACAATGAGCACAAAAAAAAATTTTCTTTTAGATATACTGAACATGATAATACAAGATCATGATAATAATAATAAAAAGGATACAACGCTACATAGCAAGATATACAGGGATATAAAATCAAAAATACATAGGCGTATCATCCTGATCAGTCGGATCATCCTGAGTGCGAGATCGATGAGGAGCTGCCCGTGGTGGGCTAGTAATCCCTAAGTGTTACCGGATCTGATATATGACATCCTACGTCCGCTGCTGCGTCTCCTCGATACGCTGAAGGCGCGACGATAGCTGAGTGTCATAGAAGTGCTGGAGCTCCTGTGCATATCGAGACTGCCGCGGAGGCTGGGCAGAAGATGACTCCCCCTGAGTATATATCGAGCGGGCCGGGGGAATGAGAGGCTCATCGAGGTCTGGATCTACCTCATCGTCGTCGTCGTGGACATGACGTCCACGACTCGCAATGGTATATGTAATCCCACCTCGGCCTTGACGAGCTGTAACGAGGCGGATGGATCGAAGACTTGCCATGGTGATGGGCATAGTCTTTGCTACCACCATCATCGGGGGAAGAGGCAAGAATATGCCCATTTTCCTTGCCAAGCGTGTAATGTAAGGGGCTACACAAATGGACCCGACGCGGGAGTTCTCCGCCTGATGAAGAATGAATTGAGCAAACATATAACCTAAGTGGATAGGGTAACGGGCTGTCATGCTTTGCAAATAAAGGATGTCCTGTCGGCTAACCACGCCGGAGCTTTCCCCCGACCGCTCAGAGTATGGCTAAGTAGATGATGAACGTAATGTATGACGGGGGAAACCAGCTTTGAGGCCTTAAACATCTTGGCTTCGTAGGGCTCGGTGTCAAAGGATAGACGGTGCCAAATATCGCCCGCCTGGTCGCGACTGGGGAGACCAAAATTCAGATCAGAGTAGGCGTCACTAAAGAGGAATGCCTCTTCGTACACTCCTAAATGTTGTGTAAACTGGATGAGAGATAGCGTATAGAAGGCGCCTCCTACCCGAAAGGAGATAATCCCCTCGGTTGGTCTTCCATTATTGGTCAAGGAGGGTCGAAGGTTTAAATAGAAGGTGGACAAAAACTCGAGCGTGAGTTCGCGAAAACCTAACTCTTCTATGGCAAAAAACCCTTGCCACCCTATTACAGAAATTAATTCCTTAACATTAGCAGCAAGACCTATGGTTTCCAAGACGTCCCAGTCTATCATTCGTATGTCCTGAAATTTCTTGGCTTGCAGGCGGTTATAGCGGTTAGTATGCACTGCATCTGTGAAAACTAAGGGTTGAACGACGTCGCGTCTCTCAGTAGACAACGCTTGAAGTTCCGGTCTACGTCGGGGACCGCCTTGGCTACGTGAAGACGACATGATCTGAAAATAAAGGAACAAATATTCTAAAGCGAATGAAGAAGGAGAAAAGAGAGAAAATAAAAAAAAATCAAATAAATAAGAAGAGATTTGATGGATGTAAACCCAGGAATTATACCGATGATGTTAATAGCGAAGCGACGAGACGATTGCATGAAATTGGAGGAGCTCCGGCTGTACTGGTTGCAGGAATGGAAATGGGAGAAGGTTGAACTGATGGAATGAACTCTCAAAAATCTGCCCATATAAAAAGAAGTCGAACACGGGTGTACACACGACCGTGTGTGCACCAGTGTTAAGGAATCGACGTGGGTCGGAAAAAAGGTCTTCAAGGAGACGTGTGGTCATTTCGCGGGAAACTGCTCGTGTCAGTTGGACACGGTCAACAACACGGCCGTGTCCACAACCCGTGTGGTCAATCTGAAAGGTGGTTGGCTCGGACACGGTCCACAACACGGGTGTGTGTGGACCCGTGTCCTTCTCTATATGAAATCACTTTAATTGGCCGTATCGATACGGGTGTGCATATGGTTGGGTGAACAGCCGGGTATATTAAAATACGGCCACAAAAACGGGTGTGTGGAGACCCGTGTTATGCTCTAGCTTAAAATTGAAATTGCGATGAATGACACGGCAACACACACGGGCGTGTATTTGCCCGTGTGGTGCTCTGTAAATTTCTGCCTTTCCCTGGTTTATATAGGGTGCATGGCTGGGTGACTGTGTGTGTGCTAGACACGGCCAAGCACACGGCCGTGTGCTTGGCCGTGTACTCTTCTTAAATAGTGATTTCTCCTAAGTGCTTTATTTGTTTTTTTTTCGGGGTAGAAATTTAAATAAAGTTTTCATTAAAATTTTTATAAACTATATAGACAAGTTACTATTGAATTTTATACAGTCTCTTAGTCTAGATGAAGGCAGGATTCTAGGCGAGCAAAGGCTTGGGGAAGTGCACTGTAATAAAGTTTTAACCGGTGCCCGTTGACTTTAAAATCTCCCTTTTCAGGGTGAGTTAGTTCGACGGTGCCATAGGGGAAAACTTTTTTAACTTGGAAGGGTCCGGACCACTTAGACCTAAGCTTCCCTGGGAATAGACGCAATCTAGAATTAAAAAGGAGTACCTGGTCACCCTCGTTGAATGTTTTGGTTTTTCGGAGGTGACGGTCATGAAATAGTTTGGTTTTCTCCTTATAAATTCTGGAGTTCTCATATGCCATAGTCCTCCATTCGTCTAGTTCATTAAGTTGAAGTTTGTGTTTTCCCCTATAGAATTAGTATCAAAATTTAGAGATCGTATTGCCCAATATGACTTGTGCTCTAATTCTATAGGTAAGTGACAAGATTTACCATAGACTAATCTAAAGGGGGTGGTCCCTATAGGTGTTTTAAATGCGGTCCTATAAGCCCATAAACAATCGTTTAGTTTCCTAGACCATTGTTTTCTATTCCCTTCTATAGATTTTTCTAGGATACGTTTAAGTTCTCTATTGGATACCTCAACTTGACCATTAGTTTGTGGATGATATGGTGTAGATATCCTATGTGTGACTCCATATTTTTGCAATACCTTATCTAGCTGTAGATTGCAAAAGTGAGAACCCCTATAGCTAATAAGTGTACGTGGTGTGCCAAATCGCGCAAATAGAGATTTCAGGAATTGAATTACTACTCTACTATCATTTGTACGTAAAGCTTGTGCCTCAACCCACTTTGATACGTAATCTACGGCTACCAAGATAAATTTATTCCCGAATAAAACTGGAAATGGACCCATAAATTCTATCCCCCACACATCAAATACTTCACATTCAAGAATAAAGTTTTGCGGCATTTCATGTAATTTAGAAATATTACCTGTTTTCTTACAAGAATCACATGAAAGCACATACCTTTGGGCATCCCTGAATAGAAGGGGCCAATAAAAACCCGAATCAAGAACCTTTTTCGCAGAGCGATTTGCTCCATAGTGACCACTAGTAGGACCTGAATGACACTACTCTAGGATTTTCCACCCTTCCTCGGCTGATACACACCTTCGGATCACGGAATCTGCACATATCCGAAAATGAAAAGGGTCCTCCCAAAAGTAATATTTCAAGTCGGAGAAAAATTTCTTTTTCTGCTGATATGAAAAATCCTGTGGGAGGACCTTAGCCACAAGATAGTTTGCATAATCTGCAAACCATGGATAATCATTATTTACTTTCGAAGATAAGGCAAATAACGATTCCTCAGGGAATGCATCAGAAATTTCAGATTCTTCTAACATTGCTCGTAATGTATTTTCTAAACGTGATAGATGGTCTGCCGCTAAGTTTTCTGCTCCTCGTTTATCCCTAATTTCCAAATCAAATTCTTGCAATAGAAGAACCCAACGGATTAAACGAGGCTTTGCGTCCGCCTTGGCTAGCAAATATTTTAGTGCAGAGTGATCCGTGTAAACTACTACCTTGGACAATGTTAAATAGGATCTAAATTTATCAAAGGAAAAAACTACTGCTAGAAGTTCTTTTTCAGTAGTAGTATAATTCTCTTGTGCATTATTAAGTGTTTTACTAGCATAAAATATAGGATGAAAATGTTTGTTTCGGCGTTGTCCTAGAACAGCCCCTACCGCAAAACTTCTAGCGTCACACATGATTTCAAAAGGCTGAGTAAAATCAGGCGCTATCATAATAGGAGAATTAATTAGTCTCTCTTTTAAGAACTCAAAAGCATGTAGACACTCTAGATTAAAGAAAAAAGGTGTGTCCTTTTCTAAAAGTCTCGTAAGTGGTTTAGCAATTTTGGAAAAGTCTTTAATAAACAGACGGTAAAATCCGGCGTGGCCTAAAAAACTTCTCACTGCCTTAACGGATGTGGGTGGTGGTATCTTTTCTATTGTCTCTATCTTCGCTCTATCTACTTGAATTCCGTGATTGGAGATTTTATGACCAAGTACTAACCCTTCTTGTACCATAAAATGGCACTTCTCCCAGCTAAGTACTAAGTTTGTTTCCTCACACCTCAAAACTTTTTCTAAATTATTCAAACATAAATCAAAGGAATCTCCAAAGACGGAGAAGTCATCCATAAACACTTCCATGATATCTTCAACATACTCGTTGAAGATGGCCAACATGCATCTTTGGAAAGTAGCGGGGGCATTACATAGACCGAAAGGCATACGCCTATAGGCAAAGGTGCTGAATGGGCACGTGAACGTTGTTTTCTCTTGGTCTTCTGGGGCTATTGGGATTTGGAAATACCCAGAAAGTCCATCTAGAAAACAATAATACGTATGCCCTGACAAGCGTTCTAATATTTGGTCAATAAAGGGTAAAGGGAAGTGGTCCTTCCTAGTGGCATCGTTTAGCTTACTATAGTCTATACAGACACGCCAACCTGTTATTGTTCGCGTTGGAATTAATTCATTTTTATCGTTTGCTACCACAGTTAAACCACCATTCTTAGGAACGACTTGGATAGGACTAACCCATGAACTATCGGAAATAGGGTATGTCATACCAGCATCTAACAATTTAACAATTTTAGCCTTAACTACCTCTTTCATATTAGGATTAAGCCTACATTGCGGTTGAATAAATGACTTATAGCTTTCTTCCAAAAGGATTTTATGAGTGCAAAAAATAGGATTAATACCTTCTATATCAGATATTTGCCAGGCTATTGCACCTTTACATTTTTTCAACACAGTTAATAATTTGGTTTTTTCAATCTCAGAAAGATGAGAGGAAATGATAACTGGGTAAGACGAATTAGTTCCTAAGAATGCATACTCAAGATGATCCGGTAAATTTTTTAATTCAACTACAGGTGGATTCTTAGTATTATTCTTATGAACTTCATGATCTCCTTCTGTAAGTAAGTTATATTCAGTATTTACATTCATCGAAATAGAGCTATCTAGAAAAAATAAATAATCAACAATGTCTTCACTAGTTTCATCTTCTAGAAAGCAATTAGTAATGCAAATTTCTAAAGGGTCTTTATAATAAAAATTAGAATCAATAGAAGTCATTAAATCATTAACACCATGAGAAAAGTAGCAACAATCATCACTATCCAAAGATTATTTCATAGTATTGCCAATTTTAAAAGTGACTTCATCCTCCCCTACACTCAAAACTAATTTACCATCAAAAACATCAATAAGAGCTCTAGAAGTGGCTAGAAATTGACGACCAAGTATAAGTGGTACTTCTATATTTTCGTCCATATCTAAAATAACAAAATCGGCAGGAAATATAAATTTGTCTACCTTAACTAATACCTCCTCCACTATACCTCTTGTGTACTTAACCGACCTATCTGCTAATTGAATGCTCATCCTAGTCGGGCTAAGTTCCCCTAGGCCTAGTTTCAAATATAATTTATAAGGCATCAAATTTATACTAGCTCCTAAATCCGCTAAAGCTTTATTAACTTGCAAATCACCTATTAAACATGGAATTGAAAAAGAACCGGGATCCTTAAGTTTTTGTGGTAATTTATTTTGTAAAATAGTAGAGCATTCTTCACTAAGTGTGACTAAAGATAATTCTTCTATTTTCCTTTTATTAGAAATTAAATCCTTCAAAAATTTTGCATACTTGGGTATTTGAATAATATCAAAAAAAGGTAAATTAACATGCAATTGTTTAATCATAGATAAAAATTTACCATATTGCGCATCCATGCGCTCCTTGTTCATCTTTGCTGGATATGGTACGGCTGGTTGATATTCCATTGGTGTCACGTTCGGTGCTTCTCCACTGGACTCCTCTTGAGGTGCATCCTGTGCAATCCTTGGGTCTTGTAATTCCTTCCCGCTCCTCAACTAAATTGCTCTTGCATGCTCCTTTGGGTTTGTCTCAGTATTTCCTGGAAGTGTCCCTTATTGTCTCTCTAATACCATCTTTGCCAACTGCCCAATCTGATTCTCCAAATTTCGAATAGAACCCTCTTGATTACGGAAGGCAACATCGGTAGTTTGCATTAACTTTGCAAGGACATCTTCCAATGGTGGTTTACTTGGCTCCAATTGTTGTTGTTGTTGTCCAAACATGGGTTGTTTGCCTTGGTTGCCTTGCCCTCCCCAAGAGAAATTGGGGTGGTTCCTCCATCCTTGATTGTATGTAAAACTATATGGGTTGTTTGCAGGATTGAAAGGTGGTCTGGGATTATTACCCATGTAGTCTACATGTTCTTGCACTTGAGGTTCACCACTAGGTATTCCAACAAGGGAAGGGTCCCATTGTTGAGGTACTATGGGGGCGTAGCTAAAGAAAGGTTGTCCATCTTTTGATGGAGCTTCTCCGCTTGAATTGCTAAGGCTGTTACGGCATCCACTTCATACATTCCGGCAGGCTTAGTAGACTTTGGCCACACGATAGTCCATTGGTAGCTATTCATTACCATTTCTTCTATCAACTGCTGGGCTGCCTCAAGTGTCTTATTGTTCAAGGTGCCTCCACTAGCCGCATCAATCATCTGTCTGGTGGCTGGATTTAGACCATTGTAGAAGGTCTGAATCTGAAGCCAAGAAGGTAAGGCATGATGGGGGCATCTCCTTAATAATTCTTTGAATCGTTCCCAAGTATCGTACAATGATTCAGCCTCCAATTGAACATACGTAGAGATGTCGTTCCTTAACTTTGCGGTCTTTGCCGGTGGAAAATACATCATCAAAAACTTCTCAACCATCATGTCCCAAGTAGTAATGGACCCTCTAGGTAACGAATTGAGCCACTGCTTTGCCTTATGCCTTAATGAGAATGGGAACAATCTCAATCGAATGGCATCGTTGGAGACACCATTAATCTTGAAAGTATCACATATCTCTAGGAATCCGGCTAAGTGTGTATTGGGGTCCTCGTCTTGTAAGCCATCATATTGAACATATTGTTGGACCATTTGTATCACGCTCGGCTTCAGTTCGAAATTATTGGTTGGAATGGGAGGTCGAACAATGCTTGACCCAGTTCCTTGGAGATTGGGTCTAGCAAAGTCAGACATGGTTTGCTCATTTTGGTTTGCCATGATATCTAAATCTTCAGGATGGTGTTCTCCTTGATTCACTGTTTCTTCTTCTAACAGTTCGTTTATAATATCTGTGGTGTTAATACCCACGTCTCTTTGATTGGTGTTATGAATAAGTCGTTCTGGATCAGATTGAAATGGTTCTAGCCCAGAATTTCTTGCCCTGGTCATAGACTAACAGACTACAAAACAGAGATTAAATAATATAATTATACTATAAACAAAGTAACATATATTTATTAGTAAACAAAAATGGTAGATTAATAGAGTTAAAGCTTTCAAAATATTAAAAAGGCTTCCCCGGTAACGGCGCCAAAAACTTGATAATCATTTTCACTAAGTCTAACCTTGATGCAGAGTCATTCTACGTTTTATCATAACTATGTAAATGGGCATAAGCTAGATTGAATTATCTTTCAGGCAAGTGCACCTATCAATCATAGTATAAGAGAAGCCTACATCTCGTATCGTATTCCACAGGGTCATTTCAACTACTCGTACTCACTCTCACTCTATTATCATACCTAAATTGAAAATTGCGTTCTAACATAGATTAATCCTAACTATGACTACTTGGATAAAAATTGTATTGGAGAGTTACAAAAATAATTTCAAGCCGAAAGTTAAGAGCATTCAATGAACATCATCATTTTGTGTAATCATGAAATAACAAAACTATCAAATTCATTGTATTGTAAAGGGTTAAACTAATTATCAAATTCTCTCTCGAGCAATTTGAAATTTAAATCTAAGTTAAGTAAATTTTCTCTCGAACAATTTACAATACTCAAATTTGCATTGAATGAAATATCCTATCTACTATATAGATTCATGGAACTTTATCTCTAAAATACCATAATTCCATCATTTTGTATTCTAATTTTCCAAGAAACATATCTCTCGATCATGAATTTTAGATTACAAAGAGAAATAACACATAAATATGAAGATTTAACCATCATCCAAAGAATCTAATTTCTCAATCTAGACATTTGGAATTCATGTTAAAGTAAATAATCATTCATAACAAGGATAATTATCAATGTTTGCAAACCCATATACAAACAAAATACCATGAAATTGATTAAAACAAGAAGATACATGATTACTAATTTGTTCAAACACATTGTTCATGAAAATTAAAAGATAAATAAATTTGGATTACCAAGAGAGATACAAGATTAAATGAGATAAATTAAAGAATAAATGCATACAAATATCTCCTTCAAGCCTTCCTTCTCTTGGGTGCTCCACTTTCGTTCTCCAGAAAATCTCCAAGCAAAATGATCCAAAAGTCCAGAATAAAATTTTTCTCCAGGTTTTTATAGTCTCATAGCAAACATGGTCGAACACGGGTTCCGACACGGCCGTGTTACAGGCTGTGTCGGCAGTTCCAATGCAGTTCCACACGAGCAGACGTGTTTGGTCATGGGCCATGTTGGATGACATGGGTACTGACACGACCGTGTTGTTCTTCATGTTCTTCGGACACGGGTAGGCCGGATTTAATTCTTCAATTTGTCCTGAAAAGGACGCGGTCTGGACACATGGGCGTGTTCAAACCCGTGTGGACACTTGAGTCTTCCTTCCTTAAATCATTTCAGCTAGGATAGAACACGGGTAGGCACACGGGCGTGTTCCTACCCGTGTTCGACCAATTCTTTTGCTTTGATCAGCCCTGATGGTCCAGTCAACTCCCCTGTTTGCTCCAAGACTTTTAGTTCCACTGGTTAGTCGTACCTGCATTAGAGAAATGATGTAGTAAGTGGGGAGTTCAATACATAAAATAGTAAAGACTCTAACCTATGCTCTACTATTCATGACAATACCAATTCTCAACTATTTTGCGCAATTACTTGAGTAAAGAGGTAGAAAACAGTGGACATGATTACAATTATGATAGTCAGAATCTATCATAATTGTACTCATCACACTGGCGCCACTGGATTCGAGCACTCAGCACGCGCCGAGTGCGAACCTGACGAGACCAAGCACCTCTCGCCTGAAGTCATCAAACATCCCCACCATGGCGAGAGGCGGGGGGGGGGGGGAGTCGGACCTATCTGAGCCTTGTCCTTCTCCTCCTGTCATCGAGCCTGCTGAAGATTTTCTGTGCTGACCATGCTCCACGCTCACCGCACCAAAATGTTGAAACCGAGAAATCAGTCTCTGTGGAGTTTGCCCTCGGGGAAGGGGTGATCGCGCACATACTTCTCTCCTACAAGCAAAAAGATAAGGAAAAAGAACAAAGAGCCAACCCAAGGGCTCGGCACGGAGGTCCCGCCACACACCTAGAAGATCTTAGAGCGCTTCCCCTCCCTTGCTAAGAGCCGAGCTAAAGAAACCTCAAAAAACGCTAGAAGATTGGGAGACAAGTAAGCATGCCTTCTGAGGTACCCCTTGGGTCCTATTTATAGATTTATAAAAACAGCCTGCAAATAGCCAACCTCCGTTATTCTGAACAGCTATGTGTAGCCCAACTGGGTCTGCCAATAGCATAACTACGCTGTTATAACTAGATATGGGCAGGCTAGCGGGGTAAAAATGGTAAAAACACATCATAGAGCACAGGGCGAGTAGCCCTCAATAATCTCTACTCGGTAGCGGCGGCGACTGCTCGATGGAGCCGGCACCCGTCATCTCCTCCAAGTACTTGGCGAGCATGGGCCCGGCTGGCCCTGCTCGCTTGCTGTGATTTCGTTGAGAGGCTAGAGCTCGTCAGGAGTCCCATAGGCCGACGAAAGGCTCAGAGCTCGACGAACAACAAAGAACTCGGCAAGCGGGACTCTGCGAGCACAAGCTCGCGTCCTAGATGCATCTACCCCGTCTTGGTGAGCCGGGGCTGCTGCCGAGCTCTCTAGGGTGAGTGCAAGCCGGTGGATCGAGATGTCTCTCAACGCTAAGAGCAAGAAGCGTTAACAGAACTCACCTCACTCGACGCCTATGATGAAGGCATTGAGTGAGCTCGCCTCAATCGACGCTTAGGCTGAAGGCGCTGAGTGAGGTCGCCTCACTCGATGCCGAGGCTGGGGGCATAGAGTGAGCTCGGCTCACTCGACGCCGAGGCTAGGGGCATCGAGTTGACTCGACGCCAGGGACCTAGCTCGCCCGGGTCTTGGGTTGGACTTAGCTAGTCTGGCTCTTGCCAAACCCACTCACCGGATATGGGGTTGTACAAGTTGCTCTCTTCCTGCTTCATGAACCAAAACTGAGCTTCTCGCCTCTAACCTTACCCCGAGGTATAGCGCTATGTCTTCTCCTTCTCTAGGTCCTTGGAGTAATGGAGCTTGGGTGTGTTACTTCTTCAATTACTAGAAGGCCTTCTCAAACTCTAGTGTCCACTCGAACCTCTGATTCCCTCACAATGCTTTGAAGAAAGGCGATCACTTCTCTCCTTCCAAGGAAAGGAACCTTCTTAATCCTATTAGCTTTCCCGTGAGGTGTTGTATCTCCTTTGTATTTCTAGGTGATGCCAACTCCAATAGTTCCCTCACCTTGTTTGGATTGGGCTCTACCCCTACTGGTGTAAGGAGGTGACCTAAGAACTTTCCCTTGCTAGCTTCAAAAACACACTTCAAGGGGTTGAGCTGCATTTGAACCTCCTCATTATAGCAAAGGTCTCTGACAGGCCTTGGAGGTGAGAACCGACTTCCTTGCTCTTCACCATCAACTAATCTACATAAACTTCTAGGTTCCTTCCCTTTTTCTCTCGAAAGACCCAGTCAATCATCCTCTGGTTGGTCGCTCCCAAGTTCTTTAGCCCAAAGGGTATCATATTATAATAGTATCACTCATCTCTTGTGATGAAGAAGACACATCTTTAATATCAGGTCGGTGCATGCAGATATAGTGGTAACCTAAAAAAGCATCCAAAAAGAAATTATAGGGAAACCGACAGCTGAATTTACCAAGGCGTCGATCCGAGACAGTGGATAACAATCCTTAGGGAAGAATTTATTTAATAAAGTAAAATCTACACACATCCTCAACCTCCCATAAGTCTTTTTTACCATTACCACATTGGAGACCAAGCATGGATACTGGATCTTTGATACAAACCCAAGCTTCAAAAGCTTCTCCACCCCCTCTCAAAATGGCTCCTCTAGCTTGTTAGCGACAACTCTCCTCTTCTGGTGGATAGTCAAACTCCCGGGTGCAAATTAAGGCGGTGACATGCAAAATACTCGTCGAATCCCTACATATCTGCAACACTCTAAGCAAAAAAGTCTACATTCCATTGAACGTAAGCAAAGATCTTCTCCTGATCCTCTGGGTTTAGTCCTCCACTGACATGTACTTTCTCCATTCCCCCACCCTGGGTAAGGACCTCCTTCTCTACCACTTCCTCTACTTCCTAAATATTTTCCTGCTCCTCCATTCCCTTCTCCATCTCTTCGAATTACTCCTTCTACGAGATGGTGTTGACGATCATGACATATCACTGCCTCACTACCTTTGGATCTCCTCAAACATTGACCTAGGCCCGTCCAACATTGAATTTCAGACATTGATAGAAAGACGAGGGGATGCACCGAAATGCACTAATAAGGGAGCGCCCAAAGCGTTATAACTGCTCGGACATCAACAATGATAAATTGACAATTTTTGGACTGTCCCCCCCCCCCAAGTTATATGGATCCCGACTCCTCCCTCAATTTCATTCCTTTCCCCTGATAACTCCAACATTGGTCCGTCTGCAGCTAGAACCCTCCTGGCCTTCACCTTTATCTCGTCGAATGCTTTCTTAAAGATCACATTCACTGAGCTTCCATTGTCAACTAGGATTCTAGAGACCCTGAAGTTCTCTACAGCCTCCTGGATCACCAGCACATCGCAGAATGGATCCTCATGATCCGGCATGTCCCTTGATGAGAACATAATCTTCTCCTCCGAAGGTTGAGCTTGTGAATTCGAAGTGATGCTTCATTGGAACATTGTGTAGAGGCTCTCCTTATGGGTGACCTTAATCTCCCCCCATAGATCACTCTAATCCCTCCCAAGGTGCCTATGTAATGCCCCGAAACTCAAAAGAGGGACGGATAACGTTTGAAGCCAAGTTTGGGGCCTGGTAAGGGTCACACGACCTTGGACACGGGCATGTCCATGGCTGTGTCCCATTACGAGTTGGATGATTTACCGCATGGTCGATGAAATGCAGTCGACGATCATTGGAGGTCGGGAACATGACCTGAGACATGGGCGTGTCCAGTGCTGTGTCCTTCTCGGGCTGTTAATCGGGCTGTGTCGGGTATGTTACACGGCCTGGGACATGGGCTTGTCCCAGGGGCGTGTATGGAGCACGACATGTGATACGGGCGTGTCACATGGCCGTGTCTTTTTTGGGATGTTTTGATCCTGTGTCGAGTGAGGAACACGCCTCACAACACGGGCGTGTACTGATTGACACAGCCGTGTCAAAGGTTGACACGGGCGTGTCTAAGCCCGTGTCCTGGCCGAGATGCGACGGTTTCAATGTCGATTTAGGCACACGGCCTAGGAAACGGTTGTGTCGCAAGCCATGTTCGGCCCAAAAATGTTATTTTAAGTGCGAATTGTGGCCGTTCGTTTCCTTCTATCTGGATTCAAGGACCCAGGCTGGTTCTTGCTGAGTTAAGGCCGGGAATAGGGTTTGAAACCCTCATTCCACTTTGAGTTTTCTCTTTCTAAAGCTTTAGAGAGAGGGGAGAGCAAGGAAGAAGGAGAAGGAGAGATCCGGCCGCCGGAGGAGCTTCGGAGCCCCGATTCTCGTCCAGATCTACGGAGGCGAGGTCGTTGCGGTGCTTTTCATCCATCTAGATCTCCATGGAGCCAAAGAGAACAACAAGGGTAACGATTCTCTTCGTGGACATGTGAAGTCCCTTTCCTTTTTGCATAGGAAACTCCCTCCCACGAGTAAGCGGTGAGTGCGAGGTATTCCTTCGGGTAGACATGAATAGTCCCTGTTGTTTTGCATGTAGAGTCCTGAATCGAAGTACGCACATAGGCATGGTGTGTGAAGCCTACCCGAACAAGTTGGTCTGGATCGGTGATGTTTCTTTATGCATGAATAGCCGGAGAAGACTCCATACCGATGGTTGTTTTCGGGTTTTCTACGCGGTAGATTGCAGCATGGAGCCTTAGGGACTAACTCTAAGGTGCACCGAGAAAACTGGGCAGAAGCATATTTCTGCCATCTTGGTGTCCTGGGAGCCAACTTGCACATAACTGGGTTATGTAAAATTTGTGTGATCGATTCGGGACTCAGGGAAGCTTGACCTACGCCTATGGCTTAAATTGACGTGGCGGTGTGAGCAACAGGCTAGGCGGAACCATACTTGATCTATGTTGTTCGGTTAAAGCACCTAAGGTACGTGGTACTTACCGTTGGCATAGATGGAGGGTCTTAGGCTTAGGCCAAAAAGACTATAATGCTCACAAGGTTTGCCGTCCTGGCCGCGGTGGTGAGACCATGGATTTTATCGGGTTCACCGAGAATGTGCCCTGAGAGCACTGGGTGTGTGGCCGTCCGTGCCAACACCTTTGGTGTATTGTGATAATGCTGTACTTACACTTTAATCGTTGGATTATACTAATGCAATGCAGGTAAGGAGCACCACCTCCCCAATCTAGGGGAGAGGTCGTTATAATTTGGTCAGCTTTAGCTGACCGTTGCTCTTGTTTGCCACCATTGCGGTGGATTATTGCTTGCAGGTGCTGCGGAGCCTAGTGACAAATAGCGGGCTGAAGCCTTTGTTGCTGAGCCGGCCCTCGAAGGCCAATGCGAATGTTTACTTTTTTTCTCATGTGTGACCGGCCTGCGTGCCGATGTTTGGAAGACACTATTTATTTAAGTAAACTCTTGTAAGGCCATAAGGCCAAGTAATTTGTGTATTCATACGCTCATTCCTATTTTGGGTATTTAGTGGATATTCATGTTGTGGCTTGGGTTCTTTTCTTTGCAACGCTTAAAATGCTTCCGCTAGAATGTGCTCTGTGTAGGACGTGTATTATTGGAAGGATGGTTTCATTTAGTAACCCTTCGGTCTGTCTGTGGTATATGGCGTTGGGCCCCGGGCGGACCTACTGCTATATGCTGTGTGATGGATAGGGGTGTTACAGCCTAAATCGATCTGATCCTCACACCAATCACCCTCCTCAGCTCCCCTCACCTCACATTCTTAATCCACGCCTGTGGATTCTGCTCTTTCGTCCCCTTACCCCTCTCAACTCCAAGAACTCTGGGCAGGTGTGAAAGTATTTTTAAGGGTAGCTAAACACCTAGAGGGGGGAGGAGAGTTAATAGGTTTCTTTTTGATTTTTAATTCCTTCTAGATTTTAATTGGAGTATTTGATGTTAGGTTAGTTGCTTTCAAGAATACCGAAAACACCCAAGAAATTTATAGTAGTTCCCCTATCTATGGTACATCCACTTCCCCCTTCACCTATCTAGCAAAGAGCTAGACTAGGCTAACTTCTCCAAAACTCAGATCAACTGATCTTACAACTCAAATCCCTCCTTGGATCTTACACCTCAGAGTGGCTTCCACTCCTACAAATCAAAATTTTATCAGTCCTACCTTATACACAGCAACAAGTCTTCTACCTCAAGCTCATAAGTAAGACCTACCTTAGCCTTTATAACTCAGGCCTACCTCAGAGAAAATAATATATCTCCTACCTCAGGCTCATAAGTAAGCCCTACCTCAGCCTTTATAATTCATACCTACCTCAGATTCCATACAAGTGTCCTACCTCAGACTTTAGAAAAATTCCTACACTCAGATCTCAAAGAGATTTTACAATAGAGATTAAAAGAGTGTTTGTTTTATAAAGACTCAAGAACAGATGCTCTAAAGCCTTCTTCTTTGGCTTTATCACTAGACAGCTTCTTTTCACCCACATCAATAGTAAGTGATCTTGAGATTTGGGATAGTTTGTGCTGCGTTGAATACTTGCAGAGATATTCTTTTTCTTCAAGCTTCAAAAAGATTGTTATGAAGAATTCTGGAGCTTGAAGATAATGAATTGATCTTTCTTGCTGGCGGAAACTTTTGCGAATTAGAGTTTTCAAAATATATTCCAAAAGTCTCATCAAAAGTCCCAAGCACGTGGCCTATATATCTCTATATCAACAACTACTATAATACTGTTTAGGTATGCGGCATGGCCGACATTAACAATTGTATCTTCCCGAGATTGCGTATCAGAAAAATGTGGTATTTTCTATCTTTTAGTGCTCAATTAGCAACAATTTGAATAATGCATGACATCAGCAGAATGTCTTGACACCTTTTACTTTAGAATAAACTTATGTGCTTCTGTGAAGGCATTTGAGTGATTAAGATTGACGTGAAGCCATTTAACTTAGTCAAATACTTGAATTTTTGTAGAGGCAACGAGTGACTGAGATTGACTCAGCGCATTCAGCTTTGGCGTTGAGTGATATCTAATGTCTCGATGCATTGTACTTGGACAAATTTTCAACTTCTCCACTGAAGCATTGAGTGAATGACCTTTACTCGATGTTTTTGTACTTAGACAGATATTCTGCTTCTCCACTAAGGCGTTGAGTAAATGGCCTTCACTCAACACATTTGAACTTTGGCAGATTTTAAGCTTCTCAATGGTATCTTTGAGTGAATAACATTCAGTCAGTGCATTTAGACCTTCAACATTGAGTGATGTGAGTTGACTCGACGCATTTGTACTTAAGCAAATATCCTTCAATATAGAGTTTGCTGACTTATCTCCAATTGAATTTCTGATAATCCCAAGCTGGTTTATAAATAAATTATTAATAACCTCCACATTTTAACTCAGAGAAATATCAAATACCTTTTTGTGTATATTATTGACTTATGAGGCTTCTTCAAATCTAGGATATTGCGGTCAATGTTCCGAACAATCTTCTCCTATTTGAAGAAGTCAGAATCCTAGTCAATGATATATAATACTTCATAACAAATAATATTATTCAACTAAAAATACACAGACAGACAGATAAATATGATGTATCATATTAAATATGATAAATGAGAAAGTTTCGAGCATGCCCACAATAACCATTCTACATTCAAAAGACCTTAGGAACTTATAACTTTAAAACTTTTCTAAGGTTCAGGTTCCTTAATTATAATGCCTCCATAGATTTCTCTATAGTCTTCTCTACAACCTCCTTCTTTTTCCATCTTTATCTTTAAAATTAGTTGTAGGGCTTTGGATGGTATCTTTAGGGTTCTAGGGCATCCACTGCTAGACTTCCAGCCAACTTGTCTTTTCTTAACTTTTTCTTTATTTCTTCCCATTTCTCATACTTAGACCATTCCAAAGAGCTGCACATTTTCCCTCATTTTGATTTGTTCTCTTTGATTTAATTCAAGGCAGCCAGAATGATTATCCTTGAGGTTGGACTCCATTGCACATAATTTAGCCTTGTTTCTAATTATTCACTGTGTATCTTTTTCCTCAGCCTCACATCCTCTTCATCATTAGTAACTTATTTGCCCTTTGATAGATTTTAAGGGGTGGGACTGAATACATCTTCATCATCAG
This sequence comes from Platanthera zijinensis, assembly GCA_039513925.1. Taxonomy (NCBI): domain Eukaryota; kingdom Viridiplantae; phylum Streptophyta; class Magnoliopsida; order Asparagales; family Orchidaceae; genus Platanthera; species Platanthera zijinensis. Next base: position 184,862,372 of record CM077088.1, on the reverse strand, counting down.
GAACTGCAACTTCAACATCAGGAACTTCAGGCTCAGGAACATCATGCTCATCTTACTAGATGATAACAAGGCCCAGTGCTTCCCTGATAACATTGGAGGTATAAATAGCATGGTCTCCACTAGCCTTTATCATTGACCTCTCCCTCTTTATGACTTATTCTATTATTAGATTGCCTAGGAATTCCTTGGAGGAGGTTATTGAAAGACTTGATTTCAAGAGCCTAGACACCTAGAGGGGGAGGGGGTGAATATGTTCTACTTTTCTTTAAGAATTTTAGGCAATTAGCTAGTTCTAACTCAGCACAGAAAATTCAATATAAAGCATAATAATCACAACACAGCATTCACCAGATTTATAGTGGTTCCCCAAGGTATGGGTACATCCACTTTCCCCCTTCGCTTATCCAGTAGAGAACTAGATTCAACCCAACTTCCTTCCACTTACTCAGATCCATAGATCTTTCAACTCAAAATCAGATTGGTTCCTACATCTCAAACTTATACAAGTCTTACCTCAGATTCTTCCCAAGAACCCTACCTCAGTCCTTAGCCCTACCTCAGCCTTTATCACTAGGCTTACAACTCAGATTTTCACAAGTCCTACACCTCAGGCACTCATCCCTACCTTAGCCTTTATAATTACAGGCTTACGAATCAGATCTTACAAAAGATCCTATAACAAAATGAGTGTTTTAAAAGGTACAGAAATTTCACCAGATAGAACTCTCTATTGGTGTGAGCTTCTTGATCAGTTCTTGAATAAACTGAATCTTCAGATCCAACCTGACTTAGCTGTTTCAAAGCTTATTGATTGAACAAAATAAGGTTGATCTTCACTTGATGTAGAAGTTGATCTTCAGATAGTTCCCTTCTTAAATTCAAAATAAGATCTGTATCTTTCTCACAGACTGTTCTGGATCTGCCTTCTTAAAGATTTCCCCTTTTCTTATTGTCAAATTCTCTTTCCCGTAATTGCTCGATTACTTCCTTAGTTGTCTCTGGTTATCAAGGATCAGTCCCTTATATAAAGTTTCCTCATGATTACCGGCTGATCCGGTTTGTAACAACCTTCTGACAGTTCTGACAAAGGTGTCAGACCTATTGGTTATGATAACTGTCGAGTCACCAGTCATGATAGTTGATTCCTCAAAGACTTTACAACTCAGCATGAACCACACAACAAACTGCTTCACATGTGTAGACACAAATAGATTAAGTGTCGACACAAGTCTTGATGATGTCAACACAACACTCCATGTGTTGACATAGTCATTCTTCTGCTACTCGACACAGCTTCTGTTAGTATGTGTCGACACAAGTCCTGTGTGTCGACACAACTGCTCCTGGTCTCGACATAACTGATGCTGACAGATGGCATTGAGTGTATGTCCAGCTGTCATTGAGTGTGTGTCGAGACGTCGTTGAGTGTGTGTCGACACAAGTCCTATGTGTCAACACAAGCCTTCAAAATCAGTATAGCTATTGCTGTTAGATGGCGTTGAGTGTCTTCCAGATGTCGTTGAGTTTTTGACGATACAAGTCCTGTGTGTCGACACAAGCCCTTCAGACTCAGTATAGCTGTTGCGGATAGATATCGTTGAGTATGTGTCGACACAAGTCCTGTATGTCGACACAAACCTTCTTTAGGTGTCGATACAATTCTTGGGTGTCGACACATGCCTTTCTTCTGGTGTCAACATAACTCCTGGGTGTCAACACAGCTTCTGCTTCAGGTGTCGACACAATTCCTGCCTCAGGTGTCGACATAATTCTGGGTGTCGACACAGCTTCATCTTTAAGTGTCGACACAATGCCTGGGTATCGACACATGCCTTGCTTCTAGTGTCGACACAACCTCTTGGTGTTGACACAATTCTTCACAAGTGTCGACACTTGTACTTAGAGAATTTTCTTGCAAACCTTATACCTGCACAATGAAACTCAAACATCCCATCAAATACAAACTGATGTATATCATTGAGTAAGGGGAGGCTTCTCCAAATATGGTACATATTTTTCAGTGTACCCAATAGTTATCTTCTTATCCTGGTGGTTTATACCAACTATGATGTGATTTTTCACTTCCAATATACGTTTATCTAAGATTTGGGTGGAAGCATCCATTCTTCTTTCAATGATTTTACTGTGCTATTCCATGTTGGTTTTGTTATAGTATGAACCATCAACATGTTTTCAGTGGTGAGACATTGGTTTTGGATGATTGGTGTTTCCTTTCCGCATGAGAAAAGAGAGCTGAACAAGTAATCCAACTAGGCACACCTATCGAACAGTAGCTAGGGGACACAAGTGTCGTATTGAAATCCGGGAACTGTTGAGTAAACCTACTCACACGAAAACTATTATCTTATCGAAGGATGGTTTTAGGGTTAAGAGAAAGCTACTTGCGATTAAGAAAAAAAATATTACGCTAAAAGAGAACTACTTGCAGTTAAATAAAGAGTTATTAAAAGTGATCACAACGAAGGATTGAAATGATGAAATGGAAAAGCACTCGATCGAGAATCACCTCGGCAAGAGTTTACTAAAAATGCGATAAAAAACCTAACTTAATAGGGTAAAGGTCCTTGACCGTTGAGGTTCCTAAAGCTTAAACACGCTTCTCTCGAAGTCGTGCCCAACTGAGTTTAGGAAGGTCCGGCCGAACTCTCATCCAAATCGGAGGCTTAAAGCTCGCTTTACGCGGTGAAACCAACTATTGGATTTCACTCCAATCTGGGAGATTTGGATGTCTGCCTCTCTCGAGGGGTGTGTGTAACTCTCTTTACTCTCGAGTGTTCACTTCAAACTACGAGCCTCTCGGCTAGCTAAGTGTGAAAATAGAAATGGAAATTTTATATCGATGATATAACTCCAAACATGAAAAATCAAGTGTAATTCGAAGGCCTAAACCCTAAAAAGAAAAGGTGAATTCAATGCATCATAACTTAATCAACTCGAACCTCGGATCATCAAGATCGATTATAAGGAGGATTAGTTAATCATGGAGAAGTGGAGGAGGAGGGATGAGTAGAAGAGCATTAAGAACACAAAGTAAAAGGGCACTTATATTAATATTAAAAAGAGCTACAACAACTTGAAAGAAAAGAGTATACTTGCATGGAATAAAAACCTAAACTAGCATTACATTAAACTACTAAAGCAATTACCAAAGCTATTACAAAAGAGCACACTAAGCTAGAGATAAGAAAAGAACAAAAATGAGAAAGAGAGAGAGGGGAGAAAGCATGAAAAAGACTAAGAAATAAAAGGGCAGCACCTCTCCTCTCAACCCAAAACTATTCTGGACACAAGGGGGCACCACTGTATTTATAGGCAAAATTCTCGGGTTGGTCACGCCCTCTGTCACTCCCAGGGAGGGCGTGTCAGGGGGCGTGACATGCATGGAGTTGACCTCGTGCTTTGAATTCTTGAGGGAATGATGATTGCTTCGATATGTCATTGGCCACGCCCTCAACCACGCCCGTATAGGAGGGGTATGTAAGGCACGTCAAGTCTCAATCATTGGTCGGAAATTAGTTAGTCATCGAAAAAGGTGGAACACTCCCCAGGGACACGCTCATGTAGGGGGCGTGTCAATACTATTGACGTGCAGCAACGAAAAATCTTTAAATGTGGCATCAAGCTTCGGGATGAGGGACATGCCCTGTGATACGCCCAGTGAGGGCGTGTTGGGGGGCGTGTCAGCGGTTTTTCTCGGTATTTTGGTTTTGGCAACAAACTTCCTCGGGATCGGGTTACACGCCCTATGACACGCCCAGGGAGGCCGTTTTAGGGGGGCGTGTCAGGTCATTTTTGGCCGAAAGAACTGGAAACCTGTAAAAAGAGAAAAAAACATTAGTGGCAATAATATATACAAAAATAAGCCAACAAATAAACTTACAAGACATGATTTGTGCATTAAAATCTAAAAATACCCTAATAGTTTAGACTACAAAACGTATTATCAAATTCCCCCAAGCTTAAGCTTTGCTTGTCCCCAAGCAAAGATATAAAACTAGCTAATATAAAAAGTGACTAATCAAAAAGTTCTAATTATGCTTACACAAGTACCATGCAAAATTCTAAGTAGGGAGAAGGTGAAACGTAAACCTAAAAAAATTACTTAAATATGGTTTAATAATTTATAAACTTTACTAACGAAAATAAATCATCCAAAATTTTAACAAAATTCTTTAAATAAATTTAAGCAAAGCAACAAAATGAAAAAATGCATTAAGTTGTTACTAGATCCAAGCAACATATTATGACTATATCAATTAAATAACAAAAATCTAAATTTAAATCCAAAACTTAACTATTTTTACTTTTCTTCTTTACTTAGCTAATAAATAAAATTCAAAAACATGAATCAAAAGGGCTTATTAGGACCGAAACATTTGGTTTAGGATTATGATTAGGAGTGGAATTCAAAGATAAACAAGGAGGCTTAAAAAACACACTAAACCAAAACAAAGAGTTTCAAAAATAAATTTTTTTTTCATTTTCGTTTCTTTTCAAAACAAAGGCCATAATTAGATTTTCTTTTCAATTTGAAATTGACCAAATAAAAGTAAACACTTCTTTTGAGCATACTTTTTTCAAAACATCTCCAACTATATCACAAAATAACCCTATCATAATCATGAAATTTTTTAAATGAAACTCAAAAAGGTTAATGTGATGTGATAGGTTGGAAAATTTGGCTTTGGTGAAGATGAAATGATAAGTAGAGCTATAAATTGAAATTGGAAAAAGGCTCAAAAGCGGCTAACTAGGGGTAAAAAATTTTAGGTTGGCAAGAAGGCTCAAACAAAAACAAAAATGGCCTAAATCATTTTCAAGCTTTTAAATTTATCTAAAACATAGTTTTGAAAAATTTCAAAAAACAAGTCCTACATAATAAAAGAAGATTGATGAAATTATCTTGAAAATAGAAATAATAGGTGACTTGGATCGTTCATATCTACTACGCTAATCAAAAGTCGACATTACAAAAATTATCCAAAAATGAAAAGGAAAATAGTGGATGAAATATTTTTTAGAAAGTAAGGAAGATAAAGAACGAAAACCATAATAAAAAATACGAGTTTTAGAAAAACATTTCACGTTAACGTGCTACCGTGAATTAGAAACACAGCATGGCCAACATTTTACATATGAAATATAATTAAAAAGAACGATTAGAAATATTTTAATTAGCTAAGTTATTTATATGGGATTTTTGAGAAAAAAAAAACAAGGGATAGTATTAAAATACAAAAATTAGCATAATAAAATTTTTTTGATTTTGAAATATTCTCATTTTTTTATTTTAAAAGATATTATCTTTTTTGAGATTTTTTATTAAGAAGAAAAAGAAGAAAGCACAATAATTTTTTTTTTTAATTTTTTGATTGATTTTTATAGGGAAAAAAAATAAAGAAAAGAGAAAGAGGAAATCATCCCTCAAGCTTAAAATGGACATTGTCCTCAATGGAGAAAAGAGGGGAGGGAGAGAGAGAAATTAAAATAGAAATGAAAGTATAGAATTAAAAAACAGGTACTTCCCCGGATTTATGCGCCGCGAATGTTGATTGATGTCGCTCCCCCATGCTTGCGCTTCTGAACTTCTTGAAATGTGTTCTTTGGACTTCGTGATGGATTCAGCAGTGTTGGAGCAGGATATTGCAGAAGCTTCAGCTTGTCGAAGCCGCCCGGGCAAAAAGCGGAAAATAAAGAAAACAGAAAAGATAACTTGCATTGCCTCCCAAGAGCGCCCTTTGTTTAAAACGTCGTTTGAGCTCGACGTATCAAAAAAATATTGTCCAAAAGATTATTGTCCAAAATAATAATAATATCCAAAATAATATTTGAAGTTTTTAACAAATAAAAAGTCTTGAATTATCCAAAATTCAGACTATGCAGAATAATATTAATATAGTTCGGACTGACATCCCCATAGAAATATAGTTTAAGATGCTTACCATTTACTTTGAATTTGCCCTTATCAGGGTGTGAAATTTAAACAGTACCATATGAAAAAACCTGTTTAACAGAAAACGGCCCAGACCAACGAGACTTTAACTTTCCAGGAAATAAACGTAAACGAGAATTATAAAGAAGAACTTGGTCACCTAGCTTGAAGGTTTTTGGGTGCCTTAAGTATTTATCGTGAAAACGTTTCGTCCGCTCTTTATAAAATTTGTTATTCTCTTATGCGTAAGAGCGCCACTCGTCGAGTTCGTTAAGTTGAAATTTTCGAAAATCGCTGACACAGTGGGGATCGAAATTTAAAAATCGCAAGGCCCGGATAGCTCGGTGTTCTAATTCTACTAGTAAATGACACGATTTTCCCTAAACCAACCGATATGGCGTACATCCGATGGTGGTTTTGTACGGTGTTCGGTAGGCCCATAGAGCATCCTCTAATTTGGTTGACCAGTCTTTCCTAGAAGTTTAAACAGTTTTTTCTAAAATTCTTTTAATCTCTCTGTTCACTTCTTTGACTTGTCCGTTAGATTGGGGGTGGTAGGCAGTTCAAAGCTTATGTGTAACGATTCAATTAATAAGAATTTTTGAAAATTGCGCGTTACAAAAGTGTGAACCCCTATCGCTAACGATGGCTCGCGATACCGAATCGAGACAATAATTTTTTAAGAAAGTAAATACGACTCAGGCATTGTTAGTAGAAAGAGCTTGGGCCTCGGCCCAATGAGAAACATAATCGACACCAACTAAAATATATTTATTTCCGAAGCTAGAAGGAAGAGGGCCAATAAAATCAATTCCCCAGAGGTCAAAAATTTCGCACTCGAGGAAATAATTTTGCGGCATTTCATTTTTATTGGAAATATTTCCCGACCGTTGCCAACTATCACACCTACTCACGAAGGCTTGCGCATCTTTAAATAGGCTATGATAGTAAAAATATGCGCAAATCACTTTGTGGGCGGTGCGAGCAGCTTGATAGTGACCACAAGTCGGTCCTTCATGCAAATGTTTTAAAATATCAAATCCTTCTTCAAAAGAGACACATCTCCTTATCACTCGGTCCGCACAGACTCCTAAAAGATGCGGGTCCTCCCAAAAATAGTTCTTCAACTCAGAAAAGAATTTCTTCTTTTGTTGAGAGGAGAACTCTTTTGGGACCACACGAGCCACTAAATAATTGACTATGTGTGCAAACCAAGGAGAAGGATAAGTGTTAATTAAAAGCAACTTTTCATGAGGAAAATAATCATTAATAGATTTTTCATCTAAATTTTCAATATAAGGATTATCTAATCGTGAGAGATGGTCGGCGGCCAAATTCTCGGCTCCTCGCTTATCACGGATTTCAAAGTCAAACTCTTGGAGGAGTAAGACCCAGTGAATTAGGCGCGGCTTGGTATCCATCTTAGCAAGAAGATATTTGAGGGCCCAGTGGTCTGTAAAAACAATAATTTTGGAAAGCGTAATATATGAACGGAATTTATCATAAGCGAACACTACAGCTCGGAGCTCCTTCTCAGTTGTGGTGTAATTCTCTTGTGCCGATGTAAGAGTTAAATGAATAATAGATAGGGTGGAAGTTTTTAGAAATTCAATGTCCTAGTATGGATCCCACCGCAAAACTACTCGCATCGCACATAATTTCAATGGGAAGGTCCCACGCCGGAGCTATCATAATGGGGGCGTTAATAAACTTTTATTTAATTAATTCAAAGGCAGACAGGCAAATGTCATCAAAAATAAATGGGGCATCTTTTTCTAAGAACTGAGTAAGAGGTTTGGTGATTTTGAAGAAGTCTTTTATGAAGCGGAGGTAGAAACCAGCGTGTCCTAAGAAACTTCTTATAACTTTGACGTTCGTAGGTGGCGGCAGCTTCTCGATAACTTCTATCTTGGCTATGTTTACTTCAATTCCTCACAGAAATTTTATGACCGAAAACTAACCCTTCCCTCACCATAAAATTACATTTTTCCCAATTTAGGGCAAGGTTAGTTTCTTCGCATCGTTCTAAGACTTTTTCTAGATTTTATAAGCAACTATCAAAGGCATCGCCGAACATGGAGAAATCATCCATGAATACCTCCATAATGCTTTCTACGTATTTGTCAAAGATAGCGAGCATACATCCCTGGAATATAGCTGGCGCATTGCATAATCCAAATAGTAATCTTCAGTAAGGGAATGTGCCGAAGGGACAAGTAAACGTAGTTTTATCCTGCTCCTTGAGAGAGATGGGGATTTGAAAATACGCCGAGAGACCATCGAGAAAATAGTAAAAGCTATGGCCGGATAATCACTCTAAGATTTGATCGATGAACGGCAGGGGAAAGTGGTCCTTCCCGGTGGCATCATTTAACTTACGATAGTCAATTCACATTTGCCACACCATCACCGTCTGTATCGGGATTAAATCATTATTTTAATTTACAACTACAGTTATCCTTCCCTTTTCCGGCACTACTTGGACAGGGCTAACCCACTTACTATCACATATAGGGTAGATAATTCTTGCATCTAACAGTTTCATAACCTCTCCCTTTACGACTTCTTTCATGTTCGGGTTTATACGGCGCTGAGGTTGTATGGAGTTACATGAATTATCTTCCATTAAGATTTTGTGAGTTCAGAAGGATGGGCTTATGCCCTTGATATCAGATATCTGCTAGGCAATAGCTCGGCGATGCTTACGTAAAACGAGAAGGAGTTTATCATTTTGCACTTCAGATAAGTAGTCTGAAACTATCACCGGTAGTTTGGAATTTTTTTCTAAGAAGGCACACTTTAGATGTTCAGGAAGTTCCTTTAATTCTAGGGTAGGGGGGTCTTCATACGAGGTTTTAGAAATTTTTTCTTTTTCAAATACTATATCTTCGTAGACTTTTTTAAACGGAAAATTAAAAGGGGTGGGGCTTGTGGCCATGGCGGTTTCTTGTATACTTTCGGTATGAAGAGTTGAGGAAGAACAAAATGAGAAAATTCATCGTCATAAATGTTGTAGGAAGATTCGTCACTTAAGGTTTCTAAGAAGAAATAGGATTCGTCATTCTCCAAGGTATTTTTCATCGAAGGGGTGATAGAGAAGGTTACTTCATCGTCGCCTACTCGAAGGAAGAGTTTACCATTGCTTATGTTAATGATAGCTTGGGAGGTGGCAATGAAGGGTCTGCCAAGGATAAGGGGAACCTCGATGTCTTCTTCGATGTCCAATATGCCAAAATCCACCGGGAAGATGAATTTTTTTACTTTGACTAAGACATCCTCCACAATTCCTAACGGGTACTTAACAGATCTATCAGTGAGCTGGATATATGCATGGGGTTGAGGCTACCAATTCCTAGCTTCTTGAACAATGAGAAGGGCATCAGGTTGATACTCACACCTTAGTCGGCTAATGCATGCTTGAAAAAAAAGATCACCAAAGACACACGGAAAAGAAAAACTACCTGGATCACTGATCTTCTTTGGTAAACTATTTGTCAAGACCACAGAGCACTCGACATTTAGCGTGACGTGCGACAAGTTTTCTAACTTCTTGTTAGTTAGGAGGTCCTTAAGATACTTATCGTACTTCAGCATCTAGGAAATCACTTCATAGAAGGGTAGGTTTATGTGGATTTGCTTAAACATTTCTAGGAAGCGGGAGTATTGATCATCCTGACATTGTTTGTTAAGTTCGAAAGGGTATGGTGGAGTTTGATTATTTTTAAATATGGGTGGTGGAGCGAGATCTTTTTCTAAAATAGAGAGCGGAGTGATAACTTCTTTTTCAGTGGGTGGTGGAATTTTCAAAATGGGAGCGGAGCTTGACTCGGGCTCTTCATTAACCATAGCGGAAACTTGCTTCCCACTCCGAAGAGTTATAGCTTTCTCTTTCTCTCTTGGGTTAGGCTCGGTATTGGAAGGAAGAGACCCCGCGGGTCGCTCAGAATTAATTTTTGCGAGTTGTCCTACTTGATTTTCTAGATTTTTAATGATTCCGGTTAAGGTTCTTATAGTAGAATCATTTATGGTTATATATTTAGAAAGTAACTCCTCCAAGCTTGGAGGTTTTGGATAGTTTTGAAAATGTGGAGGTGGTGTAGAAAAAACATTTTGCGGTGGCGGCCGTATTGCGTTCGAAGGATTACTCCACAAAAAATTCGGGTTGTTCCGTAAAGTGGGATTATAACTATTCGGAAAAGTAAAACCAGGAGCATGAAAATTCGCAGCAGAAAAATTATTAAAAGTATTTCTAGGCATATTATTAACATAATCTAATTGTTCGGAAGCAAGAGTTGCAGATTCCCATACCTGAGGGGCGGAGGCAGCAATCATCTCTGTAATTTTTTTACTTCAAATTTCCACTTATAGAGCTAGCTGGGAGACGTTATTTACTTCAAAGATACCTGCAGGTTTGTTTGGGCGGGACCTAGACACATTCAACTGATACGTGTTCATGGCAATGTCCTCAAAAAGCTCAAGAGCTGCTTCCAGGATTTGGTGGTTTAAAGTACCACCGAAAGCTGCGTCTATCATTTGCTTTGTATTTTGATTTAGCCCGTTATAAAATGTATGCACTTGTAACCTTACAGACAGCGCATGATGGGGGCATCATCTAGTTCTTTAAATCTTTCCTAGGTTTCATATAAGGTTTCAGAGTCTATCTATCCAAAGGCAAAAATATTGTTCCTAAGTTTTGCAGTTTTAGCTGGCGGAAAATACTTCGTCAGAAATTTTTCAGTTAGTTGATCCCAAGTAGTGATGCTCTCTCTTAGCAGAGCCATCAACCATTGTTTAGCTTTAGTTCTTAGGGAGAAAGGAAATAATCTTAACATAATAGAATCATTTGTAACACCATTTATCTTGAAGGAGTAACAAATCTCAAGAAAGCTTGTTATATGTGCGTTCGGATCTTCATCTTGAAGTCCGTCATATTGCACATACTTCTGCACTTGAAATATGTTAGACTTTAGTGCAAAATTATTATTAGCTATAGCAGGGCGCACGATGCTTGATTCTGTTCCCTCTAGATTCGGTCGTGCATAATAGGACATAGGCCTATGCATGGCTTCCTCCACGTGGGGTTCTTCCATTCTTTAAGTAGAAAATGACTCGGAATCCTCAACCAGTATTTAGAGAGTAGGGCCTTAAAATCGCGATATTCTCCGAAGAGTACGCTCAATTTCGTGGTCCAAGTACAAAATATCCGACTGATTCTCGCGGGTCATGCACTAAAAGAAGAGAAGATGAAGAAAGAGAAATAAATAAACTAGAAAAAGAGAAGCTAAATTTTTTTTTTGAAATCGATTTTTTTTTGTTTTAACTCCCGAACTTCCCAAGGGCAACCCAATGAGGGGTTCGCAAGGTACTAGACAAGATAGTGGTATTTAAGCCACTTTGCCCTTATCAAGAGAGTTAGGTGGTGTAGAAAAATTGTGAAGTTGGTTTCTATTAAGAGCGTTAATAATTGTTTGTTTTTTTATTTTTTAGAAAGAGGATAAGAAAGAGAAATGATAAAAGTAATAGGTTCGTGTTTTCAAATTATCAACAAAAGTTGCTTCCCTGGCAACGACGCCAAAAACTTGGTGATCGCTTTCTGCTTGGGAAAAGAGAGCCGAACTAGCAATCTAACTAGGCAAGTATACCTATCGAACTGTAGCTAGGGGACATAAGTGTCGTATTGAAATCCGGGAACTGTTGAGAAAACCTACTCACACGAAAACTATTATCTTATCGAAGGATGGTTTTAGGGTTAAGAGAAAGTTACTTGCAATTAAGAAAAGAAATATTACGCTAAAAGAGAACTACTTGTAGTTAAATAAAGAGCTATTAAAAGTGATCACAACGAAGGGTTGAAACGTTGAAATGGAAAAGCACTCGATTGAGAATCACCTCGGCAAGAGTTGACTAAAAATGCGATAAAAAACCTAACTTAATAGGGTAACGATCCTTGACCATGAAGGTTCCTAAAGCTTAAACACGCTTCTCTCGAAGTCGTTCCCAATTGAGTTTAGGAAGGTCCGACCGAACTCTCGTCCAAATCAGAGGCCTAAAGCTCACTTTATACGGTGAACCCCACTATTAGATTTCACTCCAATCCGGGAGATTTGGACATCTGCCTCTCTCGAAGGGTGCATGCAACTCTCTTTACTCTTGAGTGTTCACTTCAAACTACGAGCCTCTCGGCTAGCTAAGAGTGAAAATAGAAATGGAAATTATATATCGATGTTATAACTCCAAACATGAAAAATCAAGAGTAATTCAAAGGCCTAAACCCTACAAAGAAAAGGTGAATTCAAAGCATCATAACTTAATCAACTTGAATCTCGGATCATCAAGATCGAGTACAAAGAGGATTAGTTAATCATGGAGAAGTTGAGGAGGAGGGATGAGTAGAAGAGCATTAAGAACACAAAGTAAAAGGGCACTTATATTTATATTAAAGAGAGCTACAACAACTTGAAAGAAAAGAGTACACTTGCATGGAATAAAAACCTAAACTAGTATTACATTAAACTACTAAAGCAATTACCAAAGCTATTACAAAAGAGCACACTAATCTAGAGATAAGAAAAGAACTAAAATGAGAAAGAGAGAGAGGGGAGAAAGCATGAAAAAGAATAAGAAATATAAGGGCAGCACCTCCCCTCTCAACCCAAAACTGTTCTGGACACAAGGGGGTACCACTGTATTTATAGGAAAAATTCTCTGGTTGGTCACGCCCTCTGTCATGCCCAGGGCGAGCGTGTCAGGGGGGCGTGACATGCACAGAGTTGACCTCAGGCTCTGGATTCTGGTAGGAATGATGATTGCTTATGTATGTCGGTGGACACATCTTGGGCCACGCCCGTGTAGGAGGGGCGTGTAAGGCACGTCAAGTCTCAATCATTCGTCGGAAATCCGTCAGTTGTCGAAAAAGGTGGAACACACCCCAGTTACATGCCCGTGTAGGGGGCGTGTCAGTACTATTGACGTGCAGCAATGAAAAATCTTTAAATGCGGCAGTAGGTTTTGGGATGAGGGTGACACGCCTAGTGAGGGCGTGTCAGGGGGGCGTATCAGCGGTTTTTTTCTCGGTATTTTGGTTCTAGCAGCAAACTTCCTCGGGATCAGGTTACACACCCTATGACACTCCCCGGGAGGGCGTGTCAGGTGGGCCAAGTAAGGTCATTTTTTGCCGAAAGCTCTAGAAACTTGCAAGAAGAGAAGAAAACATTAGTGGAAATAATATATATAAAAAGAAGCCAACAAATAAACTTACAAGACATGATTTGTGTATTAAAAACTAAAAATACCCTAATAGTTTTGACTACAAAACATATTGTCAATGATATCTTCCTGTACCTTTTGAATTTGATCAAGTTGATATGTTGTGTGGTCAACAGCAGGGGAAGGTCTTATTAAGAATTTAATTGTGTTTTCTCTGAACAAGTTGATTTCAAATCTGACGAAAGAAATCTCAGAAGTGAGGTCCTTACTTAGGTTTTTGATTGAGTCATCCACATATATCTCTATTTTATTATTTTCTCAACAAAGAGCCCTCTTAGCTGTGATAGAAAGGAGGTGGGAAATGCATCATTCATTTGACAAAATATAGGAGAGTTAATCTCTTTATTCCTCTCCCTTATATCTCTCCCTATTTGAGAATTAGCCACTTCATATTCCAATGAGTGATCTTGATGTTCATCAGCAAGAATCTCTTTATTTCTCTGAATTCCCCCATCTTATGGTCCTTAGTAGGGGACATGACATCATCTCCTTTATCATCTTTTTCAGATTCTTCCACTTTAGTATCCGCTTCTTGAGCAGGTAGACTGGGGTGAGTCTCCCCCTCAACACTTACACAAATTGTTTTTCACTCCCCCTCAATAGGTTCATCCTCTTCTAGGGTCACCCCCTCAATATTAGCACTGATCTTGTCTACATATGTTGGCATAGGAACTTTAACATGTTCCATAACTATGTCCCCTTCAAAGGAAGCAGGAGACACTTTCTTAGTAACATTCTTTGCTGTAAGGTCAGATGAGTTTGACACTTGAACACTCACATGTCTTCTCTCTGAATCACAGGAACTGGACAAGTGAGGGTTATGAGGTTGAGTTCTCCTACTGTCTACAGACCCACAGTTGGAGCTTTCTTTTGCAACAGACTCAGCTTTCCTTTTCTTTATCTTTTCTTACTGCAGAGGGTGTTTGGTCAGCACCTTATCCCATCTATCAAGCATCTTTATGCCCATTTTCCTCATATGGATAATCTTTGCACCCAACCTCATGTTAAATATCTCTGGTATAGAGTTGAGGAGGTATAAAGAAAAATCCTTCCCATATTAGGCACATGGATGCTCTTAATAACCTTTTCATATAATACCTTGCCCCAATTGGTCTTCTTGGAAAGAATTACTCTAACCATTAACTCAAGCATTTTCTGGAGATTTTGCATGAGAACTAGTCTTACATAGTAGAGCTTTTCCAATGACATATGCTAAGAACTTCCCTTCATATTCATGTCTTTCCTTTTCAAGGTGCCACAGGTATCCTCGGAAATACCACACCAATTGAAAGCAATCTTCACATCTCTTTCATACATCTCATCTTCCTCTTCACTCGAACTGAACTTGGGAAGTTTCAGTGCCTTGATCATCCTCCTTGTAGTGATCTTAAGTTTTTCTCTATTTATGGAGGTCTTGATTTTGGTGGAGGAATGGTCCATTTTGGCATTTGTAAACAACTCTAGTACCTCCCTTTTCCAGACGGCAGTGTGTTCTGATAATATAAATTCTAGTTTAGCGGTGGACAGAAGATATATAACAGATTGAATCTCTTTAGGAGCATCTTTATTTCCATTGCAAATAAGTTTACATCCCTAAAACAGGAATTCAATACCCTTGAGAGGCATTGATTTAGGTAAATTGAACGAGGAGTAGAGGATTGTGCAAGAAATCTAGGGTTCGAGATACATAATTTTCGAAAGGGCAATGAAAGTGTAAATTTTATTCTAGGCAGATGTTCTTTTTATACCTTACTCTATCCGAGAAGGTGGAGAGGAACGTACCTTGGCATGATTGACAATTTTGTTGGAGGATCTTGATTTAATCGGATTAATGTGAAGCTTTTCGATCCGTCAGAACATTTGTGTCGAGTCCATTCGACGCCAATGATTTTCACTCGATGCCATGACTTCTCACTCGACGCCTCAGTAGTTTTCTTGATGTGAAGTCAATTGACCCATTCTTCTGTAATTTCTCCTTCAAAATGGTTAGCCCCAAAAGCACACATAGAGATTTCTATTTCTAATTTCAAGAATGGCTTACTATATATAAAATATTCTAATCAACTCATGTTTAACATTCCAAATTCAAATTTAAAAAGATTTAATTGGCTTCATCAAGAGGCTTAGTGAAGATGTCAGCCACTTGTCTGTCTGTGGGGAAAAACTCAAGGCTGATTTCTTTTTTCTAAACATGTTCACTTATGAAGTGATACCTTATTTCAATATGCTTAGTCCTATTGCGTGACACATGGTTCTTAGCTATTGAAATGACACTTGAAGTCTCACAAAACATTGGAGTTTTACATAGCTAAATATGATAGTCTTGAAGTTGACTGAGTGGGTAAGAAAATTAATTCTCTGAGTTATAAGCCTGTGTTATAAAGGCTGAGATAGGGTTCTTGAGGGACCTGAGGTAGGTGATTTGTGTAGGATCACTGAGGTGTAAGCCTGTATTATTAAGACCGAGGTAGGGTTCTTGAGGGACCTAAGGTAGGAGATTGGATGGATCTATGAGGTAAGATCTGTTGGTCTGAGTTGTAGGTTACTTAACAGAAACTGAGCATGTAAGATCATTTGATCTGAGTTGAAGAGGAGGAGATATAACCTTATATAGAACATTGCTAGTGAGGAAGAAGGGGGAAAGTGGATGTACCCTAGATATGGGAACCACTATAAAATTTCTGTATACTCTATGGATTGCTTGTGTTGTGTACTTGTGAATGATTATTTTCAAGATTCTGCTGAACCTTTAGTACAAGTAACAAAGAAATTTAAAAGAGACCTATTCACCCCCCTCAAGGTGATTAACTACCCATAAAATTATCTTTCACACTACTAAGAGTGTGTCTCCCTACGGGTAGCAGTGTGGGATTGGTATGTTATTCAAGGTGGATTTCCACCTGTGTTGATGTTGAACCCTTGAGTGCTTGGGAGCATGGAAATTTGAAAGGGTGTAAGTGCGTGAGTATTTGACCGCACTGGATTGGTAATGATGATAAGGGACTCAGTGTGGAGCCCTTGAGTGTAGTTGAGCACTGGATTGGTAATGATGAAAAGGGACTTGGTTGGAGAAATTGGATGGTTAAAGGCAAGGCCATGTGAATTTGCATGCGGTGTTAGTTGATATGGGTTGTCATAATCTTGGGTTAAGGATAGTGTGGCAGGTCCACGGGCTTGCAAGTCGTCACACGGATGGGAGCTGATAGATAGACTTTGGATGGTCGGGCTTGGTCCTCAGTGCTCATTCCCGGGGCACCTTCCGTGCCAAGTGGACGGTTGGGCATGGTCTTTTAGTGATATGCTCCCATACGTTCCTTCTATGCCATGATGATATGCCAATTTGGGTGTGTTCATGGTGCATACCTACCCGAGACCCCTCTGAGAAATAGTACGTAGGGGCTCCGCTATTGTGTTTTTAGCATTGAGGCGTACGAAGGCCTAGGCTTTATAGTGTGGATGTTCGCTTAGTAGTGGAAAGCCTGTTTCACTGTCACCATCTGACCATGATGAATGACGCCTGAGAGGTTATCTACCTGCTCAAAAAGTGGGAACTACAAGTCTGTGACGACATAGTAGTGTGCGTGTGTGTGAGCAAGGGTGAGTCATCATATTGCATTCATAACATTACATTGCACCGCATAAGATCCATATCAGATAAGTTTGTATGTGCACTCTTATATGATGAGTTACTTTATTGTTAAGTCAGTCCTTAACTTATAAACCTGTATGAGCATTTTTATAAGTTAAGTTACTTTCCTGTTGTAAATCTATATACTTTAATGAAATGATATTGCTTGTGTAGAATTGCCATAATGGAATGTTGATAATAATGTTGTACACTATTGCTATTACTACTCTTTATATGTAGAGATATACCACATGCTTGTTATTATTGCTTATATATATTGTACCCTCTTTTTCCCCCTCCCGGTGCCTAAGAGTCGCTGGGGGAGCGAATGTGATAGCCACTTAGTCTTTATGACTAACGGTTGCTACGTCTTCTATTTTAGGAGGAAACCCAGTAGATAGATCAACAACAGGTTATGCAGGATGGCAGCCAGGCCAGGATGATAGAGCCTGATAAGACGTTACCTTCGATGCCGTTAGTTACAAATGTGAGTTTATGAAAGAGATTGTAGCCATTTGGGAAAATTTTCTGTACTCTGATATTATAAGAGTCGACGTTGCTTCTTATTTTTATTGTACTAGGTTGGGCTTATATACTTGTGCGGATTTTGACTTCTGTATATTCTTTATGTTGGGTTGGCTTGGATTATAATGGTTTTAGCCTGTAGGATATGCATCGTGTAGTATCGGTCTACCCGTGTGTCGGCGTTACTGCAAGGCGGCTGTTTTGGGCATAAGACTTTCCTCAACCGTGTCTTGTGTTCCGGGAGGGTTTTTTTTACAGATGGTGCAAGTTGAGTAGGCTCGCCCTGTAGGTGGATGTAGTCTATTCAGCAAGTTTATTGTTTTAGCCCTAGTTCCGGAGGGATTCAGAGAGCCATATATGTCATACTATAAAGAAAAAGATGATGCCATTTAACACCTCCACTAGTTATAGGTTGCAAATTTAATCAGGCAGATGTCAGATGCCTTAAATTGCCGCCTTTTCTTCATTATGTTCAAAGGAAAGGTGAGGGACTAGTTTCTCCAGCTTCCCCCATGTCCATCTATAGATTTGAGTTGTTGCGTCGAAGCTTCCAATTGAATTTCTTGACATCCAAAAAAAGAAAGAAGGGGCGGAGTGTATTTCCCCAATTTCTTGAAAACAACAGAAAGATTGTACAACCCCGTATTCGCGGATTGGGGTCACCAAGAAGGCGGAAGGATTGCTACGCCGTTTTAAGATTTTTATGGGTTTTTGTACTCTTGGATGCAAATTTGTGGTCAATCTTCATATTATACTAGTAGGAGAATGATGTATTTGCCTCCCCCGACCTATTTTTAGGGGTCAGGGGCGGCCAGAGGCCGACTCAAGAGTCCCAGCTCGTCTCGGCCAGCTCGTCCCGGTAATCTCGTCCCAGCTCTCCCGACCAGCTCGTCCTAGCTCACCCGACCAGCTCGTCCCAGCTCCCCCGACCAGCTCATCCCAGCTCATCCTGGTCTGCTCGTCCCAACCTGCCCAGCTCGTTCATCCCAGCTCGCCCGACCAACTCGTCCCAGCTCGCCCGGCTAGCTCATCCCAGCTCGCTTGGCCAGCTCATCCCAGTTTGTCCCAGCTCGCCCGGCCATCTCGTCCCTGTCAGCTCATCCTAGCTCGCCCAGCCAGCTCGTCCCGGCCAGCTCGTCCTGGCCAGCTTGTACCGGCCAGCTCGTCCCTGCCAGCTTGTCCCGGCCAGCTCGTCCCGGCCAGCTCTTCCCGGCTAGCTCGTCCCGGCAAACTCGTCCCAGCCAGCTCGTCCCGGCTAGCTCGTCCCGTCCAGCTCATCCCGACCAGCTTGTCCCAGCTCACCCGACCAGCTCATATCGGCCAGCTCGTCCCAGCTCGTCTAGCCAACTCGTCCTGGCCAGCTCTCCTAGCTCGTCCCAGCTCGCCTGGCCGGCTCGTCCCGACCAGCTCATCCCGGCCAGCTCATCCCGACCAGCTCATCCCGGCCAGCTCGTCCCAGCCAAGTTCCCGCCAAGCCCAGGGTATGATAGTAATTTCAGAGCAGTGGAGTTTGGCTATTTTCAGGCCATTCCCACAAAACTATAAATAGACCCTTAGGGGTGCCTTGAACAGATCAGTTCTTCACCACTTCATCTTCTTCATTCATCCTCCAAGGCACCTATCTCAACATTGGCTAGGGAGTGAGAGATCTCAAAGGTCTTCCAGGTGTGAGGTGGGACCTCCACGCTAGAGCTAATGGTGATTTCAAAATTCAAGTCCCTAACCAAGGGATGGCTTGGGAGAAGTAGGTGTGAGCTACACTGTAGGTCCGAACTCTAGGTGGAACCGATTTTCGGTTTCAACATTCTAGTGCGGTGAGCGTGGACTGTAGCTTATACATAAATTCCTGAGCAGGTTCCATGTCGGGAGATGTTGGAGGTTGTGATGACCCCAACGAGCTCCCCAACCCATCAACCTTTGTAGTGAGGGAGGAGTTCATGTCATCCATCCAAGGCATCATGGGGATGCTGCGAAGTATTGCCCCTCGTGGTGACCACTCGGCTTCCACCCCTCTCGGCGAGACATCTTCAAGGGATCTCGGTGAGACAGCTTCATGTGATCTCGGCGAGATAGCTTTAAGGGATCTCGACGAGATAGCTTCAAGGGATCTCAGTGAGACAGCTTCAAGGGATCTCGACGAGACAGCTTCAAGGGATCTCGTCGAGACAACTTCAAGGGATCTAGACGAGTCAACTTCATGGGATCTCGGCGAGACAGCTTCAAGGGATCTCCGTGAGACAGCTTTAAGGGATCTCGATGAGACAGCCCCAGGGGGTTAGGAGAGAGTGCTCCAGGTAGGCACGCCCCCAGACAACTCCTATCTCCACCACATCAAGTTATGGCGGTTGGCCAAGGGAGAAAGATGCAAAGGAGGAATCGTTCAGGGGGAGGAACCTAGGCCCCAAGGAATAGGGAGTGAGTGGAGACATCTCACCCTAACTCGCCCGGAGTTCCATATGTATTTTCCTTGTAATGAGTATCCCCTACTAGGTTAGGTCAGGGTAGGTTGTATGCAAATGTCTTTTTTCTTTACTAAGTATTTTTTTCTTCGAGATAGTTCCACTGACCAGTCTCCCACTAGCTGGCTGGGTAGGTTGACCTCTCGTGGAGGCCAAGTACTTTTTTCTCCAAGATGGTTCCGCTGACCAGGCTCCCACTAGTAGGCAGGGCAGGTTGACCTCTCATAGAGGCCAAGTACATTTTTCTCCGAGATGGTTCCGCTGACCAGGCTCCCACTAACTGGCAGGGCAGGTTGACCTCTCGTGGAGGCTAAGTGCTTGCTCCAAATGGTTCTGCTGACCAGGCTCCCACTAGGTGGCAGGGCAGGTTGACCTCTCGTGGAGGCCAAGTACTTTTTGCTTCAAGATGGTTCTGTTGACCAGGCTCCCATTAGCTGGCAGGGCAAGTTGACCTCTCGTGGAGGCCAAGTACTTTTTGCTTTGAGATGGTTCCGCTGACCAGGCTCCCACTAGCTGGCAGGGTAGGTTGACCTCTCGTGGAGGCCAAGTATTTTTTTCTCCGATATGGTTCCACTGAGCAAGCTTTCACTAGCTTGCAGGGCAGGTTGACCTCTCGGGGAGGCCAAGTACTTTTTTCTCAGAGATGGTTCCACTGATCAGGATCCCACTAGCTGGCAGGGCAGGTTGACCTCTCGTTGAGGCCAAGTACTTTTTGCTCAGAGATGGTTACGCTGATCAGGCTCCCACTAGCTGGCAGGGCAGGTTGACCTCTCGTGGAGGCGAAGTACCTTTTTATCCGAGATGGTTCCGCTTACCAGGCTCCCACTAGTTGGCAGGGCAGGTTGACCTCTTGTGGGATAGCTTTATCCAACCCTTGATCACCTTGTAAGACCCCCCTCCCGAAATACAAAACATGGCACGAGTGGAGTCTTATGCCAAGAACAGCCGCCTTGCGGTAGCGGTTGCACACAGGGTAACCTGTACTACAAGACACATATCCTGCCGGCTATAGTTAATATCATTCATTGCTAACCAAACCAAGAATATAAAACAGAAGTCAAATCCACACATAAGTAAAATAGTCCAAAAGAAGTACAACAAATAATAGAAGCATCAACAAGCTTCTATAATACCAGAGTACATTTACAAAATCGCCCAAAGGCTATATTTGAAATCTCTCAAAGACTCATATCAGTAACGGATGTCAATGATGGTACCGTCACATCAGGCCCTATCGTCCTGGCCTAACTTCCCTTCCGCATAACCTGCAGCTCTATCTGTGGGGTTTCCTCCTAAAAAGGAAGACATAACAACCGCTAGTCATAAAGACTAAGCGTCTATCATAGCCGCTCCCCCAACGACTCCTCGGCACCGGGAGGAGAAAGGAGTAAGAGTACAATATATAAAAATGATCAGTAGTACAAAACCGATGGTATAAAGCTAGTCAATAACAGCGAATAACAAAGTAAATACCATTTCAATCTACTCTAGCAGTTCTACAATCAACAGCAGTATATATGTATAAATCTACGACAGTAAGTAACTTAACTTATATGAATGCCAATAAAAACATATAAGTTAATGATCGGCTCAATAGTAAAGTAATACATCGTATAGGAGTGCCCATACAAACTAATACGATGAGGATCTTGTGTTTGTAAAGTAACTCATTGTATAAGAGTGACCATACAATCCCCGTAGATAGAGCAGCAGCAGGTTGTGCAATATGGCAGCTAGGCCAGGATGATAGAGCCTGATACGACGTTACCTTCGATGCCGTCAGTTATGGATTTGAGTTTATGAAAGAGACTGTAGCCCTTTTGGTAAATTTTCTGTACTCTGATATTATAAGAGTCATCGTTGCTTCTTATTATTATTTTACTTGGTTTGACTTATATACTTGTGTGGACTTTGGCTTATGTATATTCTTTATGTTGGGATGGCTTGGATCATATTGGTTTTAGCCTGCAGGATAGGCATCTTGTAGTATCGGTCGACCCGTGTGTCGTCGTTACCGCAAGGCGGCTATTTTGGGCATAAGACTTCCCTCGGCCGTGCCTTGTCTTCCGGGAGGGGTTTTTTTACAGATGGTGCAAGTTGAGTAGGCTCGCCCTGCAGGTCGAGGCAGTCGATTCAGCAAGTTGATTGTTTCAGCCCCAGTTCCGTAGAGATTCAGAGAGCTAGAGATGTCATACTATATAGGAAAAGATGAGTCCATTTAACACCTCCACTAGTTATAGGTTGCAATTTTAATCAGGAAGATGTCAGATGTCTTAAATTGCCACATTTTCTTCATTACGTTCAAAGGAAAGGTGAGGGACTAGTTTCTCCTGCTTCCCCAATGTCCATCTATAGATTTGAGTTATTGCATCGAAGCTTCCAATTGCGTTTCTTGACATCCAAAAATAGAAAGAAGGGGGCGGAGTGTTATGCCCCAATTCCCTGAAAACAACAGAAAGATTGTACAACCCCGTATTCACAGATTGGGGTCCCTTAGAAGGCGCAAGGCTTGCTACGCAGTTTTAAGCTTTTTAAGGGTTTTTGAACACTTGGAGGCAAATTTGTTGTCGATCTTCATAATATACGAGTAGGGGGATGCAGTATTTGCCTCCCACCGACCTGTATTTAGGGGTCGGGGGCGGCGAGAGGCGGACTCAAGGGTCCCAGCTCGTCCCAGCCAGCTCGTCCCGGCCAGCTCGTCCCAGCCAGCTCGTCCCAGCTCGCCCGGCTTGCTCGTCACAGCTCGTCCGACCAGCTCTTCCCAGCTCATTCTGGCCTGCTCGTCCCAGCCTGCCAAGCTCGCTCATCCCAGCTCGCCCGACCAGCTTGCCCGGCCAGCTCATCCCAGCTCGCCCGACCAGCTCGCTTGGCCAGATCATCCCAGCTCGCCCGGCCAACTCATCTGGCCAGCTCGTCCCACCCTGTCTAGCCATGGGCATAAAGCCCGATTGGACCGGCCCGGTACCAGGCCCAACGGGCCCGGGAATTTCTCAACCGGGCCGAGCCCAAGCTTTTCTTAAACCGGGCTCGGGCCTCTGCCCGGGAGAAGGCCCTATCCGGCCCTTTGGGCTGGGCTGGGCTCGGGTCGGGCTCCGATTTATTTTTTTTAAAAAACCAATTAAATAATTTTTTAAAAATAATATACTAAAATAAAATTCGCTTGCATAGTCGCATGGGCAAAAAAAACAATTTTATTAATATTAAAAAACATTTACATAATTATATCTTACATTTACAATTTATATTAAATTCAATAATTGAAATTTTTTAAAATTCATTATCACTTTAATTTGAGAT
Organism: Platanthera zijinensis; assembly: GCA_039513925.1. Taxonomy (NCBI): domain Eukaryota; kingdom Viridiplantae; phylum Streptophyta; class Magnoliopsida; order Asparagales; family Orchidaceae; genus Platanthera; species Platanthera zijinensis. The sequence continues at coordinate 184,839,244 of CM077088.1, read as the reverse complement.
GAGAAAAACTACAATATTAATTAATTTTAAAAAAAGGAAAATATTGTATTACACTTTCACTAGATGTGCGCTTGCTCTTCAATCATCTTGTAAATTCATCGCATCCATCTCATCTTCAATCTCCTCTGAGCTATCCTCTAATGCTGTAATGCGCTGCTTCCTTTTCATAGCATCCAAGTAGTCCTTATAGCAGATTCACATTTCCAGAGATTCTTCGTTAAGCCAGCTCCTCCGCTCGTTCAAAACCCTGCCACTAAGAGAAAAAGCGGACTTCTAAGCTATAGTACTAGCTTGGATTGTTAGTAAATCATGGGCCATACAAGCCAAAATAGGATATGTGTTAACTTTACCTTTCAACCGTTTTAAGAGATCGAAGTTTTCAATCTCCTCCGTGCTCATAAAATCACGGAATTGTGTTTTAGTGTACAATCCTAATTCATTTAAACTACTAGATCTGCGCGCTTTTTTCCTAGCTGCTAATTCTAAGATTTTGTTTTTAAAAGTATCCTTTGTTTTTGGTTGCGAAATTTCTTCCCGGGGCCGGGAACCATATAAGTTATCATAATAATTATAACACTCGGTAAAAAGAAAATTAAATTTTACAATACTGGAGTCATCGCAATCATCGAAACTTAAATTTAAATTTAAGTTTGCATTTATTTCTTCTATTAAATATTCTACGCTGTCTACGCTGAATAACGGATTCAAAGCGGCGGCGAACGAGAACATTGGAGGAATTTCTTTATAATATTTTAAAAAAATTTCTTCAATTATTTCAATTAATGGAAGTCATCCATCATGTTGTTTATAATAATTAAATTTTTGTGCTATGTTTACAAAATTTTCAATAACTAGAGAGCTAGTGGGATAGTACACGTCGGACAAAAAAATTGTCACCCTATAAAAACATTTTAATAAATCCATGTAATGTCCTAATACGTCCCAATCGACATCGGTTAAATCATGACTATTTACCATATTATAATATTCTATAAGAAGTGATTTTTGTTGAAACGCTCTTTTTATCATTTTACATGTTGAGTTCCATCTAATATGCATATCAAATTGTGGTTTCAAATATTTTTTACCCTGTGCGTTTACAAAATTTTTAAAATCCTGTGATCGTTACCTAGAACTATAAATGACTTTAAGCATAAGGCAAATTTTTTCAATATACGGTTTCATAGCGGCTAAGCTATCTTGTACTTCTAAATTTAAAATGTGACAAACACAGCGAGTGTGAAAAAATGCACCGTTTAGCATTTATTTTAAATCGTGTTTTAACCAATCAATAGCAACGTTATTGTTAGAGGCGTTATCAAAAGAAATACTCATTATTTTATCTTTTAATTTAAATTCACGCACACATTTCATAATTGCATTATATATAGCTTTACCAGTGTGCGGATATTCGAAACCTTCAAAACAAATTACGCGCTTATTTAACTCCCATGAGACGGGATCGATCCAATGATACGTGATACATATGTACGATAATCCTACTTTTATGCTACTGCTCCAAACGTCACTCGTTAAACTTAAACGACCCTCGAAATTTTCAAAAAAATTTATAAATAAATGTTTTGATTCTAAATAAGCTTTAATGGCGTCGCGCCTAAGAGAATCTCTACTTACTTGTTGATATTTGGGCTGAAGGCCTCCATGTATGTACTCTGTCGCATCCTCGTTGTCGTAATGGATGAATGTAAACCCACGTTTGATGACATGTTTCATCTACAGGTCCCGTTGGCGAAGTTGATCATATGTCCAAATTTGTCTCGCTCCTGAAATTTGGGCCTGACTGAACTCAGGAGCTTGTTTCGACACGCAAGACTTAATGTGTCTTGCTAGTGTCGAGTTGCCAGTAAGGGTCAGTAACTTCGAGCATAATTTACATCGCGCCTTAAATTCGGCGCCAACTTGAACCTTATCGAAGTGCTCCAAAACTGCCGCCTTACGATTGTGCTCCACCACTACAGGCGTACTCTTAGTAGACGACCCAGGCATTGAGGAGGACGATGCCATAATGTCATTGAGGAAATGGGAGAGAAATAGAGAGAGAGTGGGAGAGAGAGAGAGTGGGAGAAAGTGAGGGGTTCTTGGGTTGGGGATTAGGGAATGATAGAGAGAGTTAGATTGAGTGAGAGTGAGTTAAAGAGAGGAGGGGGGGGGGGCAGGTGGGGGGGGGGATTTTATAAAAAAAATTATTGTTTAAAATTATTATTTAATATAATAATGAGCCTAGGGCCTAGGCTGGCCAGCCTATGCCCTAGGCTCTATACAGTAGTACAACAACAGCCAGCGGGGCAGCTGGTTGCTGCGCTGCTAACGGCTCTTAATAGAGCCATTAGCAGCTAACAGCTCTATTAAGAGCTGTTATCAACGACTCTTAAAAGACCCGTTTAATTAACGGCTCTTTTAAGAGCCGTTTAATTAACGGATCTTTTAAGAGTCGTTTAATTAACGGCTCTTTTAAGAGTCATTAATTAACGACTCTTAGTATTTTTCGGTTGGGCTTTTCCCGGGCCCAGGCCCGGGCCAGCCTAAAAATCGGGCTTTTCCCGGCCCGATCTGGGCCGGGTACCGGGCTTGGAAATTTCTCTAAACTTGGGCCCTTTGTGGGCCCTGGGCCCGACCTCGACCCGAGCCGGGCTTTTGCCGGGCCGGGCCTGACAGTGCTTTTACCGGGCCGGGCTCAGGCCAGCCCACTGGGCCCGGTCCTTTTGTACACAGCTAAGCTTGTCCTAGCTCGCCTGGCCAGCTCATCCCTGTCATCCTGTCCCAGCTCGTCCTAGCTCGCCCGGCTAGCTCGTCTCAGCCAGCTCATCCTGGCCAGCTCATCCCAACAAGCTCGTCTCGGCCCGCTCATCCCGGCCCGCTCGTCCTAGCTCATCCCGACCAGCTCGTCTCGACCAGCTCGTCCCGGCCAGCTCGTCCCGACCAGCTCGTCCCGGCCAGCTTGTCCCAGCTCGCTTGACTAGCTCATCTCGGCTAGCTCGTCCCAGCTTGCCCGACCAGCTTGTCCCAGCTCACCCTTCCAGCTCATCCCGGCCAGCTCGTCCCAGCTCGTCCCAGCTCGCCCGACCATCTCGTCCCAGCCAGCTTGTCCCGGCTAGCTCGTCCCGGCCAGATCGTCCCAGCTCATCCCGACCAAGTTCCCGCCTAGCCCAGGGTATGATAGTAATTTTAGAGATGTGGAGGTTGTCTATTTGCAGGACGTTCCCAAAAAACTATAAATAGACCCTTAGGGGTGCCTTGGGTAGATCAATTATTCACCACATCATCTTCTTCCTTCATCCTCCAACGCACCTAGCAAAGCATTGGCTAGGGAAGGGGAGATCTCTAAGGTCTTCCGGGTGTGAGGTGGGACCTCCACGCTAGAGCAAAGGGTCGTTTCTAAATTCAAGTCCCTCGCCAAGGGACGGCTTGGGAAAGTAGGTGTGAGCAGCACCCTAGGTCCGAACTCTAGGTGGAACCGATTTTTCGCTTTCAACATTCAGGTACGGTGAGCGTGGATCGCAGCTCATACAAAAGTTCCTGAGTAGGTTCCATGGTGGGAGATCTTGGAGGAGGTGATCACCCCAACAAGCTCCCCAACCCATCACCCTTTGTATGGAGGGAGGAGCTCATGGTATCCATCCAAGGCATCATGGAGATGCTACGAAGTATTGCCCCTCGAGGTGACCGCTCCACTTCGACCCCTCTCGGCGAGACAGCTTAAATTGATATCGGTGAGACAACTTCAAGGGATCTCTGCGAGACAACTTCAAGGGATCTTGGCGAGACAGATTCAAGGGATCTCGGCGAGACAACTTCAAGGGATCTCGGCGAGAAAACTTCAAGTGATCTCGGCGAGACAGCTTCAAGGTATCTCAGTGAAATAGCTTCAAGGTATCTCGGCGAGACAGCTTTTAGGGATCTCGGCGAGACATCTTTAAGAGATCTCAGCAAGACAGCCCCAGGGGGGTTAGGCGAGAGTGCCCTAGGGAGGCACGCCCCCAGACAACTCCTATCTCCACCACATAGAGTTATGGTGGTCGTCCAAGGTAGAAAGAGGCGAAGGAGGAATCGCTCGGGGGGGGGGGAGGAATCGAGGACCCAAGGAATTGGGAGTGAGTGGAGAGATCTCACCCTAACTCGCCCGGAGTTCCATATGTATTTTCCTTGTAATGAGTATCCCCTGCCAGGTTAAGTCAGGGTAGGTTGTATGTAAATGTATTTTTTCTTTACTAAGTATTTTTTGCTCTGAGATGGTTCCACTGACCAGGCTCCCAATAGCTGGCAGGGCAGGTTAACCTCTAATGGAGGCTAAGTATTTTTTGCTCTGAGATGGTTCCGCTGACCTGGATCCCACTAGCTGGCAGGGCAGGTTGACCTCTTGGTGAAGGCTTTGACATGTTGACCTCAAGAGGATCTCCTCATCCAGGCTTTCACTAGCTGGTTTGGTCAATATGCCTCGGTGGAGAGTAAGTCCCAACCCCTGATTTGATCTCCTCACCCAGGCTATCAATAGCTGGATGGGTCGAATGTGCCTCGGGGAGAGCAAGTCCCACCCCCCCCACCCCCCCGAGAGGATATCCTCACCTAGTCTCTCACTAGCTGGATGGGTCGAATGTGCCTCGGGGAGAGCAAGTCCCACCTCCGATTGTATCTCCTCACCAAGGCTCTCACTAGTTGGACTGGTCGAATATGCCTCGGTGGAGAGAAGGAATCAAACCCCGAGAGGATCTCCTCACCCAGGCTCTCACTAGCTGGATGGTTCGAATGTTCCTCGGTGTAGAGAAGGAATCAAACCCCGAGAGGATCTCCTCACCCAGGCTCTCACTAGCTGGTTGGGTCGAATGTGCCTCGGTTGAGAGTAAGTCCCAACCCTAGAGAGGATCTCCTCACCCAGGATCTCACTAGCTGGATTGGTGTAATGTGCTCCTCGGGTGGATTGAGTACTTGGTATGATGAGCCTCGTACATAAATTCCTCCCGAAGATTATCCGCACTAGGGATGCATAGGCGACCGTCCTTCCTTAGCAGTCCATCTTCAACAGCAAATTGGAAATTTGACCCATCAATTGATTCATCCAAGATCTGCTTCATATGCTATCCTGAACCAAAGCCCGCCAAATCCTATCAGCTAGGTCATACTGCACCTCCATCCAACACAATATTGCCTCGACACTAGCTTGCTTGTCAATGCAGGAGATCTCCAATGCCTCCAAATCATGGACCAAACACTCATCATGCACCGCCAACCAGTTGGCTTGCGTAGGTGCCCTACGACTCAACGCATCGGCCACTTCATTTCCTTTTCAGGAACATAATGAATTTCGAAAGTGTAGTCCCCCAGGAACTCCATACACCTCTGCTGCCTCATATTCAGGTCCTTCTGATCTAGCAAATACTTCAGGCTCTTATGGTCGGTGTAGGTATTGACCTTCACACCATACAGATAGTGCCTCCACAGCTTTAGAGCAAATATCACGACCGCTAACTCCAAGTCATGGACCGGATAATTTCTCTCATGAATCTTCAACTATCGTGATCCATAGGCTATCACGCTCCTATGTTGTAGCAGAACACAACCCAAACCACTGCCCGAATCATCACTATAAATTTCAAACCCTTCGAACCCACTCGGCGAACGCAAAATAGGCGTCGTGACCAACCGCCTCTTCAATTATTCGAAAGCCTGCACACACTCCAGCGTCCACACAAACTTTTTATCCTTCCTTGTCAACGTCGTGAGTGGTAGTGCTATCCGCGAGAAGTTTTCTACAAAGCGCCTATAGTAGCCGGCAAGCCCCAGAAAGCTCCGGACTTCCACCACCGTAGTCAACACTGGCCACTCCTGAATCGCCGCTATCTTCGCCGGATCCACCGTTATGCCTTCACCACTGACAATATGACCAAGGAATGCGATTGAGGATAACCAGAACTCACACTTGGAGAACTTAGCATACAACTGATTCTTCCTCAATGTCTCCAATACCATATGCAGATGTTTGTAGTGATCATCCTCACAACGCGAGTACACCAAGATATCGTCGATAAATACTATCTTGAAATGGTCCAGGTACTCTCTGAACGTCCTGTTCATCAGATCCATAAACACCGATGGACTATTGGTCAACCCAAACGGCATGACCGTAAACTCGTAATGCCCAAACCGCATGATGAACGCTATCTTTGGGATGTCACTTTCCCTTATCCTTAGCTGGTAGTATCCGGATTTCAGATCTTGCTTCGAATATACCGTTGACCCAACCAATTGATCAAATAGATCATCAATCCATGGGATCAGGTACTTATTCTTTTCCGTAAGCTTGTTCAACTCTCGATAGTCGACACAGAGTCGCAAGCTCCCATCTTTCTTCTTAACGAAGAGGACCGGTGCGCTCCAAGGCGACGAACTTGGACGCACATACCCTTGCTCTAACAATTCTTACAGTTGCACCTTCAGCTCCGCCATCTCCTTAGCCGCTATCCGATATGGAGGGTGTGACACCGGTTTGGCACCCGGCACCAGCTCAATTGTAAAATAAATCTCCCGCTGGGGAGGGTCTCCTGGCAGATAGTCTGGGAAGACATAAGGATACTCGAACACAACTACAATACTGCCAAGACTAGGTTTAGGCGTTGAAGCCTGCACTAATACGACGAACAGTTCTTCCCCAGACCGAACTTCCTTAATCACCTGAAGAGCCGACATCAAAATCTTGCTCGACCCTTTCATTCCCGCAAACGTAGTCTCCTGATCAGTATTCAGTCCCAACTTAACGTCCTTTCGGTTGCAATCAATGCATGCTCGCTGCTACGAGAGCCAGTCCATACCAAAGATTACGTCGAACTCCATTAACGGCAGTACCGACGCTTGCAAAATGAACTCCTGATCCCTGATCCGTATCTTTACCACACAGACTCTATCCGCGTGCATTGAGAACCCATTGGACATCAATACATCCAACTTATCTGTGCGCATTGAGCACCTATTGGACAAGAAGGAATGCGAAGCTCCCGTATCAAACAGGGCTCTCGTCGGACAGTCAAAAATTAACATAAAGCCTAGCACCAACATTCTTAAGCAAACATGCAAAAGGTAACAACTTCAAAAAACTAAACTGTTAAAATTTAACTCATACCTGTCACCACGTCAGCTTGCTTAATGGCCTCTTGTAGGCCAAGATTATAAACTCTAGGCTGGGCTGGAGCATGGTGGGATGTGGTTGACTCCGCCGCCTTCCATTTTACTTCAAATGTTGCTCCATGCCACTTATCGGACTTTGCAGGTCCGCTCCAACACTCACGTGCAAAATGCCCCACCTTTCCACAGTTGTAGCACTCTCCTGGGACTCGACTTGAGTTTGCCCCATCGCACGAGACGAAGGGGCTGAACTCAAAGTCTTCTACTTCTTGTTCCATCTGCGAAAACCCGACTTTGAACTCGGCACTTTGAACTCTGACCTCTTATCCCCTGGGTCCTTCTTCTCTTGAACTTTCTTCACGACCCTTTCCCATGACCGAACCGCATTTACCAAGGCTAGGAAGCCCTGCTCCTTAGGCCCAGTGAGGAGTAGTTGTAGGTCGCCCCGTAGGCCCTCATAAAATTGGTTGGTCTTCCGCTGCTCTTCGGTAAACATAGCACCAGCATAACGACCAAACCGAGTAAATTCATGGAGATACTCATCCACGCTTCTCTCTTCTTGAGTCAAACTGAGGTACTTATTCTCCATCTCAAGCATATGGGAAGAAGATAGGTATCTGGCCAAGAACAACCTTGAGAATTCCTCCGTCGATACTTAGAAGAGTTGCCTTCCCATTAAGAGATGAACCTCCAACTCATCCCACCACATCCTTGCCTCACAAGCCAATAGGAAGGTCACTATTGTGGTCTTTTGCCACTCCACAGTTTCTGTGGCGGTCATGACCCTCTTCATCGTAGAGAGCCAATCCTCAGCTTGAGTTGGCGTTCCCATCTCGTCGAACACCGGAGGATTAAAGCTCATCACATGCTTGAGCTGTTTCTCCATGGTTCTCCTTGGTGCTACCGGATCAACTGCCCCACGCTCTACCACTCTCGGCTCTGCCACTCTAATCAGTTCTTACTCATTAGCAGGTGGTGCGTGATGCACTTGTTGTGCATTTATCATGGCAAAGACTGCTTCAGCCACCAATCTGATGGTTTCTGCCGAAGGAGGTGTTGTAGGCACGTCACTCGGTGCACTACTTTCCACTGATTGTGGACGTTCTGATTGCCCAGCACCGCTTCTAGTTACCTATAATAACATAAACACTTGATTAGGCAACATAAAAATTGCTAAAAGTAATCATTTGAACACTCAGGTTCCTCAAAACAAGAGTATTTTTTTCATTCCTAAGTGGACATTCATGGGTTCTTTTATGTTATAACAATGTTGCACATACATGTGCTCACCACCCCTTAAAAGAATTCGACAACGAATTCAAATACAGACGACTGACACCCTAGTCTTTTAGCAAATTGTAACACCCCCATCCGTCGTATGACATATAACAGAAGGTCCAGTTGGAACCCGACGCCATATACCACAGACAGTTGGAAGGGTTACATAAGACTATCAAAAACTCAACTACTCGCCCTAACACATAGCATTCTAGCAGAAGATTTTAAACATTTTAAGAGAACCCAAAATTTGCACAACAACGGCATGAATGTCCACTATACACCACAAGAATGAAATATAACAAATACACAAAAGAGTACTTGGCCTTATGGCCTTACAACTGTTCACTTGACAATATAATGTTTTGCATACATCGACTCACAGGCCGGCCACACATGACAAAAGTAAAACAACAGTTTGCTTTGGCCTTCGAGGGCTAGCTCAGCAACTTGGGCTTCAGCCTGCTATTTAGCGCTTGGTTCCGCAGCACCTGAAAGCAACATTCCACCGCACGGTGGCAAACAAAGCAACGGTCATCTAAAGTTGACCAAATTATAACGACCCCGCCCCTTACTTGGGACGACGGTGGTTCTTCCCTGCATTTCATTAGCCCAGCTAAACAATTAAGTGTATAAGTATAATTCGCCACAGGTGTAGGCTCGCTCGGCCAAACACCCCGTGCACTCAGGGCACATTCTCGGTGAATCTGGTCTATTACGTGGCTTCACCACCATCCTCAGGACAGCAAACATTGTGAGCATTTTTGAGTATTTCCGACCACAGTCCAAGACTCCCGACTATGCCAATGGCCAGTTCCACTTTAGGGCCTCTAGCACCGAACCGCAAAGCCCAGGTCCGTTTCCATCTGCCCGTTTCTAACTCCGCCTAGTCACTTTAAGACGTACACGCGGGCCAAGCTTCACCTTGATCCTAATTAATTCCCAAACAACACATAACCTAGTTATGTTCAAGGCTGGCTCCCCGACCGCCAAGTTAGCAGAATTATGTTTCCGCCCAGTTTTCTGGGTGCGCCTTGGAGTTAATCCCCAAGGATCTCTGCTGAAATCTACCGCATAGAAACCAGAAAATAATCAAAGGCACAGAGTCTTCTCCAGCTACTCATGCAATGCAACATCACCGATCCAGACAAACACGTCCGGGTAGGCTTCACACACAATGCATGTGTCCGTATTACGAGTCTGGACTCTAAAAAAGGGGGACTTTATATATCTACCCCAAGGAACACCGCAAACTCACTACATACTTGCATGAGAGGGTTTTCTTATGCAAAGGAAGAAGAGCTTCACATGCTCAAGTTGAGAATCGTTACCCTTGAAGTCTGCTTTGGCGCCATGCAAAACTAGCTGGATGAAAGGCTTTGCAAGGAAATTCTCTCCACGGATCTAGTCTCGGTTCTCAATTTCGTGCTCCGATGCTCCGTCGGCAGCCAGATTCCTCCCCTTCCTTCTACCTTGCTCTATCCTCTCTCTAACTCGTTAGAAAGAGAAAACTTAAGAGGAAATGAGGAATTAATCCTCTATTCCGGGACTTAAGAAAGCAGGAACTTATCTGGGCCGTCAGATCTTGTTTAAGGAAAACGAATGGCTCAGATTTGCCTAAAATATCTTAATCCTGCGCCGAACACGGCTTTGCACATGACCGTGTCCCAGGCCATGTGCCTCGATCCAGACACGATTGTCGATTACAGAAAATCACACGGGTTAGGACATGCCCGTATCCCAACCTGACACGCCCGTGTCGGGTCATCGACACGCCCGTTACCAGTGGCGTGTCACGAATAACTGTCACGCCAACCGTCACGACCCTTGGTGGACACGGGTGGCCACACGCCTGTGCCGAATTTGATATGCCCATATCATACAGTACACGCCCGTGTTCCGGGATGTGTCCTAAGTCAACACAAGACCAAACTTCCAGCAGAGTACACGGCCATGTGACACGCCCGTGTCACAGGCCGTGTGCCTGACATGCCCTGGGACATGCCCGTGTCCCAGGCCGTGTTTGAGCACTCAACGCTCATCGACCTCAACTCGATGACCCGACCACGACACGGCCATGTGACACGCCTGTATCACAGGCCGTGTTCACCCTACCAAGACCCAAACTTGGTTCGAACACCGCCCATTTCACTTTTAAGTTTCGGGGCATTACATCCCACCCCCGAGAGGATCTCCTCACCCAGGATCTCACTAGTTGGATGGGTCGAATGTTCCTTAGTGGAGAGAAGGAATCAAACCCCGAGAGGATCTCCTCACCAAGGCTCTCACTAGCTGGATGGGTCGAATATGCCTCGGTAGAGAGAAGGAATCAAACATCGAGAGGATCTCCTCACCCAGGCTATCACTTGCTGGATGGGTCGAATGTGCCTCGGTGGAGATAAGGAATCAAACCCCGAGAGGATCTCCTCACCCAGGCTCTCACTAGTTGGATGGTTCGAATGTGCCTCGGTGGAGAGAAGGAATAAAATCACTAGAGGATCTCCTTACCCAGGCTCTCACTAGATGGATGGGTCGAATGTGCCTCGGTGGAGAGAATGTTCCAAACCCCGAGAGTATCTCCTCACCCAGGCTATCACTAGCTGGATGGGTCGAATGTGCCTCGGTGAGAGAAGGAATAAAACCTCGAGAGGATCTCCTCACCCAGGCTCTCATTAGCTGGATGGGTTGAATGTGCCTCAGTGGATAGAAGGTTCCAACCCCCGAGGGGGTCTCATCACCCAGGCTCCCATTAGCTTGCATGGCAGGTTGACCCCCCTGAGAGGTTAAGTGAATTCTACCCCGAGTGGATCTCGTCACCCAGGCTCCCATTAGCTGGCTTGGTATGTTGACCCCTAGGGAGGTTAAATGAATTCTACTCGGAGGGGATCTTGTCACCCAGGCTCCCCTTAGCTAGCATGGCAGGTTGACCCCTCGGAGAGGCCAAGTATTTTTGGTACCAAGGATGCTACACTCAGCAAATACGTTGGGTTGGATGTTTTTTCCGAGCATGGAACTCGCTCAAAAAGAGGGGTGATTGCGTACAACCTGTATTCGCAGATTGGGGTCCCCAAGAAAGCGCAAGGCTTGCTATGCAGTTTTAAGCTTTTTAAGGTTTTTGCACTCTTGGAGGAAATAATTGTGGTCGATCTTCATAATATACTAGTAGTGGATGCAGTATTTTCCTCCCCCGACCTGTTTTCAGGGGGAGGGGGCGGCAAGAGGCCGAATCAAGGGTCCCAGCTCGTCCCGGCCAGCTCGTCTCGGCCAGCTCGTCCTAGGTCGCCCGGCCAGCTCGTCCTAGGTCGCCCGGCCAGCTCGTCCCAGCTCGACCGGCCAGCTCATCCCAGCTTGTCCCAGCTAGCTCGTCCCAGCCTGCCCAGCTCGCTCGTCCTAGCTCGCCCGGCCAGCTCATCCCAGCTCGCCCGACCAGCTCATCCCAGCTCGCCCGACCAGCTCATCCCAGCTCGCCCGGCCAGCTCGTCCCGGCCAGCTTGTCCCAGCTCGTACCAGCTTGCCCGGCCAGCTCATCCCGGCCAGCTTGTCCCAGCTCATCCCAGCTCGCCCGACCAGCTCGTCCCGACACGCTCATCCCAGCTAGCTCAACCCAGCTCGTCCCGGCCAGCTCATCCTAGTTTGCCCAGCAAACTCATCCCAGCTAGCTCGTCCCAGCTTGCTCGACCAGCTCATCCCGGTCAGCTAGTCTCAGCTCGTCCCAGCTCGCCCGACCAACTCATCTCGGCCAGCTCATCCCGGCCAGCTCATCCCGGCCAGCTCGTCCCGGCCAGCTCGTCCCGGCCAAGTTATCGGCCAGCCCAGGGTATGATAGTAATTTCAGAGTAGTTGAGGTTGGCTATTTACAGCCATTCCTAAAAAACTATAAATATACCCTAAGAGGTGCCTTGGATAGATCAGTTCTTTACAACTTCATCTTCTTCCTTCATCCTCCAAAGCACCTAGCTCAGCATTGGCTAGGGATGGGGAGATCTCAAAGGACTTCCGGGTGTGAGGTGGGACATCCATGCTAGAGCCAAGGGTTGTTTCCAAATTCAAGTCCTCGCCAAGGGATGGCTTGGGAGAAGTAGGTGTGAGCTGTACCCTTGGTTCGAACTCTAGGTGGAACCGATTTTTCGGTTTTATCAAAGATGATCACTAGAGGTTACTGCCAGGCGATAAAGTTTGCCCTAGCGGTATCCAGCAAATTTCAATTTCTAGCATATTTGGACGGTATCGCTCGATGGTAGAAATACCATGTGGCGGTATGGAATCATTCGAATAAGCCAGTGTAACGATATGTCGAATTAACTACCGCTCCGTAGTAGTGTGATACCGCGTGGCGGTATCTAATAATTAATTCAACCTTTGTCTCTAGAAGATAAAGCCTGACAGTAGGGGTATCGCTAGCAATATGATGCCACGTGCCATGACATGTTGAGGCAGTCGTTGAGCAGCAAAGGGGTGCTAGATCATACCACCGCCACCGCCTAAGTTCCGCGCGGCGGTTGCGAGTTACCACGCAGCGATAGCTATTTTGAAATGAAATCTCAAATGAATCGTGGAAATCCATTCCTTATGAGCTTGATATTATGTGTCTATGGGGAAGCCCGTGTGGCTTATCTTAGAGAGTGGGGGAAAGAAGGTTCATTTCACCTCTTCCACTCTCTCTTCAAGTTCTTATCTCTCTCACTCTCTCTCTCTTCAAGTATTGAGGAAGAAGAGGAAAGAAGGAAGGAAAGCAACTAGAAATTGTGTTCTAGCCTTTAGAGAATCTCTAGGAAGCGTTCTTGTTGGTTGATTAGTAAGCAAAAGCTAGATCTGCAAAGAGGAAAGCGTTGCGGTCATTTTCATCCGGCTAAAGTTCGTGTTCATGGCTCTAAAACAATCGACAAGGGTAATGATCTTCCTTCTTGGACATGTGAAGTCCTTAATTTGGCATAATTGCATGAGTCCCTCAGTAATTGGTGGAGAAAGAAGGGATTTCTGACGGGTCAATACAAAGTATCCCCGAAAGAAATTGCATATAGAATCTAGAATTGAAGTACGGAATATGCATGCTGTGAGAAGCCCATCTGGACATGTTAGTAAGGATTGGTGATAGTTATCTTTTGTTTGCGTATTGGCGAAGAGTCTGTGGTAAAATGTGTGGTTTAGAGAGTCATGGGGTGTGCAGGTTGCGGTAGGTACTACTGGAGGTATCCTCCAGGAAAACACCCAAAATTTATGGAAAAAATAATATTCTATCCCCTACCGCGCGACGGTAGTGGTACCGCTGGTGGTAGCTCCCAAAGAGCTTTTGATTGTGGATGCAAAGCCTGTATCTATGAGACAAGGTGGGTAGCATGTGTGATGTCCCAATTCGTGTTAGACCCCTTCACACATTTTTGAGTCAAGAGAGTTGACCCAGGCTCGGGGTGCACTGGTGGGCAGTCATCGAGTGTTCACGACGCCTCCCAACGAGCGTCGAGTGCATCGATTGGATTCGATGAGCGTCGAATGATACTCAATGCATACGACTGATAAGTTGTAAATATACGTATTTTATAGTACTTTACTTAAGTCATTTTAGTTTATTTTGGTCATTTTTTATTATTTTTCATTAATAAAATGTTTCTTTTTGTAAATATTATTCTAACCTAACTTTAATTTTGTTTTCTGAAATTTATCAGAAAAAGGCAAAACTGCCCGACATGCCCGTATCCCATGACCCGACACGCCCGTGTCAATCTGTCTCGACACTCGACGCTTCCAGCTCGATGTTCGACAGTCGACGTTTGTCGACCAGACCCGACACGCCCGTGTCCCATGAGCCAACACGCCCGTGTCTCGCCCTCGACGTTCAACACTCGACGCTTCAAGCATGATGCTCGACGTGCAACCTTCGTCAACCCGACCAGCACACGCCCGTGTGCTAAAACTCAACACGCCCATGTCACCAGTGCAAGCTCAACTACTGACATCAAGTTGTAGGGTGTCCCGACACGCCCGTGTCACGCTTCCCGACACGCCCGTGTCACGCTTCCCGACACGCACGTGTCTGACACGTGTCCCGTTCCCACTACTTCCAGAAATCTGTTAGTCAATGAATTTTGACTTCTCCTGCACACCAGACTTGATACGCCCGTGTCACAAAAGCTGACATGCCTGTGTCCAAAAAGCCGACAAGCCCGTGTCAAACCCCTTTTTTTGTCTATAAATAACAAGTTTCTGTAATGTCCAAGGGTTCAACTTTTTGGGCCAATATTGTTGTTTGAGGGTTGCTTGGGTGCTTTTTGTACAATGTATTGAGATTTCTCCCCCTCACTTTCATGTTTGTTTTAGTTTTTTGCTTTAGCTTTGTAATTCAAATTTTTTACTTAAATAAAATTTTGTAGTTTTTCTCTCCTCATGATGATATAGAATGCATTTGAGTGCCCCAATTTCATTGATATTTTATTTTTGTATTTCCTCGTTTTTCTCTTTATGAAATGTGTGTGTGAGTTTGTGAGTGAATGTTTTAATTCATCTTGTTTTTTTCTAATATGATAGGATGTTATAGTGTTTTTCCTTGCAAAAAATGTTGTTAACATTGTTCTATTTTTATTTTCCTATCTTCTTTATGTTTTAGGTTATATGTTTTCATTCTTAGGACTTATAAAAGAGCTTTTAAAAGTGATTTTGTTTTTTTTACTTAGCTTTATTTTAGGATTGTAAAACCCCTTTTTTGTTCTTTTCACTTTGTCTTCACTTTTTAATCACTTTTATGAACTTCTAAGAATGAAAAAGTTGTAGTTTTAATTTTTGAAAGACTTTAGGTTTTTCTTTGTTTTGAAAACCTTTTGTTCTTAATATTTTTATTTTGTTATTTTATGTGTTTTTGGTAAGCTTTAGGAGTATGTATGTTGTAATTTAAATTTTTAAGTAACTTTTTTTTTCTCTTTAATAGTGTGTGTGAGTATATGTGGTAGATTCTTCATTTTGTCTTTTTCAAATTTGATGAAGTGTGTGAGTGTATAAGGTAGCTTTTGTCACTTTCTTTATGGCTTTCTTCAATTACGTAGAGTGTGTGCGTGTACGAGATAATCTTTACACTTATCTTTCAATTATGAAGAGTGTGTGCGTGCGAATGCATTTATTTCCAGCCTACTCGTTTGAGTAGGACTTGCTTCACTTCCCGCCTACTCGTTTAAGTAGGACTCGTCATTCCTACCTACTGGTTTGAGTAGGACTCGTCATTTCCCGCCTACTCATTTGAGTAGGACTTGTACTTATATTTACTTCCCGCCTACTCATTTGAGTAGGACTCGCTTTATCTCCCGCCTACTCGTTTGAGTAGGACTTATACTTGCATTTATTTCACGCCTACTCATTCGAGTAGGACTTGTCATATTACTTATTGTTACGTTGAGTGTGTGAGTTCTTGCCTTAATTTAGCTTTGCAATGTTTCTAAACTTTGTGTTATTATTCTTTGTCTTATTCTTATAACCCTTTAGCACTTAGTTACGAACTCACGCCGCATTAAAATCATATGACGTCCCCATACCGATGAGTGGCTAATCGTCTTTAGCCCTCGACATCGAAGAGCATTGGGACATATGAAATCTCTCTAAATAATTAAAGAATCTTTTTGTCACTTTAATTAAAGGACTTAAAGTTTTCCCCGGGTTAACTATGCGTAGAATCACATATCGATGTGTGGGATCAATTTCCATTATCCATACACTAGCTTGTTGAGAGGTCGTGCGGATGGACTGATCATCCTTAGGTAAAAAGAGTTGCGTGCATACCCTTGAGAGAGGAGAAGCGTAATTCTACCGGATTGGGTTCCCCACCCAATAACGGGGTTCTTAGCGTAAAGAGGGAATTAAGAGGAATCCTTCGTCGGACGAGAGTTCGGTCGAATAGTCCTAATGTTCAGGTGAGTGATATCCCTATAGCTAGGTGAGCACATATTTATGGAACCTCCACGACCAAGTTGTCTTTAATTAATTTGAAAAATAAGTTCTATAATTAATGAGAGTCATTTTAGTTTCGATCCGATTTGATGTCGAGCTTTAACCCTTCATTGAATATTTTTTAAGTCATTGTACAACTTTCCCTTTCAACCGCTTTAATTAACTAAAACCCGATAAGCTATTTTCAGTAAAATAATGGTCCCTCGGGAAGGAGTAGAAAAAATCAACAGGCCCCAAGAATAATACAACCTCAGTATTCCCTCGAATATCGAGTACTACCTGCAATAGGTGTACTTGCCTGCTTTCGTTAAAAACTCGCATTTTAGCAAGTCAGTGACGTTCGACTAATCGAACCAACCACCTAAATAAGAGTCTGTTCGCAGGCCATCAAGTTTTTGGCGTCGTTGCCTTGGAGCTTCGTGTTGCTATTTTGAATTTCCGAGTCTATCAATTTTACCTATTTTCTAAAAACAAAAAGAAAAAAATAAAAACTTAAAAACTATATTTAAAAATATATAAAAAAGAATTTATTTAGTTTATATTTTAGGGTGTATGACCCGTGGACAACCCTCAGAGTCTGAAGATTTTGATTTTGACCCTGAGATCAAACGCTCCCTTGCGCGTATTCGAGCTAAATGCCAAAATCCTTTTTTAGACCCCGAGGAATCTATCGGAGAACCCTCTACCGTAGTGATGGCCGACCCTAACCCTACCCCGGCGGCCGAGCGTACTATGTCTTATTACGCCCAGCCTAAACTGGATGATACTGGGTCTAGTATTGTTTGTCCTACGGTGGAGAATAATAATTTCGAAATAAAATCAAGTGTTATTCTAATAGTCCAAAATGTCGTGCAGTTCGATGGACTGTCAGATGAGGACCCGAATGTCCACTTGTCTAATTTTTTGGAAATATGTGTCACGTTCAAGATTAATGGCGTCACTAATGACACCATTCGCTTACGCCTATTTCCTTTTTTCCATTAAATCCAAAGCTAAGGCGTGGTTGAATTCCCTCCCGCGAGGATGTATCACCACCTGGGCTCAGTTGACAGAGCAGTTCCTGACGAAGTAATTTTCGCCCGCAAAAACTGCAAAGTTATGGACGGACATCTCTTCATTTGTGCAAAATGATTCCCTCTCCACGCGCTGCCAACGTGGTTGCAAGTACAAATTTTTTATAATGGCCTTAATTTTCAGACGCGTCAAATGATTGACGCGGCTGCCGGGGGCACATTAAATAACAAAGCACCCGAGGTCGCCCAGGCTTTATTTTAAGAAATGGCTATGAACGCCTATTAGTGGAACATCCCACGGGGACGCACAAAGTAGGCAGCCGGCCTTTTTTCAGTGGATGCCACTGCTCTGTTAACCCTTCAAGTTGAAAGGTTAACAAAGCAGGTGGCGGAGATGTCTGTTGCCTCTTACACTCCACCTTATTTTACTCCCCATAACGTCTGCGTGGCTGAAGAGTTCGAAGACTTTATAGGGAATTCGGGTCGTCCTTCCTTCAACTGCAACAACAACCCTTATAGTAATAACTATAATCCGGGTTAGAGGAATCACCTCAATTTCTCTTGGAGCAACCAGAACAATTTGCAGTGCCCCCCTAATTCTTATGCACCCGTATTTTAACAGCCTCCTCCTCCGAAACCTTCTCTAGTTGAGGATAATTATTATAAGTACATGGCGTCTAACGAATCAAATATCTGGAACATCACCGGATCGCTAAAAACCCTCGAACAGCAGGTTGCACAACTAGCAAGAATGACGTCCAAGCGCGCGCTCGGGGCACTGCCGGGAAATATGGAGCCAAACTTTTAGGAGAACGCCAATGCTATAACCCTCCGTAGAGGTAAGGAGGTGGTCGATCAAAAATATATCGATCCTCAGGAACATATTTCACCTCCGACCCCTCTTCCCCCTTCTTTGGTTACGCCGCCTTTACCTATTTTAAGTGAAAAAATTATTTTAAACAAGGCCCTGCCGCATCCATATAGGTTAGATAATGAGCGTAAGGTCGCACAATACAAAAAAATTTATTTTACTATTAAAACAAATTCATATTAATGTTCCTTTCTGCGAGGCGATCTCGCAGATGCCTAAGTATGCGAAATATTTGAAAGAACTTCTTTCTAATAAACAAAAATTAGAAAATATTTCACATATCTCTCTCAATGCGGACTGCTCGGAGGCTCTTACCAATAAATTGCCCCCAAAACAAAACGACCCGTGACGGTTTTCCATCCCGTGCCTTTTTGGCAATATATTAGTAAAATATGCTCTTGTAGATTTAGGCGCGAGCATTAATTTAGGCGCGAGCATTAATTTGATGTCGTTCCCCATCGGGGTAGTGGAGGACATCCCTGTCCGAGTTGACAAGTTTATCTTTCTGGTAGACTTCGTCATCTTGGACAACGAGGAGGACACCGATGTACCAATTATACTCGGTCGCCCTTTTCTCGCCACCTCCCGCGCATTAATTGATGTAAGTAACGGCCGTCTCCTCCTTCAGGTGGGATATGATGAGGTTACTTTTTCTATTAATTTCTCGATGGAGGACTCGTCATCAAGCGATGATTTCTGCTATTCTTTAGATTCTTTCTTTGGAGATCGTTCTTCGCCTTTTTTCGAGTCAATTTCTCTTAATGACAATATTTTTGCGCTCAAAAATTTTTATTGCGACGAGGATAATTCTATAGGCTTGCCTTTCGAACCAATAATTTCAAAAGACATTAGAATCAAAACCTCGTTAGAAGAACCGCCCATCCTAGACCTCAAACCCCTACCCGAATCTCTCAAATACGTTTTTTTGTGAAAAAATGACACCCTTCCCATTATCATTTCTTCGCATAGAGTGATTTGGAGACTTCTGATTTATTGGAAGTTTGGCTCAAACATCGCCACGCAATTGCGTGGAAAATATCTGATCTTAAGGGGATTAACCCTTCTTTTTGCACTCATAGGATTTTCCTCAACGATAATTGCCATAAAACCTTTCAGCCACTACGACATCTTAACCCAAACATGAAAGATGTCGTTAAAACCGAGATAATTAAATTGTTAGATGCAGAAATTTTTTATCCCATTTCAGATAGTGCGTGGGTTAGTCTCGTCCATGTCGTGCCCAAGAAGGGCGGTCTAACCGTAGTGGAGAATGAGCACAATGAACTTGTCCCCACTCGTACTGTTACGGGTTGGAAGTTGTGCATCGATTACTGAAAACTAAATGATGCCACTCATAAGGAACATTTTCCACTACCATTTTTAGACAAAGTTCTGGAGCATTTAGCTGGTCATCCATTTTATTATTTTCTTGATGGTTTATCGGGGTTTTTCCAAATCCCCATTTCCCCCATGATCAACAGAAAACAACTTTTACCTGCCCGTTTGGCACCTTCGCCTACCGAAGAATGCCATTTGGCCTCAGCAATGAGCAAGCTACATTCTAAAGATATATGCTGACAATCTTTGGCGAGATGGTAGGAGAGATTATAGAAGTCTTTATGGATGACTTTTCTGTTTTCGGACGCTCTTTCCCGTCTTGTCTTCGAAATCTAGATCGTGTCCTCTAGCGATGCGAGGACACGCATCTTGTTTTAAATTGGGAAAAGTGTAACTTCATGGTTCAAGAAGATTTGGTTCTCGACCATATGATTTCGTCTAAGGGGATGGAGGTAGATAAGGCCAAGGTAGAAATTATAGAAAAACTTCTGCCGCCAACCAATGTAAAATCCAATAGGAGTTTCTTAGGCCACGCGGGCTTTTATAGACGTTTCATTCAAGATTTTTCAAAAATAACAAAGCCGCTTACTCGCCTCTTGGAAAAGGAATCAAATTTTGTCTTTAGTAGCGAATGCGAGTCTGTATTTAATTTTATAAAACAAAAACTTATCAATTCACCCATTTTAGTGGCGCCCGATTGGTCCCTTCCGTTCGAGATTATGTGCGACGGTAGTGATATTGCCTTAGGTTCCATTCTTGGCCAACGCGTAGACAAACACTTTCATCCAATTTATTATGGTAGCAAGACGCTCACTTCCGCACAAGTGAATTACACAACAACAGAAAAGGAACTATTAGCCATCGTTTTCGCTTTTGATAAGTTTCGCTCGTACATAACGCTATCTAAAGTTATCATATTTACCGACCACTCTGCCCTTAAATATTTACACGCTAAAACTGACGCCAAACCCCGTCTTCTTCGATTGGTTCTCCTCCTTCAAGAATTTGATTTGGAGATCCGGGATAAGAAGGGCGCAAAAAATTTAGCTGCCGATCACCTCTCCCGCTTAGAAAATCCGGGCACGGAAGCGCTCATCGAATCTAACATAAATGACAGATTCCCTGAGGAACGCCTCCTAGCCATAAATACCATTTCGTCTTCCCCGCCTTGGTTCGCAGATTTTGCGAATTATTTAGTTGCGCGGGTGCTCCCAAAAGTATTTTTGAGCCAGCAAAAGAAGAAATTCTTTTCTGACTTGAAAATTTTCTTTTGGGAGGACCCTTATCTTTTTCGTATCTGAGCGTACCAGGCGGTCCGAAGATGCGCCGCAGGAGTGGAGCGCACGCAAATACTTGGGCACTTCCACGAGGGCTCGGCAGGTGGGCATTATCAAGCTAACCGGACTGCACGGAAGGCGCTTGAGGAGGGCTTTTTTTGGCCCACTCTTTTCAAAGACACGCACACTTTTGTGCGCTCCTACAATAGCTGCCAGCAGTAGGGTAACATCTCTCATCGCGATGTGATGCCCCAAAATTTATTTTTAGAATGCGAAGTCTTCGATTTATGGGGCATCAATTTTGTCGGCCCCCTACCTCCTTCTTTTAAATATATTTATATTTTAGTAGCGGTCGACTACGTATCAAGGTGGGTGGAATCGCAAGCTCTCCCCACCAACGATGCGCGAGTCGTCATTACCTTCCTTAAAAAAATATTTTCTCGCTTCAGCACACCTCGCGTTATTGTAAGTGATAGGGGTACGCATTTCTTTAACGCCCAAATGGCTAAGACGTTAGCTAAATACAGAGTCACACACAAACTTGCCACCCCCTACCACCCACAAATATGTGGCCAAGTCGAGGTAGTAAATCGAGAGATTAAGCGTATATTATAAAAAATCGTTTCACTTAATAGGAAAGATTGGTCCGTCAAACTCGACAATGCGTTGTGAGCGTATCAGATGAGATACAAAACCGCAATTGGTTGTATGCCGTTTTGGTTAGTCTATGGCAAAGCGTGCCATCTCCCCGTAGAACTGGAGCATCGTGCTCTTTGGGCTTTAAAACTCGTAAAACTCGATACTAACTTAGCTGCTCAAAATAGAAAACTGCAACTAAATGAGCTCGATGAATGGCATGCAAACGCTTATGAGAGCAATACTTTCTACAAGGAGTGCTCTAAGTTCTATCACTATCGAAAAATAAAGACACAAAAAAGTTTTTTGCCGGGCGATCTTGTCCTTCTTTACAATTCACATCTTAGGTTTTTTTTGAGTAAACTAAAATAACGTTGGTCCGACCCTTCCAAAGTTGAAGTGGTTTAGCCATATGGGACCCTATTGGTCTCCCACCCAGAAAAAGGTTCGTTTAAAGTAAACGGTCATCGATTAAAGTCTTATATAGCGGGCGGTCCGATGATCGGTTTTAACGAAACCATAACTCTCCTCAACGTTATGACCCCATCATAATACTCAAGCTACACGACTATAAATAAAGCGCTCTTAAGAGGCACCCCACGTCTACCTTTTTCGCTCTTTCCATATTTTCTTTGCTAATTTTTCTAATAATGTAGGGTTTCTAATGGACCTCCCCGAACACGTTCCAGGGAAGTTCCTACCCTCCAGTTTTATTTTTTGTAAATATTGCATTTTGTTTCAGTTTTGTTACACATACTTACGTTGCAACATTGAGGACAATGTTGGATTTAAGTATGGGGGTATTTTCCTCCTTTCCTTTTTTCACTTCCATTTTCCACACTTATAAAATTTTAAAAATACAAAAACAAAACAAAAAAAAAATTTATAAAATGAAAACTCAAAAAAATAAAATAATAATCTTTTGTTTGTTTTATCATCAAAAAATTCAAAAAACAAATTACAAAACAAAAATTCAACCAAAATATATATTAAGATTTACTTTGTAAATATTGTTTTTTTTGCAAATATTTTCCTTTGTAAATATGTTTTGTAAATATTCTTCTCTCTCTCCCCTCTTCCATTCCCCCTCTTTGTAAATAAGTTCTCTCTTTTCCTCTTTTGCAAATATTTGCTTATAAATCTTTAAAAAAAAAAATTAAAACAAATAATAAATATTTCAAATATATATATATATATATATATATATATATATATATATCTTTTTCGCATTTTTATTATGTATATATTAGAAACATAAACACAAAATACAAAAAAAAAGATAGTAACTTCAAAAAAAAGAGAGACAAAAATGAACTAAATTAAAAATACAAAAATAAGATGATAACTTAAAAAAATCCAAAAATTATAAAACAAATAAAATGAATATTCCATTCTTAATCATTTTTGCTCTCCAAAAATATCGTTGCGAGTACATTTATATGTGAATTTCATTAATTCTTTATCTACTATTTGTTTGTTAATTAGAGATTGATAAATTTAAATAGGAGGGTTAAGTTTTAAAGAATATCTTATGTTTTTCTTCTTAATATGGGGGACTTATTTTAGGCACTATTTCTAATTTATCAAAAATAGCGGCACATGTATTATGTTAGAAAAAACAACTATAGACTTCAATTATTTCTACTTCATTCTTCTTGAAATACAGGAACGTTCAATTTATCAAAGTTGCTCTCAAATTTTTTTATTAAAAGCTAGTATTCTTCTTGAAAAAAATAAACCCTATCCACCATTATTTATCATGTTTTACTTGACATGATAAAATTTCTATCCTTAAAAGAACTTATGTCAATGGGAATAAGATTTTGTTCCGTAAACATAGGCATCCTATATTTTAAAAGATTTTATGTTACGGAGAAAGAGGATAAAATTCATTACTCATACATATATACATTGGGTTATATTGAAGTTGTTCAAAATATTTGTTAGGAAAACAAGATTTAATTTTCCTAATGCATCAAAACAAAATTTTATTCGAGGTTCGAGAAATTTTTTTTTTACCTCGCCTCCAAGCCTAAGCCCTCTTCATAAACCAAAACAACTCCCTTAGCCAATTTCAATGATTCTAGAATTAATTTAAAATATTTTTGAGAGCATAATTTTAAATTGCATTATTTCCTTTAAAAATTCTTGTAAGCTAAAGTTCCTATAATTCCAATCTATTTTTGTTAGCTAACAATTACAATTTATGTTTGTTATTTGATTACTTCAAGAAGTCATTTTGGCCAAAACTTTTTCTCTATTTAAATCATTTTCATGGATTTGGACTTAACTATTATACCCCGGATGTTTATCTAGATCTCTCTTTTAATTAAGTTAAGTGGTAGTAAATTTAGGATTTCTTTTATTTCCCTATAAGTTCATCTCCAACTTTTACTCTGGAATAGTAAAAGATTAAGTATGGGGTATTTGATAAGTTGTAAATATACGTATTTTATAGTACTTACTTAAGTTGTTTTAGTTTATTTTGGTCATTTTTTATTATTTTTCATTAATAAAATGTTTCTTTTTGTAAATGTTATTCTAACCTAACTTTAATTTTGTTTTCTAAAATTTTTCAGAAAAAGGCAAAACTGCCTGACACGCTCGTGTCCCATGACCCAATATGCCCGTGTCAATCCCGTCTCGACACTCGACGCTTCTAGCTCGATGTTCGTCGACCAGACCCGACACGTCAGTGTCCCATGACCCGACACGCCCGTGTCACGCCCTCGACGTTCAACACTCGACGCTTCCAGCACGACGCTCGACGTTCGGCCTTTGTCAACTCGACCAGGACAAGCCCGTGTGCAAAAAGTTGTCACGCCCATGTCACCAGTTCAAGCTCAACTGCCGAAATCAAGTTGCAAGGTGTCCCGACACGCCCGTGTCACGCCTCCCGACACGCCTGTGTCTGACACATGTCCCGTTCCTGATGCTTCTAGAAATCATCTAGTCAACGAATTTTGACTTCTCCTGCAAACCAGACTTGACACGCCCGTGTCCCAAAAGCCGAGACGGCCGTGTCAAACCCTTTTTTTGTCTATAAATAACAAGTTTCTGTAATGTCCAAGGGTTGAAATTTTTGGGCCAATATTGTTGTTTAAGGGTTGCTTGGGTGCATTTTGTACAATGTAATGAGATTTCTCCCCCCTACCTTTCATGTTTGTTTTAGTTTTTTGCTTTGTTATCCAAATTTTTCCTTAAATAAAATTTGGTAGTTTTTCTCTTCTCATGATGGTATAGAATGCATTTGAGTGCCCCAATTTTAATGATATTTTATTTTTGTATTTCCTTGTTTTTCTCTTTATGAAATGTGTGTGTGAGTTTATGAGTGAATTCTTTAATTCATCTTGTTTTTTTGCTAATATTATAGGATGTTATAGTGTTTTTCCTTGCAAAATATGTTGTTAGGATAGTTCTATTTTTATTTTCCTATCTTTTTTATGTTTTAGGTTATATGTTTTCATTCTTAGGACTTATAAAAGAGCTTTTAAAAGAGATTTGTTTTTTTTACTTAGCTTTGTTTTAGGATTGTAAAATCCCTTTTTTGTCCTTTTCACTTTGTCTTCACTTTTTAATAACTTTTATGAACTTCTAAGAATGAAAAAGTTGTAGTTTTAATTTTTGAAAGAGTTTAATTTTTTCTTTATTTTGAAAACCTTTTGCTCTTAATCTTTTTTATTTTGTTCTTTTATGTGTTTTTGGTAAGCTTTAGGAGTAGGCATGTTGTAATTTAAAATTTTAAGTAACTTTGTTTTTTTTCTCTTTAATAGTGTGTGTGAGTGTATGTGGTAGATTCTTCATTTTGTCTTTTTCAAATTTGATGAAGTGTGTGTGAGTGTATGAGGTAGCTTTTGTCGCTTTCTTTAGGGCTTTCTTCAATTACGTTGAGTGTGTGCACGTACGAGATAATCTCTATAGTTTTCTTTCAATTATGAACAGTGTGTGCGTGCGTATGCATTTATTTCCCGCCTACTCGTTTGATTAGGACTTGCTTCTCTTCCCTCCTACTCGTTTGAGTAGGACTCGTCATTTAACGCCTACTCGTTTGAGTAGGACTTGTACTTGCATTCACTTCCAGCCTACTCGTTTGAGTAGGACTCGTCTTTTCCCGCCTACTCATTTGAGTAGGACTTGTACTTACATTTTCTTCCAGCCTACTCGTTTTAGTAGGACTCGTTCTATTTCCCGCCTACTCGTTTGAGTAGGACTTGTACTTGTATTTATTTCCCGCCTACTCATTCGAGTAGGACTTGTCATATTACTTATGGTTTCGTTGATTGTGTGAGTTCTCGCCTTAATTTAGCTTTGCAATGTTTCTAAACTTTGTGTTATTATTCTTTGTTTTCTTGTTATAACCCTTTCGCGCTTAGTTACGAACTCACGCCTTATTAAAATCATAAGTCGTCCCCATACCGATGAGTGGCTAATTGTCTTTAGCCCACGTCATCGAAGAGCATTGGGACATATGAAATCTCTCTAAATAATTAAACAATCTTTTTCTCACTTTAATTAAAGGGCTTATGGTTTGCCCCGGGTTAACGACGCGTAGAACCACATATCGATGTGTGGGCTCTATTTCCGTTATCCATACGCTAGCTTGCCTAGAGGTCGTGTGTATTAACTGATCACCCTTGGGTAAAAACAGTTGCGTGCATACCCTCGAGAGAGGAGAAGCGTAATTCTACCTGATTGGGTTCCCCACCCAATAGCGGGGTTCTTAGCGTAAAACGGACATTAAGAGGAATCCTTCGTCGGACGAGAGTTCGGTCGAATAGTCTTAATGTTCAGGTGAGCGATATCCCTATAGCTAAGTGAGCTCCTATTTATGGAACCTCCACGACCAAGTTGCCTTTAATTAATTTGAAACTAAGTTCTATAATTATTAAGAGTTATTTTAGTTTCGATCCGATTCGATGCCGAGTGTTAACCCTTCATCGAATATTTTCTTAAGCCTTTGTACAACTTTCTCTTTCAACCACTTTAATTAACTAAAACCTGATAGGTTGTTTTCGGTAAATTAATAGTCCCTCTGGAAGGATTAGAAATAGTCAACAGGCCCCGAGAATAATACGACCTCAGTATTCCCCAAAATTACCTCCCGCGAGGATGTATCACCACCAGGGCTCAGTTGACGGAGCAGTTCCTAAAGAAGTACTTTCTACCCTCAAAAACTGTAAAGTTGCGGGCGGACATCTCTTCGTTCGTGCAAAACAATCATGAGTCTCTATATGAGACTTGGCAACGGTTTAAGGAGTTCCTCCGCCGGTGCCTGCACCACGCGCAGCCAACGTGGTGGCAGGTACATATTCTTTATAATGGCCTTAATTTTTAGACGCGTCAAATGATTGACGCGGCTGCCGGGGGCACATTAAACAACAAAACCCTAGAGGGCGCCTAGGTTTATTCGAAGAAATGGCTATGAATGCCTACCAGTGGAATGTCCCGCGGGGATGCCCAATGTAAGCGGCCGACCTTTTTGAAGTGGATGCCACTGCTCTGTTAACCCTTCAAGTTGAAAGGTTAACAAAGCAGGTGGCGGAGATGTCTGCTGCCTCCTCTACTCCACCTTGTTTTATTCCGCCTAACGTCTGCGTGGTTGAAGAGTTCATGGACTTCATAGGAAATTCGGGTCGTCCTTCCTTCAACCGCAACAACAACAATTATAGTAATAACTATAATTTGGGTTTGAGGAATTACCCCAATTTCTCTTAGAGAACCCCGAACAAGGCGCAGCGCCGCCCTAATTCTTATGCGCCCGCATTTTTCCCGCCTCCTCCTCTGAAACCTTCTCCGGTTGAGGATAATATTTAAAAGTACATGGCGTCCAACGAATCAAATATCCGAAACATCACCGGATCGCTAAAAACCCTCGAACAACAGGTAGGACCACTGGCGAGAATGATGTCCGAGCGCTCGCTCGGGGCAATGACGGGAAATATGGAGCCCAACCCTCGAGAGAACGCCAATGCTATAACCCTCCGTAGTGGTAAGGAGGTGGTCAAGCCAAAATGGATCGATCCTCGGGTACATATTTCACCTCTGACCCCTCTTCGCCCTTCTTCGATTACGCCGTCTTTACCTATTTTAAGCGAAAAAATTATTTTAAACAAGGCCCTGCCGTATCCTCATAGGTTAGATAATGAGCGTAAGGATCCACAATACAAAAAATTTATTTTATTATTAAAACAAATTCATATTAATGTTCCTTTCTACGAGGCGATCTCGCAGATGCCTAAGTATGTGAAATATTTGAAAGAACTTATTTCTAATAAACAAAAATTAGAAAATATTTCGCATATCTCTCTCAATGCGGACTGCTCGGCGACTCTTACCAATAAATTGCCCCCAAAACAAAACGACCCGGGAGGGTTTTCCATCCCGTGCCTTTTTGGCAATATATTAGTAAAATACGCTCTTGCAGATTTAGGCGCGAGCATTAATTTGAAGTCGTTCTTACTCTTTAAAAAATTAGGTTTGGGCACTCCGGCCCCTACTAATATGTGTATCCGATTAGCGGATCGCTCGGTTAAGTTCCCCATCGGGGTAGTGGAGGACATCCTTGTCCGAGTTGACAAGTTTATCTTTCCGGTAGACTTCGTCATCTTGGACAACGAGGAGGACACCGATGTACCAATTATACTCCGTCGCCCATTTCTCGCCACATCCCGAGCATTAATTGATGCAAGTAACAGTCGTCTCCTCCTTCGGGTGGGAGATGATGAGGTTACTTTTTCTATTAATTTCTCGATGGAGGACTCGTCATCGAGCGATGATTTCTGCTATTCTTTAAATTCTTTCTTTGGAGATCGTTCTTCACCTTTTTTCGAGTCAATTTTTCTTAACGACGATATTTTTGCGCTCGAAAATGTTTATTGCGATGAGGATAATTCTATAGGCTTGCCTTTCGAACCAATCAGTTCGAAAGACATTAGAATCAAAACCTCTTTAGAAGAACCGCCCATCCTAAACCTCAAACCCCTACCAGAATCTCTCAAATACGTTTTTTGGGAAAAATGATACCCTTCCCGTTATCATTTTTTTGCATTTGAGTGATTCAGAGACTTCCGATTTATTGGATGTTTGGCTCAAACATCGCCACGCAATTGCGGGGCAAATATTTGATCTTAAGGGGATTAACCCTTCTTTTTTCACTCATAGGATTTTCCTCAACAATAGTTGCCGCAAAACATTCAGCCGCAGTGACGTCTTAACCCAAACAAGAAAGACGTCGTTAAAGCCGAGATAATTAAATTATTAGATGCGGGGATTATTTATCCCATTTAATATAGTGTGTGTGATAGTCCCGTCCATGTCATGCCCAAGAAGGGCGGTCTAACCATTGTGGAGAATGAGCACAATGAACTCATCCCAACTCGTACTATTACGGGTTGGAGGTTGTCCATCGATTACAAAAAACTAAATGATGTCACTCGTAAGGACCATTTTCCACTACCATTTTTAGACCAAGTTCTAGCGCATTTAGCTAGTCATCCATTTTATTTTTTTATTGATGGTTTATCGGGGCTTTTCCAAATCCCCATTTCCCCCGATGATAAAGAGAAAACAACTTTTACCTGCCCGTTTGACACCTTCGCCTACCGAAGAATGCCATTTGGCCTCTGTAATGCGCCAGCTACATTACAAAGATGTATGCTGACAATCTTTGGCGAGCTGGTAGGAGAGATTATGGAAGTCTTTATGGATGACTTTTCTATTTTCGGACACTCTTTTCCATCTTGTCTTCGAAATCTAGATCGTGTCCTCCAGCGATGCAAGGATACGCATCTCGTTTTAAATTGAGACAAGTGTAACTTCATGATTCGAGAAGGTTTGGTTCTCGACCATATGATTTCGTCTAAGGGGATGGAGGTAGATAAGGCCAAGGTAGAAATTATAAAAAAACTTCTGCCGCCTACCAACGTAAAATCCATTTGGAGTTTCTTAGGCCACACGGGCTTTTATAGATATTTCATTCAAGATTTTTCATAAATAACAAAGACGCTTACTCGCCTCTTGGAAACGGAATCAAATTTTGTCTTTAGTAGCGAATGCGAGTCTGCATTTAATTTTATAAAAAAAAACTTATCAATTCACCCATTTTAGTGGCGCCCGATTTGTCCCTTTTGTTCGAGATTATGTACGACGCTAATGATATTGCCTTAGGGTGCCGTTCATGGCCAACACGTAGACAAACACTTTCATCCAATTTATTATGATAGTAAGATGCTCACTTCTGCACAAGTGAGTTATACAATAACAGAAAAGGAACTCTTAGCCATCGTTTTCGATTTTGATAAGTTTCGCTCATACATAATGCTATCTAAAGTTATCGTATTTACCGACCACTCCGCCCTTAAATATTTACTCGCTAAAATCGATGCCAAGCCCCATCTTCTTTGATGGGTTCTCCACCTTCAAGAAATTGATTTGTAGACCCGGGATAAGAAGGCTGCGGAAAATTTATCCGCTGATAACCTCTCCCGCATAGAAAATCCGGGCGTGGAAGCGCTTGTCGAATCTGTTGGAACACCCTATTACTAATTTGGGTAAGGATCACTATGTTTTTTCTTAGGAAACAAGTTTGACCTAGATGTATAGTTGAAAAGGTCAACATTAGAATGTGTCTAGGGCTTAGAACTTAGGTTTGAAGCTGCCCCCAGGACCATTCCAAGATTTCAGAAATAGAGCCAAGAATAAGACATCTTTCGTCGAGCTCAGGTCGATGAAACGTCGAACTCCGTTCGACGCTCTCTGAGCTCAACTAAGTTAAGACGTCGAGCTCTGTTCGACGATCTTCTAGCTCAGGTCGACGATCCTTCTTCGCTTATTCTCTAGGTCGCTGAGCTTAGTTCGACGATCTTCGAGCTTAGTTCGACGTTTTCTGTCTGTTGATCTTATTCCATCTCTGAGTTCAGTTCGACGATCGTAGAGCTCAGATCGACGATCTTTTGAGAGATCGACGTTTTAAGGATTCAAATTCTGTCAGTCTTTGGAATGTTTTTGAATTCTCTCAGCATTTATATCAAGAAGATCTGCCAGCCGTTTTTCATTTATTCTGGAGCAAGTTTCAAGGAATTATCAAGAGAATGTTTTGCTAGACTTTCCTCTAGAAGATAAATTCTTTATGGAAGGCATTTAATGCCTGATAACGGCTATCTTGGATGAAGAACCTTCAGGGAATAAGATCTTCCTCTCTTTTCTTCTCTCACAATCAATCAAGAGTCAATACAATCAATAGAATCAAGAGACACACATACTGTTACAGAAAAAGGAGAATTAGCTGAATAATTTTGTGTACTCAAAAAGTGATCACAGCTTCATCTCAAGGACTCCAGACAACTCATCTTTCAGCCTCTGCTGAAACAATCTTCTGCTTGAGATCTGAAGTTTCTGAAGACCTATCACCCTAGAGCAAAGCTTCTATTCCTGATTCATTCAACATCTCAGGGGGAGCATTGACAACAAAAGATCCACTAGTGCTTCTCTCTTTGATTGAGACAGAGAAGACAACTTCACCCTTTTTCTTTTCCTTTTCCTTTCCTCCTGTAAAAGGGTTTTCAAAACTCCCTTCAAAAGTTTTGAGTCTGGTTCTGAGAACCTTGTCAAAACTCAGTGGTGGCAAGACACCTGATCAAAAAATCTAGTTTGGTTTTTGAGCACCTTATCAAAAGCTCATTGGTGCCCAGGACACCTGATCAACTTATCCTGTAGTGGATTCCTACCAAGGGTGGTAGAAGAGTGGATGTACCTAGGTTTTTGGGGAACCACTATAGCTCCTTGTGTTTTCTGGTTTGCTTGTGTGTTCTCTTTACTGTGTGCTGTGCTCTTCCTTTTTACTATCTTTTTAATTCTATAGCTAGGCACCCTACACATATATATAAATCAAATCTTAAAAGCTTTACTAAGTTTAAAATTGTGAATTTACTTTAATTAAACTCTATTCACCCCCCTCTAGAGTTGAGATAGATCTTACCCTCACTTTCAATTGGTATCAGAGGGAGGTTGGTTGTTCATACAGGCTAACACCTGAACCAAAAGATCCTTGATAAGATCAATCCTTTAAGAGGGATATTTTCATTATATTTAATTTTATAAAGACATGCAACAGAACAAAGATTATGCAAGCACCAGGCCTCCAGTGTGCAATCTATCTAAGTTTGCACTTTGGAAAGCAAGGATTAAACTCTATATGAATTCTATTGATGAAGATATATTCAATTCTATTTTGATAGTGTGTCCAAGTCCTCCAGCAAGCTCAAGTACAAATGTTGTTCCACCTCCTTCAGGAACAGATGCTGAAATAAAGAAGTGGAAGACTGCAGATGCCAAGGCCATGAACATCTTAGCTCAGACAATGTCTGATGAGATATTTCAGAAGGTAGCTGACTGCAACTCAGCCAAAGGAATTTGGGACAAGCTCTCTGAAATTGTCTCAGGATTTGCTGATGAAAGGAAAGACAGGAGATCCCATCTGATAAGCCAATATGAGAACTTCAAAAAGGGAGAAGCTGAATCAGTGGCGGACATGTACAATAGACTAAGTCTGATTTTCAATGAGTTCAAGACTTTGGATAAAGAAATCTCATTGACTGAGCTGAATGACAAAATCTTAATGTGCTTCCCCAGCACTTGGGATTCAAGAATCTGGCCAATCAAAGATGCCAGAAGTCTAAATGAGATTACCACTGAAGCTCTCCTGGGCAAGCTCAAATCCTATGAGCTGCTCATTAAAAATAGAGAAGAAGAACAAAAGGCTACTTCTCCAATCACAAGGAAAGAAAAGACCATAGCCTTCAAAGCTGCAGAAGAGGAGCCTGAAGATAAAGCTACAGGAAATGATGAGCTCCTAAGTCTACTGGCCAAAAGATTCTACAAGATGGCCAGAAAATACTTCAGAAAGAGATCATACAAGGGTCATGATAAACCAAGGTATGATAAATCAAATAACAATAAAGAAATTATATGTTTTGGTTGCAGGAAACCAGGCCATATTGTGCCTGACTGTCCAAAAAATAAGAACAAGGACAAGAAAGATAAAAGAGAAAGAAGAAAGGAAAAAGACTTCAGAAAGAATAGCTCAGACAAACCCTCCTCCAGCAAGAACAAACATACAAGGAAGGGTTTTGTTGCTGAGACATGGAGTGAAACTGAAGAGGAGTCTGAAGCTTCATCCAGTTCCAGTGATGATGAGGATGATGCTGATGAAAAGGAATTCTGCATGATGGCTATTAATGCCTCACAATCAAATTCAGAAGCAGAAGAATCAGAGTCAGACTCAGAAGTTCAACCAGATGAAGATCAGGTAATCAATTCTTTTGATTTCAACTCTGAGGATTTTAAACATGAATTTAAAGTACTATGCCTAGATTTGTTAGAATCTGAGAAGGAAATCATTTCCCTCAGAAATCAACTGTCTGAGTATAGCACCTTAAAATCAGAGAACCTCAAACTCTCTGAAGAGTTAGAATGTTATAGGGAGCAGATAGCTTCACTAAAAAGTGAACTATCCAAGGCCAAGCAATTTGAAGAATCCCTTAATGGGAGAAGTATCAAATTAATGGACATCACAAGCACAGTGAACTCAAGATTAAATAGTACACTGGGCTTGGGTGCCTCATCTAGCCAACCCATAGTATTAACAACCCCAATCAAATTTATTTCTGATAAAGGAAAGGGTGTTGTAGAGGTTGCTAGGAAAAATTCAGATCTACCTAATAAAAAGAAAGCTCAACAGAAAATGTCGAGCAGAGGTCGACGATCGTCGAACAGAGGTCGACGATCTCAGGCTGAAATGTCGAACTCAGCTCAACGTTTCCTGAACTCTGAACTCCCTCATAGTCGATCTTCGAATGGAGCTCGACGATTTTACCCAAGATCGTCGAACCCAGCTCGACGATCGTCAAACGAAGTTCAGAGCTTTGAACCTTCTTTCAGAGGCAAATCTCAATTCAATCCTAGAAGTGCTTCATCCCAATGCTTTAATCCCTATACTGAATGGATAGTACCTCCTAGGAGATACCATCTTGAAGGTTATAAGGATCAACCTGGGATGTCTTTTATTTCTGAATTTAAGGGTTATCAACCTAGCCCAAGGTTAACTGGGTCAAAAACATATAAGCTGATTATGTGCAGGTGAAGACCTATCCAACATCAAACCAGCTATTGTATCTGGATAGTGGGTGCTCGAAGCACATGACAGGGTATAAGGACAACTTCACATCCTTTAAAGCCAAGCTTGGACCCAAAGTAATTTTTGGTGATTCAAACTTTGGAACTACAAAAGGATATGGTGCAGTCCAAATTGGGACAGTCACCTTCAAGAAGGTAGCCTATGTTGAAGGACTCAAGCACAACCTGATAAGCATTAGTCAGCTGTGTGATGAAGGGTATCAAGTGACTTTCAACAAAGAAATATGCAAGGTCAAGTCAGAAGACAACACAACTGTGTTGACAGGTAACAGGAAAGGAGAAGAATGCTTCTACCATATAACATTTGCAGGTTCACTCTCTTGCTGAAGACATGAACAGATTACAAGTTACTCAGAAGGATGACAGTAGTGAAGATGAAGAAGTTGCTCAACTTCAGGGACAAAATCCTCTTGAAGAGCCAGTTGTTGTTCCACAAGAGGAAACAACAACACAGGTTGGTGAACCATCAACACCCTCTATTGATCTAGTAACAACAAGAGATCATCCAATTTCTCAAGTAATTGGAGACATCTCAGCTGGTGTGCAAACTAGAAATCAGGTCAACCAGAACCTGATGCACACTTGCTTCCTCTCTCAAATTGAACCTCAAACCATTCAAGATGCATAACAAGATCCACACTGGATTATTGCAATGCAAGAGGAGTTGCATCAATTTGAAAGAAATAAAGTTTGGGAACTAGTGCCTAAGCCAAAAGATCATCCCATTGTTGGAACCAAATGGGTGTTCAGAAATAAGCTGGATGATCAGGAATCATTGTAAGGAATAAGGCAAGGCTAGTTGCTCAAGGGTACTCTCAGGAAGAAGGGATAGACTATGACTAGACCTTTGCACCTGTTGCAAGATTAGAAGCCATAAGAATCTTTCTGGCTTATGCTGCTCACAAAGGATTCAAAGTCTATCAAATGGATGTCAAGAGTGCTTTTCTCAATGGGGAAATCAAAGAAGAAGTCTATGTCAGACAACCTACAGGTTTTATCTCTCTAACCCATCCTGATTATGTTTTTAAACTACACAAAGCATTATATGGTCTCAAGCAAGCTCCTAGAGCATGGTATGAGACCCTAGCATGTTTTCTGCTGAAAAATGATTTTGTTAGGGGGAGAGTAGACCAAACTCTTTTTATTACCCTACTAGTACAAATCTATGTAGATGATATTATATTTGGTTCTACTGATTCAAACTTGTGCAAAAAATTTTCCAAGCTTATGCACTCGAAATTTGAAATAAGTAGCATGGGTGAGCTATCCTTCTTCTTAGGATTGCAAGTCAAACAACATGCTGAAGGCATATTTATTTCTCAAACCAAGTATGCAAAAGAGATGGTTAAGAAATTTGGTATGTCTGATGCATCATGTATGAAAACACCCAAGCCTACCAATGCTGTATTGGATGCTGATGAACATGGGAAACCAGTTGATCAGACAACATATAGAGCAATGATTGGCTCTCAATTATACCTTACAGCCAGTAGGCCTGACATAATGTTTACTACATGTATATGTGCTAGATTTCAAGTTAGCCCTAGAGAGTCACACTTAACCTTAGTTAAGAGGATTCTTAGGTATGTTAAAAGCTGTCCAAATCTAGGACTCTGGTATCCAAAAGACTCAGCATTTGACTTAACTGCATTCTCAGATACTGATTATGCTAGATGCAGAATAGACAGAAAAAGCACCAGTGGAACTTGTCAGTTCCTTGGTGATAGACTTGTATCTTGGTATTGTAAGAAACAAACATCTGTGTCAACCTCAACTTCTGAAGCTGAATACATGGCTGCAGACAGTTGTTGTTCACAAATATTGTGGATACAAAACCAACTCCTAGACTATGGTTACAACTTAGAGAAGTCAAAAATATTTTGTGACAACACCAGTGCTATTTCCATTGCACAAAATCCAGTCCTCCATAGTAGGACAAAACACATAGAAATTATACATCATTTTCTAAGGGATAATGTTGAGAAAAATAAAATTGAACTTCAATATATCCCAACTGATTTACAAAGGGGAGATATTTTCACCAAGCCTTTGGATGAAAAGAAACACAACTTCTTCCTCAATCAGTTAGGCATGTTAGATGGAGGAAGCCTAAAATAAATTACAAGATTTTGAAAAGCTAAAAACAGACCAAGACTAGGCTAAAAACTTATCTCTTTTTGTGTCTGTAGTAAAGGTTTTGTCTCTGAACTGCGCTCGACGTTTCCCCAGAAATCGTCGAACGTAGATCGACGATTTCCCAGAAATCGTCGACCGAAGATCGACGTTTCTTGAATCGTCGATCTGAGTTCAGCACCGCCGTTAGCTCCAAGCTTCCATTCTGTCTGTTCAGAGGTCGTCGAGCGGAGCTCGACGCTCGACAATATCATCGAACGGAGTTCGACGCTATTAGCGTCCCTTCAAATTCCTTTAGTAGCCCAAATCGTCGAGCTGAGTTCGAAGTTTCATCGAACTGAGCTCCACGATTTTCCGTCTCGCCATCGAACCCTAATATAAAATCATTTCTTCGGCCGTCGTTCATCTTTTGCGCTTTCATACTCTCTGCAATTTTCTCCCTTTCCCTCCAAATCTTCTACGCTTGGTCGTGTTTGGTTCATTGTTGCAGGTACAGATGGCTGGCTCCAGTGCTGCTATTTCCAAGATGAAATTCGATACCGGTTTTGATATTGATATGAATTCGTTTGAAGGAAGTGATCAGCGTTTCAAGGACATTCTCAACCTATTCCGAGAACAGCAGCTATCTCAGATAATGACCACCAGAATGAAGATTGCTTCAAAAGAAATTAAAGAATGGTGTTTTACAGCGACAGATGAAAATGAGAATTCTATCATCGGCTCAATAAAAGGGACTCAGGTACCATTGTCCACGGCCCTTCTAATTGAAGTTTTCCTACTTAGTTCTGGAAATGACTCCATAGATTTATCTGGAGAGGAGTTTGATTCTATGCTTGATAGAATGGGTCACACTGATGTGAACCCTAACAAATTGCTGAAGAAAAATCTGTCCATCGAATATCAATTTTTGGCTGATATGGTCGGCAAAGTGCTTCTGGCAAAGCACTCAGCCCATGACACTATATCTATATATCAGTTTTGTTTAATGGGAGCTCTAGTTGATAAGAAGCATTTAGACTGGGGATTAATATTCTTCAATCTGATCAAGAAGAAACTGAACAAAACCCATGTAAGCTTTGGAAGAATTTTAGGGGTTTACCTGCACTCCAGGTGCCCTGACCTGCTGACCTCTGGTGGGATGTTCATCAATGCATCCAAGAGGATTACCTGTGCCCTATTTAGCAAATGGGACAGGCAGATCATCAACCTTATTAGGGCTGCTGGTGTACCAATGGCTTCAGGCACCAGGACTACCCAAGTCACTCCCTCTCAGGAATCTGCCCCAGCAGAAGGATTGTCTGCCTCTTCCTCTCCTCCTCTAGCTGTTTCTATTCCAGTCACCACACCAATCTCAACCTCTACCATTTCTTCACCAACATCACCTCCTCCAGCCACAACCTCAGAAGAATTCCATCCTCTATTCTCTTATTCAACTATCACCTCTCCATCATTCTCTCTTATAGATGACTCCTTTATGGATGTTTCTCCTCCCTCTCCTTCTGAGCTTCCCTCAACATCCTCCTATCAACAACTTCTTCACGAAATCCTCTCTCAACCATCCTTCACCCCATCATATGAATCTTCCATCTCATCCATCTCCACCTCAATAACTTCTATCCCCACTATTCCTCTTTCAGAGCCATCTATCCCTCCACCTCCTATCTCCACATTCTCCATGACATCAGCTCCAGCCACTCCTCCAGTAACTTCTATTCCTACCTCTGCTCAAGCCCATCTTGAGCATGTAGATCTTCCTATTTTGGCAGACAAGCTCTATGACCTGCTAGCCCCCCGACTAACATCTCTGTTGGAGACCTCTTTGGCTCCACTCCTGAAGCAAGTTCAGGAGTTGTCTACCAAGCTCTACTCCTTCATCTCTTCCCAGCCAACACCTTCATCTGGGTGCCTTGATTCAATTGTCTCTGAACCAAGGCAGGGGGAGATGCCTCATGAAGCAGTGGGTGTGCCTGAGACTGCTGAAGGTTCCAGTTCTGCTCCTATTTTTGCAGTGGACCTTCAGAGTCTACTCTCTACCTTTGATACTATATATTTCAGCTCTCTGCCAGTTCAACAATCTGAAGACCTCACTAAGGCCATTGTGCCTATCAATTACTGTGATCCCAGGCTGATTGAAATATATGTAAATTCCTTCAAAGCTGTGGATGCTGATATTTTAAGTGCTGCTGCTGCTGTTACAACAAGTTTGCCTTCAGAAGATACTGAAATGGTCTCTGTGATTGAAGATACTGCTGCTGTTAAAGAACTTACTACCTACCTAGAAGAATCTGAATCTATTTCTGCTTCAATTGTTTCTACTCCTGCTGTCTCTGCTCCTGTTATTGATGCTGCTACTACTCCAGCCCTTACCCCTGATCAAATCAAGCAACAAGAAAAGTATATAAAAAGCATTGATGACTTTTATGATAGACCACAAAGTTCAGAGAGTGATCAGTTTCAAAGTGAATCTGATGATTCTTCTAATACTATTACCAAGAAAAGGAAGGCCAGAAGCACGGCTATGATGAAAGTACCCCCAGCTCAAGCTAAAGACTCAAATGACATTCCATATTATATTTTGCATGACTGCCCCATTTCTGAGCCCTGGATGCAGTTCTCCAAGAACCAACTAAAAGCTATGAAGAAGAGAAGGAAGCTGGACAAGTATGAAAAGGGATCCTTCTCATTTTCAGCCTCCTCCTCCTCCTCCAGATTCTGGTTCAGGCTCAGCTTCTCAAGCCCCAGCTTCCAAACAAAGTTCCTCCCAGTCTTATCAGAGATACCAGCCAAGGGGACAATATCAAAGGGTCTATCAATCAAGAGGAGGTCAGTATAGAGGAAGCCAAAGAGAGCATAGATTTCAAGCCAGGGAAGGACAAAGGTTCGCAGACTCTTCTCAAGGTCCCTTCCCTTACAAGCTCAGAGAAAAGGTTAAAACCAGAACTACTACTTCTTCAGAAACTATTAACAGATATGAGCCTGCAGTGCCATTTGAAGACCCAGAGAACAACCCATTATCTTGGACTGCAAGGATGAAAGAATTGGCTGCACTAGATCAATTGAAGAAAGCAAGAGAGCAAGGAAAAGATACCTCCAATATTACCACTCTGTCAGAACAAAGAAAAGTTGAATTGGAAAGGTATTCTTCAAGTAAATTCTTTGATCCAGTAGACTACCTGAAGCTGCATCCTGAGGCTGTGGTTCCAAGAGCTAGATCTCAAACCTTCTTAGGAGCAGAAGATGATAGAAGGTCAAAGAAGGAAGCCCTCAATCCTAACAGAGAAATTATATTCAAGAAAGGAAATGAGAAGAAGTAACATATGTAAGCAGACAGTACACTCCAAAGAAAATTTGCTGAAACTCCACATAATTGCTGCAATATTTTCTTGCTTTTCTATTCTGTTTTAGTTTACTGCTCTTCTATATGTTGTTGTATCTTTTATTTCTGAAATATGTAAATAGTAATCCTAACCCAAATAGGAGGAGATTGTTGGAACACCCTATTAATAATTTGGGTAAGGATCACTATGTTTTTTCTTAGGAAACCAGGTTGACCTAGATGTATAGTTGAAAAGGTCAACATTAGAATGTGTCTAGGGCTTAGAACTTAGGTTTGAAGCTGCCCCCAGGACCATTCCAAGATTTCAGAAATAGAGCCAAGAATAAGACATCTTTCGTCGAGCTCAGGTCGACGAAACATCGAACTCCGTTCGACGCTCTCTGAGCTCAACTAAGTTAAGACGTCGAGCTCTGTTTGACGATCTTCTAGCTCAGGTCGACGATCCTTCTTCGCTTATTCTCTAGGTCGCTGAGCTCAGTTCGACGATCTTCGAGCTCAGTTCGACGTTTTCTGTCTATTGATCTTATTCCATCTCTGAGTTCAGTTCGACGATCGTAGAGCTCAGATCGACGATCTTCTGAGAGATCGTCGTTTTTAAGGATTCAAATTCTGTCAGTCTTTGGAATGTTTTTGAATTCTCTCAGCATTTATATCAAGAAGATCTGCCAGCCATTTTTCATTTATTCTGGAGCAAGTTTCAAGGAATTATCAAGAGAATGTTTTGCTGGACTTTCCTCTAGAAGACAAATTCTTTATGGAAGGCATTTAATGCCTGATAACGGCTATCTTGGATGAAGAACCTTCAGGGAATAAGATCTTCCTCTCTTTTCTTCTCTCACAATCAATCAAGAGTCAATACAATCAATAGAATCAAGAGACACACATACTGTTACAGAAAAAGGAGAATTAGCTGAATAATTTTGTGTACTCAAAAAGTGATCACAGCTTCATCTCAAGGACTCCAGACAACTCATCTTTCAGCCTCTGCTGAAACAATCTTCTGCTGGAGATCTGAAGTTTCTGAAGACCTATCACCCTAGAGCAAAGCTTCTATTCCTGATTCATTCAACATCTCAGGGGGAGCATTGACAACAAAAGATCCACTAGTGCTTCTCTCTTTAATTGAGACAGAGAAGACAACTTCACCCTTTTTCTTTTCCTTTTCCTTTCCTCCTGTAAAAGGGTTTTCAAAACTCCCTTCAAAAGTTTTGAGTCTGGTTCTGAGAACCTTGTCAAAACTCAGTGGTGGCAAGACACCTGATCAAAAAATCTAGTTTGGTTTTTGAGCACCTTATCAAAAGCTCATTGGTGCCCAGGACACCTGATCAACTCATCCTGCAGTGGATTCCTACCAAGAGTGGTAGAAGAGTGGATGTACCCAGGTTTTTTGGGAACCACTATAGCTCCTTGTGTTTTCTGGTTTGCTTGTGTGTTCTCTTTGCTGTGTGCTTTGCTCTTCCATTTTACTTTTTTTTTAATTCTATAGCTAGGCACCCTACACATATATATAAATCAAATCTTAAAAGCTTTACTAAGTTTAAAATTGTGAATTTACTTTAATTAAACTCTATTCACCCCCCTCTAGAGTTGAGATAGATCTTACCCTCACTTTCAGAATCTGACATAAATGACAGATTCCCCGAGGAATGCCTCATGGGAGTGGAGTGCACGCAAATACTTGGGCACTACCACGAGGGCCCGAGCGCTGAAGGCGGTGGAGGAGGGCTTCTTTTGGCCCACTCTTTTCAAAGACACACACACGTTTGTGCGCTCCTGCGATAACTGCCAGCAGTCAGGTAACATCTCTCGTCGCGATGAGATGCCCCAAAATTTAATTTTAGAATGCGAAGTCTTTGATCTATGGGGCATCAATTTTGTCGGCCCCCTACCTCCTTTTTTTAAAAATATTTATATTTTAGTAGCGGTCGAGTACGTATCAAGGTGGGTGGAAGCGCAAGCTCTCCCCACCAACGATGCGCGATTCATCGTTACCTTCTTTAAAAAACTATTTTCTCTCTTCGGCATACCTCGCGCTATTGTAAGTGATAGGGGTACGCATTTCTGTAACGCCGAAATGGCTAAGAGGTTAGCTAAATACGGAGTCACACACAAACATGCCACCCCCTACCACCCGCAAACAAGTGGCCAAGTAGAGGTAGTAAATCGAGAGATTAAGCATATATTAGAAAAAATCGTTTCACTTAATCGGAAAGATTGGTCCGTCAAACTCGACAATGCGTTGTGGTCGTATCCGATGACATATAAAACCGCTATTGGTTGTATGCTATTTTAGTTAGTCTATGGCAAAGCGTGCCATCTCCCCGTAGAATTTGAGCATCGCGCTCTTTGGGCTTTAAAACACGTAAACCTCGATACTAACTTAGCCGCTCAAAATAGAAAACTACAACTAAACGAGCTCGATGAATGGCGTGCAAATGCTTATGAGAGCAATAAGTTCTATAAGGAGCGCTATAAGTTCTATCACGATCGAAAAATCAAGACCCAAACAAGTTTTTCTCCGGGCAATCTTGTCCTTCTTTACATTTCACGTCTTTGGCTTTTTCCGGATAAACTAAAATCACGTTGGTCCGACCCCTTCAAAGTTGAAGAGGTTTAGCCATATGGGACCGTACTCGTCTCCCACCCAGAAAAAGGTTCGTTTAAAGTAAATGGTCATCGATTAAAGTCTTATATAGCGGGCATTCCAATGATCGGTTTTAACGAAACCATAACTCTCCTCAACATTATAACCCCATCATAATAGTCAAGCTACATGGCTATAAACAAAGCACTCCTGGGAGGCACCCTGTAACACCTCCCCTGTAAAGACCATATAATATGGCTCCGGCCGGGGCCCCACAACATACGGATGCCATAGCTTTAGTATTAAAAGATGATATGAAAACTACCCAATCTCAAAACTCCAAACAAACACAGCAGAAACAGAACATTAACAGGCAGAAGTTATCCACTAACAGAAGAGTATCAAATGGACTTAAGGCCTTACACAATATAAGTCCAAATATAAAAGTGCCAAGCACCCCTAGGCTACCTCGGCACGCAAGCCGGACATAGTCAAACAATAGCAGCAAAACAAGGAAAAGAAAATAGCCAAGCCCAGCAACACTTCATGAGGTTTAGGGCTTTTCGCCCGGCGCGCTAGCTCCTGCATGCGATCCTTGCCCTGTAAGGATTTGAAGTAACGTGGGTCAGCAAAGGCTGACCTCTACTGTGTAACAAACACATCTCCTCCCGGCCAATCCTAACGGACCCCGGGGTACCACTCCACCTGCAAGTTAGCACTTCGTGTACCAAAAGAGTATATATAATAAAGCGGTAAAACAGGCTTGGATGTCTCATACAACATACATGTTCTCTATGTTTTGTATAAAGTGAAAGGGGCCTACTATGCAACATGAATGCAACCCGGGTTTCACCCAAGGCACCCTAGCTCGTATGCATCTAGCACAACACAAACACTGGGTACTTCTATTTCCCCATTGGCTTAAAGCCGCAAACACAAGGGAACCACCATGTCCCTAACGGCACACACGCCGTCACACAGAACCTTGCAAAGGCCCCACCCGAACAAGGGTCATATACCCCGGGGCTTGCCCGCACATTCTGACTTCGCACGTCAGGGTTCCGTCTCACACTGACCGATTCTAAGAAGCCTTGCTGGTCCCCACCCGCTCATGGCCACATTGCCCGGGCTTGCCCTCCGCTCGACATTCTCGTCAGTCCACACAAGGGGCTAGTCTCGCCGGGACACTTCCCCCATATGACTTGCGCGTCACGGGATAGCCAGCCGACCACGGAGACATAACCGCGCCTTTGCACAGCACAAACAAAGGTTTCCCCACCCCAATCACCATTCGCACCGTGTCTTTCCCGTGCTCCAAGGAAACCATCTACCGCACAACACGGAGCTAACCTTGTCCTGTTCCGACCACGAGTACTCACTCAAATATAAGGGGGAAAACGCATACATACAACGGCGTATTGCCGCAACGGATTTCTACCGAATCCCCGAAGCTCGCTATACAACATCACCGGGTCGGACTAACGGTCGCGACCACGGCTTCACCCACAATGCCTAATCCGCTAATGGAGCGGATCTCTAATGCAAAGCATGCCGGGATGAACATACTCAACCCGGAGGTTCCTCTTGAACCTAGACTACACGAATCCCTCTCATTTGAGAGATTCGGTGCTCAAAATACGAAAGGAAGGGGATGCTATTCATGCATCCTAAATCCTAAAAACCGAGAGGAGAAGTGTCGTTACCTTCCGTCCCCTCTTCCTAGCCATGGAGAAGATTTGCTCGGTTGAACACCACCGCAACGCTCCCACCTTCGCGGATCTGAACTCCGCTCGCGAAACGGACCTCCGAAGCTTCGCCGGCGGTCGGAACTTGGCCTCCTTGCTCTCCCTTCTCTCTAGAACTTAGAGAGATAAAAGAAAGTGGGGAATGAGGGTTTGGAACCCTATTCCCGGCCTTAAACCTCCCAGGGAGGCTCCCCACCGTTGGATCTTCCAAAGAAAAGAACGAACGGCCACGATCGGAACCCAATATAGAAAATCTGGGCCGAACACGGGTTGCAACACGGCCTGTGCATGGCCGTGTTAGCCATTCGCCGTCTCTACCGATTTGAAAACCAGCACACGGCCTTTGACACGGCCTTTGACACGGCTTTCGACACGGCCGTGTCGTCGTTGACACGCCCGTGTCGAGGCCAGTGTCACTCCCCCTACCGACCAACATTCCCAGTCAGAGAAGGACACGGCCCAAGACACGGCCAAAGACACGGCCCTCGACACGCCCGTGTCAGCCCCGACACGGCCGTGTCGTGACCCATGTCACGCCTAGCAGAATAAATTCTACGAACAGCCCGAGAAGGACACGGCCAGGGACACGCCCGTGTCCAAGGCCGTGTGCCTTCTCGCCGATCGTCGACCAACACGGCTCGGCGACCCAGGCGCAACACGGCTCGACGACCCAGGCGCAACACGGCTTGTGACACGGCCGTGTCATAGGCCGTGTGCCTACCCCCAAAACCCAAACTTGGCCAAAACGACGCCATCGATTCCTCTTCCAAGTTTTGGGGTGTTACAATTCTCCCCCCCCCCCCCTTCAAAGAATTTCGTCCCTAAATTTAAAACATGGAAAGTACACAAATTCTAAACGGTACCTGAGGAGAAAAGCTCGGGGTACTCCTCCAGCATGGCCTGCTCTCGCTCCCATGAGAGCTCCTCGCAGCCACAGTTGTCCCAACGGACCTTTACGAGTCTGACTGCCTTGTTCCGCAATTGCTGAACCTCTGAATCTTCTATCCCGATTGGATGAACTCGCGTCCTCAAGTCTTCCTCTACCAGCCCCGCCGT
Source organism: Platanthera zijinensis (assembly GCA_039513925.1). NCBI lineage: Eukaryota > Viridiplantae > Streptophyta > Magnoliopsida > Asparagales > Orchidaceae > Platanthera > Platanthera zijinensis. The sequence goes on along the minus strand of CM077088.1, from coordinate 184,794,721 downwards.
CGGCTCAATCACCACGCTGGCTTCTAACAAAGCTTTCCTCAAAACGGAGACGTGAAAAACGTCATGCTATACACTTAGCTCTGTGGACAACGCCAACCGGTACGCTGCCTCTCCCACTCGCTCGATGACCTTGAATGGTCCCAAAAATCTCGGACTCAGCTTCTTGAGTCGGCGAATTCGTGAAACGCCTTTGAACGACTTGATCTTAAGGTACACCCAGTCGCCCACAGCGAATTCCACATGCCTGTGGCGAGCATTGAAATACTTCGACTACCGATCTTGAGCTACCTTCATGCGCTCTTGGATGGTCCGCACTAGCTCACTAGCGTCGGCTACCACTTCTTTCCCCAAAAGCTTTGTGTCTCCCGCCTCTGTCCAAGACATCGGTGTTCGACACCGCCTCCCATAAAGAGCTTCATATGGCACCATCTTGATACTAGCTTGGTAGCTATTGTTATAAGCAAACTCCACCATGAAGAGGTGATCCTCCCACTTCTTGCCGAAGTCGAGAGTACACATCCTTAGCATATCTTCCAAAGTACGGTTCGTTCTCTCATTTTGCCCATCGGTTTGAGGATGAAAGGTCGTACTGAACTTGAGTTTTGTGCCCAAGCTCTTCTGCACCAACCGCCAATCCTTAGACGTGAAACGTCCATCCCGATCGCTGAGTATACTCTTCGTAATCCCATGAAGTCGTACAATATTGCGGACGTACAACTCCACCAACTTTTCCACACCGTCCTCCCTCCGGTTTGGGATGAAATGTGCCACTTTGGTCAAGCGGTCCACAATCACCCAAATGGCATCATTACCCTGCTGCGATCTAGGCAACCCATGTACAAAATCCATGGAGATGTCATCAAATTTCCATTCAGGGATTGGAAGAGGCTTCAAGAACCCGCCCGGCTTCTGACACTCAGCCTTCACCAAGGCACAAGTTTGGCACCGACTCACACATAAAGCTACATCCCGCTTCATCCCAGGCCACCAATAGGACTTCTTCAAATCCAAGTACATCTTTGTACTGCCCGGGTGAATGGAGTACTTAGTGAAGTGGGACTCAAACATCAACTCCTCACGGAGCTTGCCGAACTGCGGTACACAAATCCTTCCACCCTTCCTCAGAATTCCATCAACCATCTCCCAGGCGCTACCCTCGCCCTTTAGAGCTTCCTCCACGAAAGGTTGGAACTCCGCATCTACACGGGTCACTTCCCGAATACGATCGCATAAGTCACTCTGCATCTCAATCCAATTTAGTCGAGCCACGCTAGACTCGTCTCTTGCCACACATTCCAATCCAAGGGACTCCCAGTCCCGCCTTAACCGCTCATCGTGAGCTTCAATCCAATTTCCTTGCCCCGAGTATTTCCTACTCAAAGCATCTGCCACCACATTGGCTTTCCCTGGCGTATACTGGATCGCCACCTCATAGTACCCAAGGAACTCGACCCACCTACGCTGCCGCATATTTAGGTCCTTCTGATCTAGGAGATACTTTAGACTCTTGTGGTCCGTGAAGATCTCCACCTTTGCACCATAAACGTAGTGCCTCCACAACTTCAAAGCAAAAATTACCGCCGCCAACTCCAAATCATGGACGGGGTAATTTATCTCGTGGGGCTTCAGCTGCCTCGACCCAAAAGCTATTACACTACCATGTTGCACCAACACGCACCCTAGACCGCATCCGGATGCATCGCTGAAAATCTGGAACCATTCAGTCCCCTTTGGTAGACTTAGGATCGGCGCCGTCATTAGCCTTTCCTTTAGGGTTTCAAATGCCTGATTGCACTCTTGAGTCCATACAAACTTTTGATCCTTGCGAGTTAGTGAAGTGAGGGGTAGAGCTATCCGCGAAAAGTTTTCCACAAACCTTCGGTAGTACCCGGCTAGTCCAAGAAAACTTCGGACTTCCGCCACGGTCCTCAAAACTGGCCACTCTCTGATGGCTTCTACTTTCGTTGGATCCACCGCCACCCCGTCCCCACTGATTACATGGCCCAAAAACGCCACCTTCTCCAACCAAAACTCGCATTTCGAGAACTTCGCATAGAGCTGGTTCTCTCTCAACACTTGTAACACTATCCGCAAGTGCGACTCGTGCTCCGCTTCTGACTTGGAATACACTAATATGTCATCGATAAAGACGACTACGAACCAGTCCAAATATTCGCGAAACACTCGGTTCATCAAGTCCATGAACACGGACGACGCGTTCGTCAGCCCGAACGGCATCACCGAGAACTCAAAATGACCATACCTCGTACCAAACGCGGTCTTGGGTATGTCTTCGTCACGAATCCGCAACTGATAATATCCGGACTTCAAGTCCAACTTGGAGTACACCACCGATCCCACCAACTTGGTCGAAGAGATCGTCTATCCGAGGAATCAGATACTTATTCTTGACAGTCAATTTGTTCAACTCTCGGTAGTCTATGCACAGACGCATACTACCGTCCTTCTTCTTTACAAATAACACCGGCGCACTCCACGGTGAAGAGCTGGGCCTGATATACCCTTGCTCCAAAAGCTCCTGCAACTGAACCTTGAGCTCGGCCAACTCTTTTGGTGCCACCCTAAAGGGTGGTCGTGACACCGGTCTAGCCTCGGGCACTAACTCGATGGAGAAATCAATCTCCCGTCGAGGGGGTGCTCCCGGTAGCTCCTCAAGGAAAACATCTCCAAACTCCGCCACCACGGGCACTTATCCAAGAGACAGCCTGGAAAGGCTAACCTCCAACAACGCTACTAGAGATACACCCCCTTGGTTAACAGCTCGCACTAGATGAAGTGCCGAAACTAGGGAACAGGCCACTCCATGCAGGCCCTCAAACTTGACTTCTGCTTGCCCCACGCTCCTCAGGGTTACCACCTTGGACAAACAGTCGATACTGGCACGCTGCTCCGCTAGCCAATCCATCCGCAAAATCACATCGAACTCGGACAACGGCAAGATCGCCGCTACCAATATGAAGTCGACTCCCTCAAGACTCCAACAAATCCGCCCTTTAGCCCTGGTTGTCATAGACGACCCATTGGGCATGCGCACTTTTAACTCTGAGTCCGTTGCAAAGGACTCAACTCCAATCCTCCTGGTGAAACTTTCCACAAGGAAGGAGTGCGACGCTCCCGTATCAAAAAATACTCTAGCGGGGTACCCAGATACCACTACAAAGCCTACACACAAGTAACAAACATAAAAAGGCTTGAAAGGAAGAAATCTACGATGCAGGTTGAACTCTCATATCTGTCACCACATCGATTTGGCGGATTGCTTCCTGCTGCCCAAGGTTGTAGGCCCTTGGCTGCACTGGTTAAAACCGGGAAGCACTCGACTCCGCCATTTTCCCCTTCTCTGCTGCACTGGGTCCGGAGCGTACGGTTTGCTCCTGCCTTGGCTCTTGCTCAGCGCCCCCTTGGGTATAAAATCTTGCTATGTGGCCTGGCTTGCAACAACTGTAACACATCTGCGGTCCCTTAGAGCGTGACCCTCCGGACGTCCAATTACTTTTCTCGCCCGACATATATGGGGAAGGCTTCTTCTTCCATCGGCTCCCTTCCGTCTTTCCATGGGACTGAGCAGGCTTCTTCTCCTCCCCCTGCTTGGGTGTGAAACCCTTGCGACGCTGGGATCGCTCCATGTCACTCTCCAAAATTCGGGCCGCCTCCACCAATTCGTTGAAACCCGCACGTTTCATCAATATGAGGGGTTGTCTTAGATTCTCCCTCAGTCCATGATAGAAGAGATTGTCCCTCTCTTCATCGTCTGCCATGGTCGTCCCTGCATAACGACCCAATCGAGTAAATTCCTGAACATACTCATCCACTGACTTGTCTCGCTGCACCAGATGTAGGTACTGCCTCTAGAGGGCTAACCTCGTTGAGGCGGGAATGTACTTCTTCAGGAAGGCATTCCCAAATTCCTCGATGGACGGTGTGTGTCCTAGAAATTGCCGGCCACTATGGCTCACCCACCATAACTTGGCATCTCCCTCCAACATAAAGGCTGCGAACTCTGCCTTTTTCTCTTCGGGCGCCTCTGCCGCCCTCAGAAGCTCCTGAATTCTAGCCCACCAATCCTCTGCATCTGTGGGCGTGCCGATTCCCTTGAAGGTTGGAGGGTGGAAGCTCAGAAAGTACTTCATCTGCCGGTCCCCTTGCCCGACAACCACTCTCTCGACCTGCGGCTCCGCCCGCCTGGCCTCCTCAACCGGCACGGTCGCTGCCGTGACCGGGGTAGCAGGAGTTGCTACCTGAGCAACGAGAGCTGCTACCTGTGTTGTCGCTGCAGCTTGGGCTGCCACCATCGCTTCTGCAAGCATACGGCAGAAGTCGGCCGGTGTGACCCCCATCCCTAGCGGACCTTGAGCAGTCGCACTACTTGCCGAGAGCTCTTCTCTTGGCCTCGAGGTCCCAGCCTCGTTGCTTGCACTCTAAACACAAGCAAGAAAACGCAAATCAGTCTCTAATTGCAAGACTCGAACACAAGGACACTCATGGTCCCGCGATACTCCTATGTGGATAACTTCTTATAAGCAACTCGACTTATACTTTTGACCGCGAAACTTCTCATTGGAACGCAAACCTCCCTCTGATACAAAATTGTAACACCTCCCCTGTAAAGACCATATAATATGGGTCCGGCCGGGGCCCCACAATATACGAACGCCACAGCTTTAGTATTAAAAGATGATATGAAAACTACCCAATCTCAAAACTCCAGACAAACACAGCGGAAACAGAACATTAAAAGGCAGAAGTTATCCACTAACAGAAGAGTATCAAATGGCCTTAAGGCCTTACACAATATAAGTCCAAATATAAAAGTGCCAAGCACCCCTAGGCTACCTCGGCACGCAAGCCGGACATAGTCAAACAATAGAAGCAAAACAAGGAAAAGAAAATAGCCAAGCCCAGCAACACTTCATGAGGTTTAGGGCTTTTCGCCCGGCGCGCTAGCTCCTGCATGCGATCCTTGCCCTGTAAGGATTTGAAGTAACGTGGGTCAGCAAAGGCTGACCTCTACTGTGTAACAAACACATCTCCTCCCGGCCGTCCCTAACGGACCCCGGGGTACCACTCCACCTGCAAGTTAGCACTTCGTGTACCAAAAGAGTATATATAATAAAGCGGTAAAACAGGCTTGGATGTCTCATACAGCATACATGTTCTCTATGTTTTGTACAAAGTGAAAGGGGCCTACAATGCAACATGAATGCAACCCGGGTTTCACCCAAGGCACCCTAGCTCGTATGCATCTAGCACAACATCAAACACTGGGTACTTATGTTTCCACATATGCTTAAAGCCGCAAACACAAGGGAACCACCATGTCCCTAACAGCACACACGCCGTCACACGGAACCTTGCAAAGGCCCCACCCGCACAAGGGTCATATACCCCCGCACATTCTGACTTCGCACGTCAGGGTTTCGTCTCACACTGACCGATTCTAAGAAGCCTTGCTGGACCCCACCCGCTCATGGCCACATTGCCCGGGCTTGCCCTCCGCTCGACATTCTTGTCAGTCCACACAAGCGGCTAGTCTCGCCGGGACACTTCCCCCACATGACTTGCGCGTCACGGGATAGCCAGCCGACCACGGAGACATAGCCGCGCCTTTGCACAGCACAAACAATGGTTTCCCCACCCCAATCACCATTCGCACCGTGTATTTCCCGTGCTCCAAGGAAACCATCTACCGCACAACACGGAGCTAACCTTGTCCGGTTCTGACCATGAGTACTCACTCAAATATAAGGGGAAAACACATACATATAACGACATTTTGCCGCAAAGGATTTCTACCGAATCCCCGAAGCTCGCTATGCAACATCACCGGGTCGGACTAACGGTCGCGACCACGACTTCACCCACAATGCCTAATCCGCTAACGGAGCGGATCTCTAATGCAAAGCATGCCGGGATGAACATACTCAACCCGGAGGTTCCTCTTGAACCTAGGCTACACGAATCCCTCTCATTTGAGAGATTCGGTGCTCAAAATACGAAAGGAAGGGGATGCTATTCATGCATCCTAAATCCTAAAAACTGAGAGGAGAAGTGTCGTTACCTTCCGTCCCATCTTCATAGCCATGGAGAAGATTTGCTCGGTTTAACACCACTGCAACGCTCCCACCTTCGCGGATCTGAACTCCGCTCACGAAACCGACCTCCGAAGCTTCGCCGGCGGCCTGGAACTTGGCCTCCTTGCTCTCCCTTCTCTCTAGAACTTAGAGAGATAAAAGAAAGTGGGGAATGAGGGTTTGGAACCCTATTCCCGGCCTTAAACCGCCCAGGGAGGCTCCCCACCGTTGGATCTTCCAAAGAAAAGAACGAACGGCCACGATTGGAACCCAAAATAGAAAATCTGGTCCGAACACGGGTTGCAACACGGCCGTGTGCATGGCCGTGTTAGCCATTCGCTGTCTCGACTGATTCGAAAACCAGCACACGGCCTTTGACACAGCCTTTGACACGGCTTCCGACACGGCCGTGTCGCCATTGACACGCCCGTGTCGAGGCCCGTGTCACTCCCCCTACCGACCAACATTCCCAGTCAGAGAAGGACACGACCCAAGACACAGCCAAAGACACGGCCCTCGACATGCCCGTGTCAGCCCTGACACGGCCGTGTCGTGACCCGTGTCACTCCTAGCAGAATAAATTCTGCGAACAGCCCGAGAAGGACACGGCCAGGGACACGCCCGTGTCCAAGGCCGTGTGCCTTTTCGCCGACCGTCGACCAACACGGCTCGGCGACCTAGGCGCAACACGGCTCAACGACCCAGGCGCAACACGGCTTGTGACACGGCCGTGTGCCTACCCCTAAAACCCAAACTTGGCCAAAATGACGCCGTCGATTCCTCTTCCAAGTTTTGGGGTGTTACACACCCCACGTCTACCTTTTTCGCTCTTTCCTTATTTTCTTTGCTACTATTTCTAATAATGCAGGGTTTCTGATGGACCTCCTCGAACACATTCCAGGGAAGTTCCTACCCTCCCATTTTATTTTTTTTAAATATTGCATTTTGTTTTAGTTTTGTTCCACATACTTATGTTGCAACATTGGGGACATTTTTGGATTTAAGTATGAGGGTATTTTCCTGCTTTCCTTTCTGCACTTCCATTTTCAGCACTTATAAAATTTTAAAAGTACATAAAAAAAGCAAAATAAAAAAATTTATAAAACGAAAACTCAAAAAAATAAAATAATAATCTTTTGTTTGTTTTATCATCAAAAAATTCAAAAAAAAAATTACAAAACAAAATTTCAACAAAAAAATATAATAAGATTTACTTTGTAAATATTTCTTTTTTTTGTAGATATTTTTTTTGTAAATTTTTTTTATAAATATTCTTTTCTCTCTCCCCTCTTCCTTTCCCCCTCTTTGTAAATAAGTTCCCTCTTTTTCCTCTTTTGTAAATATTTTCTTAAAAATCTTAAAAATACAAAATTTTTTTAAAAATAAATAATATATATTTCAAAAAAATATATAAATATATATATCTTATTCGCATTTTTGTTATGTATATATTAGAAACATAAAGACAAAATACAAAAAAAGATAATAACTTCAAAAAAAAGAGAAATAAATGAACTAAAATAAAAATACAAAAATAAGATGATAACTTTAAAAAAATCAAAAATTATAACACAAATAAAACGAATATTCCATTCTTAATCATTTTTGCTCTCCAAAAATATCGTTGCGAGTACATTTATATGTGAATTTCATTAATTCTTTATCTACTATTTGTTTGTTAATTAGAGATTGATAAATATTAAATAGCGGGGTTAAGTTTTAAAGAATATCTTATGTTTTTCTTCTTAATATAGGGGACTTGTTTTAGACACTACTTCTAATTTATCTAAAATAGAGGCACATGTATTATGTTAGAAAAAATTACTATAGAATTAAATTATTTCTACTTCATGCTTCTTGAAATATAGGAACGTTCAATTTATCAAAGTTGCTCTCAAATTTTTTTATTTATTAAAAGCTAGTATTCTTCTTGAAAAAAATAAACCCTATCCACCCATATTCATCATGTTTTACTTGACATGATAAAATTTCTATCCTTAAAAGAACCTATTTCAATGGAAATAAGATTTCGTTCTGTAAACATATGCAACCAATATTTTAAAATATTATATGTTACGGAGTAAGAGAATAAAATTCATCACTCCTATATATATACATTTGGTTATAATTAAGTTGTTCAAAATATTTGTTAGGAAAATAAGATTTCATTTTCCTAACGCATAAAAAAAAATTTATTTGAGGTTAGAGAAAAAAAAAGACTACCTCGCCTCCAAGCCTAAGCCCTCTTCATAAACCAAAATAACCCCCTTAGCCAATTTCAATGATTCTAGAATTAATTTAAAATCTTTTTGAGAGCATAATTTTAAATGTCATTATTTCTTTTAAAAAGTCTTGTAAGCTAAAGTTCCTATAATTCCAATCTATTTTTTGTTAGCTAACAATTACAATTTATGCTTGCTATTTAGTTACTTCAAAAAGTCTTTTTGGCAAAAACTTTTTCTCTATTTAAATAATTTTCATGGATTAGGACTTAACTCTTATACCCCGGATGTTTATCTAGATCTCTCTTTTAATTAAGTTAAGCGGTACTAAATTTAGGATTTCTTTTAATTCCCTATAAGTTCATCTCCAACTTTTGCTCTGGAATAGCAAAACCTTAAGTATGCGGGTATTTGATAAGTTGTAAATATATGTATTTTATAGTACTTTACTTAAGTAATTTTAGTTTATTTTTGTCATTTTTTGTTATTTTTCATTAATAAAATGTTTCTTTTTGTAAATATTATTCTAACCTTACTTTAATTTTTTTTCTGAAATTTTTCAGAAAAAGGCAAAACTGCCCGACACGCCTGTGTCCCATGACCCTACACGCCCGTATCAATCCTGTCTCGACACTCGAAGCTTCCAGCTCGACGTTCATCGACCAGACCCAACACGCCCGTGTCCCATGACCCGACACCCCCATGTCACGCCCTTGACGTTCACCACTCGACGCTTCCAGCATGACGCTCGACGTTCGGCCTTCGTCAACCTGACCAGGACACGCCGTGTGCCAAAAGTCGACACACCCATCTCACCAGTTCAAGCTCAACCGCCGACATCAAGTTTCAAGGTATCCCGACACGCCCGTGTCACGCCTCCCGACACGCCCGTGTCCGACACGTGTCCCGTTCCTGCTGCTTCTAGAAATCAGCCAGTCAACGAATTTTGACTTCTCCTGCACACAAGACTTAACACGCCCGTGTCCTGAAAGCCGACACGCCCGTGTTAAACCCATTTTTTAGTCTATAAATAACAAGTTTCTGTAATGTCCAAGGGTTCAACTTTTTGGGCCAATATTGTTGTTTGTCGGTTGCTTGTGTGCTTTTTGTACAATGTAATGAGATTTCTCCCCCCTCTCTTTCATGTTTGTTTTAGTTTTGTAGTTTTGTATCAAAATTTTTCCTTAAATAAAATTTGGTAGTTTTTCTCTCCTCATGATGGTATAGAATGCATTTGAGTGCCCAAATTTCAATGATATTTTATTTTTGTATTTCCTTATTTTTCTTTTTATGAAATGTGTGTGTGAGTTTATGAGTGAATGTTTTTATTCATCTTGTTTTTTGCTAATATGATAGGATGTTATAGTGTTTTTCCTTACAAAAAATGATGTTAGGATAGTTCTATTTTTATTTTTCATCTTCTTTATGTTTTAGGTTATATGTTTTCATTCTTAGGACTTATAAAAGAGCTTTTAAAAGTGATTTGCTTTTTTTTACTTAGCTTTGTTTTAGGATTGTAAAACCCCTTTTTTGTTCTTTTCACTTTGTCTTCACTTTTTAATCACTTTTATGAAGTTCTAAAAATGAAAAAGTTGTAGTTTTAATTTTTTAAAGACTTTAGTATTTGCTATGTTTTGAAAACCTTTTGCCCTTAATCTTTTTATTTTGTTCTTTTATGTGTTTTTGGTAAGCTTTAGGAGTAGGTATGTTGTAATTTAAATTTTTAAGAAACTTTGTTTTTTTTTCTTTAATAGTGTGTGTGAGTGTATGTGGTAGATTCTTCATTTTGTCTTTTTCAAATTTGATGAAGTGTGTGCCAGTGTATGAGGTAGCTTTTGTCGCTTTCTTTATGGCTTTCTTCAATTACGTAGAGTGCGTGCGTGTACGAGATAATCTTTACAGTTTTCATTCAATTATGAAGAGTGTGTGCGTGCGTAGGCATTTATTTCCCTCTTACTCGTTTGAGTAGGACTTGCTTCACTTCCCGCCTACTCGTTTGAGTAGGACACGTCATTTCCCGCCTACTCGTTTGAGTAGGACTTGTACTTGCATTCACTTTCCGCCTACTTGTTTAAGTAGGACTCTTAATTTCCCGCCTACTCATTTGAGTAGGACTTGTACTTACATTTACTTCCCGCCTACTCATTTGATTAGGACTCGCTTTATTTCCCGCCTACTCGTTTGAGTAGGACGTATACTTGCATTTATTTCCCGCCCACACATTCGAGTAGGACTTGTCATATTACTTATGGTTTCGTTGAGTGTGTGAGTTCTCTCCTTAATTTATCTTTGCAATGTTTCTAAACTTTGTGTTATTATTCTTTGTCTTCTTCTTATAACCCTTTAGCGCTTAGTTACAAACTCACACCGCGTTAAAATCATAAGCCGTCCCCATACCGATGAGTGGTTAATTATCTTTAGTCCTCAGAATCGAAGAGCATTGAAACATATGAAATCTCTCTAAATAATTAAAGAATCTTTTTCTATCTTTAATTAAAGGGCTTAAGGTTTGCCCCGGGTTAACGACGCGTAGAACCACAAATCGATGTGTGGGCTATATTTCCATTATCCATACGCTAGCTTGCTGAGAGGTCGTGCATATGGAATGATCACCCTTGGGTAAAAAGAGTTGCGTTCATACCCTCGAGAGAGGATAAGCGTAATTCTACCGGAATGGGTTCCCCACCCAATATCGGGGTTCTTAGCGTAAAGCATGTATTAAGAGGAATCCTTCGTCGGACGAGAGTTCGGTCGAATACTCTTAATGTTCCGGTGAGTGATATCCCTATAGCTAGGTGAGCTAATATTTATGGAACATCCACAACCAAGTTGCCTTTAATTAATTTGAAAACTAAGTTCTATAATTATTAAGAGTCATTAGTTTCGATCTGATTCGTTACCGAGCGTTAAACCTTCATCGAATATTTTCTAAGTCTTTGTACAACTTTCTCTTTTAACCGCTTTAATTAACTAAAACCCGACAAGCTATTTTCGGTAAAATAATAGTCTCTCTGGAAGGAGTAGAAATAGTTAATAGGCCCCGAGAATAATACGACCTCGGTATTTCCCCAAATGTCGAGTACTACATGCGATAGGTGCACTTGCCTACTTTCGTTAAAAACTCACTTTTTAGCAAGTCCGTGACATTCGACATATCGAACCAACCATCTAAATAAGAGTCTGTTCGTGGGCCATCAAGTTTTTGGCACTGTTGACTTGGAGCTTCGTGTTGCTATTTTGAATTTCCGAGTCTATTAATTTTACCTATTTTCTAAAAACAAAAACAAAAAATTAAAAACTTAAAAACTCTATTTAAAAATATAAAAAAAGAGTCTATTTAGTTTATATTTTAGGGTGTATGACCAGTGGACAACCCTCAGAGTCTGAAGATTTTGATTTCGACCCTGAGATCGAATGCTCCCTTGCGCGTATTCGAGCTCAAAACCGAAATCCTTTTTTAGACCCCAAGGAATCTATCGGAGAACCCTCTTCCGTAGTGATGGCCGACCCTAACCCTACCCTGGCGGCCGAGCGTACTATGTCTTATTACATCCGGCCTAACCTGGATGATACTGAGTCTTGTATTGTTCGCCCTAAGATTGCGTGTTGAAACCGAAAAATTGGTTTCTGAGGAGTTCGACCCATGGGGAAGGGGTGATCGCACACTTACTTCTCTCCTCACAAGCCCAAATGACTAAGAAAAAAGGACCAGGGACAGACCCAAGGCTCAAGAACGGAGGTCCCACCACACACCCGGAAGATCTTAGAGCGCTTCCCCTCCTTAGCCAAGTGCTGAAGCTAAGGTACCTCAGAAAGCGCTAAAAGACCAGGCACAAGGAAACGTGTCCTTCTGAGGTACCCCTTGGGTCCTATTTATAGGAAAAGATGGTCTGCAAATATCCAACCTTCACTGTTTTCGAGGACTATAGGCAGTCCAAAGGGGGTAACATGGTAAAAATACACCAAAGCTGAGGGGAGAGCTGGCCCTGAGATAGCGTCCACTCGGCAAGGGCTGCGAGTACTGGAGCGGAAAAGCTTCACCCCACGCCGAGGTAAAAAGCAGTGAAAGAGCTCTCCCCACTCAATTCCATAGGCCTAGCTTGCCTCACTCAATGCCACGGGAGAAGGCGTTGAGTGAGCTCGCCTTTCTCAACGCCATAGGCCTGGCTCGCCTCACTCAACGCAACGGGAGAAGGCGTTGAATGAGCTCGCCATACCCAATGCCGCAGGAGAAGGCGTTGAGTGAGCTCGCCTTTCTCAACGCCACAGGCCTGGCTGGCCTCACCTTGGGCCTGGGCGAGTTGGCTCTAAAGCCTCTAATCGCGAGTGACGGGCGGACTAGCACTCGCCTGCCCCCTGGCTCTGGGTGCGCACATACTCGGCTGGATCTGCTTGCCCGATGAATTGACTTCCTTTCGTCGGGCTCAGCTCCACAAACTTCGAGTTCGGCCCGACGATTGTCGAGCCCGTACTCTGCATGCTAGGCTCGGCATGCTTCGCTGAACTTGCCTGGGGCTTTGGGGCAGTCTGAGCAGGCCGGTTTGGCTCCTGTTAGCCCACTCACCGGATACAGGGTCGTACATGGCAAATAATAATTTTTAAATAAAATCAAGTGTCATTCAAATGTTCCAAAATGCCATGCAGTTCGATGGACTGCCGGATGAGGACCCGAATGTCCACTTATCCAATTTTTTGGAAATATGCGACACCTTCAAGATTAATTGCATCACTGATGACGCCATTCGCTTGCGCTGATTTCCTTTTTCCCTTAAATCCAAAGCTAAGTTGTTGTTGAATTCCCTCTCGTGAGGATGTATCGCCACCTGGGCTCAGTTGACAGAGCAGTTCCTACTGAAGCACTTTTCGCTCGCAAAAACTGCAAAGTTGCGGGAGGACATCTCTTCGTTCGTGCAAAACGATCCTGAGTCTCTATATGAGACTTGGGAACGGTTTAAGGATTTCCTCCGCCGGTGCCCACACCACGCGCTACCAACGTGGTTGCAGGTACAAATGTTTTATAATGGCCTTAATTTCCAGACGAGTCAAATGATTTACACGGCTGCCGAGGGCACATTAAACAACAAAACCCTCGAGGCTGCCCAGGCTTTATTCGAAGAAATGGCTATGAATGCCTATCAATGGAATGTCCCGCGGGGAAGACCAAAGCAGGCGGCCGGCATTTTCGAAGTGGATGCCACTACTCTGTTAACCCTTCAAGTTGAAATGTTAACAAAGCAGGTGGAGGAGATGTCTGCTGCCTCCTCCACTCTGCCTTGTTTTATTCCCCCTAACGTCTGTGTGGCTTAAGAGTTCATGGACTTCATAGGAAATTCGGTTCGTCCTTCCTTCAACCGCAATAACAACCCTTATAGTAATAACTATAATTCGGGTTGGAGGAATCACCCCAATTTCTCTTGGAGTAACCCGAACAATACGTCGTGCCCCCCTAATTCTTATGCAACCGAACTTTTCCCGCCTCCTCCTCCGAAAACTTCTCTAATTGAGTATAAATTTTATAAGTACATGGAGTCCAACGAATCAAATATCTGGAACATCACCGGATCGCTAAAAACACTCGAACAGCAGGTTGGACAACTGGAGAGAATGATGTCCGAGCGCGCGCATGGGGCACTGCCGAGAAATATAGAGCCCAACCCTCGGGAGAACGCCAATGCTATAACCCTCCGTAGCGGTAAGGAGGTGGTCGATCCAAAATGGATCGATCCTCAGGTACTTATTTCACCTCCGACCCCTCTTCCCCCTTCTTCGATTACGCCGTCTTTACCTATTTTATGCGAACACATTATTTAAAACAAGGCCCTGCCGTATCCGCATAGGTTAGATAATAAGCGTAAGGACGCGCAATATAAAAAATTTATTTTACTATTAAAACAAAATCATATTACTACTCCTTTCTACGAGGCGATCTCGTAAATGCCTATGTATTCGAAATATTTGAAAGAACTTCTTTCTAATAAACAAAAATTAAAAAATATTTCGAATATCTATCTCAACGTGGACTGCTCAGCTGCTCTTACCATTAAATTGCCCCCAAAACAAAATGACCCGGGACGGTTTTCTATCCCATGCCTTTTTGGCAATATATTAGTAAAATATTCTCTTGCAGATTTAGGCGCGAGCATTAATTTGATGTCATTCTGGATCTTTAAAAAAGTAGGTTTGGTCACTTCGGCCCCAACTAATATGCGTATCCAGTTAGCAGATCGCTCAGTTAAGTTCCCCATCGGGGTAGTGGAGGACATCCTTGTCCGAGTTGACAAGTTTATCTTTCGGGTAGACTTCATCATCTTGGACATCGAGGAGGACATCAATGTACCAATTACACTTGGTCGCCCTTTTCTCGCCACCTCCCGCGAATTAATTGATGTAAGTAACGGTCGTCTCCTCCTTCAGGTGGGAGATGCTGAAGTTACTTTTTCTATTAATACCTCGATGGAGGACTCGTCATCGATTGATGATTTCTGCTATTCTTTAGATTCTTTCTTTAGAGATGGTTCTTCGCTGTTTTTCGAGTCAATTTTTCTGAACAATGATATTTTTGCGCTCAAAAATTTTTATTGTGACGAGGATAATTCTATAGGCTTGCCTTTCGAACCAATCGGTTCGAAATACATTAGAATCAAAACCTCGTTAGAAGAACCGCCCATCCTAGACCTCAAACCCCTACCCGAATCTCTCAAATACGCTTTTTTGGGAAAAAATGATACCCTTCCTGTTATCATTTCTTCGCATTTGAGTGATTCGGAGACTTTTAATTTATTGGAAGTTTTGCTTAAACATCGTCATGCAATTGCGTGGCAAATATATGATCTTAAGGGTATTAATCCTTCTTTTTGCACTCACACGATTTTCCTCAACGATAATTGCCGCAAAACCATTCATCCGTAGTGACGTCTTAACCCAAACATGAAAGACGTCGTTAAAGCCGAGATAATTAAATTATTAGATGCGGGGATTATTTATCCCATTTCAGATAGTGTGTGGGTTAGTCCCGTCCATGTCGTGCCCAAGAAGGGCGGTCAAACCGTAGTGGAGAATGAGTACAATGAACTCATCCCAACTCGTACTATTACGGGTTGGCGGTTGTGCATCGATTACAGAAAACTAAATGATGCCGCTCGTAAAGACCATTTTCCACTACGATTTTTAGGCCAAGTTCTGGAGCGTTTAGCTGGTCATCCATTTTATTGTTTTCTTGATGGTTTATCGGGGTTTTTCCAAATCCTCATTTCCCCTGATGATCAAGAGAAAACAACTTTTACCTGCCCATTTAGCACCTTCGCCTACCGAAGAATGTCATTTTCCCTCTGCAATGCGCCAGCTACATTCCAAAGATATATGCTGACAATCTTTGGCGAGCTGGTAGGAGAGATTATGGAAGTCTTTATGGATGACTTTTCTATTTTCGGACGCTCTTTCCCGTCTTATCTTCGAAATCTAGATCGTATCCTCCAGCGATGCTAGGAAACGCATCTCGTTTTATATTTGGAAAAGTGTAACTTTATGGTTTGAGAAGGTTTAGTTCTCGACCATATGATTTCTTTTATGGGGATGGAGGTAGATAAGGCCAAGGTAGAAATTATAGAAAAACTTCCGCCGCCAACCAACGTAAAATCCATTAGGAGTTTCTTAGGCCACGCGGGCTTTTATAGACGTTTCATTCAAGATTTTTCATAAATAACAAAGCCGCTTACTCGCCTCTTGGAAAATGAATCAAATTTTGTCTTTAGTAGCGAATGCGAGTCTGCATTTAATTTTATAAAACAAATACTTATCAATTCACCCATTTTAGTGGTGCTCGATTGGTCCCTTCCATTCGATATTATGTGTATAGCTAGTGATATTGCCTTAGGTACCGTTCTTGGCCAAATCGTAGACAAACACATTCATTCAATTTATTACAGTAGCAAGACGCTCACTTTCACACAAGTGAATTACACAACAATGGAAAAGGAACTCTTAGACGTCGTTTTCGTTTTTGATATGTTTCACTCATATATAACGCTATCTAAAGTTATCGTATTTAGCGACTAGTCCTCCCTTAAATATTTACTCGCTAAAACTGACGCCAAGCCCCGTCTTCTTCGATGGGTTCTCCTCCTTCAAGAATTTGATTTGGAGATCCGGGATAAGAATGGCGCGGAAAATTTAGTCGCCGATCACCTCTCCCGCTTATAAAATCCGTGGGCGGAAGCGCTCTTTGAATCTGATAGAAATGACAGATTCCCCGAGGAATGCCTCCTAGCCATAAATACCATTTTGTCTTCCCCCCTTGGTTCACAGATTTTACGAACTATTTAGTTGCGCGGGTGCTCCCAAAAGAATTTTCGAGCCAGCAAAATAAGAAATTATTTTCGGACTTGAAAAATTTCTTTTGGGAGGACCCTTTTCTTTTTCGTATCTGCGCGGACAAAGCAGTCCGAAGATGTGTCGCAGGAGTGGAGTGCACGCAAATACTTGGGAACTTCCACGAGGGCCTGACCGATGGGCATTAACAAGCTAATCGGACCGCACGGAAGGCGCTGAAGGCGGGCTTCTTTTGGCCCACTCTTTTCAAAGACACACACACTTTTGTGCGCTCCTGCGATAGCTGCCAGCGGTCGGGTAACATCTCTCGTCGCAACAAGATTCCCCAAAATTTATTTTTAGAATGCGAAGTCTTTGATTTATGGGGCATCGATTTTGTCGGCCCCCTACCTCCTTCTTTTAAATATATATATATTTTAGTAGCGGTCGACTACGTATCAAGATGGGTGGAAGCGCAAGCTCTCCCAACCAACGATGCGCGAGTCTTCGTTACCTTCCTTAAAAAAAAATTTCCCGCTTCGACACTCCTCACACTATTGTAAATGATAGGGGTACGCATTTATGTAACAACCAAATGGCTAAGATGTTAGCTAAATACGGAGACACATACAAACTTGCCACCCTCTACCGGCTGCAAACAAGTGGCCAAGATGAGGTAGTAAATCGAGAGATTAAGCGTATATTAGAAAAAATCGTTTCACTTAATAGGAAAGACTGGTCCGTCAAACTCGACGATGCATTGTGGGCGTATTAGACGACATATAAAACCGCAATTGGTTGTACGCCGTTTCAGTTAGTCTATGGCAAAGCATGCAATCTCCCAGTAGAACTGGAGCATCGCGGTCTTTGGGATTTAAAACTCGTAAACCTCGATACTAACTTAGCCTCTTAAAATAGAAAACTGCAACTAAACGAGCTCGATGGATGGCGTGTAAAAGCTTACGAGAACAATAAGTTTTATAAGGAGCGCTTTTAGTTCTATCACAATCGAAAAATCAAGACCCAAATTTTGTTTCTCCGGGTGATCTTGTCCATCTTTACAATTCACGTCTTAGGCTTTTTCCAGGTAAACTAAAATCACGTTGGTCCGACCCCTTCAAAGTTGAAGAGGTTTGGCCATATGGGATCGTACTCATCTCCTTCCCAGAAAAAGGTTCATTTAAAGTAAACGATCATTGGTTAAAGTCTTATATAGCGGGTGGTCCAATGATCGGTTTTAACGAAACCATAACTCTCCTCAACATTATAACCCCATCATAATAGTCAAGCTACACGACTATAAACAAAGCGCTCCTGGGAGGTACCCCACGTCTACCTTTTTCGCCCTTTCCTTATTTTCTTTGCTAGTTTTTCTAATAATGCAAGGTTTCTGATGGACCTCCTCGAACATGTTCCAGGGAAGTTCCTACCCTCCCGTTTCATTTTTTGTAAATATTGCTTTTTGTTTCAGTTTTGTTCCACATACTTACGTTTCAACATTGAGGACAATGTTGGATTTAAGAATGGGGGTATTTTCCTGCTTTCCTTTTTGCACTTCCATTTTCCGCACTTAAAAAATTTTAAAAATACAAAAAAAAACAAAAAATTATAAAATGAAAACTCAAGAAAATAAAATAATAATCTTTTGTTTATTTTATCATCAAAGATAAAAAAAAAATTACAAAACAAAAATTCAACAAAAAAATATATTAAGATTTACTTTGTAAATATTTCTTTTTTTTTATAAACATTTTTCTTTGTAAATATTCTTTTCTCTCTCCCCTCTTCCTTTCCCCCTCTTTGTAAATAAGTTCCCTCTTTTTCCTCTCTTGTAAATATTTGCTTAAAAATCTTAAAAATACAAAAAATTTTAAAACAAATAATAAAATTTTCAAGTATATATATATATATATCTTTTTCACATTTTTATTTTGTATATATTAGAAACTTAAACACAAAATACAAAAAAAAAAGATAATAACTTCCAAAAAAAGAGAGAAAAAATGAACTAAATTAAAAATACAAAAATAAGTTGATAACTTTAAAAAAAATCCAAAAATTATGAAACAAATCAAACGAATATTCCATTCTTAATCATTTTTCCTCTCCAAAAATATCGTTGCGAGTACATTTATATGTGAATTTCATTAATTCTTTATCTACAGTTAAGTTTAAAAAAATATCTTATGTTTTTCTTCTTAATATTGGGGACTTGTTTTAGGCACTACTTCTAATTTATCTAAAATAGAGGCACATGCATTATGTTTGAAAAAACAACTATAGACTTCAATTATTTCTACTTCATGCTTCTTGAAATAAGGGAACGTTCAATTTATCAATGTTGCTCTCAAATTTTTTTTATTAAAAAGCTAGTATTCTTCTTGAAAAAAATAAACCCTATCTACCCATATTTATCATGTTTTACTTGACATGATAAAATTTCTATCCTTAAAAGAACCTATGTCAATGTGAATAAGATTTCATTCCGTAAATATATTCATCTAATAATTTAAAAGATTATATGTTACGGAGTAAGAGAATAAAATTCATTACTCATATACATATATATATGGTTATATTGAAGTTGATCAAAATATTTGTTAGGAAAATAAGATTTTATTTTCCTAACGGATCAAAAAAAAATTTATTTGAGGTTCGAGAAAAAAAAATTGCCTCGCCTCCAAGCCTAAGCCCTCTTCATAAACCAAAACAACTCCCTTAGCCAATTTCAATGATTCTAGAATTAATTAAAAATCTTTTTCAGAGCATAATTTTAAATTGAATTATTTCCTTTAAAAACTCATGTAAGCTAAAGCCTATAATTCCAATCTATTTTTTATTAGCTAATGATTACAATTTATGCTTGCTATTTGGTTACTTCAAAAAGTCTTTTTGGCCAAAACTTTTTCTCTATTTAAATCATTTTCATGGATTAGGACTTAACTCTTATACCCCGGATGTTTATCTAGATCTTTCTTTTAATTAAGTTAAGCGGTAGTAAATTAAGGATTTCTTTTAATTCCCTATAAGTTCATCTCCAACTTTTGCTCTACAATAACAAAAGCTTAAATATGGGGGTATTTGATAAGTTGTAAATATACGTATTTTATAGTACTTTACTTAAGTTGTTTTAGTTTATTTTGGTCATTTTTTTGTTATTTTTCATTAATAAAATGTTTCTTTTTGTAAATATTATTCTAACCTTACTTTAATTTTTTTTTTTTGGAATTTTTCAGAAAAAGGCAAAACTGCCCGACACGCCCGTGTCCCAAGACCCGACACGCCCGTGTCCCAAGACCCGACATGCCCGTGTCCCAAGACCCGACACGCCCGTGTCCCAAGACCTGACATGCCCGTGTCAATCCCGTCTCGACACTCGATGCTTCCAGGTCGACGTTCGATAGTCGATGTTTGTCGGCCAGACCCGACACGCCCGTGTCCCATGACTCTAAATGCCCGTGTCATGCCCTCGACGTTTAACACTCGACGCTTCAAGTACGACGCTCGACGTTTGGCCTTTATCAACCTGACTAAGATATGCCCGTGTGCCAAAAGTTGACATGCCCATGTCACCAGTTCAAGCTCAACTGCCAACATCAAGTTTCAAGGTGTCCCAACACGCCCGTGTCACGCCTCCTGACACGTCCGTGTCCGATACGTGTCCCGTTCCTTCTGCTTCAAGAAATCAACCAGTCAACGAATTTTTACTTCTCCGGCACACCAGACTTGAAACGCCCGTGTCCCAAAAGCCGACACGCCCGTATCAAACCCTTTTTTTGTCTATAAATAACAAGTTTCTATAATGTCTAAGGGTTCGACTTTTTTGGCCAATATTGTTGTTTCAGGGTTGCTTGGGTGCTTTTTGTACAATGTAATGAGATTTCTCCCCCTCCCTTTCATGTTTGTTTTAGTTTTTTTGCTTTAGCTTTGTAATCCAAAATTTTCCCTTAAATAAAATTTTGTAGTTTTTCTCCCCTCATGATGGTATAGAATGCATTTGAGTTCCCCAATTTCAATGATATTTTATTTGTGTATTTCCTTATTTTTCTCATTATGAAATGTGTGTGTGAGTTTGTGAGTGAATGTTTTAATTCATCTTGTTTTTTGCTAATATGATAGGATGTTATAGTGTTTTTCCTTACAAAAAATGTTGTTAGGATAGTTCTATTTTTATTTTCCTATCTTCTTTATGTTTTAGGTTATGTGTTTTCATTCTTAGAACTTATAAAAGAGCTTTTAAAAGTGATTTTGTTTTTTTAGTTAGCTTTGTTTTAGGATTGTAAAACCCCTTTTTTGTTCTTTTCACTTTGTCTTCACTTTTTAATCAGTTTTATGAACTTCTAAGAAAGAAAAAGTTGTAGTTTTAATTTTTGAAAGACTTTAGTTTTTGCTTTGTTTTGAAAACCATTTGCTCTTAATCTTTTTATTTTGTTCTTTTATGTGTTTTTGGTAAGCTTTACGAGTAGGTATGTTGTAATTTAAATTTTTAAGTAACTTTTTTTTCTCTTTAATAGTGTGTGAGAGTGTATGAGGTAGATTCTTCATTTTGTCTTTTTCAAATTTGATGAAGTGTGTGTGAGTGTATGAGGTAGCTTTTGTCGCTTTCTTTATGGCTTTCTTCAATTACGTAGAGTGCGTGCATTTACAAGTTAATCTTTACAGTTTTATTTTAATTATGAAGAGTGTGTGCGTGTGTATGCATTTATTTCCCACCTACTCATTTGAGTAGAACTTGCTTCACTTCCCGCCTACTCGTTTAAGTAGGACTCGTCATTTCCTGCCTACTCATTTGAGTAGGACTTGTACTAGCATTCACTTCATGCCTACTCGTTTGAGTAGGTCTCTTCATTTTCCGCCTACTCGTTTGAGTAGGACTTGTACTTGCATTTACTTTGTGCCCACTCGTTTGAGTAGGACTCGCTTTATTTCCTGCCTACTCGTTTGAGTAGGACTTGTACTTTTATTTATTTCCCGCCTACTCATTCGAGTAGGACTTGTCATATTACTTATGGTTTCGTTGAGTGTGTGAGTTCTCGCCTTAATTTAGCTTTGCATTGTTTCTAAACTTTGTGTTATTATTATTTTTCTTCTTCTTATAACCCTTTAGCGCTTAGTTACGAACTCACGCCTCATTAAAATCATAAGCTGTCCCCATACCGATGAGTGGCTCATCGTCTTTAGCCCTCGCATCGAAGAGCATTGGGACATATGAAATCTCTCTAAATAATTAAAGAACCTTTTTCTCACTTTAATTAAAGGGCTTAAGGTTTGCCCCGGGTTAACGACGCGTAGAACCACATATCGATGTGTGGGCTCTATTTCCGTTATCCATACGCTAGCTTGTCGATGGCCGTGCGTATGGACTGATCACCCTTAGGTAAAAAGATTTGCGTGCATACCCTCGAGAGAGGAGAAGTATAATTCTACCGGATTGGGTTCCCCACCCAATAATGGGGTTCTTAGCGTAAAGCGGGCATTAAGAGGAATCCTTCGTCGGACGAGAGTTCGGTCGAATAGTCTTAATGTTCAGGTGAGCGATATCCTTATAGCTATGTTAGCTCATATTTGTGGACCCTCCACGGCCAAGTTTCCTTTAATTAATTTGAAAATTATGTTCTATAATTATTAAGAGTCATTTTAGTTTCGATCCGATTCGATGCCGAGCGTTAACCCTTCATCGAATATTTTCTAAGTCTTTGTATAACTTTCTCTTTCAACCGCTTTAATTAACTAAAATCCGACAAGCTATTTTCGGTAAAATAATAGTCCCTTCGGAAGGAGTAGAAATAGTCAACAGTCCCTGAGAATAATACGACCTCGGTATTCCCCCAAATATCGAGTACAACATGAGATAGGTGCACTTGCCTCCTTTCGTTAAAAACTCGCTTTTTAGCAAGTCCGCTACATTCGACTCATCGAACCAACCACCTAAATAAGAGTCTGTTTGCGGGCCATCAAGACGCTTTGACTTAGAGGATTTTCGGCTACTGTGATTTTGTAGAATTTGTCGGGTTTCGTCGAGTTATACTCGATGAATCCGTCGAAAATGACTTGAATAATCCAGTAGAATTAGAAGTGGAATTTGCCGGGTTTGTCGAGTTATACTCGATGAATCCGTCGAAAATGACTTAAATAATCCAGTTGAATTAGAGGTAGAATTCATCGGGTTTCATCGAGTTATATTCGATGAATCCGTCGAAAATGACTTGGACGATTCGGTGGAACAAGTGTAATTTGTCGGATATCGTCGCAATTATCCGACGAATTCGTCAAGTGTACTCGACAAATACGTCTAATAGGACTTACTGTTTTTCAAGCTGGTTCAGCCGTATTAGAGAAACTCGTCGAAAGGAAGGCAATTTGTCAAATCTCGTCAGAAATACTCGACGAATTCGTCGAGTTGGACTCGACGAATTCGTCGGATTTGCCATGAAGTGTTGAGTTGATTTGTCGAGACTACACAAAGGCTTCCTATGATTCGTCGAGTTTACATGACGAATTAAACTTAGAAAATTTCGGCCAGACTAGTTACGGTTTGAACCAGGTTCAGGTCTTGTGCTGAACGATGCCCTTATAATCGGTCTTTTCAAGGGGACTTATTTAGTGTAATAATGGGCGGTTCAATGACAGCTGACACATGGTGGAGTAATCTTAACCCAAATATTTCCTTATAAAAAGGAATACTCGAAAATCATAGTCGTGCTTATTATTGTCGAATAGATCCTTTCGGCGCCGAGCTTGACGAGGAAGAAGAAGTTCCCGGAGTTGGACTTCCTGGAGGAACTCCGAACTCTCTCTCCGTGAAGAACGATACCGATGAGGAAACCAAACATGCAGCCAAGAAGAAGAACGAGATCTATGGCTAGAAATGAGGTGAGCTTCCTACCCTCTCCCTTGGTACTAGATCTTTAGATCTCCAATATTGGAGACATTGGCTCAAGAGAGCTTGATCAGGGAGTTTAATGGAGATTTTCTAGGAAGGGACAATGCTAGAACTTCGTTCTAGGGCGTCGATCGTCGTATGGTAATCTTCAATCATCTTCTCTCTTCACTATGAGGATGGTGGACTTGATCTCGTGAAGAATCGTGGTCAAATGAGGGATAAAACAGTAGATATATTTGGTTGTATTTTATGCGATGGTTGGAGGAAGAAAATGAACCGATGTCGTTCATCCTTCTTTACGATGCGTGCAAAGTGCTGTACAGAAATCTATTTTCTATGCGCAGTAGGTTTCACAACCATTTTTGGGCATGATACACTCTGATGTGGGTCTTGGGCTCAACACAAAAGTGCTAGCCCTCGGAAAGACCTTTCCAACGGATAGTTATTCGTTTTCACAGGAGCTCTATTGCTCTGGGAATTGTTTGTCAAACATGTTGCACTGTAATAACATATGTGCGGGCGACATTCTGTCTATGTTTATACGGCTGGATTGAAATCCGATTTTAGGGTGTGATGGATTTTGATTTAGACCCCAGGCTGAATGCGGAAGTTGTAGCCCTCGATGATACCTTTCCGATTTGCGGTTGCTCGTATTTATTTGTGGATTGTAGCTTCTTGAAATCCAGTTTAAATAAATTGTGACGCATAGTCGTGATGTCTTAATAATTGATGATTACCTTATTTTATGAGTTGATTAATCGGGAGTTTGGATGGCAAATAACTGATGATATTATAATAACATCCTTGCATGTTTGATGAATTTGGGAGTAATACATGTCACGATGATTTGCAAGTTTACAAAATGAGCTCTGTTTGAGATAATTGAAATGGTATAATTAATGTGCACATGTTTAATTCTAGAGAAAGAATTGGTTAGGTAATGGAGGTGACATGTCACCTGTGTTAAATGTTGACCCTTGTGTGTCTTGGAGCATGACATTGGTTATAATATGAGGGGACTTGGTTGGAGCCCTTGGTTATATGATGGCCTGTAAATGTGAATTGCATGGGTTCGATGTGTGTTGACACACGATATATTATCCTATAAAGAGGACTTGGTGGCAGGTCAATGGGCTCGCTAGTCATCACACCGACGGGAGCTGATAATTATACCTTGGGTGGTTGGTTTGGGTCCTTCGGTGCTCACTCCTGAAGGCCTCTTCCACACCAATGGACGGTTGGGCTATGTTCTTCGGTGATACACTCCCGAATAACCTTTCCATGGCATTTATAGGCCAGTTGGGTTGTGTTCTTGGTGCACATCTACTCGAAACCCCTTCTGAGCCATAGTACGCAGGGACTCCGCTATTGTGTTCTTAGTGTTGAGGCATACAGAGGCCTAGGCTTGGTAGTGTGGATGCCCGCCTATTATTGGAGACGCTCGCTCTACTATCACCATTTGGCCACGATAGATGACGCCTGAGAGGTTAGCAACCTTCTCAAAAAGTGGGAACTATAAGTCTATGTCGGAATAACAGTGTATGTGAGCATAGGTGAGTCATCAAATTGCATTCATATCATAACATTGCATTGCAATGCATAAGATCCTCATCATATAAATTTGTATGGCCATTTTA
The DNA here is from genome assembly GCA_039513925.1 of Platanthera zijinensis. Taxonomy (NCBI): domain Eukaryota; kingdom Viridiplantae; phylum Streptophyta; class Magnoliopsida; order Asparagales; family Orchidaceae; genus Platanthera; species Platanthera zijinensis. Next base: position 184,769,580 of record CM077088.1, on the reverse strand, counting down.
ATATTTAGTTACTTTTATGTACCCGACCCTTAACTTATAAATTTGTATTGGCATTTTTATAAGTTAAGTTAATTTTTTTCCTCATGATTAATGTGCCAATAGAGTAGACTGCTAATTATTCATTACTGATTACCGATGTGAGTTTGAGTATTATGATGTAGCCTTCGGGCAGTTTTTTTGTGTACTCTGATATTAAAGAAGCTGAATAGCTTCTTATTTATTGATGTACTCTTTTGGACACTTACTTATGTGATAGTGTGTCTTCTACAGTCTTCTTTTTCTATTGGGTTTGCATTGTGATATCAGATTGGCTTGCAGGATAGACAGCTTGTGATACAGATTATCTTGTGTGCTGTTAGAACACCTTAATATTTATTTGGGCTAGGATTACTATTCTTTAATTAGGATTTTTATTTTGACCCAACTTGTATAGACTAGGTTCATATTTTATTTCCAGAGTTATTATTTTAGAAGGTATTCCAGAAGATGCTCGTTTTGACAAACTTATAACTCAGTTCGATGAACTCAGATCTCAACTAAGAGCTCAGTTTGATGAACTCAGAGCTCAGCTCGACGAAAGTAAAAGCTCAGTTCGATGAAATCCAAGCTCAGTTCGACGAAAACATTGTTAAGTTCGACGATTAGGCAACTTCTATATTACAGAAGGTAGAATGTTTTCAAATGCTTGATAACTATCTGTTAAAACTCTGATATTTAATGCTAAATGTTCTAACGAATATAACCTTTTAAGGCAGCATTAAATATGGATTTATCACAGATGTTTTAAATCTAATTAATTCCAAGGCAGTTACAATTTTCAAAGGATTCTTCAAACGTTTCAAGAATCGATTATTTCAAATAGACACAATGATTGAATTCTACTCTAACAAGGCTATACATATAGAAGATTGCTGCTTCTCCAGATAACATACACAGACATAGAGTTACATACATTCTGCTTCAGACTCTTCTTGAGACATATCTTCAATCTGAGAGACATCCTAGTACATATCTATCAGAAACATCTACTGGAGAGTAAAAGCATACAAGAAGTCCTACACCCTGAAGAAAAGTCTCCTCTCTTGATCACAATCACTATTCAAATCAGGTGGAGCTTTTTGCAACATCATCCACTAAGTCTTCTCAGAGATAATTGAGAGAGAAGACAACATCTAACTCTTTTAGTTTACTCTTAAACTGTGTAGAGGGTTCTAACTCCCTTCAAAAGTTTACACTTGGTTCATAAGTCACCTGATCAAAAGACTTAAGTTTGGTTTTTGGATACCTGGTCAAAAGCCCAAAGGGTTACTAGATCTCCCTTAGAAAATAGATCTTCTGGTGACAGGGAACCTGAACAAAAACCTGTAGTGGATTCCTACTAGGGTGGTAGAAGAGTAGACGTACCCAGATTTATTGGGGAACTACTATAAAATCCTTCTGTCGTCTGTGATTATTACTTTTTATTTGTGTGATGTGTGTATTATCTATATATATATCACTAATTTTTAAAACTGCTATAAAAATAAATTAAAGTTTTTAAAATACTTTATTCACCCCCCTCTAGAGTAAATTTAGATCTATCCCTTACACTTTCAATTGGTATCAGAGAAGGTTTGGTTTTACAGGCTAACACCAGAACCAACAGATTTGATAAATCTTATTTTACCTAGAAATTTTTTTAGATCAGTGATAGATTTATCATGGCACAAATTAAGGAGTGCTCAAGCACTAGACCTCCTATTTGCAATTTTAATAAGTTTGCACTATGGCAGGCAAGGATTAGGTTATATATGAATTCTATTGATGAATATAACTATAATTTAATTTTGATAGGTCTACCTCCACCACTAGTAGCAACAAGAACCAATGCTACACCATCTCCAGAATGGACAGTTGCTCAAAAAAAACTGAAAAACTATTGATGCAAAGGCTATGAATAATCAATGAACTGAAAACTTTGGAGAAAGACATTACATTTATAAAAGTAAATGACAAAATTCTCATGTGTTTTCCTAGCACTTGGGATTCAAGAATTCATCCAATTAAAGAAGCCAGAAGTGTGAATGAAATTATAACAAAAACTTTGTTAGGCAATCTCAAATCATATGAACAACTCATCAAAACAAGAGAAGCTGAACAAATGACTTTATCCACAGTGAAGAAGGACAAGAGTATTGCTTTCTAATCAACTTAAGAGGAAGAACAACTTCAAGAAAATGAAGAACTCATGAGTCTATTGGCTAAAAGATTTTACAAAATGACCAGAAAAGATTTCAGGAGAAGGTTTTCCAAAAAATAAGGAAAAACCAAGGTATGCCAAAACACCTACTAAAGAAATTGTTTGGTATGGTAGCAGGAAACCAGGACACATTCTTCCAGAATGTCCTGAAAATCAGAAGAAAGAAAAGAATAAGGAGAAAGACTTTAAGAAGCATTTAAATAAACCCTCTTCTAGTAAACATAGACAGATGGAGAGAGGCTTTGTAGCTGAAATATGGAGTGAGTCAGATACTGAATCTTCATCCAGTTCAAGTGAAGATGAAGAAGAATCAAATGCTAAAGAAGTCTGTATGATGGCAATCAATACATCAAACAACAATTCTGATTCTGAATCTGAGTCCGAAGAAGACCAGGTAATTTCAACTTTTGATTTTACATCAGATCAATTCAAAATAGATTTTAAATTGCTTTGTTAAGATTTGATAAAATCTGAGAAAGAAATAAAACCTCTCAAAGAAAAATTAACTGAATTGAACAATCTATCTTCAGAAAACATTAGACTTAAAGAAGATTTGAAAATTTCTAAGGAATAAATAGTTTCTCTGGAAAATAAATTATCTGAGGCTAAGAAGTTTGAACAATCTCTTAATGGGATAAGTATCAGACTTATCAATATTACAAGTACAGTCAATGATGGATTAAATAGCAGACTAGGCTTGGGAGCTTCATCTAGTCAACCTAACATTCTTAAGAAAAATATTTTAACTACTCCTGTAAAATTTATATCTTCTAAAGGAAAAGAAATATTAGAAGTTACAGATAAAGATACTGAAGTTTTGTTAAATAATGTATTAGAAAATAAATAAAATCTATTCTAAAATAGAATAAAAATTTCCAAAAAAACATCGTTCAACAGAATTCTGCAAACAAAACTCGATGAAATCAAAGTTATTCGTCAAATAGAGATAGACGAACGCTAAACACAGGAAATGAGAATAATTCAGTGAATGGTGCTCTACAAAATCACTATTATTTGTCGAACATGGCTCGACGAAATCAGAATAATTCATCGAACTTAAACTTTTCAAACTGAAAATTTACTTCTTTTCAAAAGAATAATCAAACTCAAAAGTTGATAAATTCTTTTATTAAGTGGATCATTCCTCCCAGGAGATATCATCCACTTTGATATAAAAATCAACCTGAATATTCTTACATTTCTACTTATTATGATAGAAAACTAGGACCCAAGGTAATCTAGGTCAAGAACACCTAACTTGTTTTCAATACAGGAAAAGAACTATCCTACAATAATGCAACAGTTGTATTTGGATTGTGGGTGTTCTAAACACATGACATGAAGAAAAGCTAATCTAAGAGGCTTCAAAGAAAAGCTTCGACGAAAAGTCATATTTGGAGACTCCAATTGTGACCAGACAGAGGGTTATGACAATGTCAAAGCTGGAGTAGTTACCTTCAGAATGGTAGCTTATGTGAGAGGTCTTAAGCATAACCTTATCAGCATCAGTCAACTATATGATGAAGGTTATCATGTATCATTTAATAAGTCTTTATGCTTTATTACATCTAATGTAAACAAAATTGTTTTATCTGGGTTAGACAGGGTAACATCTATTTAGTCAATTTTAATTCATCTAAAACTGAAATATGTTTGTTTAATCAGATAAGTAAATCAAATGATCTTTGGCATAAGAGATTAGGGAATATAAACCTTAGAACTATTGCTAAATTATCTAAGGACAACCTTGTCAGAGGACTACCTTCTGGATCTTACAAGAAGGAAGGACTTTGCAGGGCTTATCAATTAGGTAAGCAAACTAAAAAAGTTATAAATCCATATTTAAGAGTGATTCACCCAGAATTTTGTATTTGCTACATATGGACCTTTTTGGACTATTGAAATACAAAGTTTGGGAGGAAACTCATACACATAAGTAATTGTTAATGATTTCTCCAGATTCACTTGGGTGTTCTTTCTTAGGAACAAGTTTGATAACTTAAAAATTCTTACAGACTTTCTTAGGAACATCAAGATTGAGTATTCTACTCATATTACATTTATCAAAAGTGATCATGGTACTGAGTTTGAATCTCTTCTGATGAGAGAATTCTTTGAGAAAGAAGGAATCAGGAAGTGTTTCTCTACTCCTAGAACTCCTTAATAAGATGGGGTGGCAGAAATGAAAAATAGAACCCTAATTGAATCTACTAGAACATTACTTACAGATGCTCACTTACCCCTATCCTTTTAGGTAGAGGTAGTAAGTAAAGCAAATTATGTTCTTAACATAAGTCTCATTCATAAACTCAAGGGTAAGACTCCTTATGAATTGCTTAAAAATAAGAAACCTAAAGTAAATTATTTTAAAATTTTTGGGTGTAAATGTTGTATTTATAATAATGACATGAAAAATTTAGAAAACTTTGAAGTCAAAGCTGCAGATGGAATATTTCTTGGATATTATCTTGTTAATAAGATTTATAGGGTTTATAATAAATCTACCTTTAAAATAAAAGAATCCTTACATGTATCATTTGATGAATCTAACATGTTTTATAAGAAAAGGAATACCTCTACCATAGATTCTTTTCAGTAACGAATTCTATGTGAGAAACTAGATGAATTAATCCTAAAGCAAGTGGATATATTGCATTCTTCACAACAGATTACTGAAGACAGTGATGAAGATAATCCTAAAATTTATGTTGAAAAGTTGTAGCTAATGAAATTCCACAAGTGGAATTAACAATACAAATCATTGAAGAACCAACTCCACCTGTCGATTTTGTCACTATTAAAGATCATCCTAGATCTCAAGTGATTGGAGATATAACAGCTGGTGTGCAAACAAGGTATCAACTCAATCAAGATTAGATGCATACATGTTTTTTATCTCAGATTGAACCTCAATCAAAAAAATATGCAGAAAAAGATCCTCATTGGATCATTGCAATGCAAGAGGAACTCAATCGGTTTTAGAGAAGTAGAGTTTGGGACTTAGTTACAAGACCCAAAGACTATCCAGTAGATGGAACCAAATGGGTCTTCAGGAATAAATTGGATGCTCAAGGAGTTACAGTGAGAAATAAAGCTAGGCTGGTAGCTCAAGGATATTCACAGGAGGTAGGAATAGATTATGATCAAACATTTGGTCTTGTTGCAAGATTAGAAGCTATCAGGATATTTCTTGCTTTTACTGCATTCAATAAATTCAAAGTATATCAGATGGATGTAAAGAGTGAATTTCTAAATGGATAAATAAAAGAGGAAGTCTATGTAGAACAACCTCTAGGTTTTATCTCTTCAACTCACTCATCTCATGTATTTAAGCTTAATAAAGCTCTTTATGGTCTTAAACAAGCTCCAAAAGCTTGGTATGAGACCCTTGCTAATTTTTTTGTGGAGAATAAATTTTGTAGAGGCAAGGTAGACAAAACTTTATTTTTTAGACATCATAAAACTAAAATTATACTAGTTCAAATATATGTTGATGATATAATTTTTGGTTCTACTGATTCCAAACTTTGCAAAAGGTTCTCTGACGAAATGCATTCAAAGTTTGAAATGAGTAGTATGGGTGAAATATCATATTTTCTTGGTTTACAAGTGAAAGTAAACATTTGACGACATCTTCATATCTCAATCTAAATATGCTAAAGAGCTAATTAAGAGATTTGGGATGTTAGATGCCTCCTCTTTGAAAACACCCATGCCCACTAATGTTGTAGTTAATAATGATGAACAAGGCAAATCTTTTGATCAGAAAACATATAGAATAATCATTGGGTCTCTATTGTATTTAATAACAAGTAGACCATATATTATGTTTGCAACCTGTATTTGTGCTAGGTTTCAAGTTAACCCTAAAGAATATCACCTTATTTTAGTAAAAATAATTTTGAGATATATAAAGGGTTGTCCTAATCTTGGACTCTGTTATCCTACTGAGTTAGGATTTAAATTAATTGGATTCACAGATGCTGATTATATTGGATGCAGAGTTGATAGAAAAAGCACATCAGGAACTTGTCAGTTTCTTAGTGATAGGCTTGTGTCATGGATTTGCAAGAAGCAAACATCTGTTTCTACTTCAACTGCTGAAGCTGAATATATTGCAGTAGGTAGTTATTGTTCACAGATTTTGTGGATTCAAAATCAATTACTAGATTATGGATACAACTTTAATAATTCCATTATATACTCTGACAATACTAGTGCAATTTCAATTACACAGAATCCAGTGCTCCTTAGTAGGACTAAATATATAGAAATAAGACACCACTTTATCAGAGATAATGTGGATAAAAATAAAATTAGCCTAGTATTTATTTCTACTGATTTACAAAGAGCAGATATTTTTACCAAACCATTGGATGAAAGGAAACATATTTTCTTTTTAAATCAGTTAGGAATGATTGATGGAGAAGCATTAAATTGATTTTGAACGGAGATCGACGAATTGTGAACCTTTCGTCGAACGAAGATCGACGAATTGTGAAACCTTTCGTGAACCATTCGTTGAACGAAGATCGACGAATTTTTTTTCGTCCTTTCAACTTCTGAAAACTAATATTTTAGGTTTTCATCGAGCTCAATCCCGCGCATTCTCCATTTCTCTTGCACTTAATCTCTTTGTTTTGTAGGATAATGGAGGTGACGCAAGTGATTCTCACTGCGATGAAGTTCGATGCTTGATTTGATATCGACATGGACTCTTTTCGTCATTCGGATCAGATCTTCTAGGACATTTCTCAATCTTTTGAGGCACAACATCTGCACAATTTTATATCCACTCGAATCAAGCTCCGGGTCGCACAGATAAAGGAATGCATTCATACTACAAAGGTTCATGATCTCACAACCATTACTTGATCCATCTGTGGTCATCAGGTTTCTCTTACACCTGTGGTTTTATCTGAATTTTTGGTTTGGTCAGTGGAGAAGATGATTTACAATTATCTAGTACAGCCTTTCATATTATGCTAGATAGAATGGATCACTCACAAGAAAACCCTAACCATTTGTGGAAAAATAATTTTGCTGTGGAATATAAATTTCTAGCCGATGTGGTTGGCAAAGTTCTTCTGGGCAAACATTCAGCCCACGACTCTATCACAAGGCACAAGTTTTTATTGATGAGTGCTCTGGTTGATTCGAAAAACATTAATTGGGGGATGGTTTTGTTTGATTCTATTAAAAAGAAGATTAATAACAAGATTGGGTGTTATGGAAGAATCTTGGGCATTTTTCTCCAGGCCAAATGTCTAGAGGTTTTGGTCTCTCAGAGTAAGCATATTAATGCATCCAAGAGGATCACCCTTGCTCTGTTTGGTAAGTGGGAGAGGGTGATTCCTAAGCCTCCCAGGGTTAAATCTTCTAGGGCAGCTTCTAGAAGTACTAGAGCTGTCTCAACTACTCTCCCTATTGTAAAAGAATATTCTGCCTTTTTTTCTCCCACTCCTCCACAATCTCCACATCATTCCCCTTGTCCTTCCACAAAACCTTCTCTATAGCCTACTTTGTCTATAGAAGTTCCATCCTCAGCCTTCCATGAAGATTCCCCAGCTCCTCATTCACCTCACTTATCTCCACCTCACTTATACCGACCTCACTCACCCATCCAGGAGACAATTCCTGATGAAATTCCCCCTATCATCAATCCTCCATCTATGCCAAAGTCTTCCTTTCTCTGTATAAACTGTGCCAACAGATCAACTCCCCCTTCTTCCAATACATCCTCTACATCTACTCAAAATCAACCTGAGTTTATGTATATGGATTTATCCTCTATTTCCACTCAACTTTTTGATTTTATCACTCCTACACTCAAGGAGCTCTTGGATTCATCTTTGGCTCCTGTTTTATCTGCTATCTCAGAACTCTCTTCTAGAGTTGCCTCTTCCCATTTTTTCCCTTCTTCTAGGGTCCTAGATTAAGTTTTCCCTTGATCTAGGTATGGGGAGATGCTTGATGAAGATGCTCCAGTAGCAATGCTTGATGAAACAGCACCCAATGAAGAAGCTCTCGTTGCAGCAACCGATTTTGTTGAAGTTCTTGATTCAGAAATGACTGATGTCATCTCTGTGATACCTGGTCTAGCTCACTGTAGATATTTTATGACAATTGAGGTTGAGTATTCACCTCCTTCCAGAGGTTATTACTGTTTGTAACTTCATCATTAATCCCACAGTTAATATATATTCTTTGCTATCAGATTTTGATTTACTACACAACCATATTACTAGCTTACCATATTTTGGAGAGGATCTCTCTAGAGCAATTGTTTGTTACTCTGCTTCTATTGATGCCTCAACTTTAGAAAAGCTTTTTAGAGATGTTTCTACAAGTCTTGATCCAGTCTCACAGACTAATGACTGATGATATAATGAATATTTCTTAGCAGGCTTATTCCCCTCTTGTATGGGATGAATCTCCCAAGCCTAATTTTGATGATCTGATTAATGAAGATATGGAAGAGGAAGATAAAATAGTTAAACAAATTGATGAATTATATGAACAGGCAGAGATGCAGTCTAATGATCATAAAGATTCGAATGAATCAGAAAACACTACTTCTAAGAAAAGGAAAACCAGGAAAAAGACTCAAGGCAAGGTTGCTCCTCAACCTTCTTCTTCGACTGATATCCCTTAATATATTTTGCATGGGATAACTCTTACTCTAGACCATCAAAATTGGATGAGGTATTCTAAGAATGAGCAGAAAATAAGGAAGAAAATGAAAAGTTTTCATTCACATCCAAAGTCTTGGAGAGGTCCTCTTCCTCCTCCTCCAATAGTAGGATCTGCAGGTATTTTTCCTTCTTCTCAGAGGCCTATCTCTCATTATCTAGAATAACTCAGTTCAAGCAAGACAGACCTACAAGGTCTGGGACTTATGGCAGTCAGAACAGTCAACAATAATCAAGCCAAGACAGGCCAGCCTCTCCTGTGATTGAACCAGAGTTAGGTCCTGTATACAGAATGGCTAGGTTCAATGAACTAATTTCACTTTCTCAGATAAATAAGGAAAGAACTGAAGGTAAGTATACCTCTCAATCTACTACTATGCCTTATAAAGGCAACAGGAATTGGACAAATATGGAAATAAAAGCTTTTTTAATGTGGATGAATATATGAGCTTTCATCTAGAAGCTGTTGTACCTAGAATCTCTTCCCAGACTATTATTGGTTCTTAAGATCTAAAGCTGAGCAGAAGGGAGCCTGATGATCCAACAAGGGAACTGATTTTTACCAAGCCTTCTTCAGATCCTTCATCTGATGCACTTTAGAAGGATTCCAAATTTTGATTATGAACCTTGTTGTTATATTTATAACTTTCCCAAAGCTTTTTATATACCTGCTAAAAACTTATGTTTCTGCTAGATAATTATATATGCTTTGTGTTTTTCTTATTTTATAGTATCCTAAACAAAATAGGGGGAGATTGTTAGAATACCTTATTACTGATTTGGGCTAGGATTACTATTCTTTGATTAGGATTTTTATTTTGACCCAACTGGTATAGACTAGGGTCATATTTTATTTCCAAAGTTGTTATTTCAGAAGGTATTCCAGAAGATGCTCAGTTCGACGAACTCAGAACTCAGTTCAACGAACTCAGATCTCAACTCAGAGCTCAGTTCGACGAACTCAGAGCTCAGCTCGACGAAAGTAAAAGCTCAGTTCGATGAAATCAAAGCTTAGTTCGACAAAAACCTTCTAGAGTTTGACGATCAGGAAGCTTCTATATTATAGAAGGCAGGATGTTTTCAAATGCTTGGTAACTTTCTGCTAAAACTATGATATTTAATGCTAAATATTCTAATGAATATAGACGTTTAAGAAATCATTAAATATGGATTTATCATATAGTTTTTAAATCTAATTAATTCCAAAGCAGTTACAATTCTCAAAGGATTCTTCTGACGTTTTAAGAATCGATTATTTCAAATAGACACAATGATTGAATTCTTCTCTGACAGGATATATATATATAGAAGATTGCTGCTTCTCCAGATAACATATATACACACACACAGAGTTACATACATTCTACTTCAGACTCTTCTTCAGACATATCTTCAATATGAGAGACATCCTAATACATATCTATCCGAAATATCTACTGGAGAGTAAAAGCATACAAGAAGGCCTACACCCTAAAGAAAAGTCTCCTCTCTTGATCACAATCTCTATTCAAATCAGGGGGAGCTTTTTGTAACATCATCTACTAAGTCTTCTCAGAGATACTTGAGAGAGAAGACAACATCTAACTCTTTTAGTTTACTCTTAAACTTTGTACAGGGTTCTAACTCTCTTCAAAAGTTTACACTTGGTTCATAAGTAACCTGATCAAAAGACTTAAGTTTGTTTTTGGGTACCTAGTCAAAAGCTCAAAGGGTTGCTAGATCTCCCTCAGAAAATAGATTATCTGCTGATAGGGAACCTGAGCAAAAATGTGTAGCGGATTCATACCAGGGTGGTAGAAGAGTAGACGTACCCAGATTTATTGGGGAACTACTATAAAATCCTTGTGTAGTTTGTGATTATTACTTTATCTTTGTGTGTTGTGTATATTATATATATATATATATCACTAATTTTTAAAACTGCTATAAAAATAAATTAAAATTTTTAAAATACTCCATTCACCCCCCTCTAGAGTAAAGTTAGATCTATCCCTTCCACTTTCATGTGCTGATGCTACCGTAAGGTGGCTATTCTAGGTATAAGAATCCCCTTGACCGTATCATATGTTCTGGGAGGGGGGCCTTACAAATGGTTTCAATTTGCATCGATCCTACGATAATAAAGTCATTTAATGTGGTGTTATCCCCACTCAATTATTCGGTTTACGGACTAACCAGATTAGCAAAATCAGTGGTATGCCTATTTGTGAGTCATACTAAGTCCACCTATTAACCTACGTTTAGCCAACCTGACCCAAAATCCATGTTTTGTACGTAGATTCTGGTACATACAAAGCCTATGATTGGCATTCCTGTCCCTCTAATCCTTAATCCGTTCCAATAATCGGAGTTGGGACAGTCCCTAACTGTAATCTTGGATGCCATCAGGTCTCAGCAGGCTTCAGTGCAGTGAAAGGCCCTGGGCTCTAATTGGTTAAGTACCTTCCGAGCTCCTTTTCCACCTGTCTACCTTGGGACTGAATCGGTCATTCACACAGAGGAATGGCTAGATGTTGTATAAGAACTAATGGCCGGAATCAGATGCCCAACCAGTATGGCTATTATCTTAGATGTGTCCGTCTTAGAGTCACATGCAAAATGTGGTGGAAGTCTCTTATGGGCTCCACGTTTCAAGGACGCGTATAAACTGACATCAGCTAGAACGAATTTTGTGAGGCATTCTTAGAACATTTTGTTCCCTCTACTGCTTGAGGTGAGCTCGAGGAAAAATTCATACTGTTAAAACAGGGATCTAAGTCAGTCATGGGGTATCAACAGGAGTTGCAACACCTCGCCAGTTTCACTGACTCTTATGATTTGGACGATTGTGGATATTAGAAATGATTCTACAATGGTTTGTGAGACTCCCTATGGCAGGCACTTTTGTTTAGAGCTGACTCGAGCCTCACCCAGATAATTGACATGGCAAAAAGATTGGAGGAGGACCATCTTGGGGTCCAGGCTAGTGGTAAGAGACCCATTGAGTGCGTTATGGAAGCAAGACTCAGCTTCAGAAGGGGATAGATTATTAGAGGTGGAAGAGGAAACCAAATAGGTGGCGGTCATTTCCATCAGAACTTTAGGATGTAACATCCGACCCCATAGACAACATTACCTCCACCCCCGCAGTTCCATCCCAATCAACAACCTGAAGGTCCATTCAAACAAGTTTGTTTCCAATGTCAATAGTCGGGCCATATTCGGCATTTATGCCCGCAGTTAGGTGGGAATGTTCCCTCTATTTTTCCTCCGGCAGCCCAGCAAATATGAGGGAAAGTTCGAGGATGAGGACAAGGACCGCGAGGTAGGAATCCTGGACGAGCTAGAGAGCAAATGTTTTCTCTAGATTAGACTCAAGAACGGAATCCTCAGGACGTGATTGCAGGTATTTCGCAGTAATTAATATGTTATAAGCATTTGTCCTTAGCTTACCTAAGTTTGTGCTGGAAATTTAGCTTGAGAATGTCACAACTTGTAATTAGGTATTGTGAGTGGTGGGGGGAGACGCACACTCTATTTGATACTGGTGTCACTCACTCGTTCGTCTCGGTGGACTTTATGAAAGATCTAAATGGTGTGCAATACTTCACCGGTATCACTCAGAGAGTACGCCTTCTAGACGACTCCAAGATGACTTCGTCTGCCAAGTGCAACTTGGAGGTGTATATTAGAGGAAAATTTTTTGAAACCTCTGCGATAGTGTTGACGATGCAAAAATTAGACCTCATTCTTGGCATGGCATGGATGGATTGGTACCTTGCTAGGATTGATTATACGACAAAGTAAATCATTTGAGGCACAAATATTATGAGATAATCTTTCAAGGTATTAAACTTGAACCCCAAATAATGTAATCTTCAATTCAGGCCCTTAAGGCCTATATGAAAGGGGATGTGTTAACCAAGATATCGGCGATCCCTCCCAAGGTGGCTAGCTTGCAAGTCGCAGACTGCTCCGTCTCATCTGGAGGGTTCACAGCCTATTTTCTAGCTAACCACGCAGATAGACTTCTCTGTCCACACGGCTAGGATAGCCACCCGATAGTTACCAGCTCTGTGATGGCGTAGACTGCTTCGTAGTCCGGACCATCAGGTCACACGATTAGCCGGGCGGGTATCGGTCTCTTCTCCAGCCCGCCTCCAGTTCGCGAACTCTCCTTCAGGTCACCGCAAGCTGCGACTGGCCGACCCTCTTCTTCATTCCGCCTGCGAAAGGCGGCCTCGTATCCCAGTTCGTGACTAATTCATTAACAGACCGCTTGGTAGTGGACGCCTAAGCATGGGGCGGATTCCACCTCAGTCCGCCAGTAGTAGGCGGACTCAATCCTAGCTCATCATAAGGTGGCAGACTCGGTCTCAATCTTCCAGCAAATGATGGATAGTCAAACTGCCAGTAGGCGACCTGCCTCCAAGTCGCTTAGTAGAAGGCATCCTGCCTCTAAGTTGCCTAGTAGAAGGCATCCTGCCTCCATGTCACCCAGGAGAGGGAGACTTGCCTCCTTAGCCCGCCTAGTAGGTGCGACCTGCTCCTTCTATTCGACAGAAGTTGGCAGACTCGATCTCAGTCTGCCTAAGGAAGGTGGACTTGCTCCACCCTCCAGCACTCTTCATCAAGTCGAACAGCACAGAGCGAACTCAATGCCAGTACACAAGAAGGTGGCAGACTCATCTTATCCAGCAATAGAGGAGGACTACCTGTCAGCCATGTACCAGGCGAAATCTTTGTGCAGTCCACCAGAAGCACCAGCGTCCCACCATCAGCTTCTCCCAGCAGTGACCGAACTACTCTTCAGTCTGCAGCATGTCTTGGACTCGATCACAGCTTGCCCGTATCATCAGGGTGACATCATCAAGCCCAGTTCTAGAAGATTCCTCCTCGATCCTATAAATACCCCCCATACCTCTCATTAGAGAAGAACGACCCACATGGATAGTCATCATAGCAAACCCTACGGATATGATTTTCTTACCGCCAACCCTTCTCGCAGCAGACCGCCTGTCCGTGCGGCCTCAGCGGCTAAGCCCTTTGTTTTAGTCCCTGAGCTAGGCTAAAGCAGCCTGTCCTAGGAACCTCAATGGTCTTCCATGCCTGATCGCGTAGTCTGCTCAGCCTAAGGCAGGGAGCTGCGAGATCAGGAGTCTGCGCGGTCTGCCGACCTATTTGATTAGTCCATACAGCCTCTGACAATCTTCTCTCTTCTAGCCCCCATCTCCCCCTTTGTACCCTTTATATTTTTCCATGTAAAGGAGCAACTCAAGCTGTAATATTGATTCATAATCAAAGGAAAGATTATGGTAGGAGTTGTATTTAAGCGACAGCGGGCGAACTCTATTGTTCCCGTTGTAAGCGGCCTCCTCTCTTCTTCTTTTCTCCCTTCTCTCGGCCTCAACTACCAATCCCTAACCGTTAAAGTACCCGGCTGCTCGACAGTTCCTCATAAACCTCCCTTTATCCCCGCAACCCGAATCGAACGTGCTCCACTCTCGAGCATGTAGAGGAATTTTCTGCAGCCTCATTTCTTCCCTTCTCTTTACTCCGTGATCGAACCGTTATCTTGTGGTGCCATTTTAGCATCAACTGTTAACACACGTCCTTCAATTTTTGAACAAACAGTGAAATCCAACGGTTAGCCATGAAATATCATCAACCTGCCGAGAACCTTTCTCCTTCTGAAAGATGGGGGTTAGACCTGATTTACTCTTGCGGGGGGGGGGGGTGAATAGAGTAATTAAAACTTTGGCTGTTTTTTAGTTTTATATCAGAGTTGAAAATAGGTGATACCAATAATAATATAGAAGGAAATAAAAGACAGGTTAAACAAATCTATCTATCACAGCACAGAAAGAACAAAAAGAAAATGAACACACACAGACAACACAAGAATTTTATAATAGTTCCTCAACCTAGGTACATCCACTTTTCTACCACCCTAGTAGGAATCCACTATCAGGTTTTTGATCAGGTGACTGCTACCACAAGATCTATTTCAAGGGAGATCTCACAACCCTTTAGGCTTTTGACCAGGTGCCCAAAAACAAAGAATAAACTTTTGAAGGGTGTTAATAAACCCTTTATACAGGAGGTGAGAGGAGGTGATGATGTCTTCTCTTTTCTCTATACAACAGAGAAGACTAGTTAATTTGCTATTGTCAAGACTCCTTCTGAGATATTGAGATAGTTCAGAAAGTTGGAGCCTTGCTCAGGGTGAAGGTCTTCATCCTTGTCTGAATTAATCCTTAAACTTTCTGACTGATTCAAGATGTTGTCCTTGAATGTTCCTGGAGGAGAAGGTTGAAGAAGACTCTTGATAGTGATGAATGTTCTTCTTCAATCTTCAGAATGGACAAGGAAGAAAACATAATAGTTTCTACACTAGGAGAGAGTTCTGAATGTTCAGTATATGTCTCTATGTATTCTTGTGTGGTGTATATGCTCTTTTGAAGTCTTGCTTAGTGTGTGTCTACTGAAAAGATAAAAATCCCTTTTATATTCTACAGTCAATAATTTTCTCCTTTGAAATTTGAATTTTGAATTTCTGGCATTAATTGTTGATTGCCCTTGAAAAAGAAACGACAGGAATATTTACTTAAATGAGTTTCCCCAACTGTCCCATTAAAATAAGCAAGTAATTAACCTGATGATGACAGTAATTAATGCTGCCAATAACGACTATATTCAGGGGAATATGAGCATTAATTACTCAGGAATATTACTGCTAAATAATATAGAAAGTAAGGGACAAAAGTAAGAAAAACTTCTCATTCTAGCTCGGGATAGAATTCGTCGACCTTAGAACAAAATTAGTCGACTAGAGATCCAAGTTTATTGACCTGAGAATTCCTGTTCGTCGACCTGAGCTCTGCGAACTGTATACTGAGAATAACTTGCCAATTTTGTGCTCTAAGTTCGTCGAGCTGAGAATCTGTCTGAAAGAATCGATCATCGACCTGAGCTCGAATATCGTCGAGCTCAACTCAGAGAAGTAACTCTGAGTTCATCAATCTGAGATCGACGATCATCGAGCTGAGTTCGAAGAAATTTGAACAGCTAATTTTGATCTCTGAATTCTTCTAAGTCTTGAATCTACTGAGGTCCTCTGCTGGCTGGTCTATGAAGGTTGAACCCAATGACTAGCCTAAACTCTAAGACTACTAGACTTGACCCTGGCTATATAATATGGGTTAGACTCTTCCTAATTTAGTGAACCTAGCCCAAATCCAACTAGGGATCCAACAATCTCCCCTATTTGGGTGAGGTCACTAAAAAACAAATAATAGAAATAATCATAAAGCATAAACACATATATCTGACAGAAATAAACATTCACAAGATATTTATAAATAAGTGCTTCATGATTAGACACACTGAGTTTTTTTTAAAAGAAATAAGAATAAAACATAAACAAAATCACTTGTTCTGCTTAGGCTTTTCTTTTTCAGGCTTCTGAGAAGGCTGTCTAAAAATGATTTCTCTATTAAGATCAGCAGCTTGTTTCTTTGTCATGGTCATATCTGATGCACCAATGATATTGACAGATGTGGCTCTGGGAACTATAGCTTCTGGATATAGGCTCATATAATCATTAACATTGAAAAATTTGTTAGCTTTGGCATACCTCTTTAGTTCTTCCTTCCTGTATGATGACATTGTTGAATATTGGGAGGAATCCTTTCCTTCATATTTTGCTTTGTTGATTTGAGAAAGTGCTATTAGTTCCTGAAATCTTGCCATTTTAGCTGTTATCTCATGCTTTGGATCTACAAATGGTATTGGAGGAGATTCTACCCTTTAAGGACTTGAGCCCTTCTGTGAATCAACAAAGGAGTCTGTAGAACTTCTCTTATATATAGATGAAGGAGGTTTGCTTTGAGATGACTGCTGCTGACTACCTGGCTTGGAATGTCTCTGATAGGTTTTTTTGACAGGTGCAGATCTGTGAGATACGTTTCCAGAGGCCCCAAGAGATGGAGGAGGACGAGGATGAGGGTCTTTCCTAAATTGCTTAGGAGGAGACCTGTACCTCCTTCTCTTCTTTCTTACTTTCTGCTCATTTTTGGATAACCATATCAATAGTGGCATCCTTGGGTATGGGGTAATCTTTTGCAAGATATAGTAGGGAGTATCATTGGTGGGATTTTGCTTAGGAGCAACCTTTGGAATTACTTTTCTCTTCTTAGCAACCTTCTTTTTGGCCTTGGAATCATCAGATTCATCAGAATCTTCTTCATCAATATCATCATCATAAGATCTTTGAGGATTGTCATATATTGCATCTATCTCCTTTAAGGTTTCCTCTGAGATTTGTTTTTTAGCTTGAGGAAGTGCTTGAGGTTCATCATCTTCATGTCCAGCAATATTCTTAGTGACCATCTGATAATCTTCTACATCTTTGTCAGCCAACAGAAATTCATTCAAATCAGGATCATTCTAAATAAGTCCAAGCTCTTGTGCCACATCTTGAGCAATCAAATCATCCAAGTTAGGGATTGGGCTATCATCTATAATATAAGTTGGGCCTGATGGTTCCTAAATTATTTTAATAGCAAAACTTGCCTTCATTTGATTAAAAACTTCAAGACTTATTGGTGCAGTGTAATAAACTTTAGCCAAGGATGGCTCTGAGCAAACTGCTGGAAGATAATTTATATATCTATAAACAAAAGGTTTCAATAAACTAAAAAAATCTACTATTAGATTGATAAAACAATCACCAACAGTCACAATCTCTGGGGGAGCAACTTGCTCATCTACACTCAACATATAAAAATCAACTGATTCAACCTATTTAATCATTTGTACATCTATTGCTGGGAACTCAACACTTTGCAAAACAGTTGCTACTTCAGCTGCTGCTGCTGCTGGAGGAGACACTGGAGCTTCTTCACAGGATATCTCCCCCTTCCTGGCTTCAGAGGGTCCTAAAGCCAGGCCCCCAGAAGAAGGAATAGTAGGGGCAGTGGATAGAAGAGCAGAGAGGGTTGAGATGGACTCAGCAAGAGGTTTAATGGCCTCTGTTATGAGTTGTTTGAGTAGTGGAGTGATGATTTGCAGAAGAGAGGGAATGGAAGGGGGATCCATTTACATGAAATCAAAGGGTGTCTGAGTTGATACAAAAGGATTAATGGTGGATGATAAGGGATGGAGGGGTGTGGAGTCTGGCATTTGCTCATCTTGAGGTGATGAAGTTTGGATGGGGGATGACAACAGATCAAAATTTTGTATGAATATGATGGTGTGAAGGGTAATGTCAGCTAGATATTGAGGAAGAGGGGATTGAGGTGGAGTGACATGCTCTGGAGTGTTAGGTGGAGTTGCATGCACTAGAGATTGGGGTGGAGTTTGTTGGTGTTCAGATGATTGAACTGGTGAGAGATGATGGACTGGGGAAGCAGGAGGTGTTGGTGTATGTGGTTTAGATGTGGATGTTTGTTGGAAGGTTGTTGAAGGTGTTTGAACTAGAGAAAGTGTTGGTTGTTGAGATGAAGGTGGAGGGGATGGAATCCTGATGAAGGGGACATCTTCAGAGGGTGGGGGAGCAGTTGATACAGCTCTGGTATCCTCAGATGCCCTAGAAGAGGAAGAAGACTTTGATGGCTTTGGGATATTCCTATCCCACCTGCCAAATAAGTCACATGTTAGCCTTTTGGAGGCATTGATGAATATGGTCTGGGAGATGAGGGATTCAGTAGCCTTTTCTTCAAGGAAGATTCCTAGAATCCTTCCAAAGCACACCTCTTTCTTGCTGTTCTTTTTCATTATCAGATCAAACAATATTTTAGCCTAATTCATTGGCTTCCTATTGACCACTGCACACATCACTAGGAACTACTGCCTGGTGATATAATCATGGGAAGTATGCTTGCCCAGCAATACCTTGCCAACCACATCAGCTAAAAAATTATAATCGGCAGACAAGTGTTTCTTCAGCAGTTTATTAGGGTTGTCTCCAGTATGACCCATCTTAATCAGCATTTCATCATATTCAGTACTGTCTATTTCCACATCTTCTTCTCCATTTACAAATCCAAATATTTCAGATAAAATGCCGGGGGTGAGAGAAACTATGTTACCCGATATTGTTCCTGTCATAGTATCGACATCTGGTGTGGAGGAGGTGAAAACCCATTCTCGAATTTCTATTACAGCAATCTTTATCCTTGTTGTCATAAGCTTCTTCAAATGTTGTTCTTCAAACAATTTCAGAATATTTAAGAAGATTTGATCTGAGTGCTGGAATGACTGAAAGTCTATGTCAAATCCAGTATCGAACTTCATCGCTTCAAGGGTGCTCGCCGGAATCGCTATGATCACCTAGTGGTTGTTCCACATAGACCTCTTCTTTTAGTTCACCATTTAGAAATGCACTCTTTACATCCATTTGATAAACTATGAACCTTTTGTAGGCAGCACGGGCTAAGAATATCCTTATTTCTTCAAGCCTTACAATAGGTGCAAATGTTTGGTCATAGTCTATGCCTTCCTCTTGTCTGTATACTTGAGCAACTAGTCTGGCTTTGTTCCTTATGATAGTACTTTGAGCATCTAGTTTGTTTCTCAATACCCATTTAGTTCCAATGACTGGGTAGTCTTTGGGTCTTGGAACTAAATCCCAAACTCTAAAACTCTCAAACTGGTTGAGCTCCTCTTGTATTATAATGATCTAGTATGGATCTTGCTC
The DNA here is from genome assembly GCA_039513925.1 of Platanthera zijinensis. Lineage (NCBI taxonomy): Eukaryota > Viridiplantae > Streptophyta > Magnoliopsida > Asparagales > Orchidaceae > Platanthera > Platanthera zijinensis. The sequence goes on along the minus strand of CM077088.1, from coordinate 184,749,971 downwards.
AACATATTTAATGGATTGGGGCTCAATTTGAGATATGAAGCAGACATGCATCATGTCTGGATAGAATTGATGCCTTGTCTGCACACCCACTGACAAGTCTCCAATCACTTGATATACAGGGTGATCTCTATGTGTGACTATCTCAGTTGGAGGAGCTGGTTGATCAACAGCTTGGGGAGCTATTCCTCTTGTGGAGTTAAGTTAGCTATTATTGGCTCTTCATTGAACTCAGTGTCTTCATCTTCACTTTCTTCAGCAACATGTGGAGAAGGATGTGTAACAGCCTCATTGGTGAGGGTCAACTCATCCAACTTCTCATACAAGTTCGGTACCTACAAAGTTTCATTGGTAGAAGCTATCTTCTCCTTATAAAACATATTAGTTTCATCAAATGAAATATGGATAGACTCTTCAATTTTCATGGTTGATTTATTATATGCCCTATAAGCCTTGCTTACTTGGGAATATCCAAGAAAAATTCCAACTTTAGACTTGGCTTCAAACTTTCAAATATATTTCTTATTGTTGTTATGAATGTAACATACACAACCAAAAACTCTAAAATAATCTACTTTAGGTTTCTTCCTTTTGAGTAGTTCATAGGGGTCTTTCCCTTGAGCTTGTGTACAAAACTTCTGTTCAGGGCATAGTTTGTTGTGCTCACAGCCTCTGCCCAAAAGGATAGGGGCAGGTGAGCATCTATAATTAATGAGCCTACAGCTTCAATGAGTGTTCTATTTTTCCTTTCAGCTACCCCATTTTGTTAAGGAGTTCTAGGAGTAGAGAAATAGTGTCTGATACCTTCCTTCTCACAAAATTCTTGCATGGGAAGAGACTCAAACTCAGTACCATGATCACTTCTGATCAATGCAACTGGAGTAGAGTACTCAATTCTTATGCTTTTAAGAAAATCTGTAAGAACCTTGAAGTTATTTGACTTATTTCTCAAGACGAACACCCAAGTGAACCTTGAGAAGTCATCAACAATTACTAAGTTAAAGGACTTCCCTCATAGGCTCTGTACAACAATGGGTCCAAAAAGAGCCATATGGAGCAAGTACAGTATCCTAGGTGAATCACTCTTATTGAGTGACTTAAAACTATTTTTAGTTTGTTTGCCTAACTAACAAGCCCTGCAGAGACTTTCCTTATTGTAGGGGTAAGAAGGTAATCCTCTAACAAGATTTTCCCTAGATAGTTTAGCAATGTTTTTAAAGTTTACATGTCCTAATCTCCTATGAAAAAGATCATAATTATTACTGGTTTTGTTAAAAAGACATATTTCAGTTTTAATAGACTTAAAATTAACTATGTAGATATTTCCTATTCTAGTACTAGTTAAAACTACTTGTGTTATCTATAGAAGTAATAATACAGGAAGTTTTGTTATATGATACCTGAAACCTTTCATCATATAACTGACTTATGGATATAAGGTTGTGCTTCAGTCCACTTACATATGCAACCCTCCTGAAGGTGACTGCTCCAATTTTGACCTTTCCATATCCTTCAGTCTGGCCACAATTGGAATCACCAAATATTACTTTGGGTCCTAGCTTTGACTTATACTTGATTAGGTTGTCCTTATTTCCAGTCAGATGCTTTGAATAGCCACTTTCCAGATACCACTGTTGCTCTGTGGTGGGATCGTCTTTCACCTGTAATAAAACAGATTAGCTATTCTTGACCCAGGATACCTTGGGTCCTTGTTGATTTACATAACTAAAGCTGGAAATATATGAGTATTCTTGTTGATTTTGGTAACCAAAGGGATGATATCTTCTTGGTGGAATTATCCAATCGTTAAAGGGATTCATGTTTTGTCTTTGTTGATTAAAAGTCCTATTAGAATTAAAGTTTATGTTATTATAAACTGGGGTCGACGAATTAATGTACGTTCGTCGATCTGAGGTAACCGAATGGGGATGAGTTTGTCTAACTCCACTCAGATAATGAAAGTATTCATTTTTGGGCCCCAATTTTGTCGATCTCTGGTCGACGAACCATATTGGTTTCCTCGATCGCAGTTCAGAGAATATTTATTGTAAAAGTTTGGGTTTGAAGTTCGTCGACTTGAGTTTCGATGAACTGTATATATTTTGTCGATCTGTGTTCGACGAAATCTGCTGAACATAGTTCTGTTTAAGATTTTTATTACTCTTTCTCCTTTTCTTATTCTTGTGTTTAAGTTCTGTTTGATTAAAATTGTTATCTTCTATTTTCTCTTTACCCTTTTCTAAAACCAATTTTATAGGATTTGTTAAAATATTTTTCTGAATCAATGTGGGTTGGCTTTGTTAACCCGGAAATCGGCAATCCTTCCCAAGGTAGCCAGCTCGTAAGTCACGGGCTGCCCCAGGAGGTCGCGGCCTGTTAGCCTTTTCTTCTAAGGGTGGGCGGACTGTCCTCTCAGTCCGCTCAGTCCGCATGGCTAGGGAGATCTCCACGGTCTGACCGCTCAGGTCGCGCAGTAGACGCTCGTTCTGTAGGGGCTGCAGACTGCTTCCTCAGTCCGCTCCTACAGGCCGCGCGGTTAGATTGGTTAACCATCTGGTGGTTCATTTTTACCTCAGGTGCGAACTACTCAACTGAGTAGCAGACTCGATTTCTTATCCGCCTAGACCGCTCGCTAGATGCTCAGCTAGAGGTGGCGACCTGCTCCTTCTATTCGGCAGAAGATGGAGGACTCAGTATTCAGTCCATCAAATTGAGGTGGACTCGCTCCTCCTGTAAGCTCTCAAGCCCGCACATCTAGTGAGCTGCCTGATCAGCTGATAGTGCGGTCTGCCGACCTCTCTGGTCAGTCCTCCAGGTCGCCAACCCTCATCCCAAAGCAAAGGATACCAGAAGTCAACAACGCCTCTCGCTAATAGGCGCGACCTGGACTCTTCAGTCCGCCAGGTTGGCAGTCCTTGTCGCTAAGCAATGGCGATAAGCCACCACCAGGCAGCCTGCTCAACCTGTCCTCCGCGAGTTAAGCGGGCTCATTGCGTAGTCCGCCAGATGAGCCCCACCTCGGTAACCGGCTGTAACATCCCATTTCCGGCTAGACCCCTAGGAGTCGGATGGTCGAGTCAGAACCCCAGGGAGCACAAAAAGTGAAAATAAATCGACCGAGTTTTCGGATCAAGGGTTGGTCACGCCCGTGACCGACCCGTCACGCCCGTGACCTGGGCGTGACTACTTCGACGATCGTCGATCTCCACGAGACGATCGTCAAAAGTGCTGTCTGGGCATGTCACGCCCGTGACCAAGATGTCACGCCCGTGACTATGGGCGTGACTCCATCGACGATCGTCGATCGCCGTGAGACGATCGTCGAGCTTGCGGCCCGGGCATGTCACGCCCGTGACATGAGTGTCACGCCCGTGACCTAGGGCGTGACCAGCCTTCGACGATCGTCGACCTCAATTCGACGATCGTCGACCTCGAAATTTGCCGTTCGGACATGTCACGCCCGTGACCTATAGGTCATGCCCGTGACCTATAGGTCACGCCCGTGACCTAGGGCGTGACCAGCCTTCGACGATCGTCGATCTCAATTCGACGATCGTCGACCCACAATCTGCCGTTTGGGTCTGTCACGCCCTGTGACCCGAGGTGTCACGCCCGTGACCTTCCATCGACGATCGTCGATCTCAGTTCGACGATCGTCGAACCCAGAATGGGCTGCCCGGGCCTGTCACGCCCGTGACCTATGTGTCACGCCCGTGACATTGGCCGAAATGGCGGTTCAGGCCCGAAATAATTCTAACGCGCGTGGAAATAAATGCTGGCTTGGGAGGTTACACCAGCAGTAATTTCAGGCCGTTCTCCTTCTGTAAATACATAATAAAGGAGGAAAGGGTGGTCCAATAGGAAATCGCCAGCTGGACATACCTGTTCAGTTTCCGCCGTTTCTTATCCCTTCTCTGTAACCGAAACGTTGAAAGGGAGGAGCCTTCATGACCATTAAGGCTTAAACTATTCACCTTCCCGCTTTGCTGACTTATAAAAGCCCACCTGGACAATAGGAGAAGGTTACACGCTCAAGTAATCAGAACAGACCTTTGTTCTTGCTGTAGGAGGAGTTCAGCAAACGCCACCACCGCGCCATGGCACCCCGACGTTCTTCTCGCCTTCAAACCGCGAACAAGGTCCTCCTCTACTCCTTCTCTTTCATGGGTAGATCTTAGGATTCTTAGAAAGGAGGTTCGTGCTCAACGGAGCCGGATCCATTTCTCGTTTTCATGGAAAAACCATGAAAAAGGTATTTTGAGTTCGCCGGAAACCGCCACCTCCGGCGGCCAAACCACCGCCGACCGCTAGCCATCGCCTCAACGGAGGTGGTGGTGGTGGTGGCTGGCCAGGGAAGTGACCGGACGGCCGGCAACGGATCACGGAAACGTTACAGGAAAAATGGCTTCCTGGTTCTAGTTTCGGGTTCTGTAAAAGATGAACAGTAAATCGTTTTATACTTATAAATTATGTAAATAATTTTATAAGGAGAAATATACTCGGTTTAGTATATTTTAAGGCTGCAAAATGAGGCACTTAGAGGCCGAATTAGGAAAAATGACCAGACACAAAAGTTGTAGCCCTCGGGGTCTAATTTAATTTAAAATTGATTTTATTCAATTTGGGTGAGTGGTTTGAACACAGCACTTATTTTGGTGGGATCAAGACCTAGGTTAACCAGAAATTAAAATGGTTGCCCATGGTTCATAACATGTCCAAATGACTTGAAATTTGGACTGGAGGTCTACAATATGTATATCGAGAGGCTGTCCAAAAATGAGAATTTTTGGAGAACTTTTGCCTAAAGTTTTTGTAAAAATTTAATAAAAAATATAAAATTAATTAGGAGATGAAATTAAGCCCAAACTCCCCCAAATTTTGGGTGGTGGTCCCTGGCATCAATATTAAGATCTGTACAAAATTTCAACTCGATTGGTCGAGTTTTGAATAGGGAATTATCAAGTCCTAGATAGGTCTTGGTGAGGGGTACTTTGGGGAAAAGTACAATTGGAGATGGAGTGGACAAATCTCCTCAAAAGAGGCTGAAGTTGTTGGCCACTGATTTGTTGAGTCTATGTCTACCCTCTTGGGTAACATGGTGTGGCTTAGGGTGGATTTTACCCTAAGAGATTGGCTCAACTCCAACGGGTGGGAGTTTGAGGTTTGTGAAGGACATAGGAGCAAAAGCTCTTGTATGCCCTTGAAATTCGGAGGAGAGGGGGAGGATATGATGAAAACCCTCTGGTTGAAATAGTGAAGGAATTGGAGGTAGTTAGGTACCTCGAAAGTTGAGATTTTGGAATAGGATAAACATGTAATTTAATTATTTTAAGCACTAAATCTAATCCAAAAATTATGAAACTCGGGAGGAGGGAGTTTTAGGATGTATTAGACTTATGGTAATTTTTCTGGAATTTTATGATTAATATATATTATACTTCATGTGTTAAAGAATTATTAGCCCAATTTGTTGTTTCAATTATTTGGAGGCTTTACATTAATTATAATCAGTTAAAATTCTGGATTTAGATCTTGACTAGTAGAACATTGATCCCTGAATTTTTATAGAATTTTATGTTGAGTAAATCTAGTACTTTATTCACAAATGATAGAAAGGGCTTTTATGTTTAAAAAATTATTATGGATAGAACACTTGCTGGAAAATTATGAAACTTAGCCAGTGCAAATTTTAGGCCTTAATCTTCATGTCATAAATTATTTAGAATTTTTGGAAGAATATTTTCTGTACTTGATTCATAAACTATAGAAATTAGAGATTATTTCCAAATAGTTTTTCAGGTCATTTTGATGATAGAAAATCATGATACTTAGGATTTAGCCTTTTGAGATAGCCTACTAATTATCATAAATTTGCTGGACATCTTGCATGAATAATTAGGATAGTTCATGTTCAAACCGGTGGCCCTTGAGATTTTCGAGGAATTTAATTAAATGCCAAATAAATTAGGAAAATTTCCATTTTCTGGATTTAGGTTATTTATACCAAGATAAGTCTCCAGTAAATAGTTTAGGGCATTTGGATGAGTAATGGATCATTGCGTAACCAGTTCGACATGTAGCCTAGGTCGGTCTGCATATAGCAGGTTGTGAGATGCAATAGGACACGATCTGAGAAAGTCTTTGAGATTTAAACATTTTGTCTGGGTGAACAATTGTGGAAGAAATTACAATAGGAAGATATAAAGAGTAGTGAGTAGTGGTGATAGCTAGAGTTAAGAGGTGCTCGGGTTCGACGAAAGATCGTCTTCCCCGAGGAGTGGAAGGTTTAAAATCACCCTAGGATAGTCTAATGTAATACGAGAAGGAAATCGGGTAAAAGGGTAGACAACCAATAATAATAAGTGCCTTGCGAAAGGGAACTTCGGGCCGTAATGCACCGTCTTGGTTCCTAGTGCCCCTTGAGAGCCCTTCACGGGGTATACCGGGGGCAGTCCTGGGCTAACGTAAACTGTAATAACAAACCGACAAGAGTAACTTAGTAACTAGGGTTGCACTCTTCACAAACACTGTTGGCACAGGAAGAATGATGAGAGCTTCGGCTCGGTTGGTTTGGAGACGGACGGATGGTCCGGGGAGCTTCGGCTCGGTTGGTTTGGAGACGGACGTTTTGGTCCGGGGAGCTTCGGCTCGGTTTTTATGTGTTTACGATAAACTTGCATGTGCATAAAATAGGAAAAGTTAAGGTGGTGGGTCTTTCGATATCGGGGAGTTCGATTGCACCGACACCGATATCGTTGACTCGGCGGGGTGATTAGCACTTCGCCAGCAGAAGTCCGGTGCGCCAGCCGGCAAGAGTACGCAGGCGTCCGCTTAGTGCACCAAGCGTTGAGGCGTACGATAGGTCAGACCAGTGGTGCTTTTACTGGTTTTGGAGGTGGGCGAGGCCCAACCCACCGCTTCCGTTTGCCACTACGGAGGTATCCTGGGAGGTAACGGCTCCGAAAGGGGGAACTAAAGGTCTGTGTGCACAGAGTCGGGTGTGTGAGTTGCACTTGCATGTTTCATCATACCCACTAGCATGTCATAGCATAATCGATTCATTTAACCCTGACACCTAAAGTATAAGTGGTATGGGACGCTTATACATTAGGACCTGCAAAACGACCCCTTGGTATATAAGCTTGTGTGGGCAAGTTTATAAATCAAAGGTTATTTTCAACATATAATAACCCCTGCTGTTTGATAACCGACACCCCAAGGTATAAGTGGTATGGGACACTTATACGATGGGAGCCTTGCAAAAGATCCCTTTGCTTATGTGTTCTCGCATAAGTGAAGGTTTAAATTCATTTAATTGCTTTTCTTACTACTAGACCTATTATAACAATTTATTAACTGCTCACCTAACACAACTTGCTAGAATTAGTTTCCGCTGCCATCTGTTTTTCATGTTTAATCTCCACCTTCATGTCCTTCCCTTTCTTCCTCTCCGCTCGGTACCTAGGAGCCATGGGGGAAGGGGTAGGGGATGATAGGGCTTAGTCTTTATGACTAACGGTTTTCGAACCGCATCATTTAGGGGATCGTGGAGCCCAGCATGGAAGAGCAGCCCCAGAGATCGGTGCGCCTAGAGATGGGGCAGTCTAGCTCCGGAGTTCACACAGCCGGGACCGTGAGTCTCGACCTTGAGTAGTTTACTGTTTCGCTTCCGCATGAGAGACTTGTAGTGAGGACATTTTGTACCGGGCATAAGCCCGTATTTATAGTACTCTGATGTTTCTGTGGACACTCCCTTCGTGGAGTTTTATTATATATATGTGATTTTTATTATTGTGGACTGCATTGCTCTTACTTCAATAATTGTGCTACTTTCTGTGATCGAAATTGGCCGGCAGAATCGGCGCCTTGTGGTGATGACCCTTCGGGACGTGAAGGAGTCACCGCAAAGCGGCGGTTCTGGGCCTAAGACCCCGGTGGTTGAAAAAGAAAAAAAGGGGGTCTTACAAGTGGTATCAGAGCAAACATCGATCAGAAGGAAGTCGCAGTCCACAAACCCTAGGTCACCCCCGCTCGAGTTTAGTTTGGGGACAAACTAAGCAGCGGAAGCAGTGGTGTGCCCATATGGGGATCACATATAATTTGACCACCTTTAGGTAATATTTGAACGTTTTTCTCAGCATGTGTTTTCGTTGCGCAGACTCCAGCACAGCCTACGCCACAGGGCGGAGTTCAGCAGACTCAGGGAGTTGCACCACCTCCACCGGTCCCCACCCCTTTCCTTCAGTCAGACATGGGACAGACCCTGACTGCCATTCTGGAGGCCTTCAGGGCCCAGCAGGTTCCGGTCCCGCAGCCCAATCTGGGGGCCAACTGGCTCAGCATCTTCCGGGGTCTTTCTCCCCCGTCCTATCTGGGGACAGAGTCGGCTGTTCGGACGGAGGAATGGCTAGATATCATGTACGAGATGCTGACCGGGATTCGGTGTCCATGGGAGGAGAGGGTGGCTCTGGTTGTCTCCTGCCTGGAGTCCCATGCAAAGAGGTGGTGGAAGACGCTGTTGGACACGACATTTGCTGATAGGGAGGTTGCGGAGGTCACTTGGGAGGAGTTCAGGGCCGCACTGCTGGAGCATTTCGTTTCGCAGTCGGCTAGGGATGATTTGGAGGAGCGGTTCTTACAGCTGAAGCAGGGTACTCGGACCGTGGTGGAGTACCATCGAGAGTTTGACCACCTGGCTCGATACGCAGATTCCTACCAGCTGGACGAGGCAGGGTATATCAGGAGGTTCTACAAGGGCCTACGTGAGGACTTGAGGGAGGCCCTCTTGTTTGTATCTGACGGGCCCATCTCCCGGATTTTGGAGATGGCCAAAAGGATTGAGGCAGATTGGCACACCACCCGGGGCCGGAAACGGCCAGCAGAGGATCAGGGACGAAGAGGAAGGAATGACCAGCGGCGGGGTGCTGTACCAGAGGGGAGGAGGACAGAGGACCAGCCTCGTCAGGACGTGAGGCCGGAGCCGAGGGAACAGGTGGTATTGGCCCCTCCACCCCTTCGGATGCAGGAGATGCCGAGACCCGGGGAATGGCGTATCCCCCAGAGTGCTACTTTTGTCATCAGATTGGGCACATTCGGAGGAACTGCCCCATGAGGGGGCACCACCTCCAGCACATCAGGGCGGCCCACCAGCTCAGCATTACGGAGGCCGAGGACGCGGCCGCGGTCGAGGATACCAGGGGGAAGATCGTAGACAGGGAAGAGAGCAGGTATATGCCTTGGACCTTGCACAGCCGCGGAATCCGGAGCAGGTCATCGCAGGTATGCCGAAATGCTTCTTTGTTTTCATAGAATTTCCCCTTTAAGTTGTTAAAACTTTGAATCGCACTAGATTGATAGCAAGGAAAGTAAAAACTCATTATAGAACCCTAAGATATCTAATCACCCCAGGTATAGTCTTCATCAGCGGCAAGCCTGCCCGCACGCTGTTCGATACTGGAGCTACTCACTCCTTTGTGTCGGAGTCGTTCGTGGAAGGACTGGAAGGTGTGGAGCGGTTCACAGGCTCGAGGATGAGGGTGCGACTACCGGATGGATCTGAGCTCCTTACCACGGATCACTGCAATATGGAGGCAGAAATTGGTGGAAAAGCGTTCGAGGCTCCAGCGACGATTTTGAAGCTGACGGACTACGACCTGATCCTGGGTATGACATGGCTGCACTGGAACTATGCCCAGATTGACTGCCAGGCAAAGAGGATCACCGTGAGACACGGGGACTCTTTCATTACCATCGAAGGTATAAGACCTGTCTCTCGTATACTCTTATCTTCGGTACAGGCCGTTAAGGCCCATCTACAGGGAGAGGAGGTCTATCAGATTCTATTTGAGATGGCGGAGGTTAAGTAGTCGGTGACAGACATCCCGGTGGTGCGAGATTTCGCTGACGTCTTTCCAGAGAAACTACCAGGATTACCTCCACACCGAGAGCAGGATTTTCAGATACAGCTTGTGCCGGGGGCCAAGCCGGCGTCTAGGGCCCCTTATCGGATGGCCCCAAAGGAGCTGGCAGAGTTTCGGACTCAGTTGCAGGAATTAGTTGAGGCAGGTTTTGTTAGACCGAGTTCCTCGCCATGGGGAGCTCCGGTCCTGTTCGTGAAGAAGAAGGATGGGACACTCCGCCCGTGCATCGATTATCGAGCACTAAACAGGCTGACCGTCCGGAATACCTATCCGCTCCCACGGATAGACGAATTATTCGACCAGCTGGAGGGGGCCCATTATTTCTCGAAGCTGGACTTGAGATCAGGATACTACCAGCTGCGGATCCAGGAGGAGGATATCCCGAAGACGGCCTTTAGTAGCAGATATGGCCTGTATGAGTTCACCGTGATGCCCTTTGGGCTCACGAATGCTCCGTCGGCGTTCATGAGTCTCATGAACCGGGTTTTCGAGGCTTACTTGGATGTGTTCGTCATAGTGTTCATAGACGACATCCTGATCTACTCTAGGATGGAGGAGGAGCACACTCGGCATCTGGCACTGACCTTGGAGAGGTTGCGGGAGCATCACCTTTATGCCAAATTCAGCAAGTGTCAGTTTTGGTTGAAGGAGGTGGCCTTCCTAGGCCACATCATCAGCGGAGCCGGGTTATCAGTAGATCCAGCAAAGGTTCGGGCAGTTTGCGATTGGCCGCAGCTGAGGACAGCCACCGATGTACGCAGTTTCTTGGGACTTGCCGGTTACTACCGGAAGTTCGTGGAGGGGTTCTCTCGGATTGCCCTCCCCCTCACATCTTTGACAAAGAAGGAGGCACCTTTTGTTTGGACCCCGCAGTGCCAGGCGGCTTTCCAGGAGCTGAAGGACCGACTCATCTCGGCCCCTATCCTGGCCCTTCCATCCGGAAGGGAGGGATTCCAGGTGTATACCGACGCATCATACCAAGGGATGGGAGCGGTGCTGATACAGAACGGACATGTCATAGCATATGCCTCCCGCCAGCTGAAGACCCATGAGAGGAACTACCCGGTGCACGACCTCGAGATGGGAGCGGTCGTTTTTGCTCTAAAGGTCTGGCGTCATTACCTTTATGGAGTCCACTGCGATATCTTCTCCGATCACAAGAACTTGAAATACGTGGACACTCAGAAGGAGCTGAATATCAGGCAGAGGCGTTGGGTGGAGTTCTTAGCAGATTATCAGTATGAGATGCACTACCACCCAGGGAAGGCAAACGTGGTGGCCGACGCGTTGAGCCGGAGAGCGGCCACTTCCGAAGCTGGGCCCCAGGTTATGTCTATGGAGCTGGTCTAGTCATTCAGAGACATGCAGATATCCCTAGTGTCCGAGGATGACCCAGATCTGTATAGGGAGTATCTGGCTTCGATAGTGGCCATAGACGATATTCGGGATCGCATTCGGGACGGACAGAGGACAGATGCGTGGGCGGAGCCGATGTTCTGAGCTTTGGAGGAAGGTTCGACAGGAGATTATTCCCTGAGAGATGGTTTGCTCCACTTCAGAGGCAGAGTATATATACCCGCAGGAGGCCAGATCCGAGAGGATATTCTGACGGAGGCGCATTGCAGCCGGTACTCCGTGCACCCGGGGATCACAAAGATGACCGCTGATCTGAAGAGGACGATGTTTTGGCAGGGCATGAAGAAAGACATTACGTACTTCGTGACCCATTGCGAGGCGTGTCAGTTGGTGAAGGCGGAGTGCAGGAACCCCGCAGGACTGTTGCAGCCACTCCCGGTGCCGGAGTGGAAGTTTGACGACATAGCGATGGATTTTATACATGGTCTTCCCCGGTCTCGGACAGGGAACGACTCGATTTGGGTGATTGTCGATCGTTTGACGAAGGTGGCCCGCTTTATACCGATCAGGAAGGATGACTCGGTGGGAGTGCTGGTACGGAAGTTTGTGGAGCAGTATGTCCGATATCATGGCGTGCCCCGGACGATAGTGTCGGACCGCGATGGACGGTTTACATCCAGGGAGTGGCGGTCAGTGCAGGCATATTTGGGCACCCGGTTGACTTTTAGCACGGCCTTCCACCCTCAGACGGACGGGCAGACCGAGCGCACCAACCGGACCTTGGAGGACTTACTACGGCTGTGTATACTGGACCGAGGGGAGCCGTGGGAGAAGATGTTACCGTTGGTCGAGTTCTCCTACGATAATAACTACCAGTCCAGCATCAGGATGGCGCCGTATGAGGCCTTGTATGGAAGGAAATGTAGGACCCCGCTTTCCTGGGTTCAGGACGAGGATCCGAAGCTGCTGGGATCGGATTTCGTTGAAGATACCGAGGCTCAGGTGAGATTGATCAGAGATAGGATGTTGGAGGCGCAGAGCAGACAGGCCAAATACTATGACGCCCGGCATCGTCAGGTGGAGTTTCGGGTAGGGGATCGAGTGTTCTTGAAGATCCGACCCATGCACGGAGTCTCACGGGTGCGCGGTCGGAGGAAGAAACTCAGCCCTAGGTATATGGGCCCTTACCGGATCCTGGAGCGGATCAGACCCCTAGCCTACAGGCTAGAGTTGCCACCGGAGCTGGCAGCTCTACACGACGTCTTCCACATCTCTTCACTGAGAAGGGCTCTACTACGCCCGGAGCAGCGGATTTTGACCACAGAAGGGCCGGTAGCTTCAGACCGATCTGTTCACTTGGAGCCGGTTCGGATCGATGACAAAGGAGTGCGGATCTTGCGCCGCAAGAAGATCCCCTTAGTCAAGGTTCTGTGGAGAAATCACGGTCAGGAGGAGCACACCTGGGAACCGCAGGATCTGATGAGGCAAAGATACCCGGAGTTGTTCAGTCAGGTACATCTCACCACCTCTCGGTATATTATAGACTGCCTTCTTGTTTTGGAATGTTAAGATTAGATAAGGAAAAATCCAGGACCTAGGCATGCACACTTAATCAGAAAGGTAGGGGCTAATCTTTTGTTTATTGGGGAGATTGTCTTCGTTATCAAACGAACAGTCGCCTGAACCCAATAGAAAGATCGTATGGGATGTTACAAGTTTAATTTATTCCGATAGAAATCCCCATAGGCTCAACCTCAATTTCGGGGACGAAATTTTTGTTTTGTTTATTGGGATTTGTAACATCCCATTTCCGGCTAGACCCCTAGGAGTCGGATGGTCGAGTCAGAACCCCAGGGAGCACAAAAAGTGAAAATAAATCGACCGAGTTTTCGGATCAAGGGTTGGTCACGCCCGTGACCGACCCGTCACGCCCGTGACCTGGGCGTGACTACTTCGACGATCGTCGATCTCCACGAGACGATTGTCAAAAGTGCTGTCTGGGCATGTCACGCCCGTGACCAAGATGTCACGCCCGTGACTATGGGCGTGACTCCATCGACGATCGTCGATCGCCGTGAGACGATCGTCGAGCTTGCGGCCCGGGCATGTCACGCCCGTGACATGAGTGTCACGCCCGTGACCTAGGGCGTGACCAGCCTTCGACGATCGTCGACCTCAATTCGACGATCGTCGACCTCGAAATTTGCCGTTCGGACATGTCACGCCCGTGACCTATAGGTCACGCCCGTGACCTATAGGTCACGCCCGTGACCTAGGGCGTGACCAGCCTTCGACGATCGTCGATCTCAATTCGACGATCGTCGACCCACAATCTGCCGTTTGGGTCTGTCACGCCTGTGACCCAAGGTGTCACGCCCGTGACCTTCCATCGACGATCGTCGATCTCAGTTCGACGATCGTCGAACCCAGAATGGGCTGCCCGGGCCTGTCACGCCCGTGACCTATGTGTCACGCCCGTGATATTGGCCGAAACGGCGGTTCAGGCCCGAAATAATTCTAACGCGCGTGGAAATAAATGTTGGCTTGGGAGGTTACACCAGGAGTAATTTCAGGCCGTTCTCCTTCTGTAAATACATAATAAAGGAGGAAAGGGTGGTCCAATAGGAAATCGCCAGCTGGACATACCTGTTCAGTTTCCGCCGTTTCTTATCCCTTCTCTGTAACCGAAACGTTGAAAGGGAGGAGCCTTCATGACCATTAAGGCTTAAACTATTCACCTTCCCGCTTTGCTGACTTATAAAAGCCCACCTGGACAAGAGGAGAAGGTTACACGCTCAAGTAATCAGAACAGACCTTTGTTCTTACTGTAGGAGGAGTTCAGCAAACGCCACCACCGCGCCATGGCACCCCGACGTTCTTCTCGCCTTCAAACCGCGAACAAGGTCCTCCTCTACTCCTTCTCTTTCATGGGTAGATCTTAGGATTCTTAGAAAGGAGGTTCGCGCTCAACGGAGCCGGATCCATTTCTCGTTTTCATGGAAAAACCATGAAAAAGGTATTTTGAGTTCGCCGGAAACCGCCACCTCCGGCGGCCAAACCACCGCCGACCGCTAGCCATCGCCTCAACGGAGGTGGTGGTGGTGGTGGCTGGCCAGGGAAGTGACCGGACGGCCGGCAACGGATCACGGAAACGTTACAGGAAAAATGGCTTCCTGGTTCTAGTTTCGGGTTCTGTAAAAGATGAACAGTAAATCGTTTTATACTTATAAATTATGTAAATAATTTTATAAGGAGAAATATACTCGGTTTAGTATATTTTAAGGCTGCAAAATGAGGCACTTAGAGGCCGAATTAGGAAAAATGACCAGACACAAAAGTTGTAGCCCTCGGGGTCTACTTTAATTTAAAATTGATTTTATTCAATTTGGGTGAGTGGTTTGAACACAGCACTCATTTTGGTGGGATCAAGACCTAGGTTAACCAGAAATTAAAATGGTTGCCCACGGTTCATAACATGTCCAAATGACTTGAAATTTGGACTGGAGGTCTATAATATGTATATCGAGAGGCTGTCCAAAAATGAGAATTTTTGGAGAACTTTTGCCTAAAGTTTTTGTAAAAATTTAATAAACAATATAAAATTAATTAGGAGATGAAATTAAGCCCAAACTCCCCCAAATTTTGGGTGGTGGTCCCTGGCATCAATATTAAGATCTATACAAAATTTTAACTCGATTGGTCGAGTTTTGAATAGGGAATTATCAAGTCCTAGATAGGTCTTGGTGAGGGGTACTTTGGGGAAAAGTACAATTGGAGATGGAGTGGACAAATCTCCTCAAAAGAGGCTGAAGTTGTTGGCCACTGATTTGTTGAGTCTATGTCTAACCTCTTGGGTAACATGGTGTGGCTTAGGGTGGATTTTACCCTAAGAGATTGGCTCAACTCCAACGGGTGGGAGTTTGAGGTTTGTGAAGGACATAGGAGCAAAAGCTCTTGTATGCCCTTGAAATTCGGAGGAGAGGGGGAGGATATGATGAAAACCCTCTGGTTGAAATAGTGAAGGAATTGGAGGTAGTTAGGTACCTCGAAAGTTGAGATTTTGGAATAAGATAAACATGTAATTTAATTATTTTAAGCACTAAATCTAATCCAAAAATTATGAAACTCGGGAGGAGGGAGTTTTAGGATGTATTAGACTTATGGTAATTTTTCTGGAATTTTATGATTAATATATATTATACTTCATGTGTTAAAGAATTATTAGCCCAATTTGTTGTTTCAATTATTTGGAGGCTTTACATTAATTATAATCAGTTAAAATTCTGGATTTAGATCTTGACTAGTAGAGCATTGATCCCTGAATTTTTATAGAATTTTATGTTGAGTAAATCTAGTACTTTATTCACAAATGATAGAAAGGGCTTTTATGTTTAAAAAATTATTATGGATAGAACACATGCTGGAAAATTATGAAACTTAGCCAGTGCAAATTTTAGGCCTTAATCTTCATGTCATAAATTATTTAGAATTTTTGGAAGAATATTTTCTGTACTTGATTCATAAACTATAGAAATTAGAGATTATTTCCAAATAGTTTTTCAGGTCATTTTGATGATAGAAAATCATGATACTTAGGATTTAGCCTTCTGAGATAGCCTACTAATTATCATAAATTTGCTGGACATCTTGCATGAATAATTAGGATAGTTCATGTTCAAACCGGTGGCCCTTGAGATTTTCGAGGAATTTAATTAAATGCCAAATAAATTAGGAAAATTTCCATTTTCTGGATTTAGGTTATTTATACCAAGATAAGTCTCCAGTAAATAGTTTAGGGCATTTGGATGAGTAATGGATCATTGCGTAACCGGTTCGACATGTAGCCTAGGTCGGTCTGCATATAGCAGGTTGTGAGATGCAATAGGACACGATCTGAGAAAGTCTTTGAGATTTAAACATTTTGTCTGGGTGAACAATTGTGGAAGAAATTACAATAGGAAGATATAAAGAGTAGTGAGTAGTGGTGATAGCTAGAGTTAAGAGGTGCTCGGGTTCGACGAAAGATCGTCTTCCCCGAGGAGTGGAAGGTTTAAAATCACCCTAGGATAGTCTAATGTAATACGAGAAGGAAATCGGGTAAAAGGGTAGACAACCAATAATAATAAGTGCCTTGCGAAAGGGAACTTCGGGCCGTAATGCACCGTCTTGGTTCCTAGTGCCCCTTGAGAGCCCTTCACGGGGTATACCGGGGGCAGTCCTGGGCTAACGTAAACTGTAATAACAAACCGACAAGAGTAACTTAGTAACTAGGGTTGCACTCTTCACAAACACTGTTGGCACAGGAAGAATGATGAGAGCTTCGGCTCGGTTGGTTTGGAGACGGACGGATGGTCCGGGGAGCTTCGGCTCGGTTGGTTTGGAGACGGACGTTTTGGTCCGGGGAGCTTCGGCTCGGTTTTTATGTGTTTACGATAAACTTGCATGTGCATAAAATAGGAAAAGTTAAGGTGGTGGGTCTTTCGATATCGGGGAGTTCGATTGCACCGACACCGATATCGTTGACTCGGCGGGGTGATTAGCACTTCGCCAGCAGAAGTCCGGTGCGCCAGCCGGCAAGAGTACGCAGGCGTCCGCTTAGTGCACCAAGCGTTGAGGCGTACGATAGGTCAGACCAGTGGTGCTTTTACTGGTTTTGGAGGTGGGCGAGGCCCAACCCACCGCTTCCGTTTGCCACTACGGAGGTATCCTGGGAGGTAACGGCTCCGAAAGGGGGAACTAAAGGTCTGTGTGCACAGAGTCGGGTGTGTGAGTTGCACTTGCATGTTTCATCATACCCACTAGCATGTCATAGCATAATCGATTCATTTAACCCTGACACCTAAAGTATAAGTGGTATGGGACGCTTATACATTAGGACCTGCAAAACGACCCCTTGGTATATAAGCTTGTGTGGGCAAGTTTATAAATCAAAGGTTATTTTCAACATATAATAACCCCTGCTGTTTGATAACCGACACCCCAAGGTATAAGTGGTATGGGACACTTATACGATGGGAGCCTTGCAAAAGATCCCTTTGCTTATGTGTTCTCGCATAAGTGAAGGTTTAAATTCATTTAATTGCTTTTCTTACTACTAGACCTATTATAACAATTTATTAACTGCTCACCTAACACAACTTGCTAGAATTAGTTTCCGCTGCCATCTGTTTTTCATGTTTAATCTCCACCTTCATGTCCTTCCCTTTCTTCCTCTCCGCTCGGTACCTAGGAGCCATGGGGGAAGGGGTAGGGGATGATAGGGCTTAGTCTTTATGACTAACGGTTTTCGAACCGCATCATTTAGGGGATCGTGGAGCCCAGCATGGAGGAGCAGCCCCAGAGATCGGTGCGCCTAGAGATGGGGCAGTCTAGCTCCGGAGTTCACACAGCCGGGACCGTGAGTCTCGACCTTGAGTAGTTTACTGTTTCGCTTCCGCATGAGAGACTTGTAGTGAGGACATTTTGTACCGGGCATAAGCCCGTATTTATAGTACTCTGATGTTTCTGTGGACACTCCCTTCATGGAGTTTTATTATATATATGTGATTTTTATTATTGTGGACTGCATTGCTCTTACTTCAATAATTGTGCTACTTTCTGTGATCGAAATTGGCCGGCAGAATCGGCGCCTTGTGGTGATGACCCTTCGGGACGTGAAGGAGTCACCGCAAAGCGGCGGTTCTGGGCCTAAGACCCCGGTGGTTGAAAAAGAAAAAAAAAGGGGGTCTTACACCGGCAATCTGCCTCCTCTCTACAGCGGGATGGGCAGACTCGTTCTGTACTCCACCAGCTAGCCCTCCAGCTTCCCGGTGTCCGCTTCTACCGAGCAGTGGGCGAACTCCCCCTCAGCTCGAACAGCCCGGTGCGAGCTCGTTCAGTAGTAGGGGCAGACTCGTCCCAGTCGGCCAGCAGCAGCAACCATCTCCAGCTCCAAGTCCCTAACCGCGCATCCTGACGCAGACTCAACATCATACTCGAACAGCTCACTGCCTCTCTAGGGGTGATGTTACCAAGACCGTTACCTCCTCAGGCCTATAAATAGGCCCCCATACCTCTCATTCATGGTGGACGAGACGACACGGTAGAGGCATCCTGTTGAATCCCTAGTTGGATTTGGGCTAGGTTCACTAAGTAAGGATATGATCCAACATGTATAGCCAGGGTCATGGTTGTGTCTTATAGTCTAGGTCTAGTCCTTAGAGTCAACAATACCAGTTACTAGCCTCCAACACTTCCAAAGACTCAAGACATAGAGGAAATTAAAGACTTAGGAAAAGAGCTCTATGTTCGTCGATCTCAGGTCGACGAAAGTCGTGCTCAGCTCGACGAACTCAGATACAATTCTGTGAGCTATGCTCGATGAACTTGGTTCTCAGATCGACAAACTCTTGACAAAGTGACAACACTTCTAAGTCAAACTTCGGTCGACAAACTTTGAACATCAGCTAGACGAACTCTGTTCTCAAATCCCAGATCGACTAATCAGATGTTTCAACACTCAACACCAGAGAACATCACACTCAACGCCAGAATAATGATTCAACACTCAACGCCAGAGAACATCACACACAATGACAAAATGATGTTTCAACACTCAGCAGCAGAAAACAGTCTAAGTCCATAATCAAAACTCAAGTCGATGATCTTGAACCTCAGCTAGACGAACTAAGTTCTCATGTCTCAGGTTGACGATCTTGGACATCAGATCGACGAACTTGGTGCACAAAATAGGAAAGTTGTCAAGCAGCAGTCAGCCATTCTGAGGTCGACAAACTTGGACCTCAGCTCGACGAACTATGGACTCAGGTCGACGAATCCAAACTTGGCTATTTCCCTTTTCTGTTCCTATTATATTGCAATGATTCCTGAGTAATTAATGCTCTAATATTCTCTGAATATTACCGTTAGACAAGATCATTAATAATGGTCTTCATTAGGATTATTGTTTGCCGTTTTCCAAAGGGATAGTTGGAGAAATCAATCAATGCAAAATATTCTCTGGCCGTCAGTATTGAATGTAGAAAGAATTTCAAAATTCGAATGGATGTTTATATCGAAAATATAAAAATATAGATTCTCCTGTTCCTGGAAGAGTGCAGACAACACATAACTGATACTGATATACAGAAAACCAGTCAGGAAGAGTAGAACACCATTATCTCGCAACAAGGATTCTCTCTGCTCTCGCTCTCTCTTGACAACAAAGTACTAGAAAGAAAGATCTGCTGGATCAGTAGAAGAATAGATTTCAGAAAAAGAAGAACAATCATTTAAATCAAGATTCTTCTTCTTCTGTCATCCTCTCAGGAAATTTCAAAGGACTACAACTACTACATCTGTCAAAGAGTTCCTGAAGTTCTTCTGGTTGAAGTTGAAAGCTTGAAGGCCTATCACCCTGAAGCAAAGTTCCTTTCACCCTGAATAAATTCAGTATTTCAGGGGGAGCTTTTGCCAGTGTCAAATCCAAAGAGTCTTCTCAGTTAAATACTTGAGAAAGAGAAGACATCAGCACTCTCTCACCCACTATGTAAAAAGGGTTCTCTAATCCCTTCAAAAGTAAT
The DNA here is from genome assembly GCA_039513925.1 of Platanthera zijinensis. NCBI lineage: Eukaryota > Viridiplantae > Streptophyta > Magnoliopsida > Asparagales > Orchidaceae > Platanthera > Platanthera zijinensis. The sequence goes on along the minus strand of CM077088.1, from coordinate 184,730,137 downwards.
TCCTAGTTGCAAGTCTCCTAACCAAAATACTTGAGGTTTGGTTTTTGAGCACCTTACCAAAAGCTCATTGGTGGCAGTCACCTGAACAAAAACCCGAGTGGATTCCTACCAGGGTGGTAGAAGAGTGGATGTACCCAGGTTGAGGAACCACTATAAAATTCTTGTGTTGCCTAGTTTCCTTTTCCTTTTGTTCTTGCTGTGCCTGTGATAGTTAGGATTATCTTATTTTCATTAGTTTAATCTGATGTGTTGTGATACAGCATCTGAGTTTAGAAAAAAGTTATACTATTTAGCAAAAGATTTTAATTACTCACAAATACTCTATTCACCCCCCTCTAGAGTATATTAGATCTAACCCTCACTTTCAATTGGCATCAGAGGGGATTTCTTTTTGTTGTACAAGTTAAACCTTGAACCAAAGATCCTAAGTTAGATCTCTTTATATTTTTATTAGATTCACATAGACAGCATGGCCTAGAACAAAGATTATGCAAGCACCAGACCTCCAGTGTGAAACCTGAACAAGTTTTCCATCTAGAAGGCATGAATAAAGTTATATATGAATTCTATTGATGAAGATATTTTTAGCTCTATCTTAACAGGACCACCAACTCCAGTAGCTTCAACTCCATCTACATCAACTGACATGAGTGCAGTCCCACCCACTATATGGACAGATGTACAGAAAAAGGCAAAGATAGCTGATGCTAGAGCCATGAACATACTGGCTCAAACAATGTCTGATGAAATCTTTCAAAAGGTTGCTGAGTGCTCATCAGCTAAGGCCATTTGGGACTCCTTGAACCAAATGGTGGATGGATCTGCTGATGAGAGAAAAGACAAAAGATCAAACCTCATATCCCAATATGAGAACTTCAAGAAGGAGGAAGCTGAGACAGTAGATGATATGTACAACAGGTTAAGCTCAATCATCAATGAGCTAAAGACCTTAGACAAGGACATCACCCTCAGAGAGGTGAATGATAAAATCCTCATGTGCTTCCCAAGCTCATTAGATTCAAGGATCTTGCCTATCAAGGAGGCCAGGAGCCTAAATGAGATTTCCACTGAATCTCTTTTAGGAAAGTAAAAGTCCTATGAACAGCTGATCAAGTCCAGGGAAGCAATTGAGCAAAGAACACCTCCACCAGTAAGGAAGGAGCACAACCTTGCATTCAAGGCTGCTGAGGAGACTAAGACTCCATCCATAAATGAAGATCTGATGAGCTTGCTTGCCAAAAGATTCTACAAGCTGCCAAGGAAAGACTTCAGGAGAAAGTCATCTAGGCAGGATGACAAGCCAAGGTATGATAAAACCCCTAATAAAGAAGTGGTTTGCTTTGGCTGCAGGAAACCTGGACACTTCATCTCTGAGTGTCCAGAGAATCAGAAGAAGGAGAAGAGAAGAGAGAAGGACATAAGAAGATAGCACAGTAGCAGGCCTTCTTCCAGGAAATATAAGAAGAAGGATAAAGGCTTTATAGCTGAAAGTTGGAGTGAAACAGAAGATGAATCTTCATCTTCAAGTTCTAGTGAATAAGAATAGGAGGCAAAGGCAAAGGAAGTTTGCCTCATGGCAATTGATACCAATAGTAGCAGATCAGATACAGATGAATCTGATAATGAAGAAAGCCTGTCAGCTGAAGATCAGGTATTAGCCTCTTATGATTTTGAATCTGATGAATTTAAATTTGAATTTAAAAATTTATGCTTAGATTTGATAAGCTCTGAGAAGGAAATCAAACTTATCAGAGAAAAATTAAAAAATCAAGATGAAATCATTTCTGAAAATGCTAGCCCATCTAATGAACTAAAGTCTGCAAATGAACAAATCATCTTTCTGAAATCTGAACTTAGCAAAGCTAAGATACTGGAAGAAACATTAAATGGCAGAAGTTTAAGACTGTTAGATATAACCAGTACATTAAATACTAGAACTAATAATTGTAGATTAGGGTTAGGAGCTTCATCCAGTTAACTAATACTAATTCAAAAGAATCAACTTTCTAAACCTGTAAATTTTATTTCTGATAAAGGAAAGAAAAACACTGAACAAGTCAATAAGGTTAATGACGTCCTTAAACAAATTGAAACTAAGAACAAACTTTAAAAATAGAAAAATAAAAAAAATAACAATGTTCAGCAGTTATCGTCGAACTAAGATCGACGATACATGAACAGATCGTCGACCTCAGAATGACAATCTTTGAACGCAAACTTCAGTAATAATCAATCTTTGATCTACGATCGACGATATCAGTATGGTTCATCGACCAGAGATAAACGATTTTGGTGCCCCAAGAATGAATACCTTCATTCTTCGAGCAGAGATCGACGATCTCATCCAACATCGTCGAGCTCAGATCGACAATCCAACAAGAAATCTTCGATCCCAGATCCTAACAACAGAAACATAAATTCTAAAAGTAACATTAATCCTTTTAGTCAATGGATAATACCACCAAGAAGATATCATCCTAAAGGTTACAAAATTCAACCTGAATGCTCTTATATTTCTTGTTACCGTTATGTAAATCAACCTGGACCCAAGGTTACCTAGGTCAAGAACAACTAACTATTTTGTCTGCAGATGAAGAGCTGTCCAGCTGTAAATCAAGTATGGTACCTGGACAGTCGTTACTTCAAGCACATGACTTGGAACAAGGAAAGTCTACTTAACTACAAGCCCAAGCTTGGACCAAAGTTAATCTTTGGAGACTCAAAGTGTGGGCAATCTGAAGGCAATAGACAAATAAGGATTGGAGCAGTCACATTCAACAAGGTAACCTACGTAAGAGGACTCAAGAATAACCTCATCTCTATAAGTCAATTATGTGATGAAGGTTATCAGGTACACTTTAACTCAACTGCCTGTATTATTTTTAATAAAGAAAAACAAACTGTTTTAATGGGGAATAGACAAGGAAACATATATATAGTAAATTTTCTATCTATAAATTCAGATATCTGCTTATTAAACATTATAAGTAATCAGAATGATTTATGACATAAAATACTAGGGCATGTTAATATGAAAAACATTGCTAGGCTATCTAAAGACAACCTTGTGAGAGGTTTTCCTTCTGGCCCCTACAAGAAGGAAGGCCTCTACAGGGCTTGTCAACCAGGCAAGCAAGCTAAATCTAGTTTTAAATCAGTAAATAAAAGTGATTCACCTAGGATATTGTACTTGCTACACATGGATCTCTTTGGACCCATAGCTGTACAATGCCTGGGAGGGAAATCCTACACCTTAGTCATAGTGGATGACTTCTCAAGGTTCACTTGGGTGTTCTTTCTGAAATCTACGTCAGATACCTTTAAGGTTCTTACAGATTTTCTCAAGACCATACAGATTGAGTACTATACTCATGTTGCATTGATCAGAAGTGATCATGGTATAGAGTTTGAGTCTCTTCTTATGCATGAGTTCTGTGAGAAGGAAGGTATCAGGCACTGCTTATCAGCTCCTAGAACTCCCCAACAAAATGGGGTAGCTGAAAGGAAAAATAGGACACTGATTGAAGCTGCAGGAACATTACTTGCAGATGCTTACATTCCCCTATCCTTTTGGGCAGAGGCTGTAAGCACAGCAATATATGTGCTGAATAGAAGTCTGATACATAAACTAAAGAATAGGACTCCCTATGAATTACTTAAAGGGAAGAAACCTAAAATCACTTATTTTAAAGTATTTGACTGTGTATGTTATATACATAATAATGACAAGAGATACATTAGAAAGTTTGAAGCTAAGGCTGAAGAGGGAATTTTTCTAGGATATTCCCAAGTAAGCAAAGCTTATAGGGTATTAAATAAATCATCCCTGAAAATTGAGGAATCAGTTCATGTTACATTTGATGAAGCTAACATGTTTTACAAGGAGAAAAACATTTCTACCAAAAGTACTTTACAGGTATCAAATTTGTGTAAGAACTTGGATGATCTAGACCTTACCCCAGAGGCTGAATCACATCTTCCTCCATAATTAGTAGCAGAAGATGTTAGTGATGAAGAAACTGTGGAAGCAGTTCAACTTCCTTCAATAGTCGATGCAATTCCACAGGAGAAATTAAATCCAATAACTGTTGCTGAACCAACTCCACCTAATGATCTTACTACACTTAGAGATCACCCTAGATCCTAAGTGATTGGAGACATAACAACAGGTGTACAGACAAGGCATCAACTCAACCAAGACTTGATGCATGCTTGTTTCCTCTCTCAAGTTGAACCTCAAACCATTAAAGATGCTGAGCAAGATCCCCACTGGATCATTGCTATGCAAGAGGAACTCAACCAGTTTGAGAGATGTAGATTTTGGGATTTGGTTCCAAGACCACAAGACTACCCAATTATTGGAACCAAATGGGTATACAGAAACAAACTGGATGCCCAAGGTGTAATTGTGAGAAACAAGGCTAGGCTTGTTGCTCAAGGTTATAGGAAAGAAGAGGGAATAGACTATGACCAAACATTTGCACCAGTTGCAAGATCTGAGGCAATCAGAATATTTCTTGCATATGCTGCCTACAAGAAGTTCAATGTCTATCAGATGGATATGAAGAGTGCCTTTCTGAATGGAGTTCTAAAGGAAGAGGTTTATGTTGAACAACCTCCAGGTTTCATCTCTCTAACTCATACTTATCATATTTTTAAATTGCATAAAGCCCTCTATGGTCTAAAGCAAGCTCCAAGAGCTAGGTATGAGACTTTAGCTAGCTTTTTGATAAAGCATAAATTCATTAGAGGCATTGTAGATAAAACATTGTTCACTAGACATCATAAGGATCAAACCTTGTTAGTACAAATATATGTAGATGACATAATATTTGGGTCTACTGATCCCAAATTATGCAAGAGGTTCTGTGACCTCATGCATTCAAAATTTGAGATGAGTAGCATGGGTGAGCTCTCCTACTTCCTTGGTCTCCAAGTGAAGCAGCTCCCTGATGGCATCTTCATTTCCCAGGATAAATATGCTAAAGAGCTTATTAAGAAGTTTGGGATGGCTAATGACTCAGCAAAGAAAACACTTATGGCTACAAATGTTGTAATAGACTCAGATACACATGGGAAACCTGTGGATCAAAAATTATATAGGGGCATTGTTGGATCCCTACTATATTTTACAGCTAGTAGACCTGATATCATGTTTGCCACATGCCTTTGTGATAGGTTCCAAGTGAACCCTAAAGAATCACATCTAATTTTTATAAAAAGGATTTTAAGATATATAAAGGGTTGTCCTAGTCAAGGCCTCTAGTATCCTACTGAGTAAGAGTTTGAGTAAACTGGATACTCAGATGCTGACTTTGCTGGATGCAGAGTAGACAGAAAGAGTACCTCAGGAACTTTCCAGTTCCTTGGTATAAGATTAGTATCCTAGTTTTGCAAGAAGCAATCATCTGTGTCCACATCAACTGCTGAAGCAGAATATATTATAGCTGGCAGTTGTTGCTCCCAGATGTTGTGGATTCAAAACCAACTCCTGGACAATGGGTTCAACTTAAATAATTCAACTCTCTTATGTGATAACACAAGTGCTATAGTAATAACACAAAATCCAGTCCATCACAGAAGGACAAAACATATAGACATTAGGCATCATTTCATTAGAGAGTGTGTAGACAAAAACAAAATTAAACTTTTCTATATCTACACTGATTTGCAAAAAGCTGATATTTTCACCAAGCCCTTGGATGAAAGAAATCACTTATTCTTTGTAAATCAGCTTGGAATTATCAATGGAGAAGACTTAGTTTAGTTTCTGTCTGTACTCGAAGAACTCTTCAGATTTCGTCATCCTAAGATCGACGAACTCCCTGTTAGTAAAGTTAGTTTTGTCGACCTGAGATCGACGAACCTACTTCAGAATACTTTCGTCGAATGAAGCTCGGCGAAATGTCTTTAACCCTTCAGACTGAGATCGACGAATTATTTAACTACAAATTATTTCGTCGACCTCAGATTGAAGAACTATTTCTTTTAGTGGAACGGAGTTTGTCGTTTCATATTCCAGAAAACCTTATATTTAGGTTTTCTTCGACCTCCGTCCCACGCTTTCAGTTCTCTTGCACTTGATCCTCGTTTTCTCTTATAGGTACTTTCATGGCAATTCCCATAGGAACTCTAGTGGCAATGAAGTTTGATACTAGATTCGATCTTGACTTCGAATCTTTTCAGTACTCAGACTCGATCTTCCTGAATATTCTACAGTTACTTGAAGACCAACAGTTGAAGACTCTGCTCTCCACCCGCATGAAGATATCAGGAACAGAGATCAGGGAATGGGTCTACACGGCTTCTACAGAGGACAATACGATGTCTTGAACAATCGCGGTTACTATTATTTCTCTTACCCCCGATGTTTTAACTGAAATTTTTGGATTGAGAAATGGTGATGAAGAATTAGATATCAATTCGGACGAATTTTACATGATGCTTAGCATGATGGGGTATTCGGGACAAACCCCCAATAAATTGCTCAAGAAACATTTGTCTGCAGAATACAAGTTTCTTGCCGACATTGTGGGGAAGGTGCTGCTAGGGAAGCACACTACACATGAATATATCACCAGGCATCAGTTCCTAGTCTTGTGTGCCATATTGAATAAAAGGATAAAGAACTGGGCGCAGATCTTATTTGATCTGATTAGAAAGAAGAATAATAAAAAGGAGGTTTGCTTTGGAAGGATCCTAGGGATCTTCCTCAAGGAAAAGGCTGCTGAATCACTGGTCTCCTCGACCATATTCATTAATGCTAATAAGAGACTCACTTGTGCTCTATTTAGCAAGTGGGAGAGGACAATCACTAAGCCAACCAAGGCTCCTTCCTCTTCCACCAAAACTTCTGAAAGTACCAGGGCTGTCCCAGCCACTCCCCACCCTATTAAAGAGATCCCTTCCGTCCCTCCATCACCTCCAGCTACTCAGGTTCTATCCCAACCAACAACACAACCAACCCCACCATCCACTACCACTACAGTCCCTACCTCTACACCTTAAGCATCCCAACTTCCTGCCTCTCCAAAAAACATTCCCTCCAATACTCTATCCCCCCAGCCTGATATATCTGAACCCTCACCACCCCAATCTCCTCTTCCACATCATCTTGCTGATATCCCCCAAACCAACATATCATCACTCCCATCCTTCAACCTCTTATCATCCCCACTACACACTCCCCTCATCCAAATGACTCTCCCCTACACACTCAGATTCCACCTCCACCTCCACCTCTAACTCCCCCAGCACCTACCATATCCACTCAACCAACCACTGCTACAACATCTACCTCTCCACACTTGGATCCCTCCCTTGTCTCCCCACTCATTACCCTCCTCACACCCCTCCTTAAAACAATCATAGTATAGGCTATCTCTCCTCTTGCTGCCTCTATCTCCTCTCTTGCTGCTCAAATTACTCCTTTAACTACTGCTCCCTCTTCATTTGGGGGCCTGACTTCAGTTCCTCCTGAAACCAGGCAGAGGGAGATACTTGATGAAGAAGTAGCACCAGTTGTAGCAGAAGATGTAGCACCAATAGAATAAAAGGATAAGGATATGGACATAGTAGTTGTAACAGAAGATGTAGCAACAGAAGAAGTTATAGCAGAAGAAGTACAAGAAGAAGTTATGGCAGAAGATATACCAAGAAGCAATACTAAGCCATCTATGGCTATAGTTCCATATACCACACCAATTTGGCTCAAAGCCACTTTTGAAGCACCTGAGCCTCTTCCCAGAGCTGCTTCCCCCACCATCTCATCCCCTATAACACCAGTGTATTATATACGATGATTCTCCAATGCCTAACCTAGATGCATTGGTTATGGTTGATATTGAGGAAGAAAATAAATTAGTTGCTCAAAGCACTAATGTACATAGTTCTCAAGTTTCCCTCCCAGTTCTTTCAAAGATAGAAAAGACAACAGCTTCTTATGACACATTGAGAGAGATTGATGCTATGTATGAAAATCCTCAGCCTTCTGATGATGATGATGATGATTCTTATGAGGACACAAAGAAGAAGAAGAAAGTTTCAAAGAAAAGGAAAGCTCTGCCACCTCCTGCCCCAAAACCCAATCCAACAAATTACACACCCTATTACATTCTGCAGAACATAACTCCATACAAGGGTATGCCAGCTTGGATGTGGCTGTCTAAAAATGAATAAAAGATAAGGAAGAAGAGCAGAAGATATTCTCCTCCCCCACAGAAATTCAAGAGAGGTCCTCCTCCTCCTCCTCCTGCTGCTGGTGCCTCAGGAACTACCTCTCAAGAGATAGATGCACCTTCCAAGTCTACATCCTTCACCAGAACATATCAAAGACAGGAAAGGCCATCTAGACATCATTCTCAAGGAAGCAGCCAGCAAAGGAATGTCAGCTCTACAGAGCAAATAAAGGAGGTAGTTTATCAGAAACCAGAGTTCTCACCTCCCAAACAGCAAGCATAACAAAGAAGGCACATAGAATCCCATAAGCCCAAAAAAAATATAGTGAGACTGCTTCTCCAAAGTCTCTGTATACTCAGAGTGATGAAACCCAAAAAGTAACAAATTTCCAAGCACAGACCACTCAATTCAAGTCTGTTACCCTGCTGCCCCCACAAGATGATCAATTATCTGTTAGTTAGGATATTGATCCCAACTTCAGGATGGCTAGGCTCCAAGAGTATATTGGTCTGTCATAAATAAAGAAGGCTAGAGAAGAGGGTGAAGATCTGACAAAGTTCACAACTATGTCTTCATACAGAGAAAAAGAGCTGGATAAACTTCAAGTGAGCAAGATAGTGTTTAATCCTGTAGAGTACATGGCTATACACCTAGAGGCTATATATCCCAGAACCTCCACCCTGACAGTAATTGGAGCAGCAGATATGTACATGTCAAAGAAAGAAACTGCTAATCCTGATAGGAAAATCATCTTTACTCAGTCTGGAGATAAGAGCAAAGGAGCAGAGAAACAGAAGAAATAGAGCCTGAACTCCTATGTGTATGGTATACTTTTGAAAAACATTGTTCTATGATACAAAGTTAACTGTGTAAATATATCTGCTGCATATATATTATTTCATTCTCTGCCAGATATATATTTTCTTGCTTTGTACATTTCTTTTTATCATTGAGTCTGTAATTAGTGACCTCACCCAAATAGGGAGAGATTGTTGGATCCCTTGTTGGATATGACACAACATATATAGCCAGGGTCATGGTTGTGTCCTAGAGTCTAGGTCTAGTCCTTAGAGTCAACAATATAGGGGACCAGCCTGCAACACTGCCAGAGACTCAAGACTTAGAGAAAATTGAGGACTTAGGAAAAGAGCTCTATGTTCGTCAATCTTAGGTCGACGAAAGTCGTGATCAGCTAGACAAACTAATAGAAAATTCTCTGAGCTGAGCTCGACGAACTTGGTTCTCAGATCGACGAACTCTGGACAAAGTGACAACACTTCTAAGTCAAACTTCGGTCGACAAACTTAGAACATAAGCTAGACGAACTTTCTTCTATGATCCCAGATCGACTAATCAGATGTTTCAACACTCAACACCAGAGAACATCACACTCAATGCCAGAATGATGATTCAACACTCAATGCCAGAGAACATCACACTCAATGCCAAAATGATGTTTCAACACTCAGCACCAGAAAACAGTCTAAGTCCAGATTCAAAACTCAGGTCGACGATCTTTGACCTCAGCTATACGAACTCAGTTCTCAGGTCTCAGGTCGACGATCTTGGACATCAGATCGACGAACATGGTGCACAGAATAGGAAAGTTGTCAAGCAGCAGTCAGCCATTCTGAGGTCGATGAACTTGGACCTCAGCTCGACGAACTATGGACTCAGGTCGACGAATCAAGACTTGGTTGTTTCCCTTATCTGTTCCTATTATATTGCAATGATTCCAGAGTAATTAATGCTCTAATATTCTCTGAATATTACCGTTAGACAAGAGCACTAATTATGGTCTTCATCAGGATTATTGCCTGCCGTTTTCCAAAGTGACAATTGGGGAAATCAATCAATGCAAAATATTCTCTGGCCGTCAGCATTGAATGCAGAAAGGATTTAAAAATTCAAATGGACGTTTATATCGAAAATATAAAAATATAGATTCTCTTTTTTCCTTTAAGAGTGCAGACAACACACAACTGATACTGATATACCGAAAACCAGTCAGGAAGAGTAGAACACCATTATCTCATAACAAGGATTCTCTATGCTCTCGCTCTCTCTTGACAACAAAGCACTAGAAAGAAAGATTTGCTAAACCAGAAGAAGAATATATTTCAGAAAAAGACGAACAATCATTTAAATCAAGAGTCTTCTTCTTCTGTCATCCTCTCAGGAAATTTCAAAGGACAACAACTACTCCATCTTTCAAAGAGTTTTTGAAGTTCTTCTGGTTGAAGTTGAAAGCTTGAAGGCTTATCACCCTGAAGAAAAGTTCCTTTCACCCTGAAAATATTCAGTATTTTAGGGGGAGCTTTTGCCACCATCAAATTCACAAAGTATTCTTAGTTGAATTCTTGAGAAAGAGAAGTCATCATCACTCTCTCACCCCCTCTATAAAAAGGGTTCTCTACTCACTTCATAAGTGATTCCTTGTTGCAAGTCTCCTAACAAAAGTCTTGAGATTTAGTTTTTGAACACCTTACCAAAAGCTCATTGGTGGCAGTCACCTGAACAAAAACCTGAGTGGATTCCTACCAGGGTGGTAAAAGAGTGTATGTACCCAGGTTGGGGAACCACTATAAAATTCTTGTGTTGTCTGGTTGCCTTTTTCTTTTGTTCTTGTTGTGCATGTGATAGTTAGGATTCTCTGATTTTCATTAATTTAATCTACTGTGCTGTGATACAGCATATGATTTTAGAAACAAGTTATACTATTCAACAAAAGATTTTATTTACTCACAAATACTCTATTCACCCCCTCTAGAGTATATTAAATAGAACCCTCACTTTCACGTCCAGATCCCGACATCAGTTCCTGCAGACTCCAGTTCCCAGTCCACGCGACCTGCTGCCCTCTTCTTCTTTCCACTCGATCAAGCAATCCGACCGGCTAAGTCAAGCGAGCTTCCTGATCAGCTAACCGTACGGTTTCCCGACCTCTCTGGTCAGTCTGCGCGGCCTCTAGCATTGTCCTCTCCTTAGCCTCCAGCTTCCCCCCTTGTACCCTTTATTCTTCTTTCCATGTAAAGGTGCAACCTCAAGCTGTAACTTCAGTTATAATCAAAGGAAAGCCCATCGCAAGAGTGGCATTCAGGCCGCAACGGGCGAAGTCTGTTGTTGCCGCTGCTAGCGGCCCCCTCTCTTCTCTTTTCTTCTTTCGGTCTAACCATCAGAGTTCAACCGCTAAAGTTGCGTCTGCTCGGCAGTTCCTGATCAACCTTCTTCCCTGCTCGAGCAAGCTTCTCCCTTGCTCCGCCAAACCACTCCTCTATCCCCGCAACCCTCCTATTCACCTAGCTTGTGAGATCGAACAACCCGTTAACTGGGCGGTGTCGTATTTCGCACATCAACAGTTAATACGCGACCTTCAGATCTCGATCAGACAGTGAAATCAGCGGTTACTCATGGAAGACCATCAACCAGCCGAAAGCCTTGCTCCAAGTTCCAGTGAGGATTCTCTTTGGGAGGCCTTGGAGCAATTACGCAGAGAAACTGCACAACAGTTTCAAGCGATCAACCATACTCTAGCTGCTATTGCTTAACGATTGGAAGCACAATCTTTAGCAGCACCAACTCCTCCAATCAATCCGGCACCAGCATCTGAGAATCCTCAAGTCTACCCACCGGCCTATCCACTAGTCTATCCTCCTCTTTACACTCCAACCTTTCCGCAAGGGCCTGCAGTAGCTTTGCGGTCTCAGAATGACGAATTTGCAGCTCGTCAGAACTTCTTCCGAGAATCTTCCCGAAGAAGTCCAGCAAGATTCCTAAATTTTCAGGGAAGTTATCCCTACTCTTCAGCTCCTGCCTTTGCTCCTCCCGCAGCAACTTTTCCTTTCTATCCTCCAGCTCCTTGTGCAGCTGCAACTTATGCTCCCTTTTTTCCTTATGTTGTAGGAGAGCAAGATGAGCAGTCACCCTTTACAAAGAATGTTCGGTATTAACCGACTCTAGTTAACTTCAGAGAGCCACAGTTGCTTATTTACACTAGGGAGACTGATCCAGTCAAACATCTTCAAGCCTTTTAATCGGCCATAGCTCTCAAGACCCTCTAAGATGCTACCAATTGTAAACTCCTTATAACGCCCTTTGATGGTCAAGTGAGGGATTGGTTCTATGGACTACGTCCTCAGTCAATCTTTTCCTTTGCTAATTTGCGAAGAGAGTTCTTGCTCAGATTCTGTACTTCAACAAAAAGGAAGGGCGGTCTAAAAGCGCTCTTTGAGATCAAGCAGTGAGAAACCGAGACTTGGTCTCATTTTGTGGATCGTTCCAAAGATAAATCTTAGACATTGAGATCGTCGATCAAGAAATGTATCAAGTGGCTCTCATTCCCAGTCTGCGTGAAGGACTACTCAAGTTCGAGGCTAACGTCCGAGCACCGAGGACTTATCAAGAGTTAATTGGATTAGCCATTTATACATCCGTGGTGAGAAGAGCAACCCCAGCTTTGTCTCCAGGCTTATCACAGAGAGAAATCCACCTTACAAGCAGCCTCCGAGGTCTCCTCGGAAATATTTTCCATCTCACTCTAGGAAAATAAAGAAGTTCTAGCATCATCATCGACACTCCTTCATAGGCCAGGATCGTGCCCACGAATAATTGCTAACTCTACCAGCCCCACCTCCGCAAACAGCTTATGTGCATCAGTCACAAGATGATGACTTATCATGCTCTGGAATCGATGAAGCCATGCTAGAAGCCTGCCAGATCATGAGGGATATGGCAAATTCAAAAAGGCCTTACCAGTCGGCGAATCAAAGATCAAGAGATTCAGATCCGTTTTGTGAATTCCACAGAGAGAAAGGTCATTTAACTGAAGAATGCAAGGCCCTTCGGCGGTTGGTTGAAAGACTGCTTGCCGAGGGCAAGATCAACGACCTGGTCAAGAAAATTGATTCTTTGAAGCCTTCCACCTCCAAGGGCAAGGAGGTGGCTGAAGTTCAGATGAAGTGTGTGGAGATAGAGGATGCAAGCCATCTGGGGCCTATAGATGTTCAGTCTGAGTGCATCGATGTCATTAATGAAGGTGCCCTTGGAAGACTATTCTAAAGCAAAGAGGGCACATTTCTTGTGTCATTAGTTATGACCAATCGAAGCTCCTCAAAGCCCGCAAAGCTATTTGAAATCTGGGCTAGTTATATTTTCATTTACGCTCTTCAAACATTTTTTTTCTCTTTCTCAACACTCCTAAGTGTTCTTTCGTTTCATTCAATAAAGTTTACGTTAGAGATCCCATACTGACACAATTCCCTTTTTGTAATTCCTCTCCTCTATATTTTTCTCTTTGCCAAAGAGATCAATTAACCACTGAGATATCGCCAAGTCTTAGTGTTCCCTCCATGGATTGTCCTATGGCGTAAGACCACAACGACCACATATCGCGAGGATTTTTTCGCATATGTGCAGTGGGGGCCGTTCAATTTATGATGGTGAACTTCAGGCTTCGGATCCCGGCCGATGTCTACCGCAGTATGTGTGCCTAGGGGAGGCAGCATGTAATAGTTCTATCGTGTCTCGTTGAGGGATACGTTACAGTTACGATGATCTTTGCATGACAAGCAATAGCAATCAAGTGTAGCCTTATCTCTTCGATCATCTAACAACTATGACGGCCGAGCACTCGTTTGTACTCTAGATCCATGCCTTGGCGGGGCCCATAACTCCGCTGATCAATTCACAGACAAGCAATAGGCCACTTGGTGCAACTAGTCTAATTGATCAGCGATGCTTGTATGCCGAGGCAGGAGATCAGTTCATCAGTCGATTCCTCCGCAGGAATTTCCTTGCTTATGCTTGTTTATCTTCTATGCCCTTCCAAGGATGTGCGGCTGGCCTGCTTTAGGCCTCCTTTGTCTTTTTCGCCTTCTTGCAAGTTGGCAGGTTAAATTCAACCTATTCCAAGGATCGGCAATATCTTTTTTTCTTATGATCATCTTATATGCGCTGCCTCCATAAAGCTCTATCAGATGGTTATCCATAAGATCTCTTATCAAATGCTAGCGACACGAGTCATTTAATCAAAGTATCTGATTCTCCTTGATTGACGAGTCATGCTGTTATAAATCTAAATTAAGATGGTTTCATCTTTCTTATCTGGATTTCATGTATAAGACATCATACTTGATCACGCGAGATAATCGTTATTGCGGTTTGATCTTTATTAGGTTAATAGCAGAGTTTGTCAGGTATCTCTTCTGCTATCCAATTATATCTTATCATATCAACAGTCAACATTCGCAGGTTCCATCCAGGTACTTGCGACTTAGTTTTCTTTCTTCAATATCTATTACTTACTCTTCTGAAAGTGAGTGTAAGATCAACCCTTCACTCAAGAGGGGGGTAAATAAAGTGTTTTAAAATAATTCTGCAAATTTGAAAATTACTTTAACAGTGAAAGACTTAATTTACTTAGGGTAGAGTGCTTAACAATAATCAGAATAAAAAAAATAAAAGAAGCAAATCCACAGCACAAAACAAACAAAATAACAAGCAACTAGAAGACATGAGGAACTATAGTGGTTACCCAAAACCTGGGTACATCAACTCTTCTATCACCCTTGGTAGGAATCCACTGCAGGATGAGTTGATCAGGTATCCTGGGCACCAATAAGCATTTGATCAGGTGCTCAAAAACCAAACCAAATTTTTTTATCAGGTGTCTTGCCACAACTGAGTTTTGATCAGGTCTCAGAAACCAAAACAAAACTTTTGAAGGGAGTTTAAAGAACCCTTTTACAGGGCAGAAAAAGAAAAAGGTTAGGTTGTCTTCTCTATCAACAATCAGAGAGAAGCACAAGTGGATGTTGATGTTGTCAAAGCTCCCCGTGAGATTAGCAAGAGTTCAGGAATAGAAGCTTTGCAAGGGTGATAGGTCTTCAATGAAAAGAATGCTCCAGCAAAAGATGATTTCAGCAAGAACTGAAATGTGTGTTGTCTTGAGTATGAATGATGAAGACTTAAGAAACTTTGAATCAGAAAGAATAGAAGCTTGTTCTCCTCTTTGTGTTATTGATCTTCTTTTTTTTTCTTATATAATTCTTCTTCTCTAAATAATAATATGAAATCCAGTCTTCAAATCTTCTAGATAGCCGTTAGCAAAATCATAAATTCTTTCCTTAAATGTCAACTGTCTCTGGAGGAAAAACCTAAATAGCATTCCTTCTTTGTTTCCTTGAAACTTGCTCCAGATTTAATATAACGGCTAAAAATCTTCTTCAATAGATGCTCTGACTTGAAGACATTTGAAATCCTTAACAAACTGACAGAATTCCAGAAAATGTCGATCTCAAAAGATAATCGTCGATCTGAGCTCAACTATTGTCGAACTGAGATCGACTCCTCGTCGACCTGAGCTCAGAGATAGTCGAACTGGGTACGAATATTCGTCGATCTGAGCTCGACGACAAGTTGAACTCTTCATCTGGGCTTCTCATCTGAACTAGTAGGTCTTGGGGAAAGCTTCAAACCTAAGTCCTAAGCCTTAGACCTTAACTAGTTGATATTTACTCTATACAACAAGGTCAATGCAATAATCCTATAGACATAGTGATCCTGACCCAAATTAGTAAAAGGGTGTTCCAACAATCTCCCTCTATTTGGGTTAGGATTATTATTTACATGAATTATAGGAAATAAAATAAACAAAAATAGAAATACATAAAACATTGCAGAACCATAGATATATAAATATATCACAGCAAATAGTTCAGCAGAGATGAGATTGTTCAGCTTACATTAACTTTCCTTGTCAATACCTTTCTTAAACAGAATTTCCCTATTAGGATTTTTAGAGTCTTTCTTTGATCTCATATCATCAGCAACACCAAGAGTCTTCTGGCTTCTGCCTCTAGGGACTACAACTTCAGGATGTAGCTGCATATACTTCTCAGTATTGAAAAATTTCTTGGAGCTGTACCTTTCAAGTTCTTTTCTTCTTTGATCTGACAGAGTAAAAATGTTGGAGGTATCTTGGCCTTTTTCTCTGGCTTTCTTGATTTGATCTAATGCAGCCATCTCTTTTAGTATTGCTATTTAGGAGACTTGGTTATTCTATAGATCTTCAAATGGAACTGATGGCTCATACTTATTGATGGTGTCAGTGGTAGGAGCTTTTTGATGAAAACCTTCTTTTAGCTTATAAGGAAAAGGACAAGAAGTGGTATCACTTGGGCTTTGTCCTTTCCTTTGATGAGGTTGATGCCTGGACTGTCCTCTGGAATAAACCTGATAACCTCTTTGAGTGCCTCTATACTGACTGCCTCCTGACTGATTACCTCTTTGTTGATATCCTCTAGATTGAGATCTTCCTTGAAACTGGGATTGAGAGGATCTTTGAGAAGAGATATTGGAGGATTGAGGAGCTGAGTCTCCACTGGATCTTGCACCTGGAAAAGGAGGAGGAGGATCATAGTGAGAGGTTCTCTTACTACATTTCCTTTTATTCCTCATGGCCTTCAACTGATTTTTAGAATATTGCATCCAGTGTTCAGTTATAGGGCAGTTGTGGAGAATATAATATGGAATATCATGATAAGAAGTAGTCTTTTCAATTGGGACTCTTTTCATAGCTTTACTTCTAGCTTTCCTCTTCTTTGCAATAGTTGCAGAAGAGTCATCAGAGTCTGTTCTGAATTTATCATCATCAGAGCTCTAAGGCTCATCATATAAAGCATCTATTTGCCTTAACACTTCTTTAGAAATGGAGACAGGAACAGAAGCTGAAGCAGGAGATGCAATAGTAGAAATAACAGGAGTAGCAGCTGAAATAGCAGGAGCATCAACTGAAGCTTTAGGCTCAGAAACTAAACAAACTGGCTCTATCACAGCCTCTGAGAAAACAACAGCAGCATGAACCAAAGGAACACTTTCCACAGTCTTAACAGAATTAATATACATCTGTAGTAGATTGGGATCACAGCAAGAGAGGGGAACTATAGCCTTGGTTAAATCTTCAGTAGGGAGAGGTGCTGGAAGATAACTGCTATAAAATGAATCAAATAATGACAATAATGAATGGAGGTCTACTGCAGGACTGATGGTTGGAGCTGGAACTGGAGCTTGAACTTGAACTTTCTCTGAAGCTTGAACTTCTGATACTTGCATTTCTGAAATCTCTGAGGGCAGCACTTCTTCATATGGCATCTCCCCCTGCCTAGATTTAGTGAGAACTGAATCTAGGCCCCCAGAATAAGGGATGGCCTGAAGAATGAAGGAGGAAGAGATCCTAGCAGATAACTCATGTAAAGTCTTAACTAAAGGAGCCAAGGTGGCCTCCAATAGAAGAGTTAGCCTTGGGGCCAATAACTCATATAGCTTGTCTGCTAGTGGAATAAGATATACTTGCTCAAGATTAACTTTAGTAGAGGAAGAAGAAGTAGCTGCAGATAGAGATGTAGTTGATGCAGATTGAAGTGGTATGGATGGTTGAGATATGATACCATGTAGGATTTGTTATAAGGATGTTGAGGTGGATGGAATGGATTGACGTGAAGATAGAGAATCATCCATGAAGGAATAATCTAGAAGGTTGAATGATTGAAGATGGGGGGATGATTCTTAATCTATGGATGAGAAGTAATGTAGTGGATGGAAATCTTCTTGATGGGTGGCTGGAGGAGGTTGAGAAGCTATTAGAGGTGAAGGTATAGATGATGTAACTGGATGTGGAGAAGGAGGAGAGGATATGGAAGGGGATGGAAAAACTTCTACTGGGGAAGTGGACTGAGGAGGAGTGACTGTTTCAGTCCTTGTGCCTGAAGAAGCTTTATCTGCAGGAGCCCTGCTAGGTTTGACAATATGTCTCTCCCACTTTCCAAATAGGGCAGAAGAAAGCCTCTTTGATGCATTGATATGCATCCCATTGGACACCGACAACTGTGGGCACCTATTCTGCAGGAATACGCCCATAATCCTTCCAAAGTTTACAAAATTCTTATTTATCTTTTTCTTAAGCAAATCAAAGAAAATTGCTCACCAATCCAGGTGCTTCTTATCCACTATTGCAGCCATTAAACATAATTGATACCTGGAAATTATATCATGGGCTGAATGCTTGGCCAAAATGACCTTTCCTACAACATCTGCTAGAAATCTATATTCCATGGATAGATTCTTCTTCAGCAGCTTATTAGGGTTCTCAGAATTATGACCCATTCTATCTAACATTGCAGAATATTCTACACCTGATAATTCTATGCTATCATTACCAGTACTTATACCAAAAACCTCTTTAAGAATACCTGGGGTTAGGGATACCTGTGTCCCTGAGATGGTTCTAACAACTGTATTTTGATCCAGATTATGGGCAGTATAGACCCATTCTTTTATCTCATCTACTGCTAACTTGATTCTGGTAGTCATAATATTTACAAGTTGTTGTTCCTTGAAGAGTACCAAAATGTCCTTAAACATCTGATCAGTCCCCTTGAAAGATTCCATGTCAATATCAAAGCCAGTGTCGAACATCAATGCGGCTAGAACGGCAACTGAGACAGACATATTTCCTTCAAAAACAAACAAGATCAAGTGTAGAAGAGTTTGGAGGGAAAGAAAATTCTTGCAGAAGGTATGAAAGCGCAAATGAGAACGATGCCTGAAAAATAATTTTATATTAGGGTTCGACGCAGAAAAGGTAAGATCGTTGAACTCAGTTCGACGATCTACGACTCTAAGGGAAACAAAAGGGTCTCAACATCATCGATCTCCATTCGACGATATTTGAGATCGCTGACCGAGAAGGATAGTCTAGCACTATCTGGAAACGCCGAGCTCTATTCGACGATCTTCATGAAAAAACATCGAGCGCCGTTCAGAGTTCAGAGAAAACCTATAGACACTAGGAAACTCAAAAATTGTAACCTAGTCTTTGTCAATTTTTAGGTTTTTAAGATCTTGGAACTTAATTAAGACTGCCTCCATCTAACATTCCTAACAGATTAAGGAAGAAAGTGTGTTTCTTTTCACTTAAGGGTTTGGTGAAAATATCTCCCCTTTGTAAATCAGTTGGGATGTATTCTAGTTAAATTTTACTTTTCTCTACATTATCCCTTAAGAAGTGATTCTTAATCTCTATGTGTTTGGTCCTACTATGGAGGGCTGGATTTTTAGCTATAGAAATAGCACTAGTATTATCACAAAATATTTTGGACTTCCCTAAGTTGTAGTCATAGTCCAGGAGCTGATTTTGAATCCACAATATCTGTGAGCAACAACTACCTGCTGCCATATATTCAGCTTCAGTAGTTGATGTGGACACAGATGTTTGTTTCTTACAAAACCAGGAGACAAGTCTATCACCAAGAAACTGACAAGTTCCACTGGTGCTTTTCCTGTCTACTCTACATCCAGCATAATCAGCATCTAAAAATCCAGTTAAATCAAATCCTAAATCAGCTGGATACCAGAGACCTAGATTTGGACAACTTTTCACATACCTAAGAATCCTCTTAACTAATTTGAGGTGTACTCTCTAGGGCTGACTTGGAATCTAGCACATATGCATATAGCAAACATTATATCAGGTCTACTAGCTATAAGATACAATAAGGAGCAAATCATTGCTCTATATGTTGTCTGATCAACTGGTTTCCCATGTTCATCAGCATCTAATACAACATTAGTAGGCATTAGTGTTTTCATAGAGGATTCATCAGACATACCAAATTTCTTAACCAATTCTTTTGCATACTTGGTTTGAGAAATAAAGTTGTGATCAACATGTTGTTTGACTTGCAATCCTAGAAAGAAGGATAGCTCACCAATGCTAATCATTTCAAACTTGGAATGCATTAGGTTGGAGAACCTTTTGCACAAATTTAAATCAGTAGAACCAAAAATAATATCATGTACATAGATTTGTACTAGTAGGATATTGGACTTATGGGTTCTAATAAAAAGAGTTTGGTCTACTCTACCCCTTTTAAAATCTTTTTCCAAGAGAATACAAGCTAGGGTCTCATACCATGCTCTAGGAGCTTGTTTGAGACCATATAATGCTTTATGCAATTTATAAACAAAATCAGGGTGAGTTAGAGAGATAAAACCTGGAGGTTGTTTTACATAAACTTCTTCCTTGATATCACAATTGAGGAATGCACTTTTGACATCCATTTGATATACTTTGAACTTCTTATGAGCTGCATATGCTAGGAAGATTCTTATGGCCTCTAACCTTGCAACTGGTGACAAGGTTTGGTCATAGTCTATGCCTTCTTCTTGAGAATATCCTTGAGCAACCAGCCTTGCCTTATTTCTTACAATTACTCCTTGATCATCTAACTTGTTTCTGAATACCCATTTTATTCCAACAATGGGATGATTCTTTGGCTTTAACACTAGCTCCCAAACTTTGTTTCTTTCAAATTGATTTAATTCCTCTTGCATTGCAATGATCCAGTTTGGATCTTATTCTTCATCTTGTATGGATTGAGGCTCAATTTGAGAAAGAAAGCAAGTGTGCATCAGATGTTGATTGATCTGATTTCTGGTTTGCACACCTGCTGAGATGTCTCCAAACACTTGAGAGATTGGATGATCTTTTATTGTTACTAAATCAACAATGGGTGTTTATTGTTCACCAACCTGTGTTGTTATTTCCTCTTGTGGGACAACAACTGGCTCTTCATTTTGATTGTCACCATGACTTGCTAAAATCTGACTGTCATCTTCATTTTCACTACTTACAGCTTCTTGTTGAGTGGATAAAGGTGATGGATCTATTTCAATGATATCCAGCCTGCCCAAATTCTCTGATAAAGAATGTACCTGCAAAGGGTCTCTTCTGTTACCTGTCAACACAGTTGTGTTGTCTTCTGATTTGATGAAGCATGAAGATTTGTTGAATGTGACTTTGTAACCTTCATCACATAACTGACTGATACTAATAAGGTTGTGCTTCAGTCCTTCCACATATGCTACCTTTTTGAATGTCACTGACCCAATTTTGACTACACCATATCCTTCGGTCTGTCCATAGTTTGAATCTCAAAACATCACTTTGGGTCCATGCTTAGCCTTGAAGGATAATAGGTTACCCTTGCTTCCAGTCATGTGCTTGGAGAACCCATTATCCAGATACCAATGCGGGTCCATGGTTGGATAGGTCTTCACCTGCACAAATAACAGTTCATTTGTTTTTGACCCAGTTTACCTTGGGTATAGCTTGATAACCTTTGAAATCACAAATATAAGACATCCCAGGTTGAATCTTATAAACTTCAGGATGATATCTCCTAAGAGGAATTATACATTCAGTATAAGGGTTGAACCCTTGAGATGTAGGATATCTAGAATTTATTTTTTATGTACCCCTTGAGAACTGGTCATATATCTGAGCTCCGTTTGACGATCGTGGACTTGAGTTTGACGATCTTGGGTCAGATAGTCGAGCTTCGTTCAGCGATCGATCTTGTCTGTGTTCAGAGATCAGAGATCGTCGACCTGAGTTCGACGATTCAGCATGAAATCGCTGAGCTCCGTTTGGAGATCGTCGAGCTCCGTTCGACGATTTCTGTTGAACTTTGTTCTCTTTGGGTAGATAAGAATTTTTTTTGCTACATTCACAACTCCTTTTCCTTTATCAGAGATAAATTTAATGGGAGTTATTAACACAATAGGTTGGCTGGATGAAACACCCAAGCCCAGTGTACTATTGAATCTTGAGTTCACTGTGCTTATGATGTCCATCTATTTTATACTTCTCCCATTGAGGGATTCTTCAATCTTCTTGGCATCAGATAGTTCACTTTTCAGTGAAACTATCTGCTCCCTACAATATTCTAACTCATCTGAGAATTTGAGGTTATCTGAACTTAAGGTACTATATTCAGATAACTGATTTCTGAGAGAGATAATTTCTTTCTCAGACTTAAGTAAATCTAAACATAGTGCTTTAAATTAAGACTTGAAGTCCTCAGAATTAAAATCAAATGAATCAATTACCTGGTCTTCTTCTAGCTCTTGTTCAGATTTAGATTCAGATTCATGTTTTGAATCAGTGTTGTTCTGAGATGCATTGATTGCCATCATGCAAAAATCTTTTTCTTGTGCATCATCCTCATCATCACTTGAACTTGATGATGCATCAGATTCTTCTTCTGTTTCACTCCATGTTTCAGCAACGAATCCCTTCCTTGTGTGCTTGTTCTTGCTGGAAGAGGATCTGTCATAGTGATTTCCTCTGGAGTCTTTATCTTTTCTCTTTTCTCTCTAGTCCTTCTTGTCCTTGTTTTGACTTTCTGGACAATCAGGCAGTATGTGGCCTGGTTTCCTGCAACCATAACAAATAATCTCTTTACTATTTGATTTATCATACCTTGGCTTTTCTTGGCCTCTGGATGACCTTTTTCTGAAGTCCTTCCTGTCAATTTTGTAGAACCTCTTGGCTAGGAGGCTCATCAGTTCTTCATTGCCTATGACTTTGTCTTCAGGCTGTTCTTCTATTGCCTTAAAAGCAATTGATTTCTCCTTCCTAATTGTAGGAGAAGTTGTCTTCTGCTCTTCTTCTCTATTCTTGATGAGCTGCTTATAAGATTTGAGCTTGCCCAATAGAGCTTCTGTAGTGATTTCATTTAGACTTCTGACATCCTTGATGGGCCAAATCATTGAATCCCAAGTGCTGGGGAAGCACATTAGGATTTTATCATTTATCTCTGTGAGAGAGATCTCCTTGTCCAATATCTTGAGTTCACTAACAATCAGACTTAGTCTGTTGTACATGTCAGCTACTGATTCATTTTTTGCTTTCCTGAAATTCTCATACTGAGTGATGAGATGAGATCTCCTATCTTTTCTCTCATTAGCTGATCCTAACACAAGCTCAGATAGCTTGTCCCAAATCTCTTTAGCTGAGTTGCATTCAGCTACCTTCTGGAAGATGTCATCAGACATTGTCTGAGTTAGTATGTTCATAGCTTTAGCATCAGCAACCTTCCATTTCTTTATGTTAGCATCTATTCTTGAAGGAGGTAGAATAATATTTATGCTTGTGTCTGCAGGAGGCTTGGGGCAATCTGTCAAAATAGAATTAAAAATATCTTCATCAATGGAATTCATGTATAATCTGATCTTTTCCTTCCAAAGTGCAAACTTGGAGAGATTGCACACTAGAGGTCTGGTGCTAGCATAATCTTTGTTCTGTTCCATGAATTTAGATTAAAATAAATATAATAAAAATAACCCTCTATTAAGGATGGATCTTAAGAGAGATCTTTTGGTTTAGGTGTTAGCCCGTATGAACATCCAACCTCCCTCTGATACCAATTGAAAGTGAGTGTAAGATCAACCCTTCACTCTAGAGGGGGGTGAATAGAGTGTTTTAAAATAATTCTACAAATTTAAAAATTACTTTAACAGTGAAAGACTTAATTTACTTAGTGTAGAGTGTTTAACAGTAATCAGAATAAAACAAATACAAGAAGCAAATCCAGAGCACACAGCAAATAAAATAACAAGCAACCATAAGACACAAGGAACTATAGTGGTTCTCCAAAACCTGGGTACATCCACTCTTCTACCACCCTTGGTAGGAATCCACTGCAGGATGAGTTGATCATGTGTCCTGGGCACCAATGAGCTTTTGATCAGGTGCTAAAAAACCAAACCAAAATTTTTGATCAGGTGTCTTGCCACCACTGAGTTTTGATCAGGTCTCAGAAACCAAAACAAAACTTTTGAAGGGAGTTTAAAGAACCCTTTTACAGGGCAGAAAAAGATAAAGTTTAGGTTGTCTTCTCTGTCAAAAATCAGAAAAATGCATAAGTGGATGTTGATGTTTTCAAAGCTCCCCCTGAGATTAGCAAGAGTTCAGGAATAGAAGCTTTGCAAGGGTGATAGGTCTTCAATGAAAAGAATGCTCCAACAAAAGATGATTTTAGCAAGAACTGAAATGTGTGTTGTCTGAAGTATGAATGATGAAGACTTAAGAAACTTTGAATCAGAAGGAATCAGAAAGAATAGAAGCTTGTTCTCCTCTTTGTGTTATTGATCTTCTTTTTTTTTCTTATATAATACTTCTTCTCTTAATCATAATATGAAATCCAGTCTTCAAATCTTCTAGATAGCCGTTAGCAAAATCATTAATGCTTTCCTTAAATGTCAACTATCTTTGGAGGAAAAACCTAAATAACATTCCTTCTTTGTTTCCTTGAAACTTGCTCCAGATTTAATATAACGGCTAAAAATGTTCTTCAATAAATGCTCTGACTTGAAGACATTTGAAATTCTTAACAAACTGACAGAATTCCAGAAATCGTCGATCTGAGCTCAACTATCGTTGAACTGACTTCGATGCCTCGTCGACCTGAGCTCAGAGATAGTCGAACTGGGTTCAACGCTTCGTCGATCTGAGCTCGACGACAAGTTAAACTCTTCATCTGGGCTTCTCACCTGAACTAGGAGGTCTTGGGGAAAGCTTAAAACCTAAGTCCTAAGCCTTAGACCTTAACTAGTTGACCTTTACTCTATACAACAAGGTCAATGCAATAATCCTATAGACATAGTGATCCTGACCCAAATTAGTAATATGGTGTTCCAACATCTTATTTTGCAGAGATTAGCAGATATAGCAAGTTCCCTTAAGGTACTTACACTTACTTTTCTATCATGTCTGCTACTCACTCTTCTTTTGAAGAAATTAGTAGATATTAGCAAGTTCCCTTCAGGTACTTGCAGCTTACTTTCCTATCATATCTATTGCTTACTCTTCTTTTGCAGAGATTAGCAGATATTAGCAAGTTCCCTTAAGGTACTTGCACCTTACTTTTCTATCATGTCTGCTACTCACTCTTCTTTTGCAAAAATTAGTAGATATTAGCAAGTTCCCTTCAGGTACTTGCAACTTACTTCCTTATCATATCTGTTGCTTACTCTTCTTTTGCAGAGATTAACAGATATTAACAAGTTCCCTTCAGGTACTTGCACCTTACTTTTCTATCTATATCTGCTACTCACTCTTCTTTTGCATAAATTAGCAGATATTAGCAAGTTTCATCCAGGTACTTGCATTTTAATTTCATTTCATATCTACAGCTCACTCTTCCCTTTGTAGTGATTAGTCGATATTTATAAGTTCTGTCCAGGCACTTACAACTTAGTTTTATATCATACTTGTAATTTACGCTTCTTTTTGCAGAAGTTAACAGGTGCTTGCAAGCCTCCTTCAGGTACTTGCAAGTTATCATTCTTCTACGATTTTCTCTCATCGTTGTTTTGCAGAGCCCGCTAGGAGACATTCATGTCTTCTTCGTTTTGTAAAAGCAACCCAGGTACGCATAAGATGTACCTATTTCTGCCTATGTTAAATCTTTCCTTCGCAGGAAAAAGACAGGCATTAGCATATTTTTTCTGAGGAGAGAAATCAGGTTCCATCTCTCCTTACCCCTTTCTTTTCTTGAAGGAAGGATCACGATTTTCGTGGGTCTCCTACTTTCTCGAAGTTATCTTCGGAACTTGAAAAAGTGTTGGGATTATGTTAACTCGGAAATCGGTGATCCATCCCAAGGCAGCCAGCTCGCAAGTCGCGGCCTTCCCCAGGATGTCGCAGCCTGTCAGGCTTTTATTCTAAGGGTGTGCGGACTGTCCTCTCAGTCCGCTCAGTCCGTATGTCTAGGGCGGTCTCCCCGGTCTTACCGCTCAGGTCTCGTAGTAGCCGCTCGTTCTACAGGGGCTGTGGACTACTTCCTCAGTTTGCTCCTACAGGCCGCGCGGTTAGATCGGTTAACCGTCTGGTGGTTCATTTTTCCCTCAGGTGCGAACTACT
The DNA here is from genome assembly GCA_039513925.1 of Platanthera zijinensis. Lineage (NCBI taxonomy): Eukaryota > Viridiplantae > Streptophyta > Magnoliopsida > Asparagales > Orchidaceae > Platanthera > Platanthera zijinensis. The sequence continues at coordinate 184,704,195 of CM077088.1, read as the reverse complement.
CAACTCAGTGGCGGATTCGATTTTATATCCGCCTAGATCGCTCGCTAGATGCTCAACCAGTGGTGGCGACCTGCTCCTTCTATTCAGTAGAAGGTGGCAGACTAAGTCTTTTGTCCGTCAAAAGGAGGCGGACTCGCTCCTCCCGCGAGCAATCTAGCCCACACATCCAGCGAGCTGCCTGATCAGCTGACTGCGCGGTCTACCGACCTCTTTGGTCAGTCCGCCAGGTCACTAACCCTCATCCTAAAGCAAAGGATGCCACCTGTAACACCCCTATCCGTCGCATAGCATATAGCAGTAGGTCCGGCCGGGGCCCGACGCCATATACCACGGACAGACCGGTTGGTTACGCGTTGAAACCACACAACCAATCAGAGCGTCCTACACAACACCTAGCGGAAGCAATTTAATTAAGTTGCAAAAAGATAAGAACCCTGCCACAGAGCATGAATGTCTACTACAACCCAGGAATGAGTACATACACAAAGAGCTCACGGCCTTAAGGCCTTACAAAAATGTTCGCTTAACAAAATAGCGTCTTTCATACATCGGCGCGCAGGCCGGCCATACATGAATATGAAAATCTAATAACTAAGCCTTCGAGGGCTGGCGCTGCAACTTGGGCTTTAGCCCGCTATTTGCCGCTTGGCTCCGCAACAGCACCTGTAGAAAGCAATCCACCCAAGAGGTGGCAATACAAAAGGGCAACGGTCAGCAAGAGCTGACCAAATTATAACGACCCCGTCCCGTTTCTCGGGACGGCGGTACTCCTTCCCTGCATATAAAACTATCATAGCAATTCTATAGAGTATTCTATTCGCCACAAGTGTCGGCACGCACGGCCGCACACTCCGTGCTCTCAGGGCACTAATCGGTGAACCCGGTCCGGACCCAGTCCGACCCCGCGATTCCACCACCATCCCTCGGATGGCAACACACGTGAGCATTTAGCCCTTTCAGCGGAAGCCTAGGCCCGTTTCCAGCCCCCGGGAAGTCCCATGTACTTTAGGTCGCTTCTACCGAGACCACTTGGAATGGGTAGAGTTCCACCCGCCCGTTGCTCACTTCACCACGGCCATTTAGCCATCGGTGCGGGCCAAGTTTCTCCTCATTCCCACAAACGATCAAAACACGCACATAACCCCGTTATGTACCGATTTGCCCTCCAAGGCAACATCGTGGCGGCAATGCGATTCCGCCCAAGCTTTCCGGGTGCGCCTCGAGGTTAACCCCCAAGGATCCCTGCATGCAATCTACCGCGTAGAATTTTCGGAAAACTAAATTCACCGGCGCGGAGTCTTCTCCGGCCATGCAATGCAAACATCACCGATCCGGGTTAAACCCGAATAGGCTTCACACACAATGCCTACGCCCGTACTCCGATTCCGGGCTCTAACAACGGGGACTTTACATATCTACCCGAAGGGATTCCGCGCCTCAACGCTCACTCGCGAGAGGGGGATTTCCCTATGCATAGAAAGAAGGGCGACTACACATGCCCTATGAAGAGGATCGTTACCCTCGCATTTTTCCGCGGTGCCATGAAGATGTAGTCGGATGGAAAGCTTCGCCTCGCCCTTGCCTTCGAGGATCCGGACTCGGATCGCGAATCGGTGCTACACAACTCCTCCGGCGGCCGGATCTTGGGCTCCTCCGTCCTCTTGCTCTCCCTTCTCTCTAAACACTTAGAGAGAGAGTGGACCAAAGAAAATGAGGATATAAAACCCTAATCCCGGCTAATAACCCCCCAGGAGCAGCCCCCACCGTTGGATCAAGATCCAAGGGAACGAACGGCCGAGATTAGATCCAAAATCCCAAAAACTGGGCCGAACACGGCTTGACACACGGCCGTGTGTCTGGCCGTGTAGCTCATTCGCCGATCGACACGGCTCCTGACACGGCCGTATGCCACGGGCCGTGTTACCTGGAGCTTCAACACGATCGTCGGGCTTCCAGAACACGGCTTCGAACACAGCCGTGTTCGAGGCCGTGTGCCCCACACACGGCTTGAGACACGGCCGTGTGTCTCAGGCCGTGTACCTCTCTGACTCGAGACAGCACAAAAACCCAATAAATCCCTGAACACGGGTAGGCACACGGCCGTGTGCCTGGCCGTGTGCCCCTGTTCAGATCTCAAAAAGAGCCGTTTGATCGCCCCGCGATCATCTCCGAGGTTGGGGTCTTACAACTCCCTCCCCCCTTAAGAGAATTTCGTCCCGAAATTAAGAACAGAGACTACACAAAACAAAAACAAATCGAGTACCTGAGGGGAACAACTCGGGGTACTCCTCGCGCATTGTCTGCTCTCGCTCCCAAAAGAGCTCCTCGCGCCCGCAGTTATCCCAACGGACCTTCACCATTCTGATTTCCTTGTTCCGAAGCCGCTTGACTTCGAAATCCTCAATAGATATGGGCTTGACTTTCGTTGTCAACCCTTCCTCAACCGGTACTTGATCAGCCGCGATCACCTGCGAAGGCTCTTGCACCGCCTTCCGCAATACAGAAATGTGGAACACATCATGTAATCCACTCAACTCCACTGATAGCTTCAAACGGTATGCCGCTTCACCGACTCGCTCCAGGACCTCAAACGGCCCAAGGTATCTCGGACTCATCTTTTTCAAGCATCGAATCCGTGAGACACCCTTGAACGGCTTGATCTTCAAGTACACCCAATCGCCTACCGCGAACTCCACGTTCCGGTGCTTGGCATTGTAGTACTTCGCCTGCCGGTCCTGAGCGATCAACAAGCGCTCCCGAATGATCCGCACTAACGAGGTAGCACTCTCCACCTCCTACTTCTTGTACAACCTTGCCTCACCCGCTTCAAGCCACGATAACGGCGTGCGACACTTCCTACCATACAGGGCCTCGAAGGGCGCCATTTGTATGCTCGCTTGGTAGCTATTGTTGTACGCGAACTCCACCAAATAAAGATGGTCTTCCCAATGCTTACCGAAATCCAGAACACACATGCGGAGCATGTCCTCCATCGTTCTGTTAACCCTCTCGGTTTGCCCATCCGTCTGCGGATGGAAAGCTGTACTGAACTTTAACTTTGTTCCCAACATCTGCTGCACCAACCTCCAATCATTTGACGTGAACCGCCCGTCGCGATCACTCACAATGCTACGAGGCACACCATGCTGCCTAACAATATTGTCAACGTACAACTTTGCCAATTTCTCCACTGAATCATCCTTCCTATGCGGAATGAAATGCGACACCTTAGTTAGCCGATCTTCGATCACCCAGATGGCGTCGTTCCCCTTCTGCGACCTTGGCAACCCGTGCACAAAGTCCATAGATATATCGTCGAATTTCCACTCCGGTATAGGCAAGGACTTCAGAAATCCTCCCGGCTTTTGGCACTCCGCCTTCACCAAGACGCACGTTTGGCATTTAGCCACGTACAACGCCACATCTTTCTTAAGCCCCGGCCACCAAAACAACTTCTTGAGATCACGATACATCTTCGTGCTCCCTGGGTGGATTGAGTACTTGGTATGATGAGCCTCGTACATCAACTCCGCCCGGAGGTTACCCCCACTCGGGACGCACAACCGATGATCCTTCCTTAACAAACCATCTTCCACCGAGAACTGGGAATTTGACCCATCCGCAGCGGCCTCCAAAAGCTCCTTCATGGAGTCATCTAACTCCAATGCCTGCCGAACCCGGTCAGCAAGGTCATACTGCACCTCTGTCCAGTTTAACATTGCCTTGGCGCTCGCCTGCTTGTCAACGCAACAGATCTCAAGCTCCTCCAACTCCCGCACAAGCCGCTCATCATGCACCGACAACCAGTTGGCTCGGGCGGGAGCCCTGCGGCTCAGCGCATCCGCAACTGCGTTGCCCTTCCCGGGTACATAATGTATCTTGAAGGTGTAGTCCCCCAGGAACTCCATCCACCTCCTCTGCCTCATATTAAGGTCTTTCTGATCCAACAGGTATTTTAGGCTCTTGTGATCGGTGTATATATCGACCCTTACTCCGTATAGGTAGTGCCTCCACAACTTGAGTGCAAATATCACGGCCGCCAACTCCAAGTCGTGCACCGGATAATTTCTTTCATGCACCTTTAGCTGACGCGATCCATACGCTATCACGCTACCATGCTGCAACAACACGCAGCCCAAACCGCTACCCGAAGCGTCGCTATACACCTCAAAGCCCTCGGTCCCACTCGGCGAACTAAGCACTAGCGCCGTGGTCAACCGCCTCTTCAGCTCCTCGAAAGCCTGCACGCACTCTTGCGTCCATAAGAATCTCTGATCCTTCCTGGTCAACTTTGTGAGAGGTAACGCTATCCGCGAGAAGTTCTCCACGAAGCGCCTGTAATAGCCGGCAAGCCCAAGGAAACTACGGACTTCCGCTACCGAAGACAACACAGGCCACTTCCGTATCGCAACTATCTTCGCCGGATCCACCGCTATACCTTCCCCACTCACTATATGACCCAGGAACGCTACCGAGGGTAGCCAGAACTCGCACTTGGAGAACTTTGCGTAAAGCTCATTCCTCCTCAAAGTCTCCAACACCAAATGTAAATGCTTGAAGTGGTCTTCTTCGCACTGCGAGTACACCAAAATATCGTCAATAAAGACGATCACAAAGCGATCCAGGAAATCTCTGAACGTCCTGTTCATCAGATCCATAAACATCGATGGCGCATTCGTTAGTCCAAACGGCATGACCGTGAACTCGAAATGCCCATACCTCGTACTAAACGCCGTCTTCGGGATATCACACTCCCTGATCCTCAGCTGATAGTACCCCGACTTCAAGTCCAGCTTGGAGTATACCGACGATCCGACTAACTGATCAAAGAGATCATCAATCCTCGGGATCGGGTACTTATTCTTTTCCGTCAACTTGTTCAATTCCCTGTAGTCGATGCACAGCCGCATACTACCGTCCTTCTTTTTAACGAAGAGGACCGGTGCGCTCCAAGGCGATGAACTTGGACGCACATAACCTTGCTCCATCAGTTCCTCCAACTGAACCTTCAACTCCGCCATCTCCTTTGGCGCCAATCTATAAGGAGCACGTGACACGGGTTTGGCACCCGGCACGAGCTCGATTGTAAAATCAATCTCTCTATCTGCGGTGGGGCTCCAGGAAGGCTATCCGGGAACACATCGGGGTATTCGCAAACCACGGGGATGCTATCCAACGGGGACTTTGGCTCCACAGCCCCCACTATCGCAAAGAACAGCTCTGCACCAGCACGAACCGCCTTCACCACCTGAAGAGCAGACATTAGTGTCTTGCTCGACCCCTTAAGCCCCTCGAAAGTAGTCTCCCGCCCTACACCCAGCTTGACCTCCTTACGGTCGCAATCGATCCAAGCCTTCTGCTCTGACAGCCAATCCATTCCAAAGATAACATCGAACTCTACTAGCGGCAGCAATGACGCTAGCAAGTCGAACTCTTGGCTCCCAATGTGAACCTTCACGGCGCACACTCTGTCCGCACGCATCGAGCACCCGTTTGGTAGCAACACATCTAGCTTGTCCTTTGCCATCGAAGAAGGAACTCCGATGCGCGATATAAACTGTTCGGACAAGAAAGAATGCGAAGCACCAGTGTCGAACAGTGCTCGTGCCGGACTATCGCTAATCACCACAAAGCCTAAGCAAAAGACATTAGCTTAACAAGCAATAGGTAATAGTATTCTCAAGTCAACTTGCATAAATTAACTCATACCTGTCACCACATCCGCTTGCTTGATGGCCTCCTGCTGGCCCAAGTTGTAGACTCTAGGCTGAGTCGGAGCATAGTGGGACGCGGTCGACTCCACCGCTTTGCCCTTTTCCTCGTAGGTGGCTCCTTGCTTCCTTTCGGACTTTGCACGTCCACTCCAGCAGTCACGGGCAAAGTGCCCCGGCTTTCCACACGTGAAGCAAGCCCCCGGGGTTCGATGGGTAGTTGCCCCCGAGGCACCTGCAGAAGAAGCTGGACCCGATGTCTTAGCCTTCTTGAAGAATCTACGGTAGCCCGACTTCGATGTAGTCGGCGCCTTGAACTCTGATTTCTTGCCACCGGATTCCCTTTCTTTCTTTGCTTGCACGTTTCTCATATCCTTTCCAAGGACCGGGCCGAACTGACCAGGGTCATGAAACCCTGCGTCTTGGGCCCCGACAGCAGCAACCTCAAATCATCCCTTAGCCCTTCATAAAAGCGGCTCGTCTTGCGCTCCTCGTCTGCGAAGGTAGCGCCGGCATATCTCCCCAGCCGAGTAAACTCGTGGAGGTATTCATCAACGGTGCTATCACCCTGCACCAACTTCTGGAATTCGCTCTCTAGCGCGATCCTCTGCGCCGAGGGGAGGTATCGAGCCATAAATAGTCTCGCAAACTCCTCCATCGGGACTTCGGCCAATGGTCTTCCCCTCAACTGATGCAGCTCTAGGCCCTCCCACCACAGTCTTGCGTCCCCATCCAAAAGGAACGTCGCTATAGTGGTCTTCTGCCACTCTTCAGTTTGCGTCGCAGTCATCACCCTGTTGACCCTTGAGAGCCAATCCTCTGCTTGGGTCGGGGTTTCTGCCCCTGTGAACACTGGTGGGTGAAAGCCCATGACATGCTTCAGTTGTCTTTCAGTTGCTCTCCTAGGCAACTCTGGCTCCAAAACTACTTGCTCAACCCTCCTTCGCTCTGCCGTCTGAACCGGTACTTGCTCCACAGCAGGAGCAGACTGCTGCACCTGCCTTGCAGGCTGCGCATTGATCATTGCCATGAGCGCTTCTGCCACCAACCTAATGGTCTCAGCAGACAAAGGTGTTGCAGGCGCATCGCTTGGCGCACTGCTCGCCTCAGAACCTGGCCGTTCAGACGGCCCAGCGCCACTTCTGGTCACCTAAAATCGTGCAAAGCACCGATAAGCGACCCAAAAATTACTGCAAACAGCAATTATAGGAACACGCAGGTTCCTCAATCATGTGTATTTTCATTCCTAAGTGGACATTCATGGGTTCTTTTCATGTTATAACGATGACGCACACAATATGCTCACCACCCCTTAAAGTGAATTCGTCCACGAATTCATTTAAGCTTGACCGAAACCAGAAGTCTGATACCAATTTGTAACACCCCTATCCGTCGCATAGCATATAGCAGTAGGTCCGGCCGGGGCCCGACGCCATATACCACGGACAGACCGGTTGGTTACGCGTTGAAACCACACAACCAATCAGAGCGTCCTACACAACACCTAGCGGAAGCAATTTAATTAAGTTGCAAAAAGATAAGAACCCTGCCATAGAGCATGAATGTCCACTACAACCCAGGAATGAGTACATACACAAAGAGCTCACGGCCTTAAGGCCTTACAAAAATGTTCGCTTAACAAAATAGCGTCTTTCATACATCGGCGCGCAGGCCGGCCATACATGAATATGAAAATCTAATAACTAAGCCTTCGAGGGCTGGCGCTGCAACTTGGGCTTTAGCCCGCTATTTGCCGCTTGGCTCCGTAACAGCACCTGTAGAAAGCAATCCACCCAAGAGGTGGCAATACAAAAGGGCAACGGTCAGCAAGAGCTGACCAAATTATAACGACCCCGTCCCGTTTCTCGGGACGGCGGTGCTCCTTCCCTGCATATAAAACTATCATAGCAATTCTATAGAGTATTCTATTCGCCACAAGTGTCGGCACGCAAGGCCGCACACTCCGTGCTCTCAGGGCACTAATCGGTGAACCCGGTCCGGACCCAGTCCGACCCCGCGATTCCACCACCATCCCTCGGATGGCAATACACGTGAGCATTTAGCCCTTTCAGCCGAAGCCTAGGCCCGTTTCCAGCCCCCCGGGAAGTCCCATGTACTTTAGGTCGCTTCTACCGAGACCACTTGGAATGGGTAGAGTTCCACCCGCCCGTTGCTCACTTCACCACGGCCATTTAGCCATCGGTGCGGGCCAAGTTTCTCCTCATTCCCACAAACGATCAAAACACGCACATAACCCCGTTATGTACCGATTTGCCCTCCAAGGCAACATCGTGGCGGCAATGCGATTCCGCCCAAGCTTTCCGGGTGCGCCTCGAGGTTAACCCCCAAGGATCCCTGCATGCAATCTACCGCGTAGAATTTTCGGAAAACTAAATTCACCGGCGCGGAGTCTTCTCCGGCCATGCAATGCAAACATCACCGATCCGGGTTAAACCCGAATAGGCTTCACACACAATGCCTACGCCCGTACTCCGATTCCGGGCTCTAACAACGGGGACTTTACATATCTACCCGAAGGGATTCCGCGCCTCAACGCTCACTCGCGAGAGGGGGATTTCCCTATGCATAGAAAGAAGGGCGACTACACATGCCCTATGAAGAGGATCGTTACCCTCGCATTTTTCCGCGGTGCCATGAAGATGTAGTCGGATGGAAAGCTTCGCCTCGCCCTTGCCTTCGAGGATCCGGACTCGGATCGCGAATCGGTGCTACACAACTCCTCCGGCGGCCGGATCTTGGGCTCCTCCTTCCTCTTGCTCTCCCTTCTCTCTAAACACTTAGAGAGAGAGTGGACCAAAGAAAATGAGGATATAAAACCCTAATCCCGGCTAATAACCCCCCAGGAGCAGCCCCCACCGTTGGATCCAGATCCAAGGGAACGAACGGCCGAGATTAGATCCAAAATCCCAAAAACTAGGCCGAACACGGCTTGACACACGGCCGTGTGTCTGGCCGTGTAGCTCATTCGCCGATCGACACGGCTCCTGACACGGTCGTGTGCCACGGGCCGTGTTACCTGGAGCTTCAACACGATCGTCGGGCTTCCAGAACACGGCTTCGAACACAGCCGTGTTCGAGGCCGTGTGCCCCACACACGGCTTGAGACACGGCCGTGTGTCTCAGGCCGTGTACCTCTCTGACTCGAGACAGCACAAAAACCCAATAAATCCCTGAACACGGGTAGGCACACGGCCGTGTGCCTGGCCCTATGCCCCTGTTCAGATCTCAAAAAGAGCCGTTTGATCGCCCCGCGATCATCTCCGAGGTTGGGGTCTTACACCACCAATCAACAGCGACTCTCGCCAATAGGCGCGACCTAGACTCTTCAGTCAGCCAGGTCGGCAGTCTTTGTCGCCAAGCAATGGCGACATGCCACCAGCAGGCAGCCTACTAAACCTGTCCGTCGTGAGTTAGGCAAACTCGTTGCGCAGTCCGCCAAATAAGCCCAAACTCGGCAGCCGGCGATCTGCCTCCTCTCTACATCGGGCTGGGCAGACTCGTTCTGAAGTCTACCAGCTAGCCCTCTAGCTTCCCGGTGTCTTCTTCTACCCAACAGTGGGCGAACTCCCCCTCAGCTCGCATAGCCCAGCGTGAGCTCGTTCAGTAGTAGGGGCAGACTCGTCCCAGTCCTCCAGCAGCAACAGCCATCTCCAGCTCCAAGTCCCTAACCATACGGCCTAGCGCGGACTCTGCGGACTCAACATCATACTCGCACAGCTCACCGCCTCACCGGGGGTGACGTTACCAAGACCGTTACCTCCTTGGGCCTATAAATAAGCCCCCATACCTCTCATTTGTGGTGGACGAGATGATACGTTAGAGGTGTCCAGATCCCGGCATCAGGTCCTGCGGACTCCAGTTCCTAGTACGCGTGGCCTGCTCCCCTTTTCTTCTCTGCTCTCGATCAAGCAGTCCGCCAGGCTAAGTCCAGCGAGCTGTCTGATCAGCTGACCGCATGGTTTGCTGACCTCTCTGGTCAGTCCGCACGACCTTTTGCATTGTCCTCTCCTTAGCCGCCAGCTTCCCCCCTTATACACCTTATTCTTCTTTCCATACAAAGGTGCAACCTAAATCTGTAAATTCAGTTATAATCAAAGGAAAGACCGTCACAAGAGTGGCATTCAGGCCACGATGGGCAAAGTCTGTTGTTGCCACTGCTAGCTTCCCCCTCTCTTCTCTTTTCTTCACTCGGTCTAACCATCAGAACCCAACCGCTAAAGTAGCGTCTACTCGACAGTTCCTTATCAAGCTTCTTCCCTGCTCGAGCAAGCTTCTCCCTTGCTCCGCCAAACCTCTCCTCTATCCCCGCAACCTTCCTATTCACCTAGCTTGTGAGATCGAACAACCCGTTAACTGGGCGGTGTCGCATTTCGCGCATCAACAGGCTTGATGAAGCACCTAAGCCCAGCTTGCCACTGAGCCTAGCATTCACTGTGCTTGTGATTTTCATCAGCTTGATACTTCTCCCATTTAGGGATTCTTCAAGTTGCCTAGCCTAAGCTAATTCAGATTTTAATGATATAATCTGTTTATTAGCTAAAGTTATTTCTACTTTTAATTTGTTATTTTCAGAAAGCAGGTTTTCTTGTTCATTTAGTCTTTCTCTAAGTTGCTTAATCTCTTTTTCAGAATTAATTAAATCAATACATAAGGACTTGAATTTAGTTCTAAATTAGTCTAAATCAAAATCAAAAGAAGACAGTACCTGATCTTCTTCAGATTCAGAGTCTTCATTGTCAGAGTGTTCAGCTTCTACTTATGAACAACTTCCTAATGCATTGATGTCCATCAGGCAAATCTCCTTTGCTTTTACTTCCTCTTCATCTTCACTGGAGCTGGAAGATGAAGATTCATCTTCAGTTTCACTCTAGGTTAAAGCCAAAAAGCCTTTCTCTTTCCTTTGGTTCTTGCTAGAGGAGGGCTTGTTGTAGTGCTGTTTTCTGGTTTCTTTTTCTCTTCTTCTCTCCTTCTTTTGGTTCTCTGGGCACTCTGAGATGAAGTGTCTAGGCTTCCTGCAGCCAAAACAAACAACTTCTTTAGTTGGTGTTTTGTCATACCTAGGCTTGTCATCTTGCTTTGAAGACTTCCTCTTGAAGTCTTTCTTGCCCATCTCGTAAAATCTCTTGGCTAAAAGACTCAGAAATTCTTCATAGACTATTGGGGCTTCTAATTCTTCATTTACTTTGAATGCAATACTTTGCTCCTTTATGCCTGATGAAGGAGTCTTCTTCTCTGCAGCCTCTCTGGACTTTATCAATTGCTCATAAGACTTGAGCTTTCCAAGTAGAGATTTTGAGGAGATCTCATTTAGACTTCTGGCTTCCTTGATATGCCAGATTCGTGAATCCCATTAGATGGGGAAGCACATGAGGATTTTGTCATTAACTTCTATCAGGGTGATGTCTTTGTCCAAAGTCTTTAGCTCATTGATGATTGAGCTTAATCTGTTGTACATGTCACTAACAGAGTCTGATTCATCGTTTTTGAAGTTCTCATATTGTGAGATGAGATTGGATCTCCTATCCTTTCTCAAATTTGCTGAGCTATCAACAATCTAGTTAAGGGAATCCCAGATAGCCTTGACAGATGTGCACTAAGCCACCTTCTGGAAAAGGTCATCAGACATTGTCTAAGCTAGAATATTCTTGGCCTTTGCATCAGCTATTTTGGCCTTTTTCTGAGCATCTGTCCACTCAAGTGGTGGAACAGCATGTGTGCTGGAACTAGCAGTAGTTGTTGCCACTAGAACTGGTGGTCCTGTCAAATAGAATTAAAGATATCGTTATCAATAGAACTCATATACAACCTTATTCTTTCCTTCCAGATAGCAAACTTATTTAAGTTGCAAACTGGAGGTCTGGTGCTTGCATAGTCTTTATACTGTGCCATTATGTGATAATAGAAAAGCTAGGAAAGGAAAATCAGATCTAGCAAGGATCTTTTGGTTCAAGTGTTAGCTTGTACAACCAAAGGAACACCACTCTAATACCAATTGAAAGATGGGGGTTAGACCTGATTTACTCTAGGTGGGTGAATAGAGTAATTAAAACTTTGGCTGTTTTTAAGTTTTATATAAGAGTTGAAAATATGTGATACCAATAATAATATAGAAGGAAATAAAAGACAGGTTAAACTAATCAATCTATCACAGCACAACAAGAACAGAAAGAAAATGAACACACACAGACAACACAAGAATTTTATAGTGGTTCCCCAACCTGGGTACATCCACTCTTCTACCACCCTGGTAGGAATCCACTATCAGGTTTTTGATTAGGTGACTGCCACCACAAGATCTATTTCAAGGGAGATCTCACAACCCTTTAGGCTTTTGATCAGGTGCCCAAAAACTAAGAATAAACTTTTGAAGGTGATGATGTCTTCTCTTTATACAGGAGGTGAGAGGAGGTGATGATGTCTTCTCTTTTCTCTATACAATAGAGAAGACTAGTGGATTTGCTGTTGTCAAGACTCCTTCTGAGATATTGAGATGGTTCATAAAGTTGGAGCCTTGCTCAGGGTGTAGGTATTCATACTTGTCTGAATTAATCCTGGAACTTTCTGACTGATTCAAGATGTTGTCCTTGAATGTTCCTGGAGGAGAAGGTTGAAGAAGACTCTAGATAGTGTTGAATGTTCTTCTTCAATCTTCAGAGTGGACAAGGAAGAAAACAGAATGGTTTCTGTACTGGGAGAGAGTTCTGAATGTTTAGTATATGTCTCTCTGTATTCTTGTGTGTTGTATATGCTCTTCTGAAGTCTGGCTCAGTGTGTGTCTACTGAAAAGAGAAAAATCTCTTTTATATTCTATAGTCAATAATTTTCTCCTTTGAAATTTGAATTTTTTGCATTAATAGTTGATTGCCCTAGAGAAAGAAACAGATGGAATATTGACTTAATTGAGTTCCCCTACTATCCCATTAAAATATGCAAGTAATTAACCTGATGAAGACCATAATTAATGCTGCCAATAACAACTATATTCAGGGGAATATGAGCATTAATTACTCAGGAATATTATTGCTAAATAATATAGAAAGTAAGAGACAAAAGTAAGGAAAACTTCACATTCTGGCTTGGGACTGAATTCGTCGACCTCAGAACAGAATTCGTCGACTAGAGATCCAAATTCGTCGACTTGAGAATTCCTGTTCGGCGACTTGAGCTCCGCAAACTATATACTGAGAATAACTTGCCAATTCTGTGCTTTGAGTTCGTCAAGCTGGGAATCTATCTGAAAGAATTGATCGTCGACCTGAGCTCGAATATCGTCGAGCTCAACTCAGATAAGTAACTCTGAGTTAGTCGATCTGAGATCGAAGATCATCGAGCTGAGTTCGAAGAACTTCAAATTGATAATTTTGATCTCTGAATTCTTATAAGTCTTGAATCTACTGAGGTCCTCTGTTGTCTGGTCTATGAAGGTTGAACCCAAAGACTAGCCTAAACTCTAGGACTACTAGACTTGACCCTGGCTATACAATATGGATAAAACTAAACCTAATTTAGTGAACCTAGCAAAAATCCAACTAGGGATCCAACACCGTCAAGTCCTAGTGAAGATCCTCTCTTGGAAGCCTTGGAGCAATCACATCAGGAAACTGCCCAGCAGTTCAAAGCAATCAACCGTACTCTAACTGCTATCACGCACCGATTAGAGGTGCAATCCGCAGTAGCATTAATTCCTCCAGTCAATCCAACACCAACATTGTAGAATCTGTACACTTATCCTCCGGCCTATCAGCCGGTCTATCCTCCTGTTATTCCACCATCCTATCCGCCAGGGCAGGCATCAGCTCCTTTGCGATCTCAAAATGACGAGTTCATAGCTCGTCAAAACTTCTTCCGGGAAGCTGCCCGAGGATGTACAGCAAGATTTTTGAATTTTCAGGGAAGTCATCCAAACCCTTCAGCTCCCGTAGTTGCTCCTCCCGCAGCAGCTTTTTCTTTCTATCCTCCTACTCATTTTTCAACTACAGCCCATCCTCCATTTTTTCCGTTTCCTTATGTACTAGGAGAACAGGGAGATCCATCACCATTTTCAGATAGTATCTGATAAGAACCAACTCCAACTCACTTCAGAGAGCCTTGATTACCAACTTACACTAGGGAGTCTGACCCAGTTGCACACTTACAAGCTTTTGAGTCAACCATCGGCCTCTTGACTCTTACCGATGCTACCAGATGCAAGCTCTTCATAATGTCCTTTGATGGACAAGCAAGAGAGTGTTTCTATGGGCTTCTCCCTCAGTCTATCTCTTCCTTTTCTTATCTGCAAAGAGAGCTTCTACTCGAGTTTTCTAAATCTACCAAGAAGAAGAGCGTGCTAGAAGCCCTGTTTGAGATCAGGCAGTGAGAAAATGACTTGGGCTCATTTTGTCGATCGTTTTCAAAAGGAGATCTTGACATTGAAAATGTCGATCCAGAGATGTACCGAGTCGCTCTAATAAGTGGTTTAAGAGAAGGAACCCTAAAGTTCGAAGCTAACGTCCGAGTGCCGAGTATATATCATGAGATGATCAGCCTTGCCAACTTATACATACGAGGTTAAAAGAGTAATCCCAACTACATCTCCAGGATTGTAACAGAAAAAGATCCTCCTTCTTCATACGGGCAACCTCCAAAGTCTCCTCACAAGGATTTTCAATTGCAAATAAGGAAGGGATAGAATTTTCGACGTCATCAACGCTTCTTCCTAGGCCAAGATCACTTCCAAAGTAAAAGATAACAATTGTCAGTTCCTCCCGCTTATCCGGCACTAGATTTGCTAGCAGCTTCAGCTTACCAGAAGTAGGGTGGCAACTTGCCAGAACCTGAACTAGACCAAGTTATGCAGGAAGTAGTCCAAGTGATGAAAGACAAGACCGAATATAAGAGACCTTACCAACCCGCTAATCAAAGATTCAAGGACTCGTATCCCTATTGCAAATTCCATAAATAGAAAGGGAATCCAACCAAAAATTGTCGAGCGCTTCTTCAACTCGTGGAGAAGATGCTGAGGCAGGTTAAATTCTGTGACTTATTCCAAAAGAATGACCTCCCTGACCCGTCTACTTCAAAAGGCAAAAAAGTAGCAGACATTCCTTTCGGCTCAAAGGGAGTGAGCAAAATCAAAAATTATTCTAATCTCATTGACGGTGAGACCATTGATGTGAATAACGTAGGCGCCCTTGGAAATCTATTTTGAGGTGAATATGGACATGACAAAGTTCCAAAAGCTCTTCGCGATCATCCCCGATCGGTTTTGTTCTCTATATTGAACATTTCTCTTACATATGTTCTGAATATTTCCTAAGTTCTCCTTCATTCATTTCAATAAAAGTTTACGTCAGAGATCCCTTACTGACACATTTACCTTTTTGGAGCGCTTCCTCCTTTATTTTCGCTTTTCCAAAGGGATCGCTGAACCGACGAGATATCACTAAGTATTGTTTGACCCCCAATAGATTGGTCCCTGGCGTAATACCACCATGAACACATATAGCGGGGAGGTCCCATGTGTTAGCTCTATTGTGCTCCGTTAGAGATGCATTACAGCTAAGATGATTATGGCTTTGCAAGCAATGGCGTTCAAGTGTAGCCTTGTCTCTGTGATCATCTCATGCTGTATTGGCCGAACACTCCAAGGTACTCTCAAGTCGTGCTTTCTTGGGACCCACAACATCGCTGATCTTTTAGGGCAAGCAATGCTATATACCACTTAGTGCACCTGTCCTAACTGATCAGCGTAGCTTGTAGCCCTAAGGCATGCGAGCAGTGTGTCAACCGTTCCTTCTTAGGATCTTGTTTTTCTTTTTTGTGCCCTTTCGAGGGAGCACGGTTAATCCTCCCTTGGCAATCTACACTTTTGATGATCCTTTAGGGCGAGCAATGCTATAGAACTTTTGGCTCACCTGGACCAATTGATCATCTCCGGGTGTAGATCTATTTCAAACTGCTTTCCTTCAGATTAGCAGGTTAAATTCAATCTCTCTTAAGGATTTATGGCATTATACTTCATGCTTATGCTCGCTTTATATACTTGGCCTTCATAAATCTCTATCTGCTGGCAGTACATCCGCTATGCTTATTAATATTCTTGGCACCGATTATTCAATCAAAGAATCTGGTGCTCTTGGTCGACAAGCCATGTTATTGAAATCTAATCAAAGAAGTTTTACCTGGCTAATCTGGATTTCATATTATGGATATAATATTTGACTGTGCAAGAAGATAATTATTATGACTTGATGTCTACTCGATTCAACCCATTCTTTTACTTAGTTGATAGCTGAGTTTGTTGGGTATTCTTCCTGCTATCCGATTACATCTTCCTTACCACCTCAACATTTAGCAGGTACCCACACTTTGCATTTCTTTCACATTTACTTCTTACTCTTCTTTTTGCAGAGATTAACAGATATTTGCAAGTTCCCCTCATGTACTTGCAAATCGCTTTACATTTCATTCATATCTGCTTCTTACTCTTCTTTTTGTAGAGAATAACAGATATATGCAAGTCCCCCTCAGGTACTTGCAAATCATTTTTCTTTCATATGTGCTTCTTACTCTTCTTTTTGCAGAGATTAGCATATATTTGCAAGTTCCCCTCAGGTACTTGCTAATCATTTTTTCTTTCAAATCTGCTTCTTACTCTTCTTTTTGTAGAGATTAACAGATATTTGCAAGTTCCCCTCAGGTACTTGCAAATCGCTTTACATTTCTTTCATATCTGCTTCTTACTATTCTTTTATACAAAGATTAGCAGATATTAACTGGTTCCCCTCAGGTACTTGCAAATCAATTTTTCTTTCATATCTGCATCTTACTCTTCTTTTTGCGGAGATTAGCAGATATTTGCAAGTTCTTCTCAGGTACTTGTAAATCATTTTTTCTTTCATATATGCTTCTTACTCTTCTTTTTGTAGAGATTAGCAGATATTTGCAAGTTCCCCTCAGGTACTTGCAAATCACATTGCATTTCTTTCATATCTGCTTCTGACCCTTCTTTTTATAGAGATTAGCAAATATTTGCAAGTTCCCATCAAGTACTTGCAAATCATTTTTTCTTTATATCTGCTTCTTACTCTTCTTTTTGCAGAGATTAGTAGATATTTGCAAGTTCCCCTCAGGTACTTGCAAATCATTTTTCTTTCATATCTGTTTCTTACTCTTCTTTTTACAGAGATTATCAGATATTTGCAAGTTCTCCTCAGGTACTTGCAGATTGTTTTGCATTTCTTTCTTATCTACTTCTTACTCTTCTTTTTACAGAGATTAGCAGATATTTGCAAGTTTCCCTCAGGTACTTGCAAATCATTTTTTCTTTCATAACTACTTCTTACTATTCTTTTTGCAGAGATTAGCAGATATTTGGAAGTTCCCCTCAGGTACTTGCAAATTGCTTTGCATTTCTTTCATATCTGCTTCTTACTCTTCTTCTTGCAGAAATTAGCAGATATTTACAAGTTCCCCTGTAACATCCCATTTCCGGCTAGATC
The DNA here is from genome assembly GCA_039513925.1 of Platanthera zijinensis. Lineage (NCBI taxonomy): Eukaryota > Viridiplantae > Streptophyta > Magnoliopsida > Asparagales > Orchidaceae > Platanthera > Platanthera zijinensis. The sequence goes on along the minus strand of CM077088.1, from coordinate 184,686,983 downwards.
CCTAGGAGTCAGATTTGTCGTGACGGAACCCTAGGAAGCCCAAAATTGGAAATAAAGCGACCAGTATTGCGGGTCACGGGTTGGTCACGCCCGTGACCGGCCCGTCACGCCCGTGACCTGGGCGTGTCTACTTCGACGATCGTCGATCTCCACGAGACGATCGTCGAACGCGCTGTCTGGGCATGTCACGCCCGTGACCAAGATGTCACGCCCGTGACTTGGGCGTGACTACTTCGACGATCGTCGATCTCCACGAGACGATCGTCGATCGTGCTGACGGGGCATGTCACGCCCGTGACCAAGGTGTCACGCCCGTGACTAGGGGCGTGACCCCATCGACGATCGTCGATCGCCGTGAGACGATCGTCGAGCTTGCGCCCCGGGCATGTCACGCCCGTGACATGAGTGTCACGCCCGTGACCTAGGGCGTGACCCCATCGACGATCGTCGATCTCAATTCGACGATCGTCGACCTCGAAACTTGCCGTTCGGGCATGTCACGCCCGTGACCCGAGGTGTCACGCCCGTGACTTAGGGCGTGACCAGCCTTCGGCGATCGTCGATCTCAATTCGACGATCATCGACCCAAAATCTGCTGTTCGGGCCTGTCACGCCCGTGACCCAAGATGTCACGCCCGTGACCATCCATCGACGATCGTCGATCTCAGTTCGACGATCGTCGAACCCAGAATGGGCTACCCGGGCCTGTCACGCCCGTGACCTATGTGTCACGCCCGTGACATTGGCCGAAACGACAGTTCAGGCCCGAAATAATTCTAACGCGCGTGGAAATAAATGTTGGCTTGGGAAGTTACACCAGGAGTAATTTCAGGCCGTTTTCCTTCTGTAAATAAATAATAAATAAGGAAAGGGTGGTCCAATAGAAAACCGCCAGCTGGATACACCGGTTCAGTTTTCCACCGTTTCTTATCCATTCACCGTAACCGAAACGTTAAGACATAATGGCGGTTACCATTTCATCTTCCCACTTCCTGAGTTATAAAAGCCCACTTAGGGAAAGAGGAGAGGTTTACACGCTCAAGCAAACGAAGCAGATCCTTGTTCTTGCTGTAAAGAGGAGTTCAGCAACGCCACCACCGCGCCATGGCACCTCGTCGCTCTTCTCGCCTCCAAACCGCGAACAAGGTCCTCCTCTGCTCCTTCTCTTTCATGGGTAGATCTTAGGATTCTTAGGAAGGAGATTCGCGCTCAACGGAGCCGGATCCATCTCTCGTTTTCATGGAAAAACCATGAAAAAGATATTTCGAGTTCGCCGGAAACCGCCACCTCCGGCGGCCAAACCACCGCCGACCGCTAGCCATCGCCTCAACGGAGGTGGTGGTGGTGGTGGCTGGCCAGGGAAGTGACCGGACGGCCGGCAACGGATCACGGAAACGTTACAGGAAAAATGTTTTCCTGTGTCTGTTCGGGTGCATGAAGAAGATGAACAGTAGAATTAATATTTTAATACATAGATTATTATATATTACAATGGAAAAATATGTTATTTTGAATGTATTTTTGAGGCTGCAAAACGAAGCACTTAGAGGCCGATTTAGGAAAAATGACCAGTCACAAAAGTTGTAGCCCTCGGGGTCTACTTTAATTTAAAATTGATTTTATTCAATTTGGGTGAGTGGTTTGAACACAGCACTCATTTTGGTGGGATCAAGACCTAGGCTAACCAGAAATTGAATTGGTTGCCCACGGTTCATAACATGTCCAAATGACTTGAAATTTGGACTGGAGGACTATAATATGTATATCGAGAGGCTGTCCAAAAATGAGAATTTTTGGAGAACTTTTGCCTAAAGTTTTTGTAAAAATTTAATAAACAATATAAAATTAATTAGGAGATGAAATTAAGCCCAAACTCCCCCAAATTTTGGGTGGTGGTCCCTGGCATCAATATTAAGATCTGTACAAAATTTCTACTCGATTGGTCGAGTTTTGAATAGGGAAGTATCAAGTCCTAGATAGGTCTTGGTGAGGGGTACTTTGGGGAAAAGTACGATTGGAGATGGAGTGGACAAATCTCCTCAAAAGAGGCTGAAGTTCATGGCCACTGACTTGTTGAGTCTATGTCCACCCTCTTGGGTAACATGGTGTGGCTTAGGGTGGATTTACCCTAAGAGATTGGCTCAACTCCAACGGGTGGGAGTTTGAGGTTTGTGAAGGACATAGGAGCAAAAGCTCTTGTATGTCCTTGAAATTTGGAGGAGAGGGGGATGATATGATGAAAACCCTCTGGTTGAAATAGTGATGGATTTGGAGGTAGTTAGGTACCTCCAAAGTCGAGATGTCGGATTAGGATAGAAATGTAATTTAGTTATTTTAAGCACTAAAACTAATCCAAAAATTATGAAACTCGGGAGGAGGGGGTTTTAGGATGTTTTAGACTCATGGTAATTTTTCTGGAATTTTATGATTAATATATATTATACTTCATGTGTTAAGGATTATTAGCCCAATTTGTTGTTTCAATTAATTTGAGGCTTTACATTAATTATAATCAGTTAAAATTCTGGATTTAGATCTTGACTTGTAGAACATTGATCTCTGAATTTTTATAGAATTTTATGTTGAGTAAATCTAGTACTTTATTCACAAATGATAGAAAGGGCTTTTATGTTTAAAAAATTATTATGGATAAAATGCTTGCTGGAAAATTATGAAACTTAGCCAGTGCAAATTTTAGGCCTTATTCATCATGTCATAATTTATTTAGAATTTTTGGAAGAATATTTTCTGTACTTGATTCATAAACTATAGAAATTAGAGATTATTTCCAAAATAGTTTTCATGTCATTTTGATGATGGAAAAATTGTGATACTGAGGATTTAGCCTTCTGAGATAACCTATTAATTATCATAAATTTGCTGGACACCTTGCATGAATAGTTAGGGTAGTTCATGTTCAAACCGGTAGTCCTTGGATTTTTGAGGAATTTAATTAAATGCCAACTAAATTAGGAAAATTTCCATTTTCTGGATTTAGGTTATTTATATCATGGAAAGTCTCCAGTAATTAATTTAGGGCATTTGGATGAGTAATGGACCATTGCATAACCGGTTCGACATGTAGATTAGGTCGGTCTGCATATAGCAGTTTGTGATATGCAATAGGACATGATCTGATGAAGATATAAAGAGTAGTGAGTAGTGGTGTTAGTTAGAGTTAAGAGGTGCTCGGGTTTGGCGAAAGATCGCTTTTCCCGAAGAGTGGAAGGTTTAAAAATCACCCTAGGATAGTCTATCGTAACATGAGAAGGGAATCGGGCTAAGGGAAAACAACCAATAACAATAAGTGCCTTGCGAAAGGGAACTTCGGGCCGTAATGCACCGTCTTGGTTCCTAGTGCCCCTTGAGAGCCCTTCACGGGGTATACCGGGGGCAGTCCTGGGCTAACGTAAACTGTAATAACCACCGACAAGTGTAACTTAGTAACTAGGGCTGCACTCTTCACAACACTGTTGGCACAGGAAGGTTGATGAGAGCTTCGGCTCGGTTGATTTGGAAACGGACGGGATGGTCCGGGGAGCTTCAGCTCGGTTGATTTGGAAACGGACGGGATGGTCCGGGGAGCTTCGGCTCGGTTGATTTGGAAACGGACGGGATGGTCCGGGGAGCTTCGGCTCGGTTGGTTTGGAGACGGACGTTTTGGTCCGGGGAGCTTCGGCTCGGTTTTGTGTGCTTACGATTTAACTTGCATGTGCATAAAATAGGAAAAGTTAAGGTGGTGGGTCTTTCGATATCGGGGAGTTCAATTGCACCGACACCGATATCGTTGACTCGGCGGGGTGATTAGCACTCTGCCAACAGAAGTCCGGTGCGCCAGCCGGCAAGAGTACGCAGGCGTCCGCTTTGTGCACCAAGCGTTGAGGCGTACGATAGGTCAGACCAGTGTGCTTTACTGGTTTTGGAGGTGGGCGAGGCCCAACCCACCGCTTCCGTTTGCCACTACGGAGGTATCCTGGGAGGTAACGGCTCCGAAAGGGGGAACTAAAGGTCTGTGTGCACAGAGTCGGGTGTGTGAGTTGCACTGCATGACATAACATACCCACCATATAGTTGCATATCATAATCATTCATAACAACCTTGACACCTAAAGTATAAGTGGAATGGGACGCTTATACATTAGGACCTGCAAAACGACCCCTTGGTCTATAAGCTTGTGTGGGCAAGTTTATAAATCAAAGGTTATTTTCAATATATAATAACCCCTGCTGTTTGATAACCGACACCCCAAGGTATAAGTGGTATGGGACACTTATACGATGGGAGCCTTGCAAAAGATCCCTTTGCTTATGTGTTCTCGCATAAGTGAAGGTTTAAATTCATTTAATTGCTTTTCTTACTGCTAGACCTATTACAACAACTTATTAACTGCTCACCTAATACAACTTGCTAGATTAGTTTCCGCTGCCATCTGTTTTCATGTTAATCTCCACCATCATGTCCTTCCCTTTCTTCCTCTCCGCTCGGTACCTAGGAGCCATGGGGGGGAAGGGGTAGGGGATGATAGGGCTTAGTCTTTATGACTAACGGTTTTCGAACCGCATCATTTAGGGGATCGTGGAGCCCAGCATGGAGGAGCAGCCCCAGAGATCGGTGCGCCTAGAGATGGGGCAGTCTAGCTCCGGAGTTCACACAGCCGGGACCGTGAGTCTCGACCTTGAGTAGTTTCTGTTTCGCTTCCGCATGAGAGACTTGTAGTGAGGACATTTTGTACCGGGCATAAGCCCGTATTTATAGTACTCTGATGTTTCTGTGGACACTCCCTTCGTGGAGCTTACTTATTTATATATGTGATTTTATTATTGTGGACTGTTTACTATTACTTTTATAATTGTGCTACTTTCTGTGATCGATTTGGCCGGCAGAATCGGCGCCTTGTGGTGATGACCCTTCAGGACGTGAAGGTGTCACCGCAAAGCGGCGGTTCTGGGCCTAAGACCCCGGTGGTTGAAAAAGAAAAAAAAAAGGGGGTCTTACAAGTGGTATCAGAGGCAAACATCGATCAGAAGGATGTCGCAGTCCACAAACCCTAGGTCACCCCCGCTCGAGTTTAGTTTGGGGACAAACTAAGCAGCGGAAGCAGTGGTGTGCCCATATGGGGATCACATATAATTTGTCCACCTTTAGGTAATATTTGAACGTTTTTCTCAGCATGTGTTTTCGTTGCGCAGCCTCCAGCACAGCCTACGCCACAGGGCGGAGTTCAGCAGACTCAGGGAGTTGCACCACCTCCACCGGTCCCCACCCCTTTCCTTCAGTCAGACATGGGACAGACCCTGACTGCCATTCTGGAGGCCTTCAGGGCCCAGCAGGTTCCGGTCCCGCAGCCCAATCTGGGGGCCAACTGGCTCAGCATCTTCCGGGGTCTTTCTCCCCCGTCCTATCTGGGGACAGAGTCGGCTGTTCGGACGGAGGAATGGCTGGATATCATGTACGAGATGCTGACCGGGATTCGGTGTCCATGGGAGGAGAAGGTGGCTCTGGTTGTCTCCTGCCTGGAGTCCCATGCAAAGAGGTGGTGGAAGACGCTGTTGGACACAACATTTGCTGATAAGGAGGTTGCGGAGATCACTTGGGAGGAGTTCAGGGCCGCACTACTGGAGCATTTCGTTCCGCAGTCGGCTAGGGATGATTTGGAGGAGCGGTTCTTACAGCTGAAGCAGGGTACTCGGACCGTGGTGGAGTACCATCGAGAGTTTGACCACCTGGCTCGATACGCAGATTCCTATCAGCTGGACGAGGCAGGGTATATCAGGAGGTTCTACAAGGGCCTACGTGAGGACTTGAGGGAGGCCCTCTTGTTTGTATCTGACGGGCCCATCTCCCGGATTTTGGAGATGGCCAAAAGGATTGAGGCAGATTGGCACACCACCCGGGGCCGGAAACGGCCAGCAGAGGATCAGGGACGAAGAGGAAGGAATGACCAGCGGCGGGGTGCTGTACCAGAAGGGAGGAGGATAGAGGACCAGCCTCGTCAGGACGTGAGGCCGGAGCCGAGGGAACAGGTGGTATTGGCCCCTCCACCCCTTCGGATGCAGGAGATGCCGAGACCCGGGGGAATGGCGTATCCCCCAGAGTGCTACTTTTGTCATCAGATTGGGCACATTCGGAGGAACTGCCCCATGAGGGGGGCACCACCTCCAGCACATCAGGGCGGCCCACCAGCTCAGCATTACGGAGGCCGAGGACGCGGCCGCGGTCGAGGATACCAGGGGGAAGATCGTAGACAGGGAAGAGAGCAGGTATATGCCTTGAACCTTGCACAGCCGCGGAATCCGGAGCAGGTCATCGCAGGTATGCCGAAATGTTTCTTTGTTTTCATAGAATTTCCCCTTTAAGTTGTTAAAACTTTGAATCGCATTAGATTGATAGCAAGGAAAGTAAAAACTCATTATAGAACCCTAAGATATCTAATCACCCCAGGTATAGTCTTCATCAGCGGCAAGCCTGCCCGCACGCTGTTCGATACTGGAGCTACTCACTCCTTTATGTCGGAGTCGTTCGTGGAAGGACTGGAAGGTGTGGAGCGGTTCACAGGCTCGAGGATGAGGGTGCGACTACCGGATGGATCTGAGCTCCTTACCACGGATCACTGCAATATGGAGGCGGAGATTGGTGGAAAAGCGTTCGAGGCTCCAGCGACGATTTTGAAGCTGACGGACTACGACCTGATCCTGGGCATGGTATGGCTGCACTGGAACTATGCCCAGATTGACTGCCAGGCAAAGAGGATCACCGTGAGACACGGGGACTCTTTCATTACCATTGAAGGTATAAGACCTGTCTCTCGTATACTCTTATCTTCGGTACAGGCCGTCAAGGCCCATCTGCAGGGAGAGGAGGTCTATCAGATTCTATTTGAGATGGCAGAGGTTAAGGAGTCGGTGACTGACATCCCGGTGGTGCGAGATTTCGCTGACATCTTTCCGGAGAAACTACCAGGACTACCTCCACACCGAGAGCAGGACTTTCAGATACAGCTTGTGCCGGGGGCCAAGCCGGCGTCTAGGGCCCCTTATCGGATGGCCCCAAAGGAGTTGGCAGAGTTTCGGACCCAGTTGCAGGAATTGGTGGAGGCAGGTTTTGTCAGACCGAGTTCCTCGCCATGGGGAGCACCGGTCCTGTTCGTGAAGAAGAAGGATGGGACACTCCGCCTGTGCATCGATTATCGAGCACTAAACAGGCTGACCGTCCGGAATACCTATCCGCTCCCACGGATAGACGAATTATTTGACCAGCTGGAGGGGGCACATTATTTCTCGAAGCTGGACTTGAGATCAGGATACTACCAGCTGCGGATCCAGGAGGAGGATATCCCGAAGACGGCCTTTAGTAGCAGATATGGCCTGTATGAGTTCACCGTGATGCCCTTTGGGCTCACGAATGCTCCGTCGGCGTTCATGAGTCTCATGAACCGGGTTTTCGAGGCATACTTGGATGTTTTCGTCATAGTATTCATAGACGACATCCTGATCTACTCTAGGACGGAGGAGGAGCACACTCGACATCTGGCACTGACCTTGGAGAGGTTGCGGGAGCATCGCCTTTATGCCAAATTCAGCAAGTGTCAGTTCTGGTTGAAGGAGGTGGCCTTCCTAGGCCACATCATCAGCGGAGCCGGGTTAGCAGTAGATCCAGCAAAGATTCGGGCAGTTCGCGATTGGCCGCAGCTGAGGACAGCCACCGATGTACGCAGTTTCTTGGGACTTGCCGGTTACTACCGGAAGTTCGTGGAGGGGTTCTCTCGGATTGCCCTCCCCCTCACATCTTTGACAAAGAAGGAGGCACCTTTTGTCTGGACCCCGCAGTGCCAGGCGGCTTTTCAGGAGCTGAAGGACCGACTCATCTCAGCCCCTATTCTGGCCCTTCCATCCGGAAGGGAGGGATTCCAGGTGTATACCGACGCATCATACCAAGGGATGGGAGCGGTGCTGATGCAGAACGGACATGTCATAGCATATGCCTCCCGCCAGCTGAAGACCCATGAGAGGAACTACCCGGTGCACGACCTCGAGATGGGAGCGGTCGTTTTTGCTCTAAAGGTCTGGCGTCATTACCTTTATGGAGTCCACTGCGATATCTTCTCCGATCACAAGAACTTGAAATACGTGGACACTCAGAAGGAGCTGAATATCAGGCAGAGGCGCTGGGTGGAGTTCTTAGCAGATTATCAGTATGAGATGCACTACCACCCAGGGAAGGCAAATGTGGTGGCCGATGCGTTGAGTCGGAGAGCGGCCACTTCCGAAGCTGGGCCCCAGGTTATGTCCATGGAGCTAGTCCAGTCATTCAGGGACATGCAGATATCCCTAGTGTCCGAGGATGACCCAGATCTGTATAGGGAGTATCTGGCATCGATAGTGGCCATTGACGATATTCGGGATCGCATTCGGGACAGACAGAGGACAGATGCGTGGGCGGAGCCGATGTTCCGAGCTTTGGAGGAAGGTTCGACAGGGGATTATTCCCTGAGGGATGGGTTGCTCCACTTCAGAGGCAGAGTATATATACCAGCAGGAGGCCAGATCCGAGAGGATATTTTGACGGAGGCGCATTGCAGCCGGTACTCCGTGCACCCGGGGATCACAAAGATGACCGCTGATTTGAAGAGGACGATGTTTTGGCCGGGCATGAAGAAAGACATTACGTACTTCGTGACCCATTGCGAGGCGTGTCAGTTGGTGAAGGCGGAGTGCAGGAACCCTGCAGGACTGTTGCAGCCACTCCCGGTGCCGGAGTGGAAGTTTGACGACATAGCGATGGATTTTATACATGGTCTTCCCCGGTCTCGGACAGGGAACGACTCGATTTGGGTGATTGTCGATCGTTTGACGAAGGTGGCCCGCTTTATACCGATCAGGAAGGATGACTCGGTGGGAGTGCTGGTACGGAAGTTTGTGGAGCAGTATGTCCGATATCATGGCGTGCCCCGGACGATAGTGTCGGACCGCGATGGACGGTTTACATCCAGGGAGTGGCGGTCAGTGCAGGCATATTTGGGCACCCGGTTGACCTTTAGCACGGCCTTCCACCCTCAGACGGACGGGCAGACCGAGCGCACCAACAGGACCTTGGAGGACTTACTACGGCTGTGTATACTAGACCGAGGGGAGCCGTGGGAGAAGATGTTACCCTTGGTCGAGTTCTCCTACAATAATAGCTACCAGTCCAGCATCAGGATGGCGCCTTATGAGGCCTTGTATGGAAGGAAATGTAGGACCCCGCTTTCTTGGGTTCAGGACGAGGATCCGAAGCTGCTGGGATCGGATTTCGTTGAAGACACCGAGGCTCAGGTGAGGCTGATCAGAGATAGGATGCTGGAGGCGCAGAGCAGACAAGCAAAATACTATGACGCTCGGCATCGTCAGGTGGAGTTCCGGGTAGGAGATCGAGTGTTCTTGAAGATCCGGCCCATGCACGGAGTCTCACGGGTGCTCGGTCGGAGGAAGAAACTCAGCCCTAGGTACATGGGCCCTTACCGGATCCTGGAGCGGATCGGACCCTTAGCCTACAGGCTAGAGTTGCCACCAGAGCTGGCAGCTCTACACGACGTCTTCCACATCTCTTCGCTGAGAAGGGCTCTACTACGCCCGGAGCAGCGAATTTTGACCACAGAAGGGCCGGTAGCTTCAGACCGATCTGTTCACTTGGAGCCGGTTCGGATCGATGACAAAGGAGTGCGGATCTTGCGCCGCAAGAAGATTCCCTTAGTCAAGGTTTTGTGGAGAAATCACGGTCAGGAGGAGCACACCTGGGAACCGCAGGATCTGATGAGGCAAAGATACCCGGAGTTGTTCAGTCAGGTACATCTCACCACCTCTCGGTATACTATAAACTGCCTTCTTGTTTTGGAATGTTAAGACTAGACAAAGGAAATCTAGGACCTAGGTATGCACACTTAATCAGAATGGTAGGGGCTAATCTTTTGTTTATTGGGGAGATTGTCTTCGTTATCAAACGAACGATCGCCTGAACCCAATAGAAAGATCGAATGGGATGTTACAAGATTAATTCGTTCCGATAGAAATCCCCGTAGGCTCAACCTCAATTTCGGGGACGAAATTTTTGTTTTGTTTATTGGGATTTGTAACATCCCATTTCCGGCTAGACCCCTAGGAGTCAGATTTGTCGTGACGGAACCCTAGGAAGCCCAAAATTGGAAATAAAGCGACCAGTATTGCGGGTCACGGGTTGGTCACGCCCGTGACCGGCCCGTCACGCCCGTGACCTGGGCGTGTCTACTTCGACGATCGTCGATCTCCACGAGACGATCGTCGAACGCGCTGTCTGGGCATGTCACGCCCGTGACCAAGATGTCACGCCCGTGACTTGGGCGTGACTACTTCGACGATCGTCGATCTCCACGAGACGATCGTCGATCGTGCTGACGGGGCATGTCACGCCCGTGACCAAGGTGTCACGCCCGTGACTAGGGGCGTGACCCCATCGACGATCGTCGATCGCCGTGAGACGATCGTCGAGCTTGCGCCCCGGGCATGTCACGCCCGTGACATGAGTGTCACGCCCGTAACCTAGGGCGTGACCCCATCGACGATCGTCGATCTCAATTCGACGATCGTCGACCTCGAAACTTGCCGTTCGGGCATGTCACGCCCGTGACCCGAGGTGTCACGCCCGTGACTTAGGGCGTGACCAGCCTTCGGCGATCGTCGATCTCAATTCGACGATCGTCGACCCAAAATCTGCTGTTCGGGCCTGTCACGCCCGTGACCCAAGATGTCACGCCCGTGACCATCCATCGACGATCGTCGATCTCAGTTCGACGATCGTCGAACCCAGAATGGGCTACCCGGGCCTGTCACGCCGTGACCTATGTGTCACGCCCGTGACATTGGCCGAAACGACAGTTCAGGCCCGAAATAATTCTAACGCGCGTGGAAATAAATGTTGGCTTGGGAAGTTACACCAGGAGTAATTTCAGGCCGTTTTCCTTCTGTAAATAAATAATAAATAAGGAAATGGTGGTCCAATAGAAAACCGCCAGCTGGATACACCGGTTCAGTTTTCCACCGTTTCTTATCCCTTCACCGTAACCGAAACGTTAAGACATAATGGCGGTTACCATTTCATCTTCCCACTTCCTGAGTTATAAAAGCCCACTTAGGGAAAGAGGAGAGGTTTACACGCTCAAGCAAACGAAGCAGATCCTTGTTCTTGCTGTAAAGAGGAGTTCAGCAACGCCACCACCGCGCCATGGCACCTCGTCGCTCTTCTCGCCTCCAAACCGCGAACAAGGTCCTCCTCTGCTCCTTCTCTTTCATGGGTAGATCTTAGGATTCTTAGGAAGGAGATTCGCGCTCAACGGAGCCGGATCCATCTCTCGTTTTCATGGAAAAACCATGAAAAAGATATTTCGAGTTCGCCGGAAACCGCCACCTCCGGCGGCCAAACCACCGCCGACCGCTAGCCATCGCCTCAACGGAGGTGGTGGTGGTGGTGGCTGGCCAGGGAAGTGACCGGACGGCCGGCAACGGATCACGGAAACGTTACAGGAAAAATGTTTTCCTGTGTCTGTTCGGGTGCATGAAGAAGATGAACAGTAGAATTAATATTTTAATACATAGATTATTATATATTACAATGGAAAAATATGTTATTTTGAATGTATTTTTGAGGCTGCAAAACGAAGCACTTAGAGGCCGATTTAGGAAAAATGACCAGTCATAAAAGTTGTAGCCCTCGGGGTCTACTTTAATTTAAAATTGATTTTATTCAATTTGGGTGAGTGGTTTGAACACAGCACTCATTTTGGTGGGATCAAGACCTAGGCTAACCAGAAATTGAATTGGTTGCCCACGGTTCATAACATGTCCAAATGACTTGAAATTTGGACTGGAGGACTATAATATGTATATCGAGAGGCTGTCCAAAAATGAGAATTTTTGGAGAACTTTTGCCTAAAGTTTTTGTAAAAATTTAATAAACAATATAAAATTAATTAGGAGATGAAATTAAGCCCAAACTCCCCCAAATTTTGGGTGGTGGTCCCTGGCATCAATATTAAGATCTGTACAAAATTTCTACTCGATTGGTCGAGTTTTGAATAGGGAAGTATCAAGTCCTAGATAGGTCTTGGTGAGGGGTACTTTGGGGAAAAGTACGATTGGAGATGGAGTGGACAAATCTCCTCAAAAGAGGCTGAAGTTGTTGGCCACTGACTTGTTGAGTCTATGTCCACCCTCTTGGGTAACATGGTGTGGCTTAGGGTGGATTTACCCTAAGAGATTGGCTCAACTCCAACGGGTGGGAGTTTGAGGTTTGTGAAGGACATAGGAGCAAAAGCTCTTGTATGTCCTTGAAATTTGGAGGAGAGGGGGATGATATGATGAAAACCCTCTGGTTGAAATAGTGATGGATTTGGAGGTAGTTAGGTACCTCCAAAGTCGAGATGTCGGATTAGGATAGAAATGTAATTTAGTTATTTTAAGCACTAAAACTAATCCAAAAATTATGAAACTCGGGAGGAGGGGGTTTTAGGATGTTTTAGACTCATGGTAATTTTTCTGGAATTTTATGATTAATATATATTATACTTCATGTGTTAAGGATTATTAGCCCAATTTGTTGTTTCAATTAATTTGAGGCTTTACATTAATTATAATCAGTTAAAATTCTGGATTTAGATCTTGACTTGTAGAACATTGATCTCTGAATTTTTATAGAATTTTATGTTGAGTAAATCTAGTACTTTATTCACAAATGATAGAAAGGGCTTTTATGTTTAAAAAATTATTATGGATAAAATGCTTGCTGGAAAATTATGAAACTTAGCCAGTGCAAATTTTAGGCCTTATTCATCATGTCATAATTTATTTAGAATTTTTGGAAGAATATTTTCTGTACTTGATTCATAAACTATAGAAATTAGAGATTATTTCCAAAATAGTTTTCATGTCATTTTGATGATGGAAAAATTGTGATACTGAGGATTTAGCCTTCTGAGATAACCTATTAATTATCATAAATTTGCTGGACACCTTGCATGAATAGTTAGGGTAGTTCATGTTCAAACCGGTAGTCCTTGGATTTTTGAGGAATTTAATTAAATGCCAACTAAATTAGGAAAATTTCCATTTTCTGGATTTAGGTTATTTATATCATGGAAAGTCTCCAGTAATTAATTTAGGGCATTTGGATGAGTAATGGACCATTGCATAACCGGTTCGACATGTAGATTAGGTCGGTCTGCATATAGCAGTTTGTGATATGCAATAGGACATGATCTGATGAAGATATAAAGAGTAGTGAGTAGTGGTGTTAGTTAGAGTTAAGAGGTGCTCGGGTTTGGCGAAAGATCGCTTTTCCCGAAGAGTGGAAGGTTTAAAAATCACCCTAGGATAGTCTATCGTAACATGAGAAGGGAATCGGGCTAAGGGAAAACAACCAATAACAATAAGTGCCTTGCGAAAGGGAACTTCGGGCCGTAATGCACCGTCTTGGTTCCTAGTGCCCCTTGAGAGCCCTTCACGGGGTATACCGGGGGCAGTCCTGGGCTAACGTAAACTGTAATAACCACCGACAAGTGTAACTTAGTAACTAGGGCTGCACTCTTCACAACACTGTTGGCACAGGAAGGTTGATGAGAGCTTCGGCTCGGTTGATTTGGAAACGGACGGGATGGTCCGGGGAGCTTCAGCTCGGTTGATTTGGAAACGGACGGGATGGTCCGGGGAGCTTCGGCTCGGTTGATTTGGAAACGGACGGGATGGTCCGGGGAGCTTCGGCTCGGTTGGTTTGGAGACGGACGTTTTGGTCCGGGGAGCTTCGGCTCGGTTTTGTGTGCTTACGATTTAACTTGCATGTGCATAAAATAGGAAAAGTTAAGGTGGTGGGTCTTTCGATATCGGGGAGTTCGATTGCACCGACACCGATATCGTTGACTCGGCGGGGTGATTAGCACTCTGCCAACAGAAGTCCGGTGCGCCAGCCGGCAAGAGTACGCAGGCGTCCGCTTTGTGCACCAAGCGTTGAGGCGTACGATAGGTCAGACCAGTGTGCTTTACTGGTTTTGGAGGTGGGCGAGGCCCAACCCACCGCTTCCGTTTGCCACTACGGAGGTATCCTGGGAGGTAACGGCTCCGAAAGGGGGAACTAAAGGTCTGTGTGCACAGAGTCGGGTGTGTGAGTTGCACTGCATGACATAACATACCCACCATATAGTTGCATATCATAATCATTCATAACAACCTTGACACCTAAAGTATAAGTGGAATGGGACGCTTATACATTAGGACCTGCAAAACGACCCCTTGGTCTATAAGCTTGTGTGGGCAAGTTTATAAATCAAAGGTTATTTTCAATATATAATAACCCCTGCTGTTTGATAACTGACACCCCAAGGTATAAGTGGTATGGGACACTTATACGATGGGAGCCTTGCAAAAGATCCCTTTGCTTATGTGTTCTCGCATAAGTGAAGGTTTAAATTCATTTAATTGCTTTTCTTACTGCTAGACCTATTACAACAACTTATTAACTGCTCACCTAATACAACTTGCTAGATTAGTTTCCGCTGCCATCTGTTTTCATGTTAATCTCCACCATCATGTCCTTCCCTTTCTTCCTCTCCGCTCGGTACCTAGGAGCCATGGGGGGGAAGGGGTAGGTGATGATAGGGCTTAGTCTTTATGACTAACGGTTTTCGAACCGCATCATTTAGGGGATCGTGGAGCCCAGCATGGAGGAGCAGCCCCAGAGATTGGTGTGCCTAGAGATGGGGCAGTCTAGCTCCGGAGTTCACACAGCCGGGACCGTGAGTCTCGACCTTGAGTAGTTTCTGTTTCGCTTCCGCATGAGAGACTTGTAGTGAGGACATTTTGTACCGGGCATAACCCCGTATTTATAGTACTCTGATGTTTCTGTGGACACTCCCTTCGTGGAGCTTACTTATTTATATATGTGATTTTATTATTGTGGACTGTTTACTATTACTTTTATAATTGTGCTACTTTCTGTGATCGATTTGGCCGGCAGAATCGGCGCCTTGTGGTGATGACCCTTCAGGACGTGAAGGTGTCACCGCAAAGCGGCGGTTCTGGGCCTAAGACCCCGGTGGTTGAAAAAGAAAAAAAAAAGGGGGTCTTACATCCCCTCAGGTACTTGCACATCATTTTTTTCTTTCATATCTGCTTCTTACTCTTCTTTTTACAGAGTTTAGCACATATTTGCAAGTTTTCCTCAAGTACTTGCAAATCATTTTTTCTTTCATATCTGCTTCTTACTCTTCTTTTTGTAGAGATTAGCAGATATTTGCAAGTCCCCTCAGGTACTTGCAAATCGCTTTGCGTTTCTTTCATATCTGCTTCTTACTCTTCTTTTTGCAAAGATTAGCATATATTTACAAGTTATCCTCAGGTACTTGCAAATAAATTTTTCTTTCATATCTGCTTCTTACTCTTCTTTTTTCAGAGATTAACACATATTTGCAAGTTTCCCTCAGGTACTTGCAAATCATGTTTTCTTTCATATTTGCTTCTTACTCTTCTTTTTGCAAAGATTAGCAGATATATACAAGTTCCCTTAGGTACTTGCAAATCGCTTTGGATTTCTTTCATATCTGCTTCTTACTCTTTTTTTTGCAGAGATTAACAGATATTTTTAAGTTCCCTTCAGGTACCTACAAGTTCTTTTTCTTTCATATATGCTTCTTACTCTTCTTTTTATTGAGATTAGTAGATATTTGCAAGTTTCTTTCAGGTACTTGCAAGTTCTTTTTCTTCCCTATCTTCTTCTTACTCTTCTTTCTGCAGAGATTAACAGCTGCTTGTAAGATCCCTTCAGGTACTTGCAAGCTATTATTCTTCTATACCTCCTCTCAACTTTGTTTTGTAGAGCTCAGTGGAAGGCATTCACATGTCTTCTTCACTTTTCAAGAAAAAATCAGGTACACACAAGATGTGCCTTTTTTCACTTACAATATCTTCCTTTATAGGAGAAAAGTAAGTTTGCAGAATTTTTTGAGGAGAGACATCAGGTTCTATATCTCTCCTTCTGTCTTTCATTTTCCTACTTGGGGCAGATCGCAATTTCAGAGGTTACCTCTACTTTTTCTAAGTTTCCTGCAAACTTAAAAAAGTGCGGGGATTATATTAACCCAGAAATCGGCGATCCCTCCCAAGGTGGCTAGCTCGCAAGTCACGAACTGCTCCGTCTCATCCGGAAGGTTCGCGACCTATTTTCCAGCTAATCACGCGAATAGACTTCTCTGTACGCACGGTTAGTCTTGCCTCCCGGTAGTCGCCAGCTTTACGATGGCGCGGACTGCTTCCCAGTCCGCACCATCATGTCGCGCGGTTAGTTGGGCGGGTAGCAGTCCTTCTACAACCCGTCTCTAGTTTACGGACTCTCCTTCAGGTCGCCGCAAACAATGACTGGTCGACCCTCTTCTTCAGTCCGCCTACGAAAGGCGGCATCGCATAGCAGTCCGCGACAACCTCGTTAATAGACCGCTTGGTAGTGGACCTATTGGGTTTTGCAAATCCTCACAAAATTTATGCGTGGCAGAATAAGGAAACAAGGAAAACCCAAAAGTTTGTTGTGGATCTTGCGATGAAAATTAATCAAGAAGTAATGTTGCCATGAATAAATTTATACCTTCACGGGATGTAGTCAATACTCAACCTAGGTGCTCCCATTGATTCCAACGAATGACAATGGACGTAGTTCTGAGCGTAAAATAGTGTCCACGCCTCTACGGATATCCATACGAGCACGGAGAACCCTTGACTCTTATCGCACAAGATCTAGGTCGGAAAGAGGAATGCCCTCAACGTCTCCACGAAGTACTAGATCTGTTCAAGGAGAGGCGGCAATGACGAAGATGACTCCTAGGAAACTATTTCCGGTGGTGTCTAGGGACGGAGGACAGTCGGCGGTGACTAACGGTAGTCGGCGGAAGCGGCGGCGACAATCGCGGGGCGGAACAGTTCCGTCGCGAGGAAGATGTGTCGTCAGATTCGCGATTTAGGTCTAGAATAAAAGGTTACACTTCTAGTTCAACAGTAAAACGTATTTATACTGTGAACCAAGAAATCCGATAATCGCAGACCCATCAAAAACCAAACTTCGAGAAATAAACAGGTCAAAACAGAATTCGGCGAGTATCAAACTGATATTCGACGAATCGGCGAGTGGCCAGATGATACACAACGAATCGTGAAGAGGTCATGATAATACTCGACGAGTCAGCGAAAGATCCTGATGATACTCGACGAATCGGCTAGAGGCCACGACGAGACTCGCCAAATAGGCTAGAGGCCACAGCGATACACGCCAAATTTAGGCAATTCATCGAAATCCCCTTACCCATACTCGACGAATTTCCCTTAACAATTTCAGACAATATACCGGTCGACCTATATTCATAATACAGGACCCGGAATGAAATTCCATCATGTCCAGATCGTCATAGGCTTGGTGCTTTACTCATATCACATATGAGCAAGGCCACCACAAACCTATCCAAATTTCCAGAGCTCTTATGTGCGACCCCATAGGCTCAAACAGCATTGGCAGTGAGGTTACATGCTTGATCACTTCCAGATCACCATGGTAGCACAAACAGTCTCCCACTTGATCTTGAAAGTATCAAAAAAAGCTTCACAAATAATGAGCGGCATCTAGCAATGCATCATTGCTCCCAAAGTAATAAGAGTTTAAAACTCGAAAGCCATTGTGACCAATGTATCAGTGTTGTCAGGTCCCTTCGTCCCTTACACCTTGATAGAACTAGAGGTGTGGATCGTGTCACCCTCATAATTGTTCAATCCTAGTTTTTTGATCTAAAATGGACTTCTAGAAATTGGTGAGTCCAATATAATATATTGACTCAAGCAAGCATGACCATGCATTTCTCAGTCCCATTCCATCAAGGGGCCCATGGATGCAACTCCTATCATATAGGATGACAAATCCCATCTCTACTCACATGCAAACACCCAAACAATTCGTAACATACCCAATAACCACCTTTATCATCCAACTTTCTCATGACTGGACTTTTGATAACATCAAAGCACGCTCTTCCTCACTCAGTGAGTGTTGTGACTTTAGGTCAAAAAACTACAAACACCATTGCCACTTGAGACATACTTGTGACACGTTCATATAATAATCCACAAAGTATTCTCACGGTGGGTATGTCCAGTACAACTTGTTCATAACATGTACCCATGTGATGAATTGATATTATAATATCATGACCTGTGAGGATTGGTCATCAGTTAATGCACATGTTAGTCTTAAAGGTATCAACATCACCATCAGCTTCTAAGATGATACAACGACTAGGGACCTTTAAAAATGAAGCTTCTAAGATCATAGGTTCTCACTTCAAGTCATTACTTTACCTATGGAAGCAAACACTCTAAGGGCATTTATACAGTTAACTACTCTATCACAATAGAAATAATAACACAATAAAAGAACTTGCCAAAATATATTAAAGAAATGTATATGGTACTTTGTTTATCAAATGAAATATCTAACAACCAACAAACATACAATCCACAAGAATCAAACTAGAGTTGATCATTCAGGTATCGTATACCCATTGATCTAACATGACCATCATGCTTTCTCTGTGCGAGAGGCTTTGTCAGTGGATCCACAATGTTCTCCTCAGTCGGCACTCCTCATATGCTCACATCACCTCGATCGAAAATCTCTCGAATTAGATGGAACCGCCACAGTATGTTCTTGGAGCACTGATGAGATTTAGGTTTCGAAGCAAGTGCATCTGTACCGTTGTTGTTATATTAGATATCTATGGGATGAAAAATGCTAGGAACTACATCTAATTCGCCGATGAATTTCCTAATCCATACAACCTCCTTCGCTACATTTACAGCGGCGATATACTCAGCCCTAGTTATAGTATTGGCGACTGTCTCCTGCTTGGAACTCTTTCCTCTAATAGCTCCTCCATTTAGGCAAAACAAAAACCCTGATTGAGACTTTGAATCGTCCCTATCAGTTTGGAAGCTATCATCAGTGTAACCCTTTATAACGAGCTCTTCCTCCCCTCCGAATCCCAAGAATGTATCCTTATTCCTTCTCAAGTACTTCAGGATGTTCTTGACGGCTATCCAGTGACTTTCACGGGGATCAGACTGATACCTGCTAGTCATGCTCAAAGCATAAGAGACATCGGGTCTAGTACATATCATTGCATACATGATTGAACAATTGCAGAAGCATATGGAATCAACTTCATGCGGTCCTTATCTTCATAAGATTTGGGACATTGGTCCTTAGAGAGAATCACACCATGAGACACGGGTAAGAATCCCTGCTTATACTCAAGCATGTTGAACCGTTTCAACACCTTATTAATATATGTACATTGGTTCAAACCCAACATCTTCTTTGATCTATCTCTATAGATCTTAATACCAAGTATATAAGTTTCTTTGCCCAAGTATTTCATTGAAAAGCAGTTCCCTAGGTTGTTCTTAACAACTTGTAGGGTCGGTTTGTCATTCCCGATAAGCAGTATGTAATCTACATACAATATCAAGAAGACAATAACGCTCCCACTAATCCTTTTGTAAACACATGGTTCATCCTCGTTCTTGATAAAACTAAACTCTTTGATCTTTTCATCAAAACTAAGATTCCAACTTCGAGAAGCTTGTTTCAATCCATAAATAGATCTCTGTAGCTTGCATATTTTAGTGGCTTCACCTAGAGACACAAAACCATAGGGTTGTGTCATATATACTTCCTCAAGGAGGTTGCTTTGCATTTCTTTCATATCTGCTTCTTACTCTTCTTCTTGTAGAAATTAGCAGATATTTACAAGTTCCCCTCAGGTACTTGCACATCATTTTTTCTTTCATATCCGCTTCTTACTCTTCTTTTTACAGAGATTAGCACATATTTGCAAGTTTTCCTCAAGTACTTGCAAATCATTTTTTCTTTCATATCTGCTTCTTACTCTTCTTTTTGTAGAGATTAGCAGATATTTGCAAGTCCCCTCAGGTACTTGCAAATCACTTTGCGTTTCTTTCATATCTGCTTCTTACTCTTCTTTTTGCAAAGATTAGCATATATTTACAAGTTATCCTCAGGTACTTGCAAATAAATTTTTCATTCATATCTGCTTCTTACTCTTCTTTTTTCAGAGATTAACACATATTTGCAAGTTTCCCTCAGGTACTTGCAAATCATGTTTTCTTTCATATTTGCTTCTTACTCTTCTTTTTGCAAAGATTAGCAGATATATGCAAGTTCCCTTAGGTACTTGCAAATCGCTTTGGATTTCTTTCATATCTGCTTCTTACTCTTTTTTTTTGCAGAGATTAACAGATATTTTTAAGTTCCCTTCAGGTACCTACAAGTTCTTTTTCTTTCATATATGCTTCTTACTCTTCTTTTTATTGAGATTAGTAGATATTTGCAAGTTTCTTTCAGGTACTTGCAAGTTCTTTTTCTTCCCTATCTTCTTCTTACTCTTCTTTCTACAGAGATTAACAGCTGCTTGTAAGCTCCCTTCAGGTACTTGCAAGCTATTATTCTTCTATACCTCCTCTCAACTTTGTTTTGTAGAGCTCAGTGGAAGGCATTCACATGTCTTCTTCACTTTTCAAGAAAAAATCAGGTACACACAAGATGTGCCTTTTTTCAGTTACAATATCTTCCTCTATAGGAGAAAAGTAAGTTTGCAGAATTTTTTGAGGAGAGACATTAGGTTCTATATCTCTCCTTCTGTCTTTCATTTTCCTACTTGGGGCAGATCGCAATTTCAGAGGTTACCTCTACTTTTTCTAAGTTTCCTGCAAACTTAAAAAAGTGCGGGGATTATATTAACCCAGAAATCGGCGATCCCTCCCAAGGTGGCTAGCTCGCAAGTCACGAACTACTCCGTCTCATCCGGAAGGTTCGCGACCTATTTTCCAGCTAATCACGCGAATAGACTTCTCTGTACGCACGGTTAGTCTTGCCTCCCGGTAGTCGCCAGCTCTACGATGGCGCGGACTGCTTCCCAGTCCGCACCATCATGTCACGCGGTTAGTTGGGCGGGTAGCAGTCCTTCTACAACCCATCTCTAGTTTACGGACTCTCCTTCAGGTCGCCGCAAACAATGACTGGTCGACCCTCTTCTTCAGTCCGCCTACGAAAGGCGGCCTCGCATAGCAGTCCGCGACAACCTCGTTAATAGACCGCTTGGTAGTGGACCTATTGGGTTTTGCAAATCCTCACAAAATTTATGCGTGGCAGAATAAGGAAACAAGGAAAACCCAAAAGTTTGTGGTGGATCTTGCGATGAAAATTAATCAAGAAGTAATGTTGCCATGAATAAATTTATACCTTCACGGGATGTAGTCAATACTCAACCTAGGTGCTCCCATTGATTCCAACGAATGACAACGGACGTAGTTCTGAGCGTAAAATAGTGTCCACGCCTCTACAGATATCCATACGAGCACGGAGAACCCTTGACTCTTGTCGCACAAGATCTAGGTCGGAAAGAGGAATGCCCTCAACGTCTCCACGAAGTACTAGATCTGTTCAAGGAGAGGCGGCAATGACGAAGATGACTCCTAGGAAACTATTTCCGGCGGTGGCTAGGGACGGAGGACAGTCGGCGGTGACTAACGGTAGTCGGCGGAAGCGGCGGCGACAATCGCGGGGCGGAACAGTTCCGTCGCGAGGAAGATGTGTCGTCAGATTCGCGATTTAGGTCTAGAATAAAAGGTTACACTTCTAGTTCAACAGTAAAACGTATTTATACTATGAACCAAGAAATCCGATAATCGCAGACCCGTCAAAAACCAAACTTCGAGAAATAAACAGGTCAAAACAGAATTCGGCGAGTATCGAACTGATATCCGACGAATCGGCGAGTGGCCAGATGATACACAACGAATCGTGAAGAGGTCATGATAATACTCGACGAGTCAGTGAAAGATCCTGATGATACTCGACGAATCGGCTAGAGGCCACGACGAGACTCGCCAAATAGGCTAGAGGCCACAGCGATACACGCCAAATTTAGGCAATTCATCGAAATCCCCTTACCCATACTCGACGAATTTCCCTTAACAATTTCAGACAATATACCGGTCGACCTATATTCATAATACAGGTCCCGGAATGAAATTGAATCATGTCCAGATCGTCATAGGCTTGGTGCTTTACTCATATCACATATGAGCAAGGCCACCACAAACCTATCCAAATTTCCAGAGCTCTTATGTGCGACCCCATAGGCTCAAATAGCATTGGCAGTGAGGTTACATGCTTGATCACTTCCAGATCACCATGGTAGCACAAACAGTCTCCCACTTGATCTTGAAAGTATCAAAAAAATGCTTCACAAATAATGAGCGGCATCTAGCAATGCATCATTGCTCCCAAAGTAATAAGAGTTTAAAACTCGAAAGCCATTGGGACCAATGTATCAGTGTTGTCAGGTCCCTTCGTCCCTTACACCTTGATAGAACTAGAGGTGCGGATCGTGTCACCCTCATAATTGTTCAATCCTAGTTTTTTGATCTAAAATGGACTTCTAGAAATTGGTGAGTCCAATATAATATATTGACTCAAGCAAGCATGACCATGCATTTCTCAGTCCCATTCCATCAAGGGGCCCATGGATGCAACTCCTATCATATAGGAGGACAAATCCCATCTCTACTCACATGCAAACACCCAAACAATTCGTAACATACCCAATAACCACCTTTATCATCCAACTTTCTCATGACTGGACTTTTGATAACATCAAAGCACGCTCTTCCTCACTCAGTGAGTGTTGTGACTTTAGGTCAAAAAACTACAAACACCATTGCCACTTGAGATATACTTGTGACACGTTCATATAATAATCCACAAAGTATTCTCACGGTGGGTATGTCCAGTACAACTTGTTCATAATAAGTACCCATGTGATGAATTGATATTATAATATCATGACCTGTGAGGATTGGTCATCAGTTAATGCACATGTTAGTCTTAAAGGTGTCAACATCACCATCAGCTTCTAAGATGATACAACGACTAGGGACCTTTAAAAATGAAGCTTCTAAGATCATAGGTTCTCACTTCAAGTCATTACTTTACCTATGGAAGCAAACACTCTAAGGGCATTTATACAGTTAACTACTCTATCACAATAGAAATAATAACACAATAAAAGAACTTGCCAAAATATATTAAAGAAATGTATATGGTACTTTGTTTATCAAATGAAATATCTAACAACCAACAAACATACAATCCACAAGAATCAAACTAGAGTTGATCATTCAGGTATCGTATACCCATTGATCTAACATGACCATCATGCTTTCTCTGTGCGAGAGGCTTTGTCAGTGGATCCACAATGTTTTCCTCAGTCGGCACTCCTCATATGCTCACATCACCTCGATCGAAAATCTCTCGAATTAGATGGAACCGCCACAGTATGTTCTTGGAGCACTGATGAGATTTAGGTTTCGAAGCAAGTGCATCTGTACCGTTGTTGTTATATTAGATATCTATGGGATGAAAAATGCTAGGAACTACATCTAATTCGCCGATGAATTTCCTAATCCATACAACCTCCTTCGCTACATTTACAGCGGCAATATACTCAGCCCTAGTTATAGTATTGGCGACTGTCTCCTGCTTGGAACTCTTTCCTCTAATAGCTCCTCCATTTAGGCAAAACAAAAAACCTGATTGAGACTTTGAATCGTCCATATCAGTTTGGAAGCTATCATCAGTGTAACCCTTTATAACAAGCTCTTCCTCCCCTCCGAATCCCAAGAATGTATCCTTATTCCTTCTCAAGTACTTCAGGATGTTCTTGACGGCTATCCAGTGACTTTCACGGGGATCAGACTGATACCTGCTAGTCATGCTCAAAGCATAAGAGACATCGGGTCTAGTACATATCATTGCATACATGATTGAACAATTGCAGAAGCATATGGAATCAACTTCATGCGGTCCTTATCTTCATAAGATTTGGGACATTGGTCCTTAGAGAGACTCACACCATGAGACACGGGTAAGAATCCCTTCTTATACTCAAGCATGTTGAACCGTTTCAACACCTTATTAATATATGTACATTGGTTCAAACCCAACATCTTCTTTGATCTATCTCTATAGATCTTAATACCAAGTATATAAGTTTCTTTGCCCAAGTATTTCATTGAAAAGCAATTCCCTAGGTTGTTCTTAACAACTTGTAGGGTCGGTTTGTCATTCCCGATAAGCAGTATGTAATCTACATACAATATCAAGAAGACAATAATGCTCCCACTAATCCTTTTGTAAACACATGGTTCATCCTCGTTCTTGATAAAACTAAACTCTTTGATCTTTTCATCAAAACTAAGATTCCAACTTCGAGAAGCTTGTCTCAATCCATAAATGGATCTCTGTAGCCACAAGTCTCCCTTTTAATGTTTGTACATTCCCATCCATATCGGTCTTCTTCTTGAAGACCAACTTGCAGCATATGGGTCTTACCCCTTTAGGTGGTTCCACCAAAGTCCATACTTGGTTTTCATGCATGGAGTCCATCTCAGATTTCATGGCCTCAAGCCACTTATCGGTGCTTGATCCACTCATAGCCTCTTGGTAGGTTGCTAGCTCATCATCATGATCCATAATGAACACATTACCTATTTGAGGCATGAGAAATCCATATCTCTCAGGCTTAAACCTTGGTATACCAGATCTATGTGAAACTTGTGTTTTTTGAGCAAGTTCTCCAGCTACAATAACTTATAGTCCTGGCTTAGGTTCCAATTCCGGTTCATTTACTGTTTGTGGTTCTTGAACTTCTTCAAGTTCTACCTTAGCAGTGTTTCTTCTTAAGAACTCTTTCTCAAGAAAGGCACCAGTTCTCGTGACAAACACTTTGCCCTCAGACGGTAGGTAGAAATAGTACCCTTTAGTTTCCTTAGGATACCCCACAAGATAACAATTATCTGATTTGGGTTCCAGCTTGTTAGGCATTTGACGTTGCACGTATGCCTCACAATCCCAAACCTTGATGAACGACATACTAGGACGCTTCCCAATCCATATCTCATATGGTGTCTTTAGAACCACTTTGGTTGGAGCATGACTTAGTGTTAAAGCATCAGTTTATAGAGCAAAACCCCAGAAGGAAATAGACAGATCTGCATGACTCATCATCGATCGCACCATGTATAACAAAGTACGATTCCTACACTCAGACACACCATTATGCTATGGTGTTCTAGGTGGAGTGAGCTATGATACAATAGCACACTCTTTCAGATGATCACAAAACTCATGACTTAGGTATTTGCCACCTCGATCATATCGGAGCGCTTTAACCTTCTTACCAAATTGGTTCTCTACTTCATTTTTAAACTCTTTGAACGTTTCAAAGGTTTCGAATTTGCACGTCATAAGATACACGTATCCGTATATACTGAAATGATCAGTAAATATAACAAAGAAGAAGTACCCACCTCTAGCCATAGAACTCATGGGTCCATATACATCACTATGTACTATACACAAGAGATCATCAACCCTCTCATTGAAGCCAGTGAAAGGGACCTTAGTCATCTAACCTAACAAACAAGATTCGTATCTCTCAAATGATTCATAATCAAATTAGTCCAGTAGCCCATCTTTATGGAGATTGGATATACGTTTCTCATTTATATGGCCCAACTGATAATGCCAAAGGTACGTAGGATTCTAGTCATTTGTTCTTAGTCTTTTAGTATTTTCTATATTATAGACCAGATAGTCTAAGTTCAAAACATATAGACCATTAAACATTTGGGCTATAACATAACAAACATCATTCTTAAATATAGAACAACAATTGTTCTTAATAATAAAAGAAAATCTAATCATGTCTAAACATGAAATAGAAATAATGTTTCTAGTTATTGCAGGAACATAATAACAGTTATCAACTTCCATAACAAGCCCAGTGGGAAAAAAAGACGGTAAACCCCCACGACGACAACAACAACTCTTGATCCATTGCCAACGCGTAGGTCCACCTCTCATTTACTCATCAATCTTCTCCTTCCTAGTTCCTGCATATTTATATAAATGTGAGAACCACATCTGGTATCTAATACCCAGGATGAAGGAGCAGAAAGGTTTATATCTATAATATAAATACCTGAAGAAGAAGTCATACCTCCACTTAACTTTTGCCGACCCTCAATATACAAAGGACAATTCCTCCTCCAGTGACCAGCCTTGCCACAGTGGTGGCACTTTCCTTCATTCCCTGAACCTTTCTTTTTCAGTGTAGAAGGCTTGGGCACCAGAGCTGACTTAGGTCCTACCTTCGTCTTCTTGAAGCTCTTGGCCTTGCCCTGTCCTTTATGCACCATCAGTATGGGGCTAGTAGGCTTAACCTTCATCATGTTTATCTCGGAAGTTTGCAATATACCTAAGATCTCGGGTAGTGATTTGTCTATTTCATTAATGTTATAGTTCAAGATGAACTGCTCATAACTATCCGACCATGCTTGCAGGATTAGGTCTGTAGACAACTCTTGGCCCAGAGGGAAACTTAGTCTTTCAAGGTTCTCGATATACCAAATCATCTTGAGTACGTGAGCCCCTACTAGGTCTCGAGCTCCAATATTGAACTAGAACAATTCCTTAGTGACATTGAATCACTCTTGACGAGCTTTCCCTTGAAACATTTTCTTGAGATGCTCGTCAATTTCCTTGAAACCCATGCTCTTGTGTTGCTTCTAAAGCTCAGAGTTCATGGACGAAAGAATGAGTCATTCGATGTTTAAGGAGACGTCGAGATACTTCTTGTAAGCATCTTTATCAGCACGAGACACATTCCAAGTAGGCTCATCAGGAGATTCCTCTTCCAAAACATAGAGCGTGCGCTCTTGCCTGAGAACAATTCTCAAGTTCCTGTACTAGTCCAAATAATTTGTTCCACTCAGCTTTTCCTTCTCAAGGATCGCTCTGGGGGACAGGGCGGAGTGTGAGCCACTTGCCATGGATATTCAACAAGGATACAAGCAAAGCAAATTAATAAAACTTTTCAAAATATAATTTTCTTGTTTGATTAGGACTTTATTCAAAATAACTCCCACTATTTTTATCAAATTGATAAACCTTGATATCAATTCGAAGAGTTCAAGCGAGTTACTCTCTTAGTGGACAAGATCCATATTTCACTAATACTATGAGGCAGCTTTGGCTTTTCACTCACAATGCAGCTATTTAGGTAGGCAACGATTGCAAATTGCATCATTATGCAACTCTTATATGGCTGGTGAATAACTCATTATTCACATCCATCATTTGGTGCATGCCAACTCTATGCGTTTGGGCATTCATCCTTTGAGGTCACCCAGTTAAGATTGACCCATTGTCAATAGTGGGATATCGAAATTTTCTGCTCGCACCCTTACTAAGATAGATTAATGCACCTTGCTTTGGCATGCCCACACTTCATCGATCGAGGCAGGAAGAGTGTCATCCATCGGAAGTCCTCCGAATACTTATTATTGCTTAAGGGATTTTTTATATTCGATTAACTCTTTAATCATGGTTAACATTTAATCAATGTTCACATCCATAAACATATAACACCATAATCCAAATGCATCCAAGATGTGCACAAGAGCCTCATCAACACTTGATGAGCCGGGCTAAATCTGAACAACTAGAATACTTCTAAATCCTAAGATTTACATACATAGGACATGCGCAACACCAAATCCACTTACACAGTAGAGAAGCTCATCTCTCATTGTGAGATTCAAAATCTAACACACTTGGTTTCACAAACTAACTAGAGGGATTGTTACTGTTAAGGAGTAACAAAGATATCACAACGAAATCACATGCGTTCCTTGCGGGGTTCCAAGTGGTAGCACCCCTGGCGGTGGTCTCGCTGACCGATCAATTTTTGAAAAACTACCACCAATACTACACAAATACCATCAACACTTAATATAAACAGGAATGAACCTGGGCATTTAGAACTCTTCTAAACTTTCCAGATCTACACGCAATGGATTTAACAACTTCTGAAACAATGATCATCAAACAACCTCCCTCTGATACCACTGTTGGATTTTGCTATACGACACAATAGTTGTGCGCAGCGGAATGAGGAAACAAGGAAAACCCAAAAGTTTGTTGTTGATCTTGCGATGACCATTAATACAGAAGTAATGTTTTAATAAATAAATTTATACCTTTGCTGGATTGAGTCAGTACTCAACCTAAGTGCTCCGATTGATTCCAACGAACGACAACGACCGGAGTTCTGAGCATAGAATAGTTTCCACGCCTCTATGGGTATCCATACGAGCACAGAGAACCCTAGACTCTTGTCGCACAAGATTTAGGTCGGAAAGAGGCTTGCCCTCAAAGTATCCATGGAGTATTAGATCCATTCAAGGAGAGGCAGAAATGACAAAGACAACGCCTAGGATACTCTTTCCTGCGACATCTAGGGATGGTTGACAGTCGGCGGTGACTAGCTGTAGTTGGTGGAAGCGGCGGTGACAATCACGGTGCAGAACAGTTTCGTCGCGAGGAAGATGCGTCGTCAGCCTTCGCGATTTAGGTCTAGAATGAAAAGTTACACTTCTGGTTCAACAGTAAAACATATTTATACAGTGAACCAAGAGATCGGATAATCGCAGACCCATCGAAAACCAGACTTAAAAAAATAAACCGGTCATGATAGAATTCGACGAGTATCGAACAGATATTTGACGAATCCGTGAGTGTCCACATGAAACACGACGAATCGTGAAGAGGTCATGGCGATACTCGACGAGTCGGTGAAAGATCATGACAATACTTGATGAATTGGCTAGAGGCCACGACGAGACTCGACGAATCGGCTAGAGGCCATGACGATACTCACCGAATTTAGGCAATTCGTCCAAAACCCCTTACCCATACTCAATGAATTTTCCTTAACAATTTCCGACTACATACTGGTCGACGCATATTCACAATATAGGTCCCGAAATGAAATTCCATCATGTCCAAATCGACATAGGCTTGGTCCTTTACTTATATCACATATGGGCAAGGCCAACACAAACCTATCCAACTTTTATAGAGCTCTTATGTGTGACCCCATAGGCTCAAACTGTGTTGGCAGTGAGGCTATATGCTAGATCACTTCCAGATCACCATGGTAGCACCAACAAGACCGCCTAAGCATAGGGCGGAATCCACCTCAGTCCGCTAGCAGTAGGAGAACTCAATCCTAGCTCACCCAAAAGTGGAGGACTCAGTCTCAGTCCGCCATTAAATGATGGACAGTCAACCCACCAGTAGGCGACCTCCCTTCAGGTCGCCCAGCAGTAAGCGATATGCCTCCAGGTTGCCCAGCAGAAGGCATCCTGCCTCCAAGTTGCCTAGGAGAGGGCAACCTGCCTCCTTAGCCCGCCTAGCTGGTGCGACCTGCTCCTTCTATTCGGCAGAAGGTGGCAGACCCGATCTCAGTCCGCCTAAGGAAGGTGGACTTGCTCCACCATCCAGCACTCTTCATCAGGGTGCACAATATGGACCGGACTCAATGCCAGTATGCCAGAAGGTGGCGGACTTGTCACATCCAGCAATAGAGGCAGACTCCCTATCTGCCATGTACCGGGCAAATCTTTGTGTAGTCCGCCAGAAGCACCAACCTCCCACCATCGGCTTCCCCAAGCAATGAAAGAACTACTCTTCAGTCTATAACATGTCACGGACTCAATCGCAGCTCGCCCATATCATCAGGGTGACGTCATCAAGCCCAGTTCCTGAAGATTCCTCCTCGAGCCTATAAATATCCCCCCATACCTCTCATTTGAGAAGAATGACCCCTGGGGATAGCCATCACATCAAACCTTGGGGATACGTATTTCTATCCGACAACCCTTCTCGTGGACTGACCGCCTGTCCGCACGGTTTCAGCGGCTAATCCCTACAATTTAGTCCCTCAGCTTTGCTCAAGCAGCCTATCCCAGTGACCTCAATGGTCTTCCCTACCTGATCGCGCAGTCCTCTTGGCCTAAGGAAGCGAGCTGCGGGATCAGCAGTCCGCGCGGTCAATCGACCTATTTGATCAGTCTGCACGGCCTCTGGCAATCTCCTCTCTTCTAGCCGCCAGCTCCCCCCTTGTACCCTTAATATTTTTTCATGTAAAAGAGGAACTCAAGCTGTAATATTGATTCATAATCAAAGGAAAGCCCATCGCAGGAGTGCCATTTAAGCCACGGCGGGCGAACTCTGTTATTATCGCTGTAAGAGACTCTCGCTCTTCTTCTTTTCTACCTTCTCTCAGCCTCAACCGCCAATCCCTAACCTTAAAGTAACCAGTTGCTCGATAGTTCCTCATCAACCTCCCTTTATCCCCGCAACCCAGATCGAACGTGCTCCACTCTCGAGCGTGTAGAGGCATTTTCTGCAGCCTCGTTTCTTCCCTTCTCTTTCACCCGTGATCAAACCATTATCTATGGTGCCATTTTTTGCATCAACAGGATGAGGTATATATGATATGTTTCGAACTAAGAGAGATCGTGACGAATTTGGAGGATGTACTAGTGGTTCGGGATTTTCTTGAGGTTTTTCCGGAAAAGTTACCTAGATTGCCCCCTCCAAGGGAAGTAAACTTCCAGATTAAGCTAGTATCGGGTGCTAAGTCCATCTCTCGAGCCCCTTACAGGATGACTCCAAAGGAACATGGTAGAGTTTAGGGTACAGTTACAAGAGTTGGTGGAATTAGGGTTTGTGCGTCCCCGCTCATCACCCGTGGGAGCTCTCACGTCCTATTTGTTAAGAAGAAGGATGGTTCATTACGATTACGCATATACTATCCTTTACCCATGATCGACGAGCTATTCGATCAGCTGGTAGGAGCACATTGGTTTTCCAAGCTTAATTTGTACTCGGGGTACTATCAGTTGAGAATGCAAGAGGAAGATATTGAGAAAACAGCTTTTAACTCGAGATACGACTTGTGCGAATTCACTGTGATGCCAATTGGGCTCACAAACGCCCCTTCTGCATTTATGAGTTTGATGAACAAGGTGTTTTAGCCATATCTGGATGCTTTTGTCATCATATTTATTGATGGTATTTTGGTCTACTCAAAGGAAAAAGAGGAGCATGCTAAGCACTTAGCCTTAGTTTTGAAGAAACAAAAGGAGCACTCCTTGTTTGCTAAGTTCAGCAAATATGAGTTTTGTATCCAAGAAGTTGCTTTCTTGGGAAATGTTATAAGTGGAGTAGGATTTGCACTGGATCTGGCTATGGTGCGTGCTGTGAAGGAATGGTCTCCTTTGAGGTCAGCGGCTGATGTGCGAAGTTTTCTTGGACTTGCTGGATACTATCTCAAATTTGTTGTAGGATTTATGAAAATCTCTCTTCCCCTCATGGCTCTAATGAATATGGTGTGCCTTTTGTTTGGTTACCCAAATGTGAAGCGGCCTTTCAAGAGCCGAAGGACCGTTTTACCTCAGCACCAATCCTTGGCCTGCCATGTGGAAAGGAAGGATTTTAGATATATACTAATGCATCCTATCAGGGCATGGGGGCGGTGTTGATGCATTACGGGCTTGTGATTGCGTAAGCTTCTCGGCAGCTGCAGAAGCATGAAGTGAAATATACAGTGCATGATTTGGAGTTGGGATCAGTGTTCTTCGCCTTGAAAATTTGGAGGCACTATTTATATGGAGTCCACTGTGAGATCTTTTTGGATCATAAGAATTTGAAGTATAGTCACACTTAGAAGGATTTGAATTTGAGGCAGTGGTGGTGGTTGGAGTTTTTATATGATTATGAATTTACATTGAACTATCGCCCCTGGAAGGAGAATACGGTGGCGGATGCTTTAAGCAGGAAAGCGCCAGTGATGAGCCAAGAATCTCAATTAATGGTTATGGAGTTTGTTAGGGTACTTGAGGAGATGGAGATTATGCTAGTTCATAAGGATCATTCTGAGACATATACGGAATACTTAGCTGCCTTGAGTATATTTTGTGACATCCGTGAGCAGATTCGTGCATAGCTAGGGAAGGATGTTGCTCTGGCCTCCGCATTTAAGGCAACTAAGAATGGATCTACTGAAGGGTATACTCTGAAGGAAGGCCACATTCATTTCCATGGCAAACTCTATATTCCCAAGGGCGGTGGAATTCCAGAAGACATATTGAGAGAGGCTCATTGCACCAAGTATTAGGTGGACCCTGGTATTGCCAAAATGTACATTGGCTTACGATAGACCATGTTTTGGCTAGGGAGGAAGAGAGATGTCATGTACTATGTTACACACTGTGAGGCTTGTCAGAAGGTTAGGGTGGAGTGAAAGAGACCCGGTGGATTGTTACAATCACTGACGATTCCAGAGTGGAAGTTTGAGGATATCTCCATGGATTTTGTTCACGGTCTTCCCCGATCACGATCAGGGAATGATTCAGTTTGGGTGATTGTGGATCGCTTGACCAAGGTTGCATGGTTTATTCCGATGAAGAAGGAGGCGCATATAGATGTGTTGGTATATCTCTTTGTGGAATATTTCATATAGTACCATGGGGTGTATAAGACGATAGTCTCGGACCATGATGGTCGTTTCACCTCCAAATAATGGAAAGCAATTTAGGCATACTTGGGTTCTCGCCTTACTTTTAGCACGGTTTTCCACCCTCAGACTGACGACCAGTATGGTAGAACAATTAGAACTATGGAAGACTTGTTAAGGTTATGTGTTTTTGATAAGGGAGAGCCATAGGAGAGACTTTTTTCGTTAGTGGAAGTTTTATATAATAACTGTCACCAAGCAAGCGTCAGAGTGGCACCTTATGAAGCACTTTATGGTAGGAGGTGCAAGACCCCTTTATCATGGGTTTAGGATGAAGATCCCAAGGTGTTAGGAGTGGAGTATATCGATGGCATCGATGCTATGGTTAGATTGATTCGAGACCGCATGCTAGAGAAGCAGATTCGGCGGGCGAAGTATTATGATGTGAAGCACAAGATGGTGAAATTTCAAGTTGGTGAAAAGGTGTTCTTGAAGATCAGGCCAATGTATGGAGTGTCACGTGTGCTTGATAGAAATAAGCTCAGCACAAGATATGTGGGGACTTATGTTATATTGGAAAGGATTGGCCCTTTGGCCTATCAACTGGAGCTACCACCTGAGCAATTAAATTTGCATGGCGTCTTCCATATTTCGTCGCTTTGGAAAGCACTACTACAACCCGATCAACATGTCCCTTCCATAAATGGAACAATGGCAATTGATAGGTCTATTCGACTAAAGTCGGTGCAAACAGTGGACACCGAGTCTAGAAGCTTTCGACGAAAGAGTGTTCCTTTGGTGAAGGTCCAATTGCCTAATCATGGGAAAGAGGACTATACTTTTGTGCCAGTAGACTTGATATGAGAGTGCTACCCAGAGTTGTTTCCATAAGGAAAACTTAAACTCATACCTTGTATTCTTCATACTTTAGTTTCCCCAACACTTAGTTAGATTTCGGGGACAAATTCTTTTATTTTGTATATAGGATTTGTAACATCCCGATTTGTGCTAGAGCCCTCACACGTGTTTTTGAGTCAAGAGAGTTGACTCAGGCTCGGGGCACTGGTAGGTAGGCGTCGAGTGATCACGATGCCTACCAACGAGCGTCGAGTGCGTCGATTGGATTCGACAAGCATCTAGTGAAAGTCGATGCATACGACGCATTGACTTAGAGGATTTTCAGCTAGTGGGATATTGTATTATTCATGGGTTTCGTCGAGTTATACTCGATGAATCCATCGAAAATGACTTGAATAATCCAGTAGATTTAGAAGTAAAACTTGCCTAGTTTGTCGAGTTATACTCGACGAATCTGTCGAAAATGACTTGAATAATCTAGTAAAATAAGAGGTAAAATTTGTCGGGTTTTGTCGGATTATACTTGACGAATCCATCGAAAATTACTTTGACGATTCAGTGGAACAAGTGTAATTCATCGGATATCGTTGCGAATATCCGACAAATTCATCGAGTGATACTCGAAGAATACGTATAATAGGACTTAGTGTTTTTCAAGTTGGTTCGGCCGTATTAGAGAAACTCGCCGAAAGGAAGGCAATTTGTTGAATCTCGTCGGAAATACTCAATGAATTCGTTGAGTTGGACTTAACGAATTCATCGGATTTACCATGAAGTGTTGAGCTGATTCATTGAGACTATGCAGAGGCTTCCTACGATTCGTCGAGTTTACACGACGAATTAAACTTAGAAAATTTCGGCCAAACTAGTTACGGTTTGAACCGGGTTCGGGTCTTGTGCTGAACGGCGCCATTATAACTGTTCTTTTAAAGGGGACTTATATAGTGTAATCACGGGATGTCTAATGACAGTATGACACATGACGGAGTAACCTTAACCCTAATATTTCCTTATAAAAAGGAATACTCGAAAACCCTAGCCGAGCTCATTCTTATTGAATTTATCATTTTAGTGCTGAGCTTGATGAGGAAGAAGTTGTCGGAGGTGGACTTCCTGGATGAATTCCGCACTCTCTCTCCGTGAAGAATGATACCGACGAGGAAACCAAACATGCCACCAAGAAGAAGAATGAGATCTATGACCGGAAATGAGGTGAGCTTCCTCCGCTCTCCCTTGATGCTAGATCTTTAGATTTAAAATGTTGGAGAGACATTGGCTCAGGAGAGCTTGATCTGGTTTAATGGAGATTTTCTAGGAAGGGACCGCGCAAGAACTTCGTTCTAGAGCGCCGATTGTCGTATGATAATCTTCAATTATCTCCTCTCTTCATTATGAGGATGGTGGACTTTATCTCATGAAGAATCCTAGTCAAATGAGGGATGAAAGGGTAGAGAGAAGTTGGTTGTGTTTTATGCGATGGTTGGAGAAAGAAGATGAACTGATGTCGTTCATTCTTTTTTACGGCGCGTGCAAAGTGCTATACAGAAATCTATTTTCTGTGCGCACCAGGATTCACGACCATTTTAGGGCATGATCCAATCTGATATAGGTCTTGGGATTAACACGAAAGTTGTAGCCCTCAAAAAGACCTTTCCAACGGATGGTTAACCGGTTTCATAGGAGCTTTGTAGCTCTAGAAATGTTCAGTCAAACTTGCTGTACTATAATAACATATGTGCAGGCTGCGTTCTGTCTAAGTGTATATGGCTGGATTGAAATCCGATTTTTGGGTGTGATGGATTTTTATTTAGACCCCAGGATCAATGCAGAAGTTGTAGCCCTTTAAGATACCTTTCTGATTTGGGGTTGCTCATAATTATTGGTGGATTGTAACTTCTTGAAATCCGTTTTTAATAAATTGTGACGCGTAGTCGTGATGTATTAATAATTGATAATTTCCTTATTTTATGAGTTGATTAACCTGGAGTTTGGATGACAAAAAACTGATTATATTGTGATCACATCCTTGCATGTTTGATGAATTTGGGAGTAGTACATGTCACGATGATTTGCAGGTTTATAAAATGAGCACTGTTTGAGATGATTGAAACGATATGATTAATGTGCACATGTTTAATTCTAGAGAAAGAATTGGTGAGGTAATGGAGGTGAGCTATCACCTGTGTTAAATGTGGACCCTTGCGTGCCTTGGAGCATGTCATTGGTTATAATGTGAGGGAACTCGGTTGGATCCCTTGTTTGTATGATGGCATGTAAATGTGAATTGTTTGGGTTGGGTGTGTGTTGACACGTAGTATATAATCCTGTGAAGAAGACTTGGTGGCTGGTCAACGGGCTCGCCAGTCATCACATCGACGAGCTAAAAGTTTGACCTTTGGCGGTTGGGTTGGGTCCTTTAGTGCTCACTCCGGAAGGCCTCTTCGGCACTAATGGACGGTTGGGCTGTGTTCTTAGGTAATATGTTCCCGAAGACCCTTTATGTGCCAGTTATTGGCAAGTTGGGCTGTGTTCTTGGTGCACACCTACCTGAGATCCCTTCTGAGCCATAGTATGCAGGGACTCCGCTGATGTGTTCTTAGCATTGAGGTGTGTAGAGGCCTAGGCTTGGTAGTGTGAATGCACGCCTAGTAGTGGAGATGTCTGCTCTACTATCACAGTTTGGCAATAACAGATGAAGCCTGAGAGGTTAGTTACCTGCTCGAAAAGTGGGAACTACAAGTATATGTAGGCATAGCAGTGTGTGTGTGAGCATGGGTGAGTCATCATATTGCATTCATATCATAACATTGCATCGCACCATATAAGATCATCATCATATAAATTTTTATGTGCATTTTTATATGATGAGTAACTTTGTTGTACCCAACCCTTAACTTATAAATTTGTTTGGGTATTTTTATAAGTTAAGTTAATTTCTGTCCTCATGATTAATGTGCTATTAGAGTAGACTACCAATTATTCATTATTGATTACTGTTCATACTTGCTTTATTTAAATGTGCTAATATATACATATATGAACTGTTATACAATAATGCTCTTGCAACTTAAATGTTGATATATAATACTTTATATTGATCTCCTACTTCTCTTTCTCTGTCTGGTTCCTAAGAGTCGCTGGGGTGAGCGGATATGATAGACACTTAGTCTTTATGACTAACGGTTTCTACATGAACCATTTTAGAAGTATACCCCGCCGATGGAGCAGCAGTAGTGCCAAGTGCAAGAGGACAGCCAGATCAGGGAGACATGGCCTATTACGACATTACCCTCACTTTCTTCAGTGATCGATGTGATTTTGGGCATTATAATGTAATCTTCGGGCAGTGTTTTTGTGTTCTCTAATATTAAAGAAGCTGAATAGCTTCTTATTTATTGATGTACTCTTTTGGACACTTACTTCTATGATATTATGACTTCTATGCTCCTCTTTTTTTGTTGGGTTGGCATTGTGATATCAAATTGGCCAGCATTATAGGTGGCTTGTGGTACTAATTAGCCCGTATGCTTATGCTACCGCAAGGCGATTGTTTTGGGCATAAGACTCCCCTCAGCTATGTCATGTGTTCCGGGAGGGGGGACTTACAATATGTTGAGCTGAGAGCCTAGAGTGCCCAGCTGTAGTGGCTATGAAAGCCAACATTAAAACATAACACGGTTATATATTATGTAAATAGGAAAGGGGAGGCTGACCCGTGCCATGCTGAATGTCTGATGGCATTGCGATTTGAGCAACGGGAAAGGGATGAACTATACCCGCATAATATCTCTCGACTAGATGGCCTAAGATAACTAGTGCAGTCGGGGGGCATAGGAGATATCCATTAGCATTAGTTTATGTGTGACTATAATGCTCATGTGTTACAATCAAGTTTGGGACTGTGGATGGTGGTGGGCCTTGGAAATTCAAGAACACCAAAAATGTGCCCTGAGTGCACGGGATGTGTTGTCGTGCGTACCAATGTCTATGGTGGTTGAGATATAAAGATATTGTCATATTGCTTGTTTGCAGGGAAGAAGCACTATCACCCCAAGAGAGGGGTGTGGTCGTTATAATTTTGTTAGTTAATGCTGGTCATTGCCTTATTTTGCTACTTTTTGGTGGGATGTACCTGTGCAGGTGCTGGAAAGCCGACCAGGAAGTAGCGAACTGATGTTCTTTGGCTGTGTTGGCTGGCCCTTGAGGGCGTAAAAGCGAATTGTTTTCTATTTTCATGTGTGGTCGTCCTGTGAGCCAATGTTTGTGAAACACATTCGTTGATAAAACAATTTGTAAGTCCTAAAGGGCAAATTACTTTGTGTATTATATATATAATTCCTACAGTTTGATACTTGACATTCTTGGTGTTAGGTTCTATTATCTAAAAGCTTCCGCTAGAAGGTAACATTGAGCTAAGACACGTGTATGTTTTTGGAACCTATGGTTTGCATATCTTTTGTTTGATAATATCAAATCTCGTGGCGTATTTTATCATACATGTTTTGTTTATAGTGTGCAGGTTTCAGGTACAAAAGAAAAAGAAATTCAATCTCTGTGACCAACCGACGAGCGCTAGTTCTACCGCTCGTGATAGCTTGGAATTAAATCTGCATGAGTTCTTGGTGACCTACCGCGTTGCATTAGCCATACCACCAGGCGCTAGCTATCTCGAAGAATTTTGAGTCATCTTCGTTGAAAAAATACTGCTACCTGCAGGTGATAGCTTCGTACCGCTCCGTTGTAGCGCAAGTGCGGAAAAATATTTTACTTTGATACTTTTCCAAAACTGGTGGACAGCTGTCACCATCGCACGCATCGACCTACCGTGTGGCACTTGCTCTAC
Organism: Platanthera zijinensis; assembly: GCA_039513925.1. Classification (NCBI taxonomy): domain Eukaryota; kingdom Viridiplantae; phylum Streptophyta; class Magnoliopsida; order Asparagales; family Orchidaceae; genus Platanthera; species Platanthera zijinensis. The sequence continues at coordinate 184,648,745 of CM077088.1, read as the reverse complement.
TATTAGCGGTAGCTCATTTTCCAAGATGTATAAAATCACGCATTTCTTTTCCTGGATAGGAGACTAAGGAGAATAATTCATTACAGGGTTTGTACGTCATGTGGGGGAGGACGAACTTTCATCTCCGTTGAAGGAAAATTATTATTTCTTCCTCCCTCTCATGATCTAAAAACTCCGGGGAATGAAATCTTCAATGACCTTTTGTGGATGATCGATTATAAAGAGAACAATATTCAAGGGCATCGATCGTGCACCATTCCTCAAAGGAGTTCTATGTTTGAGGGAGAAATAACTTCTAAACTCTTCATATTTTACTCTGGATTTTCTTTATTGTCTAGTTGCCTGTGTGTGAGGAAAACTGACCAGGGGGTCATCGAAATCTGTGAAGGGTTTCATGAGTAATCATACCGGGGTACGACGTCTAGATCGGGGGGATCTAGTAGTGCTCTAAGACCCGTTTGGGAAGGAAGGTCTAGAGCGGCTAGAGGACCTTTCTGGGGAGAATGGAGAGAGCCAACCAGTCCGGTTAGAGGGTCAGTATAGAAACAAAAAAAGAAGTTTGTATTTCATCGTCTTCGATCTCCGACATCATGGAGACCACTTTGTTCTTGATTGTAAACCACCTTGGTTATTCTATAATAAAATTATTGTTCATTTATTCTTCTTGTAATATCGTTGTTGTGTGCTAGTAGATCTTTGAAGGTTCTGGCAGCCTTTATAAGGCGATGTTTTTACGAATAAAAATAATTTCTGTGACCTACCATCAGGCGCCAGTAAGCTACCGCCCCGCGATAGCTTCTAGAACCGGTTTCCATTGGTAAAAATACTTTTTATTTTAAATTATTCTGCCCCCTTTAAGGTTGGCCACCTGATCCAACACGTGGTATCAGAGTCGGGTTACTTCAAAAAGGATTAAAATCTTGAATTAAGATAGCCAATGTGAATCATGTATTCCCTAAGGGACAAGGTGCGAGTTAACCTCCCCTGTTTATGGTAAGTGACTACAGGCACTGGCTAACACGCATGAAGATATTTCTAATGACACAAAACATGGATATATAGGTCATTATTGAAACAAAATACACTGCACCCACTACCATTGTAGGAGAACAAGTCTTGGTGAAGCTGCGTGATAAGTGGGATGACAATGATAAACTGAAATGCACTAACAATGCGAATGTGGTAGAACTATCTTTTCTTTGCGTTAGACAAAACTGGATTTAATAAAATTTGCAACTGTGAAACTACTTTTGATATATGGCAATTACTTGAGCTAACGCATGAAGGTACCTCACAGGTGAAGGAATCAAATCAGTTTTGAATGGAGTCTGAATATGAATAGTTCCAGATGGAGATCGACGAGGAGGTGGATAGCATATGCACTCGCTTCACGAAGATCGTCAACATATCTAGGTCTCTCGGAAAGAATATTTCAAATGGAGACTTGGTGAGGAAGATCCTGCGATCTCTGCCTCCCCGATTCAACCCAAAATTGACTACTATTGTCAAATTACATGACATCAGCACCCTGGAGATAGCAAGCCTCATTTGGAATCTGAAGACCCATGAACTATAACTGAAAATACAAGCCGATGAGTATCCCAGGGAACTAAAGAAGAAGGCATTGGCACTGAAATCAGCAAAGGAAAAGAAGGTAGCGGAAGAGTCCGATGATGAAGATGAAGAGAGCCTCTATGTTTGAGAATTTAGAAGATTCATGAATAATCCCAAGAGGCAAGGAAATTAAGAAAATTTCAGAAGAAAGGTGCAGAAGAGAAGAAGAGATGGATCAAACCATCAAAGGGGACAGAGAGTGATGAAGAAAAGTTTGTACCTGATTACTACCACTGTCACAAATATGGGCATATAATGATAAAGTGTCCAAAGCTCCAAAAGGATGAAAAAGAGAGACAAAGCCGAGATAAGGGAAAGAAGAAAGTGTAGAAGGTGTCAACGTGGGTTGATGCTAGTTCTAATGAGTAAAGCACATCCGACTCAAGTAGCGAAGATGAGGCAAATCCATGCCTCATGAGGAACATCATAGTTAATCTGACAGAAGATCCAGTGACCATAGCGACACTGAGGTAATCCCTCATTCCTATGATAAACTATATGAAATCTATGAGCAATTATAATAAGCTTGATGATGTGCTTTTTGAGAAAAAAGTTTTTAACTCTGAAAACATGAAAATGAAGAAAGACTTTGAAAAATTAACAAAGGAAGTGATCAAATTTGGCAAAGAGAAGATCAAGTTCTAAGAGTGCTCTCACTCAGTGGCGATGATCAATGAGCTAAAAGAAATCCTCTCCAAGACTTCCTCAAAAATAAAGATCTCACTAATAAGAAAAAGGTCTTGGAGAAAAAGCTTCAAATGTCTCTTGCATAAGTATAAGAGGGTAACAAATAGTTCGCAAATCAGTGCATGATGCTCGTCGCGGAAAACACCGCCATGAAAGCTAGGATCCATAACCTGAACCTTGTCATCCAGAAATTTGGAATAGGCAAAAAATATCTTAATATGTTGTTGGTTTTTAGTGTATGGGATCTGGTAATATCGGGCTGGGATATAAACACTGTAATCTATAGCCCAGCGGTATCCCTACCGTCGGCTAAGAAGCTTATAAGTCATAAAGATAATCATAATAAAACTGGATGCATACATCCATCTTCTAGCAGGAGACCCAATACAATGCAAAAGATTATATCCACCGACTATATGAAGTGTGCCAAATGTAATAAGTTTGGTCACACTTCTGGCTCTTGCTTGAAGATAGGAGTAAATAAAATTACTCAAGTCTGGATGCCGAAGTCAACTACCTACACTATGGGTGGGACAACTTGAGTAAACAAATCTTTACCCTCATCCTCTTTCTAGGTATGTTGGCTTCCCAAGAATAGGGAGAACATGTGGTACTTGGACTCTGGGTGTTCCAAGCACATGACCGAAGATAAAAACAAGTTTCTTAGCCTAGAGATGAAGAAAGGGGGCTCGGTGAATTTTGGTGACAATTGCAAAGGATGCATTCTTGGTGTCGACACTATAGGTAACAAAGCATTTTATATTTCAAATATATTGTTTGCTGATGGATTAAAGCATAATCTAATCTCTGTTAGTCAACTGTGAGATAAGGGCATGGATGTGTTCTTTGAAACATCCACGAATGCTTGGAATATTTTAGATGCTAAAGCAAACACTATATTGCTTACTACGCATAGAAATCACAATGTATTTACTGTTAGGTTTGAGGACATATACACTTTTGTTTTGAAATTCTTAGTTTCTAAAAATGAATAAGTAGAGCTTTGGCATAGGAGATTCAATCATTCCGAGAGTAAACTAATAGTCAAACTATTGAAACAAAAACTAATCCGTGGGCTTACAAAGTTAAACTGTAGTTTGACTTAATTATGTACTCCTTGCCAAAAAGGGAAAATTTGAAAAATCTTCATTTAAAAGAAAAAAATGATATTTCTCATCTAGACCACTAGAACTAATTCATATGGATCTATTTGGTCCTTTGAGCACTTGTAGTCTAGGAGGAAAATGATATACTTTTGTGCTTATCGACGAATACTGACATTTTTGTTGGACTATTTTTATTGCTAATAAATATGATGCATTTCTTGAATTTTATAATCTGAATGCTAGATTATAAAATGAAATGGAACTAAAAATAAAATGTATTACGTCTGATCATGGGGGCGAATTTGAGAACAAATTTTTACTAATTTCTATAACAACCTAGGAATTTGACACGATTTTTTTCCCCCACGAACTCCACAACAAAACGGTGTATTAGAAAGGAAGAACTGAACGCTTCAAGAATTAACACACATGATGCTTGTTGAGTTGGCTTGCCTAGGTATTTTTGGGCTTAAGTGGTCAACACATCATGTTATGTGATGAACCAGATCATGCTTCATCCTATTCTTAAATGCACACCTTATGAGGTCTGTTATGATAGAAAGCCATCTGTGTCCTACTTTCAAGTATTTGGCTGCCTGTGTTACATTCTTAACACCAAGGATAACTTTGGAAAATTCGATGATAAATCTAACCTAGGCATTTTTTAGGATATTCCACCACAAGTCGTGCATATATGGTCTATAATAAAAGGACCTTTGTTGTAGAAGAATCCATTCATGTTCACTTTGATGAGAATACACCTAAATAAAAAGGATGTCGATGATGATGTGCCATTTAAGACGAGAGTGTAGAAAGAGAGGAAGCAGTAGATGATCCAACTTGTGTTGAAGGATATAAGCCTCAAAACAAACTAAATTTTTCAAAACAACATCAACAAGAACTAGTAATAGGAGAGCCTTCATATGGGGTTAGAACTCGCTCAGCCTTGCATGAATCTTTCTCAAATTTATGCTTTATAACTGAAAGAGAACCCGAGAATATATCTAAAGCATTGAATGATGAGTCTTGGTTCTTGGCTATGATCGAGGAAATGAATCAATTCGAGCGAAGCAAAGTTTTAATAATGGTGGAGCGTCTTGATAACCATCCATTTATTGGCTTGAAATGGGTGAATAAAAATAAGCTTGATAGGGATTTTAGGATAACTAGAAATAAGGCATGGTTAATCGCTCAAGGAAACTCTCAAATCAAAGGTGTGGATTTGGAGGAGTCTTTTGCGCCAGTTGCATGTCTTGAGTCCATTCATATGTTTTTGGCATTTGCAAGTTTTAATGAAATAAAGTTGTATGGTATGGATGGTAAGCGCATTACTAAATGGGTATATTAAAGAACAAGTGTATGTTGAGCAACCACCCGGCTTTAAGAATAGTAATCACCCAGATCATGTATACAAACTAGTGAAAGCCTTGAATGGACTAAAGCAAGCACCCCGTGCTTGGTATGATAGACTTACAATATTTCTTTTTGAACATGACTTTAGGATGGTTGGTGCATATACTACACTTTTTGTAAAGCATAGAGGTTCTGATTTGATTTTATTACATATCAATATAGACGATATAATTTTTTGTGCCACAAATGAGAGTTTATGTAAAGAAATAATTACACAAATGCAATCTGAATTTGAAATGATTTTAGTTAGAGAATTAACCTATTTCTTAGGCTTTCAAATTTCTCAATGAAAGGATGGAATTTTCATAGGTCAATCGAAATTCATAAAAGATATGCTTAAGCGATTCGGCTTTGAAAATCTAAAATAAGCAAAAACTCTGATGGGTGCATCACTCAAATTAGGAAAGGATCAAAGTGAGATTTTGGTGGATCAAACATTATTTAAAGGTATGATCGGATCACTATTATATCTAAGTGCTTATAGACCTGATATTACGTTTATAGTGTCCCTTTGTGCTTGATATCAATATAATCCTATAGAATCTCATCAAAAAGTTATTAAACACATCTTTAGGTATCTCATAGGTACCCAAAATCTTAGTCTTTTGTATCCACACACCACTAAATTCATGCTCCATAAATATTCTTGCTCGGACTATGTTGGATGTTCACTCGATTGCAAAAGCACAAATGGTACATGTCACTTCCTAGGTTTGACACTAGTTTTATAGTCAAGTAGGAAATATAACTCAGTTTTCCTCTCCACAGCTGAGGCCGAGTATATATCCCTAAGAAGTTGTTGCGCACAAGAACTTTAAATATCACAGACGTTTGAGGACTTTGTCCTAAATTTTAAGAATGTTGACCTTAGGTGCGAAAAATAGAGTGAAATAGACTTAACAAATAATTTGGTGCACCATTCTCGCTCTAAACATATTTACATTCATCATCACTTTATCAGGGACCACAATAAGAAAGAGAACATGAAAGTGAGCTTCATTGGGACTAACGATCAACTTACTGATATCTTTACAAAACCCCTCACTAATGCACGTTTTTCTTTAGTTCGACTAGAACTGGGCGTTTTGGATCTCACTACATAATCGTGCTACAATATCTACTAACATCGGGGCATTTTTTATTTTCGATCTCTGCGATTTATCGTCGTGCAGTGGCCTTAGCGTTGGCGGTAAGTTGGCTGCCTGTTATTTATGTTTTTTTTTTGTCCCTATGTTTTGTTTTTTTTGTCTTATAAACAAAAATCAGATAAAATTTGAAAAATCCAAAAATTTGAAACACACGTTTTTCTTTTAAATTGAAATTATTTGATTTATTTAATCTTTAAAATATGAAAAATATATAAAAGCCTAAAAATAAAAACAAACAAAGAAGGAACATTCATTCTTTGGGCATGCATGACTAGAACCTAAAGCATAATGATTATGTGTAATTTTTGATTTAGGAGTGTTTATCCCTTTTAACAATGTCTGATTATGTCATGATGTGTCTAATCTATTAGTACTTAGCAACTAAGTGTGATTGGATTGTATAGCGTATGTTGAAAATGCCTTTAGGTATGTGTGACGATTTAGGTAGTTTAATGATATTACATTGTTCACACATCCCGAGAAAATGCACTCGTGTAGAAATTCATGTCTATATGTTATAACTCGTGATATTGTGTCTAACATGCTAGAAATAACTTGAACAATCAATGTTACGGTGTTCATTTTGTGTATAAAGTTTAGAATAGTGGGCCAATATTCTATTGAAAATGTTTTTTGTATACAAGTTAAATCTATGCACATAGATTTCGATTGATTCGGGTTCATTGAACTCAAAAATGATATAAAATTGATAGTGAAAAAAGAATGAATAAAAAAATGGGTAAATCATACGCTATCAAAGAATGTGTCAAGGATACCCCCAAGCACAACACACTCCTCCTGATAAGTCTTCGTGAGCATTGTGAGGATGAACATCTTAGTCAAAAGAATTGTTTCCATCATATGCAAAGACAACAATTTAAGTTAGTGCCCCTTATTAAAATCTTGATATGAAGTAGATAACAATGTGATATGATTTGTCATTGTATTTCTCTTGTACTAGCATATTGAATTTTTGAGATAAAACATGTACTAGAGATTATTTCTACTTAATGTTTTTTTTTGATGCTACACGTACACATGTCATTATTCTATCTAATGCTTCCATGCATAGGAATTAGACTTACAATGCATTATATTTCCATAGCGCATATGTACTAATATACGATTTCTATTCCTGACTCATATAATGTTATATTGTATTAACTATATAAATCATCTGGTATTGTACTCCAAATCATGTGTTTTTAGTTTCACAAGTGCTATCAAAATTTCTTTTATTCTAAAAAACTCTTCAAATCAATTGGTTATTCATGTGTTGGGTAGGTAAATATTCATGGTGTTCCGCTCCAATTTGCCCCTACTGCTTATGATTTTTTATGCATGTGTGCACATTTTCTCATCTCTTTATTTTCATGAGACATGTTTGTTAATCCCCAGTCATTTCAATAATATCAAAAGGGGAGAGTTAAGTGTCTATAAGTGTATCTTATGATTAGTCACTCTGGGGAAGATTGTGTGAAGGGGGAGCACACATATAGGGGGAGCACACTTGTTGAGGGAGCACATCTGTAGGGGGAGTCGTATTGATTATTTCAACCTACTATATTTCACACTTACTGATTGGATTACACTACACCGTGTTGTTACTGTTTTATATCTTATGAATGGAATTTGATACTATCAAAAGGGGACGTTTGTTGGAACCTATAGTTCACATCTCTTTAGTTTGACAATATCAAATCTCGTGTCTTATTTGATCATACGTGTGTTGCATATAGTGTGCAGGTTTAATGGTATAAAAGAAAAAGAAAATCAATCTTTGCGACCTACCGCCGAGCGCTAGCTCTACCGCCCGCACAAGCTTGGAATTAAATTTGTATAAGTTCTCGGTTACCTATCACATGGAGTTAGTCATACCGTCGGGCGCTAGGTGTCTCGACGAAGGTCGAGTCATCTTTGTCGAGAAGATACTACTACCGACAGGCGGTAACTTCATAACGCACCGCAGTAGCATAAAAGCGGAATTTTTTTTACTTTGATACTTTTTCCAAATCTGCTGGAGAATTATCACCTTCGCACACATTGACCTACCGACAAGCACTAGCTTTACTTTCGGCAGTAGATCATTTTTCAAGATGTAAAAAAATGCGTGTTTCTTTTCCTATACAAGATACCAAGGAGAATAATTCATTCTGGGGTTCGGCCTCCATCTAGAGGAGGACGAACTTTCATCTCCCTTGAAGGGAAAGTATTGATTCTTCCTCCCGCTCATCATCAAAGAACTCCGACTAATGAAATCTTCAACAAACTTTCATGGTTGGCGGATTACAAAGAGAACAATATTCAAGAGATTTGATCACGCACCATTCCTTGGAGGAGTTTTACATTTGAGGGAGAAATAACTTCTAAATTCTTTATATTTTACTCTGGATTTTCTTTATTGTCTAGTTACTTGTGTGTGAAGAAAATCGACCAGGGGGTCATCGAATTCTGTGAAGTGTTTCATGAAAAATCATCATGGTGAGGGTCGTCTAGATCGAGGAATCTAGTGGGGCTCTAAGACCCTTCCTAGAAGGTAGGTGAATAGCCGGATTGAAGACCATTCTGGGGGGAAGGGAGAGAGCCAGCCTATCCAGGTAGAGGTTTGGTATAGAAACAAAAAGAGAAGTTTGTATTCCATCGCCTCCAATCTATACTAAATTCAAAATTATTATTTGTTTATTCTTCTCGCAATATTGTGTTTGTTTGTGTATTCTTATTCACAGAAATTATTTTTCAAGGTCTGAGAAGAGGAATCGTTTAGTGTGGGGGGAACTTGTGTAATGCCTCTGAATTTTTGATGATTTACTTTAGTCTCTTTTTGGCAAAATAATGATGTAAGGGCGTTACGTTAGCGCAAACTTAACAGTGCAACATCGTTAGTGTGTTTCTGTGTCTGTTTGGTCAAGTCCACTAAATTTTGAGCTTGCTGGAGTGCAGATTTTTCTGAATTTAGAAAATTAAAGTAATAAATTTTAATTGCGATTATCAATTTTCCTAGTTGTAAACTCTGAAAATAAATCGTAACTCAGTAACGACTCGTCAAAGTTTGATTTTGACTTTTTCATTGGATTTGTAGCACCGGTATTCACTTTCGGTGCAAATTTCGTCAAAAACGAAGTTGTTCTTAGTCTAATTCATCGATGTTATGTTAAGTGACTTATATATCATTTCATATTATATATATACATAAATTCTTTTAATGCCCAACCGAACTTAGATTTAGGTCTTCCGTCTTTCATCTTCATGTTCTGCCAAAACCAGAGCCACGAGAGAGAGGAAGAGGCATTCTTCCGGGAACTTTCCAACGGCCGCCGCGGGAGCTCTAGTGTGTGAAATCATTGCCGAAGCATAGATCTGGAAATCCCTCGCAAGATCTACGTGAAGTGCTTTGGAGGCTAGAAATCGAAAGATTTCGAGGAAAGTGGTGGTTTGCTTTATTCTCCCCTTTCCTGGTTTTCTCTTTTTAAAATCCCCCACCATGTTCATTTTGGAATGAAGTTGATTCTTTCTTTCTTGTCTGAGTTTAGGTTAGTGAGGAATAGTTAGTGTCAAGAAATTATTATTAAAATGAAGTTTAGTGATTTTTGTTACAAGTCATTGAATTGGCAAAGTAAATTCATCGAGTGGACTCGACTAGTTTCGTCAAAATGTAGGTCAGATTCGTAGAGTAATCAGAACTGAATTCTTCGAGAGCATGTCTAAATTCATCGAGATGTTGCTTAATTCATCGAGAAATCCCGATTGTTTCCGCCTTGATCCGCCGAGTGTTTATCTATTCGCCAAGTGTCAATTTATACTCGTTGTGTGGTCTCATCAATGTTCGTCGAGAGCCCTTGCAAGATTTATCGTGGCGTCTTTCCAATTTGTCGAGTGATTTCAACAAATTTATCGAAAGCTTGTCGTACTCGTCGTGTGGTCTCGACGAATTCGTCATGAACTTACCTGATTCTTCGAGTGGACTTGAGAAATTATAGGAAATTCTTCTATGTCGACGTGTTGGCAAGGTTTCCATGTTCTTTCTTCACTTTATCATTGATGATATTCTCATGTCTTGTATTAATTAAGTGCCCCGAATTCATCTCACATTTCCAGCATTTAGGACCCCCGACCTGTGACGGGATGGCTAACTTCGTTGCGTTAAATGACTAGATCATAGTTATCGAGAAGATGTTTTCTTACTCTGGAATTACTGCGGACCAAAAGGCTATGATCATTGCATATCAAATGAAGGGTCTTGCTAAAGGCTGGTGGATTCGAGAACAAAAGGCCTCACAAAAGGGTGCTCGTGGGAAAGGTTCAAAGGGATATTGTTGAAGAAGTTCCTGTCGTCGGTGGAGCAAGACAAGGTGAAGAATGATTTCTTACATTTGAAGTAGAGGAAACTCACAGTTGGTGAGTATGAGATCAAGTTCAAAAAGTTGAACAGGTTTGCTTCGGAGTTGGTAGCCACTAATGAGGGCAGAGTTAAGAATTTTCTTGGTGGTCTTCGAAGTGACATCCAGCAATTAGTTAGCGCTTATCGATCTGAGAATTAAACGGAATCGATGGATATTGCCTTGAAGTTTGAAGTTATTGATAATGCCAAGAACCGTAGCATGTTGTTGAGAAAGAAAAAGAGAAAGGCTGAGGATATTGGAAGCCCTTTGGCATCTACCCCTGCTCCGAAGAAATGGAGCAAAAAAGGCATATAGCTTTTGTGGTCATCCAGGCCACCCTTTTGAAAAGTGCTTCAAGAGGGTGGGTGCTCAGAAGTAGCACCAGCTGCTTGTGATTTAGGGCACACCCAAGGGAGATTTTACCAGTGCATTGTGTAAACAGAAGGGCATGATGTTGCCCACTGATGGTTAAATGATAAGAATTGATTTCTATGTGGGCAGAAGGGGCATATGAAGTCTAGGTGCCCACAGTCCCAGCCCATGATGCAACTAGTTCCACTTCAGGCATTGTCGTAGCTGCAACTGCAGCAATTTGATAGGGGAAAGCTTTTACAAAATATGATGACCAAGGAAGAAGCTCATCCTTCCACCCAGGTGATATCAGGTTAGATTCGGTTCTATTTATTAACTTGAAATTATGGATTCAGTTTCTGGCATATTAGTTATGTGTATAATTTTATAGGCATGTTTAACATAATTGCAGAGTTTTTACGAAGAAAAACAATTTATGTGACCTACTGCCGGATGCTAGCAAGCTACTGCCCCATGGTAGCTTCTAGAACTTGTTTTCCATGGTAAAACTACCATTAATTCTGAATTAATCTGAAAATCTTATTCACCCACCTGCTAAAGTTGGCCACCTGATCCAACATATGGTTTTGGAATCATTGCATAACTCTGCTGGTTGTTCGTGAAATATGGTGTGGACCCCAGTCAAAACTTCTGTTGTATTCTTCATGATAGATGGGGTGTGTTATACAGAGCACCTCTTTTCGATCAAGCAGGGACCAAAGGAGTTATTGGGAAGTTACTATTTGAGCATGTGTTCCACATCTCTTGGTTTGAGAATAATAAATACCGTTGTATAACCCCGTACCCGGCCGAGTGGCATCCTCCCCAGGGAGCGGGCTTGGGGCGAACTACGAGCGACGTTTTGGCGTGGCCCTGTTCGAGAACATGCGGATGCTCGTGCGGGCGTGCGGGTGTTTACGGGTGTAGGATTTCTAATATATATAATATATATTTGCATATTATATAATATATATAATATAGTATATTATATAACATATATATTTACATATTATAATAAATATAATATAATATATTAGATAATATATATTATATAACATTTTTATGAGAGAAAAGGGGAGCAGGTGAAAAGGGCAAGGGGGGGCTCGGTACAGGAGGAGAGGGGAGAAAAGCAAAAAGGGGAAAAGAAAAGGGAGCCCGAGCTTTTTCTCCATAGGGCTAGCCGGATCGGCTCGGCCGCCTGCAGCTTCCCCGACGCCGCCCCTCTCCCTCTCTCGGCCGCCTGGAGCAGCACATCTGCTCGGCCTCCTCCTCCTCTCCCGCCGGCGGCTTCAGCAGTCCAACGCCGCAAGGAGCAGGCCGGGCTCTGCCCCCTTCAGGTTTTCCCGTCCAGGCCGCCTCCAGCGGCGCCGAGCTCCTCTCGGCACCCTCTTCCCGTCCAGGCCGCCTCCAGCGGGGCCGAGCTCCTCTCGGCCCCCTCTTCCCGTTCAGGCCGCCTCCAGCGGGGCCGAGCTCCTCTCGGCCCCCTCTTCCCGTTCAGGCCGCCTCCAGCGGGGCCGAGCTCCTCTCGGCCCCCTCTTCCCGCCACCGCCTAGGGCAAAGCAAGGCCCGAACTTGCTCTCCATCCTCGTCGCCGCCGTCGGCATGGAGCAGCACGCACAGCCGCCTCTCTCCCTCTTGGTTTTCCTCTCACACGCTGCCTAGGGTAAGGCTCGGCCTAGGAGGGAGGCCGGCCACCTCCATCGCCGCCTCGAGTAAGGCTCGGCCTAAAAGGGAGATCAACCACCGGCACCTTCGTCAAAACACGCGTCAAGGGTAACGATGTTTCTTCTTGGGCAGGTGAATCCCTTAATTTACATATTTGCATGGAGGCCCCTCTTCACCAATGGGTGGAGGAAGGGTGCTCTCCGACGGGTTGACGTGTTCGTCCCCGCAGTTGATTGCATTTAGTACCCGGAAGCGTGAGTACGAGTTTAGGCATGCTGTGTGAAGCCCATCCGGACGTATGAGCTGGATTGGTGATGTTCTGGGGTTCCCGGAGAAGACTCCGAGGAAGTTGTGCATTCTTTTTGTAGCGGAAAGCAGCGGGCCTAAGCCCAAGTTTGTGCTAGCCCTAGAAGGCCTTTTTTGTTTATGTTGCCGGCCTGCGTGTCGAGGTATGGAATGTATATTCCTGTAATATGGAATGCCCGTGATACTTTTGCTGGACCTAGGAAGTTTATGTTACGTTGGTGACGACCCAAAGGGGGCTATGGAAGAATAGAACCGCTAGGCGAGGTTATGCTACTAGGAGGGTGGTTAAAGGGCGTTGTGCATAGGCCCGAGGTGGCATCTTTAGTTAAGAGGGAGTGGATTTTGAGATCCTCCCTAGAGGTTCTGGTCGGCCAAGAGAGCCTCCCAAAGGTGCCCAATTAGCTCAGCATTTGTCTTAGGAGGGGAAGAGTTCGTTAGTCTTCCGGGTGTGTGGTGGGACCTCCACGCTGAGACCTTGGGCCTGTCCCTTACGTTCCTAGTCTAGTGCCTAGATCGTTCGCTTGAGTGTAGTAGGTGCGCGGTCACCCCTCTTTTGGGACCTCGAACTCCACAGAAACTGGTTCCCGGTTTCAACATTTATGGTGCGGTGAGCATGGAGAGTGACCAGCAAAGAAGAACTCAGGCGAACGCCATGGCTATAGAAGAGGAACCAAGTGACGACCAGGGTAATGCGTTGGAATTTCATATGTAAGGTCCTCATACTTGGAGTCATCCCATCCTATAGTTGTTCTCACCAATCCATTGCAGATAGGGCAAGGATCGTAAGGCAGTTCGTGAAGCGGAAAGTCAAAAGCAGTCTTCAAACGGTCATATAGTGGAGCCAAATGATCACACTTCTATCACAGTGGATTATGAGATTCCTGCCATCGAAAACAACGCGGTGGACTGCCCCAATGAAGGGATGGATATTTCTATTGATACAGTCCGTCTGAGCAACAAAGATGAAGTTAGGAGGGAGATGGAGGATAATAATAATATGAGAGGTGCAAAAAAAAATACCAATGAGTATCTTCGTACTAAAGATCATGTAATTAAACCAGCTGATATCAAAACCAATCCATAAATAGCATAATTACATACCTAATAGAATTATCTCTAAAGATGAAAAAAGACAAATTACTTTTACCAAAGTACCTAAAAAACACCTGAGCGGAAATGAAGAGTAATTGGCTGACATATACATGGACAGTTGTATTGACAGAAATTACAGCATACTAAATGAATCTACTGCATGTTATGTGTAAAATAATCGAAATTCTTTCGATACATATTCTCAAGCAAAATCAGTAACGAGAAAATACCTTCTTGCATGTTAACAAAATTATTCTAATAATTAAAAAAAAATAGCAGGGAATCCAAGCTAAAAACTGAAATAATCAAACCAAAACATTAGGGGAAAATAAGAACTTATAAAATTATGCTATCATTAAATAGCTGGCTCCTAGCAATTCATACGGAAAACATGTAACTTTCATCTACCTGCCATTAAGTGCCTCACTCTTAATCAGAGCTATCTTTTAAGCCATTATATATTCACTCTTTATGTGCATTTCCTTGAGAAAAAATAACAATCGAAGTCCTATGTGTACATAGAAAGCAAAAAATTAACTGGCAAAAACTAAGTAAATAAGCAATTCAAAAGTTAAAGTGGCAAATTCAAGACTAATGATCTATTATAAGACTCCTTCCGTGAACTTTGGAAAATATGAAACAGAAAAAGACATAAACAAAGGATATAATTGCATACTAAGAGGTTCATTTAGTGGTTCCGGCGCAATGCGGAATTTAGGATAATTACGCGGGATTTCACAGATTTCTACTGGGCGCAGCCACCGATGTTGTGCTTCTTGAAGTATTTGCTCAATATCTACGGTTGAACAAAATCATGTTAGATGATATTGAAATGTTGTAGATAAGTAGGAAAAGTCAACTCAGCATGAGGGAAGAGAAAAGAGAGAATATAGAAAGGTCAAGTTACTAAGCTAGTAAGTTCATACTAGGCATATTTTAGCGACAAATTATAAAGCTACCAGATGACCCTATATATAGTCATCCATGATTTTTAATAGGTAAAGAAGAATGAAGATTAGCTTGATACCAATATTATGCATTATTCATGATATTAAAGTTTTTCTTCACTTGAAAACAAGATATTATTATTGATCCATTATGCAGTTAGTGTATGCATGTTTATAAAATCACAAAATGGCTACGATGAAAATATCATCACAGGCTAAAACTTTGACATTCAGAGTAGGCATTCACGTCCTTCGTGCTCCTCCGGAGAATGAAGGTTGAGAAGTACTACCGCAATCTCCAATTAGTAAAAGCAGCTTTGAGCTAGACAAAGATATACTATAAAATCCAAATTATTTCAAACGCATGCTCATTTCAATAGCTCAAGAGGCTTTTCATGAACATATACAGTATGATCATCAAGAGGTGATTGTCGGCATTCACTAATGAAGGGTGTGATTGTAGCTAATAAGTCCAGTAAGAGTTCATAATGGACTCAAGTATTTGTGTAGGTTTACTTTCGCAAAGGCATAAGTTTCCCGTCTTCATGCAAGATGTAACAGTTAGGTGGGTAGGGCAATCATTTGCCCTACCTAGATGCAGTGCTTCCTCTAGTGAGAAAAAGATTCGAACTCGACAAACAAAAGATGAGAGGAGAGCGATGGCTGACGCCTTCATAAAAAAAATGAAGAATTGATTGTTATTCAATAAAATTTACTTTTGCTTTGATCAATCTTACCAAAATCAATTCGATTTACCTGATGCCGTTTCAGCAAAACATAGTTGGCAAAATTCAAGATTACTCAAGCCATATTTTGTTGGTGAAGGTGTTCTAACAGCTTCTCTATTTTATCACAGTGAAAACAAGGAAGTTCAGGTAAATCAATTATTGCTTTCTTGCACGATCACCTCTACATGTATTACCACATAAAAGGATTGGCCTATTCCTATATTTTGGAGTTCATTTGATATCTTTAACCCTTATTACTACTTGATACTTGGCCAAATATTTTCTTCTTTGATTCAGTACCTAATTTCTTTATTCATAACATCAGTTTTTTAGGCTCTAAGAGCTGTCCAAGGAGTAACTGTTTGTAGAGGGGTGAAGTTTAGTGTTAGGGAGCAGGTTGAGTTTTCAGGAATTATCTACATTCCTTGGACTCCAGGTATTTACCGGGAAGTGGAGCTGAAGGTGGTTGGAGGTTGTTTGGAGAGGAGACCCCGAGAAGACCCGCTGACCAGGCTCTCATCAAGCTGGCAGGGATGTAGGCTCACTCGGTGGTTGGAGTTGTTTGGAGAGGAGTCCCCGAGAAGACCCGCTGGCCAGGCTATCATCGAGCTGGTAGGGCTGTAGGCTCACTCGGTGGTTGGAGTTGTTTGGAGAGGAGACCCCGAGAAGACCCGCTGACCAGGCTCTCATCAAGCTGGCAGGCCTGTATGCTCACTCGGTGGTTGGAGGTTGTTTGGAGAGGAGACCCCGAGAAGACCCGCTGGCCAGGCTACCATCGAGCTGGCAGGGCTGTAGGCTCACTCGGTGGTTGGAGTTGTTTGGAGAGGAGACCCCGAGAAGACCCGCTGACCAGGCTCTCATCAAGGTGGCAGGGCTGTAGGCTCACTCGGTGGTTGGAGGTTGTTTGGAGAGGAGACCCCGAGAAGACCCGCTGACCAGGCTACCATCGAGCTGGCAGGGCTGTAGGCTCACTCAGCGGTTGGAGGTTGTTTGGAGAGGAGACCCCGAGAAGACCCGCTGACCAGGCTCTCATCAAGCTGGCAGGGCTGTAGGCTCACTCGGTGGTTGGAGGTTGTTTGGAGAGGAGACCCCGAGAAGACCCGCTGACCAGGCTACCATCGAGCTGGTAGGGCTGTAGGCTCACTCGATGGTTGGAGTTGTTTGGAGAGGAGACCTCGAGAAGACCCGCTGACCAGGCTCTCATCAAGCTGGCAGGGCTGTAGGCTCACTCGGTGGTTGGAGGTTGTTTGGAGAGGAGACCCCGAGAAGACCCGCTGACCAGGCTACCATCGAGCTGGCAGGGTTGTAGGCTCACTCGGTGGTTGGAGTTGTTTTTGGAGAGGCGACCCCGAGAAGACCCGCTGACCAGGCTACCATCGAGCTGGTAGGGCTGTAGGCTCACTCGGTGGTTGGAGTTGTGTTTGGAGAGGAGACCCCGAGAAGACCCACTGACCAGGCTACCATCGAGCTGGCAAGGCTGTAGGCTCACTCGGTGGTTGGAGTTGTTTTTGGAGAGGAGACCCCGAGAAGACCCGCTGACCAGGCTCTCATCAAGCTGGCAGGGCTGTAGGCTCACTCGGTGGTTGGAGGTTGTTTGGAGAGGAGGCCCCGAGAAGACCCGCTGACCAGGCTCTCATCAAGCTGGCAGGGCTGTAGGCTCAGTCGGTGGTTGGAGGTTGTTTGGAGAGGAGACCCCGAGAAGACCCGCTGTCCAGGCTCTCATCAAGCTGGCAGGGTTGTAGGCTCACTCGGTGGTTGGAGTTGTTTTTGGAGAGGAGAACCCGAGAAGACCCGCTGACCAGGCTACCATCGAGCTAGCAGGGCTGTAGGCTCACTCGGTGGTTGGAGTTGTGTTTGGAGAGGAGACCCCGAGAAGACCCGCTGACCAGGCTACCATCGAGCTGGCAGGGCTGTAGGCTCACTCGGTGGTTGGAGTTGTTTTTGGAGAGGAGACCCCGAGAAGACCCGCTGACCAGGCTACCATCGAGCTGGCAGGGCTGTAGGCTCACTCGGTTGTTGGAGTTGTGTTTGGAGAGGAGACCCCGAGAAGACCCGCTGGTCAGGCTCTCATCAAGCTGGCAGAGCTGTAGTCTCACTCAGTGGTTGGAGGTTATTTGGAGACTTTTGCACTACCCCGAGACTGGCTCGGCCCCGGGTAGACTTGCATCTCAGGCTCTGATTAGCTGGGCAGGGCGGTAGGCACACCTGGGGGGAAAGGACTTGGACTTGGAAAAGGTCTTGGAAAGGGTTGAATCTCATAAAAAAAGCGAGAAAATGTGCAATGCTTCTTCAAAAGGGGAATAACCATAGTTTAAACCGCAATTGAGATCAATAGTTTCATTTTGATGAACTGAATAAACTGATATTAATACATCACTTGTTTCATGTCTTATGAAGATAGTTAAATTGTTTGCAAAGCCGGCCGTATAAAAAACATCATCTGCTTTCATGACATGAAAAAGTAGCGTTATCGATCTTGTTTCCTTTAATGTTGATCTTGCAGATACATAAAATGTTTAGGAGGTAGTAGAGTAATTGTGTTTATACGAAGCACGCACATCTGAAATAACAAACCCTTGCATTTCAAAACGTATACTGCCGTTGACTTCCACATCAGTTGATAATTTGGTTGGGTTTTTAATAAATAGATTGGTTTTTACTGCATGTTCATGATAGTGAGTTGATTCTTATTTGAGCCCTGGTCTGGAGCTCTTTTTATCTCCAAGTGGGGAATTTTCTTAAACTTTTTTTTGAGTCGGAACCCACTCGCCGAGTACTTGGGGTTGGACATTTCTTTTCGAGCTTGGACAACCTCGAAAAGAGCGATGATTGTGTACAACCCCGTACCCGGCCGAGTGGGATCCTCCCCAGGGAGCGGGCTTGGGGCGAACTACGAGCGACGTTTTGGCGTGGCCCCGTTCGAGAACATGCGGATGCTCGTGCGGGCACGCGGGTGTTTACGGGTGTAGGGTTTCTAATATATATAATATATATTTGCATATTATATAATATATATTATATAGTATATTATATAACATATATATTTACATATTATAATAAATATAATATAATATATTAGATAATATATATTATATAACATTTTTATGAGAGAAAAGGGGAGCAGGTGAAAAGGGCAAGGGGGGCTCGGTATAGGAGGAGAGGGGAGAAAAGCAAAAAGGGGAAAAGAAAAGGGAGCCCGAGCTTTTTCTCCTTAGGGCTAGCCGGATCGGCTCGGCCGCCTGCAACTTCCCCGACGCCGCCCCTCTCCCTCTTTCGGCCGCCTGGAGCAGCACATCCGCTCGGCCTCCTCCTCCTCTCCCGCCGCCGGCTTCAGCAGTCCAACGCCGCAAGGAGCAGGCCGGGCTCCGCCCCCTTCAGGTTTTCCCGTCCAGGCCGCCTCCAGCGGGGCCGAGCTCCTCTCGGCCCCCTCTTCCCGTCCAGGCCGCCTCCAGCGGGGCCGAACTCCTCTCGGCCCCCTCTTCCCGTTCAGGCCGCCTCCAGCGGGGCCGAGCTCCTCTCGGCCCCCTCTTCCCGTTCAGGCCGCCTCCAGCGGGGCCGAGCTTCTCTCGGCCCCCTCTTCCCGCCACCGCCTAGGGTAAAGCAAGGTCCGAACTTGCTCTCCATCCTCGTCGCCGCCGCCAGCATGGAGCAGCACGCACAGCCGCCTCTCTCCCTCGCGGTTTTCCTCTCACACGCCGCCTAGGGTAAGGCTCGGCCTAGGAGGGAGGCCGGCCACCGCCATCGCCGCCTCGAGCAAGGCTCGGCCTAAAAGGGAGATCAACCACCGACACCTTCGTCAAAACACACGTCAAGGGTAACAATGTTTCTTCTTGGGCAGGTGAAGCCCTTAATTTACATATTTGCATGGAGGCCCCTCTTCACCAATGGGTGGAGGAAGGGTGCTCTCCGACGGGTTGACGTGTTCGTCCCCGCAGTTGATTGCATTTAGTACCCGGAAGCGTGAGTACGGGTTTAGGCATGCTGTGTGAAGCCCATCCGGACATATGAGCCGAATTGGTGATGTTCTGGGGTTCCCGGAGAAGACTCCGAGGAAGTTGTGCATTCTTTTTGTAGCGGAAAGCAGCGGGCCTAAGCCCAAGTTTGTGCTAGCCCTAGAAGGCCTTTTTTGTTTATGTTGCCGGCCTGCGTGCCGAGGTATGGAATGTATATTCCTGTAATATGGAATGCCTGTGATACTTTTGCTGGACCTAGGAAGTTTATGTTACGTTGGTGACGACCCAAAGGGGGCTATGGAAGAATAGAACAGCTAGGCGAGGTTATGCTACTAGGAGGGTGGTTAAAGGGCGTTGTGCATAGGCCCGAGGTGGCATCTTTAGTTAAGAGGGAGTAGATTTTGAGATCCTCCCTAGAGGTTCTGGTCGGCCAAGAGAGCCTCCCAAAGGTGCCCAATTAGCTCAGCATTTGGCTTAGGAGGGGAAGAGTTCGTTAGTCTTCAGGGTGTGTGGTGGGACCTCCACACTGAGACCTTGGGCCTGTCCCTTACGTTCCTAGTCTAGTGCCTAGATCGTTCGCTTGAGTGTAGTAGGTGCGCGGTCACCCCTCTTTTGGGACCTCGAACTCCACAGAAACCGGTTCCCGATTTCAACAACCGTAATGTATTTGATCTAGTATTTTTTGTGTTTATAGTGTGCAAGTTGTACAGGTTGAATGAGGAGACGAGTTTTGCGTACTAAACTTCAAATAGCCATAACTTTCAATCCGGGAGGAGTTACAGAATATGCAACCATATTCCAGAATGAGAATGAAGTCATCTACACTTTGGAATAGGTTCGGATGGCAAAAGTAAAATGGAGATATCGCCAGGTGATAACAACTATCGCTAGGCGATAGCGAAAATGATGTCGGTATGACGAAGGCCATGTTCCACACGAGTCAGCAACTAAGCCACTATTTTGAGGTATCTCCAGGCAATATCGGATATCGTCGGACGATTACTCCACTATTAAAATAGCCTGCAGAAACATCAGAATCATGGGACACGTGGCAGCCATAAATGATATTGCTGGAGGGCGACAGCCACTATTGCCGGGCGATATCCCAAAAATATAAAAAGGCCGAATTCTTCTGTGGAGAAAAAAGGAATTTCATTACCTAGAGTATTATTTCCATGTATTCCATCTAGAGAGATCCAGCCTTCGGGAAACTCCCACTTTCCCAAGAACGTTCAAGAGCGAAGAAGAGACCGTTCATGTGCTTCATTTCAGGCAATCTTTGCAAGGATTCGACGTCTTCTTTAGAGCTTCATTTTGAGGGAGTTTTTATTCTGAATTTCTATTATGTAACTTATCTTATTATCTTCAGACGATAGACACTATCGCTACGCAATAGCGAAAATGACGTCGGCGTGATGAAGTCCATGTTCCATACGAGCCAGCCATTAAGTCACTATTTGGAGGTATCGCCAGGCGATATCGGATATCGCCGGGCGATAGCTCCACAATCAAATCAGCCTGTAGAAACCTCAGAATCATGGGATACGTGGAAGACAAAAATGATATCGCTGGCGAGCGATAGCCACTATCGTCAAGCGATATCCCAAAAATATAGAAAGGTCGAATTCTTCTGTGGAGAAAAAAGGAATTTCATTACCTTAAATATTATTTCTATGTATTCCATCCAGAGAGCTCCAGCCTTAAGAAAACTCCCACTTTCCCAAGAACGTTAAAGAGAGAAGAAGAGATGGTTCGTGCACATCATTTCAGGCAATCTTTGTAAGGATTCGGCATCATCTTTAGAGCTTCATTTTGAGGCAGTTTTTATTAGGAATTTCTATTGTGTAACTGATAATACGTTTTGTAGACTAAACTATTATCATATTTTCTATTTTATATTGTACAAATCATGTCTATTATTAGTTTATTTTTTATCATTTTTATGTAAATATTATTGCCACTGACTTTTTCTTGTCTTTTTGCAGGTTTCCAGAAAATTGACCAAAAATGACCTGACACGCCCCCCTGTCACGCCCTCCCTGGGTGTGACCTAGGGCGTGTCACCCGATCTCTAGGACTCCTGCTGGAAGGGACAGAAAAATGAACAAAACTACTGTTACGCCCTCCTAACACGCCCTCCGTGGGCGTGTCACCAGGCGTGACCATGGGTGTGTCGCCCTCTGCTGCAAAGCCTGCCGCCGCATTAAATGTCGTTTCTCCACAGGACGCAAACAGTACTGTCACGCCCCATGTCACGCCCGTGACATGGGCGGGACTCCCTCCCTTTTTTCGGTGACTGGCAGATTTCCGACCAATGATTTTGACATGACGTGCCTGTCACGCCCCCCTACACGGGCGTGACCTAGGGCGTGACCACCGATGTACAAAGGCAATGATCCTTCCCGTCAGAGTCCAGAGCCCGAGGTCAACATAGTATTGTCACGCCCCCTGACACGCCCCCCTAGGGCGTGTCGGAGGGCGTGACCAACCCGTGAGAAAAAAATCTATAAATTGAGACCCCCCCTCTTCATTTCAACAAGTTTTGGCTGAGAGGGGGAGGTGTTGCCCCTTTGGTTCTTGGGTCCTTTTCTAGTTTTTATGCTTTTTTTCTCTCTCTCTCCCTCTCTTTGTAATTTTTGTTTAACCCTAGTTTAATCTTAGTTTGTTTTAGCTTTTGTTCTGATCTTGCTCTTGCTTAGTGCTACTTGTAGGGCCAGAATAGGACTTTAAATTCATGCAATTGTAATCTCTTTTTCCAAAGTGTAACTTGCTCCTTTTCATTAATATAAGTGTTCTTTCTTTACTTGTGTTCCTTTATATGCTTTACTACTCATCCCCCTCCACTCCATTATGATTAACTAATCCTCCTTGTACTCGATCATGATGATCCGAGGTTCGAGCGATTAAGTTATGATGTTTTAACTAATCTTTTCTTTTTAGGTTAGGGCCTTGAATTACTCTTGATTAATCATGGGTTGGAGGTATATTATCGATATATACTCTCCACCTTTGCTTTCATTATGGGCTAGCCGAGAGGCCGATAGAATGAAGTGAGAATTCAAGAGAAAAGGGAGTTGTACGCACCCCTCGAGAGACGCAGACGTCCAAATCTCCCGGATTGGAGTAAAATCCAATAGTGGGGTTCACCGCGTAAAGCGAGTTTTAGGCCTCCGATTTAGACGAGAGTCGGTCGGACCTTCCTAAACTCAATTGGGCACGACTTCGAGAGAATCGTGTTCAAGCTTTAGGAACCTCCATGGTCAAAGACCTTTACCCTATTAAGTTTAGATTTTTATCGCATTTTCTTAATCGTCTTTAGCCGAGGTGATTCTTGATCGAGTGCATTTCCATTTCATAGTTTCAACCTTCTATCGTAATCGTTTTACTTAATAGCACTTTACTTAATTGCAATAGCTCTCTTTCTAGCATTAGTTTTATTTCCTTAATCTCAATTAGATTCTCTAAACCCTTATTTTTCCGTCGATAAGATAATAGCGTTTGTGTGAGTAAGCATAGCCAACAGTTCCCGGATTTCAATACGACACTTGTGTCCCCTAGCTATGATTCGATAGGTATACTTGCCTCATTGGATTGCTAGTTCGTTCGCTTATATTTTCTTCGAACCCTAGCGTGCAACAAGTTTTTGGCGCCGTTGCCGGGGACCCAACTTTCGTTGATATAGTTAAAACACGAACCTATTAATTTTATCTTTTCTCTTTCTCATCCTCTTTCTTTAAAGTTTTAAAAATCAAAAAAAAATTATCATCGCTCTTAATAGTAACCAACTTCACAATTTTTCTACGTCCACCTAATTCTCTCGAAAAGGGCAAAGGGCTTTAAGCGCCACTATCTTGTCTAGTACCTTGCGAACCCTTCACGGGGTAGTCCTTGGGAAGTTCGGGAGTTAATCTATAAAAAAATCTATTTCAAAAAAAAATTCTAATCTAGTTTTTTTTTCTTTCTAGTTTATCCTTTTTCACTTTCTTTTCTTCTGTTCTGTTCTTTTAGTGCATGACCCGCGGGAGTCCTCGGTTATTTTGGACTTGGACCACGAAATTGAGCGTACTCAAGGTCCTACTATCCAAGTGCCGGTTGAGGACTCCGAGTCATTTGCTACTTTAAGAATGGAAGAACCCAACGTAGATGAGTCCGTGCAAAGGACTATGTCCTATTATGCACGACCGAACCTCGAGGGAACAGAATCTAGTATAGTCTGGCCTGCTATAGCAAATAATAACTTCGAATTAAATCCTAGCATAATTCAAATGGTCCAGCAATATGTGCAATTTGACGGACTTCAAGATGAAGATCCGAACGCACATATAGCTAGCTTTCTTGAAATTTGCGAGACCTTCAAGATAAATGGTGTCACAAATGATGCGATCAGGCTAAGACTCTTCCCCTTCTCTTTAAGAACTAAAGCTAAGCAGTGGCTTAACACTCTACCTAAAAATAGCATAACCACCTGGAATGAATTAACTGAAAAATTTTTGGCGAAGTATTTTCCGCCAGCTAAAACTGCAAAACTTAGGAACGACATCTCTGCCTTCGGACAAATAGACTATGAAACCCTATATGAAACCTGGGAGAGATTTAAAGATTTATTAAGATGATGCGCACATCACGCGCTGCCTGTATGGTTACAAGTGCAGACGTTCTATAACGGGCTAAATCAAAGTACGAAGCAAATGATAGACGCAGCTCCTGGCGGTACTTTAAATCATAAGACCCCGGAAGCCGCTCTTGAGCTTTTTGAGGACATGGCCATGAACACTTATCAGTGGAATGTGCCTAGGTCCCGCCCAAACAAGCCTACAGGCATCTATGAAGTGGACAACGTCTCCCAGCTCGCTCTGCAAGTAGAAATCCTAAGCAAAAAGATAACGGAGATGGCTGCTGCCTCCGCCCCTCAGGTATGGGAATCTGCAACCCCTACTCCAGAACATTTAGATTATGTTAATAATATGCCTAGAACTGCTTTTAATAATTTTTCTGTTGCGAATTTTCATCCTCCTGGTTTTAATTTTCCGAATAGATATAACCCTGCTTTAAGAAATCATCCAAACTTTTCATGGAGTAATCCATCGAATGCGATGCGCCCACCACCGCAAAATGATTTTTATGCACCACCACCACCACCTCTTCAAAATTATCCAAAACCTCCAAGCTTGGAGGAATTACTTTCTAAATATATCACCACAAATGACGCTACTATAAGAACTTTAACCGGAAGCATAAAACGTCTAGAAAATCAGGTAGGACAGCTCGCGAAAATAATTTTGAGCGACCCGCAGGGTCTCTTCCTTCCAATACCGAACCCAACCCGAGAGAGCAAGCGAAAGCTATAACTCTTCGGAGTGGGAAGCAAGTCTCCGGTATGGTAAGTGCAGAGCCCGAGGCAAGCTCCGCTCCCGCCTCTAAAAATCAAAGCTCCGCTCCCGTTTTAAAAATTCAACCCTCTGCTGAAAAAGTTATCACCCCTATTTTAGAAAATAATCTCACTCCACCACCCATCTTCAAAAATAATTCAACTCCTCCATACCCCTCCGAACTTAATAGACAACGTCAAGATGATCAGTACTCCCGCTTCTTAGAGATCTTCAAGCAAATCCACATTAATCTTCCCTTCCACGAGGCTATTTCGCAGATGCCGAAATACGCCAAGTATCTTAAGGACCTCCTCACCAATAAGAAGAAGTTAGAGAATCTTTCGCACGTCATGCTAAACGTCGAGTGCTCTGCTGTTTTAACAAACGGTTTGCCGAAAAAAATCAGTGACCCGGGTAGTTTTTCTATCCCGTGTGTCTTCGGTGATCTTTTTGTTAAATACGCGTTAGCCGACTTAGGCGCGAGTATAAACCTGATGCCCCTTTCGTTGTTTAAAAAGTTAGGGATTGGTAGCCTTAACCCCACGCGTATGAGTATCCAGCTAGCTGATAGATCCGTCAAGTACCTGTTAGGAATAGTGGAGGACGTTCTAGTAAAAGTCGACAAGTTCATCTTCCCGGTGGACTTTGTCATTTTGGACATCGAAGAAGACGTCGAGGTTCCCCTGAGCCTTGGCCGACCCTTCCTTGCCACCTCCAGAGCCATCATTGATGTAAGAAATGGTAAGCTCTTCCTTCGAGTAGGCGATGACGAAGTCACTTTTTCTATCACACCTTCGATGAAGAACACCCTAGCAAATGATGACTCATGTTTTTTTGTAGATGTCGTGAGTGATGAATCTTCCTACTGCCTCTCCGACTTTGAAAAAGAACTTTCTGATTTTTGTTTTTCTTCTTATTCTCATGCTGAATCGATGCAGGGAAGTGATGAATCTTCTGATTGTCTTTCTGAGTTTGAAAAATAATTTTCTGATTTTTGTTCTTCCTCTTTTCTTCCCACTGAATCGCTACAAGAAGCCGTCTTGGCTGCTAGCCCCACCCCTTATTACGTTCCTTATAAAAAAGTTTATGAAGATATTATTTTTGAAAAAGAAAGAATCTCTAAATCCTCTTATGAAGAACCCCCTACCCTAGAACTTAAAGAACTTCCTGAACACCTTAAGTATGCTTTCTTAGAAAAAGATTCCAAGTTACCAGTTATCGTTTCAGCCTACCTCACGGATACGCAAAACGATAAACTTCTTCTAGTTCTACGTAAGCATCGCCGGGCTATTGCTTGGCAAATTTCTGATATCAAGGGCATAAGCCCATCTTTCTATACCCATAAAATTTTAATGGAAGATAATTCGCGTAACTCTATTCAACCTCAGTGTCGTACAAACCCGAATATGAAAGAAGTAGTTAAGGGCGAGGTTATGAAATTATTAGACGCAGGAATTATCTACCCTATTTCGGACAGTAGGTAGGTTAGCCCCGTTCAGGTAGTGCCAAAGAAGGGAGGGATAACCGTAGTTAGTAATGAGAATAATGAATTAATCCCGACACAGACGGTGACGGGTTGGCGTATGTGTATATATTATCGTAAGTTGAATGACGTCACCCGCAAGGACCACTTTCCTTTGCCGTTTATCGACCAGATTTTAGAACGATTATCCGGCCATAGCTTTTATTGTTTTCTCGATGGCCTCTCGGGGTACTTTCAAATACCCATCTCTCCCGAGGACCAAGAGAAAACTACGTTTACTTGTCCCTTCGGCACCTTCGCTTACCGAAGAATGCCGTTTTGATTGTGCAATGCGCCAGCTACATTCCAGCGATGTATGCTCGCAATATTTAACAAGTACGTAGAAAGTATTATGGAGGTATTTATGGACGATTTCTCCGTGTTCGGCGATTCCTTCGATAGATGTTTAGAAAACCTCGAAAAAGTCTTAGAACGATACGAAGAAACTAACCCTGCCCTAAATTGGGAAAAATGCCATTTTATGGTGAGGGAAGGGTTAGTTTTGGGTCATAAAATTTCTGCTAAAGGTATTGAGGTAGACGTTGCCAAGATAGAAGTTATTGAGAAGTTACCGCCGCCTACAAACATAAAAGCTATAAGAAGTTTCCTAGGCCACACTGGCTTTTACCGTCGTTTTATAAAGGACTTCTCCAAGATCACTAAGCCCCTCACCCATCTCTTAGAAAAAGACGCTCCATTCATTTTTGATGACTCTTGTATCTCTGCCTTTGAATCAATTAAAGAAAAGTTAATTAACGCACCGATTATGATAACTCCGGTGTGGGACCTTCCTTTCGAGATTATGTGCGATGCGAGTAGTTTTGCGATGGGAGCCGTATTAGGTCAACGCATATCTAAAAACTTCAACCCCATCTATTACGCTAGTAAAACCCTCACATCTGCACAAGAAAATTTCACCACAACCGAGAAGGAGCTCTTAGCTGTAGTATTCGCATTTGATAAATTCCGCCCTTACATTACACTTTCAAAAATCATTATTTTTACGGACCACTCGGCCCTCAAGTACCTTCTTGCCAAAACGGATGCCAAGCCTCGCTTGATTCGCTGGGTCTTACTCCTCCAGGAGTTTGACTTAGAGATCCGTGATAAGCGAGGAGCCGAGAACTTGGCTGCCGACCATCTATCCAGATTAGATAACCCCTTTATAGAAAAATTAAATGAAAAATCATTTAATGATTATTTTCCTGATGAGAAGCTTCTTTTAGTTAACACATCTACTTCTCCTTGGTTCGCGCACATCGCCAACTATCTAGTGGCCCGGGTGCTCCCAAAAGAGTTCTCCTCTCAGCAAAAGAAGAAATTCTTTTCTGAGCTGAAGAACTACTTTTGGGAAGACCCACATCTTTTCAGAATCTGTGCGGATCAAGTGATAAGGAGATGTGTTTCTTATGAAGAAGTAATCGATATTCTAAAGCATTTACATGAAGGTCCGACAGGTGGGCACTATCAAGCTGCTCGCACCGCTCACAAGGTGCTTTGCGTGGGTTTTTACTGGCCTAGCCTGTTTAAAGACGCGCAAACCTTTGTGAGTAGGTGTTATAGTTGCCAACGGTCGGGCAACATTTCCAATAAAAATGAAATGCCGCAAAATTATTTCTTAGAGTGCGAAATTTTTGACCTCTGGGGAATTGATTTTGTTGGCCCCCTTCCTTCTAGCTTCGGAAATAAATTTATTTTAGTTGCTGTTGATTATGTTTCACGATGGGCTGAGGCCAAAGATCTTCCTACGAATGACTCCCGAGTTGTAGTCACGTTTTTAAAAAGATTATTTTCTAGATCGGTACGCCACGCGCGATCGTTAGCGAAAGGGGTTCCCATTTCTGTAACGCACAATTTTCAAAAATCCTTACCAAATACGGCGTTACACATAAGCTTTCCACTGCCAGCACCTCCCGAACAAAAATTAAACTAGGGTAAAACAAAAATTACAAAGAGAGGGAGGGCGTGACCAACCCATGAGAAAAAAATCTATAAATTGAGACCCCCCCTTTTCATTTCAACAAGTTTTGGCTGAGAGGGGGAGGTGCTGCCCCTTTGGTTCTTGGGTCCTTTTCTAGTTTTTATGCTTCTCTCTCTCTCTCTCTCTCTCTCTCTTTCTCCCTCTCTTTGTAATTTTTGTTTAACCCTAGTTTAATCTTAGTTTGTTTTTGCTTTTGTTGTAATATTGCTCTTGCTTAGTGCTACTTGTAGGGCCAGAATAGGACTTTAAATTCATGCAACTGTAATCACTTTTTCCATAGTGTAACTTGCTCCTTTTCATTAATATAAGTGTTCTTTCTTTACTTGTGTTCCTTTATATGCTTTACTACTCATCCCCCCTCTACTCCATTATGATTAACTAATCCTCCTTGTACTCGACCTTGATGATCCGAGGTTCGAGCGATTAAGTTATGATGTTTTAACTAATCTTTTCTTTTTAGGTTAGGGCCTTAAATTACTCTTGATTTATCATGAGTTGGAGGTATATTATCGATATATACTCTCCACCTTTGCTTTCATTATGGGCTAGCCGAGAGGCCGATAGAATGAAGTGAGCATTCAAGAGTAAAGGGAGTTGTACGCACCCCTCGAGAGAGGCAGACGTCCAAATCTCCCGGATTGGAGTAAAATCCAATAGTGGGGTTCACTGCGTAAAGCGAGTTTTAGGCCTCCGATTTAGACGAGAGTCGGTCGGACCTTCCTAAACTCAGTTGGGCACGACTTCGAGAGAATCGTGTTCAAGCTTTAGGAACCTCCACGGTCAAGGACCTTTACCCTATTAAGTTTAGATTTTTATCGCATTTTCTTAATCGTCTTTAGCCGAGGTGATTCTTGATCGAGTGCATTTCCATTTCATAGTTTCAACCTTCTGTCGTAATCGTTTTACTTAATAGCACTTTACTTAATTGCAATAGCTCTCTTTCTAGCATTAGTTTTATTTCCTTAATCTCAATTAGATTCTCTAAACCCTAATTTTTCCGTCGATAAGATAATAGCATTCGTGTGAGTAATCATAGCCAACAGTTCCCGAATTTCAATACGACACTTGTGTCCCCTAGCTACGATTCGATAGGTATACTTGCCTCATTGGATTGCTAGTTCGGTCGCTTATATTTTCTTCGAACCCTAGCGCGCAACAAGTTTTTGGCGCCGTTGGATTTCTAGTTCGGTCGCTTATATTCTTTTTATTTCTCTATTACAACAAAAGCTAAAACAAACTAAGATTAAACTAAGGTTAAACAAAAATTACAAAGAGAGGGAGGGCGTGACAAACCCGTGAGAAAAAATCGCGGGTTAATAGAGAAATAAAAAGAATATTAGAAAAGACTGTTTCAACTTCTAGGAAAGACTGGTCAGCCAAACTTGACGATGCTCTATGGGCCTACCGAACAGCGTACAAAACCGCCCTCGGATGTACGCCGTATCGGCTGGTCTATGGAAAATTGTGCCATCTGCCCGTAAAGTTAGAGCACCGCGCCTTTTGGGCCTTAAAATTTTTAAACTTCGATCCCCACTCAGTCGGTGACCTTCAAAAATTTAAACTAAATGAACTCGATGAGTGGCGCTCTTATGCTTATAAAAATAATAAACTTTATAAGGATCGGACGAAGCGTTTACACGATAAACACTTAAGGCACCCTAAAAACTTTAAGCCGGGCGACCAAGTCCTTTTATATAATTCTCGTTTACGTTTATTTCCGGGCAAATTAAAATCTCGCTGGTTTGGCCCGTTTTCTATCTTAGAAGTATTTCCTCATGTAACTGTTTTAATTTCTCACCCTAATAAGGGTAATTTCAAAGTGAATGGTCAGCGTCTTCAATTGTATTTCTCTGGTGATGATGATGTCAGTCCAAACATTATTAAGTTTCTGCTTCACGAACTTTAACGTCAAACTTTTAATTTTTGCTAAAAACAATTTTATTTCTGGACAACAATATTTTTGGACAATATTATTTTTTTGATGCGTCGAGCTCAACGTTGCTTTAAACAAAGAGTGCTCTTGGGAGGCAACCAAAGTTATCTTTTTCTGTTTTCTTTATTTTACAATTTTTGCCTCGGACGGCTCCGACAAGCTGAAGCTTCTGCGATCGCCTGCTCCAACATTGCTGAATCCATCACGAAGTCCAAAGAAGACATTCGGAGGAGCGACATCACTCAGCTTTCGCAGCAAATAAATCCGGGTAAGTACCTGTCTTTCAATCCTGTCTTTCAATTCTGTCTTTCAATTCTGTACTTTATTTTTCTCTCCTTCTCCAATCCCCTTCTTTAGCCATTGAGGACAATGTCTATTTTAAGCTTGGGGGAGGACTTCCTCCTTCATTTTTGCTTAGTGTACAAATTTTTCTCTTTGTATATATTTTAAATATTTCCAAAAAAAATGAATATCTTAAAATTCCAAAAAAAAAGAGAATATTTCACAAAATTAAAAAAAATATATGTATTTTTGAATAGTTTAGACATTTTGGTATTTCAATAGTACCCCTAGTTTTTGTTTTTGTTTTACTCAAAATTTTCTATAAACAACGTAGTTAATTATAATATTTCTAATCGTCCTTTTTAATTATGTTTCATAAGTAAAATGTTGGCCATGCTGTGTTTCTAATTCACGGTAGCATGTTAAGGTGAAATATTTTTCTAAAACTCGCATTTCTATTATGGTTTTTAGTTTTTTATTTCCTTTACTTTCTCAAAAATTCATCATCCACTATTTTCTTTTTCGTTTTTGAATAATTTTTGAAAAGTCAACTTTTGAATAACGTAGTAGATGTGAACGATCCAAGTCACCTATTATTTCTATTTTCAAGTTAATTTGATCAATCTTCTTTTATTATCTAGGACTCGCTTTTTGAAATTTTTCAAACCTTTGTTTTAAATAAATTCAAAAGCGTGAAAATGATTTAGGCCGTTTTTGTTTTCGTTTGAGCTTTCCTGCCAACCTAAAAACTTTTACCACTAGTTAGCCATTTTTGAGCCTTTTTCCGATTTCATTTGATAGCTCCTCCCTTCATTTCATTTTCACCAAAGCCAAAATTTCCAACCTATCGAA
This sequence comes from Platanthera zijinensis, assembly GCA_039513925.1. Lineage (NCBI taxonomy): Eukaryota > Viridiplantae > Streptophyta > Magnoliopsida > Asparagales > Orchidaceae > Platanthera > Platanthera zijinensis. The sequence goes on along the minus strand of CM077088.1, from coordinate 184,617,417 downwards.
TCACACTATCCTTTTTGAGTTTCATAAATTATTTTGACGATTTTGATAGGATATTTTGTGATTTTTTGTGGGAGAAAGGTTTTTGAAAAAAGTATGCTCAAAAGTGATGTTTATTTTTGTTTGGCCAATTCAAAAGGAAAATAAAAATATTTATGGCCTTTGTTTTGAAAAAAGAAGAAAAACAAATGTATATATATTTTTATGAAAGTTTTTGAAACTCTTTGCTTTGGTTTAGTGTGATTTTAAACCTTCACGTTTATCTTTGAATTCCACTCCTAATCAAATTTCTAAACAAAATGTTTCTGTCATATTTAAGTCCTTTTGATTCACGCTTTTTGATTTTTATTTAACAACTAAGAAAAGAAAAAAAGTAAATCAGTTTTAGTTTTGGATTTAAACCTAGATTTTTGTTAATTAAATTGATATAATTATAATGCGTTGCTTGGATCTAGTAACAACTCAATGCGTTTTTTTCAATTTCGTTGCTTTGCTTAAGTCTATTTAAAGAATTTCGTTAAAATTTTGGATGATTTGTTTTTATTGAGTAAAGTTTATAAAAGTTTTACCATACCTAAATAATTGTTTTAGACTTACATATCACCTTTTCCCTACTCAGAATTTCGCATAGTACTTGTGTAGGCATAATTAAAACTTTTTGATTAGTCCTTTTTATAAATATCTAGTTTTTATATTTTTGCTTGGGGACAAGCAAAGCTTAAGCTTGGGGGAATTTGATAATACGTTTTGTATCCTAAACTATTATCGTATTTTCTATTTTATATTGTACAAATCATGTCTATTATTAGTTTATTTTTTATCATTTTTATGTAAATATTATTGCCACTGACTTTTTCTTGTCTTTTTGCAGGTTTCCAGAAAATTGGCCAAAAATGACCTGACACGCCCCCCTATCACGCCCTCCCTGGGCGTGACCTAGGGCGTGTCACCCGATCCCGAGGACTCCTGCTGGAAGGGACAGAAAAATGAACAAAACCGCTGTCACGCCCCCCTGACACGCCCTCCCTGGGCGTGTCACCAGGCGTGACCATGGGTGTGTCGCCCTCTGCCATAAAGCCTGCCGCCGCATTAAATGCCGTTTCTCCACAGCACGCAAACTGTACTGTCACGCCCATGACATGGGCGTGACTCCCTCCTTTTTTCGGTGACTGACGGATTTCTGACCAATGATTTTGACATGACGTGCCTGTCACGCCCCCCCCCCCCACACGGGCGTGACCACCGACGTACAAAAGCAATGATCCTTCCCGCCAGAGTCCAGAGCCCGAGGTCAACATAGTACTGTCACACCCCCTAACACGCCCCCCCTAGGGCGTGTCGGAGGGCGTGATCAATCCGTGAGAAAAAATCTATAAATTGAGACCCCCCTCTTCATTTCAACAAGTTTTGGCTGAGAGGGGGAGGTGCTGCCCCTTTGGTTCTTGGGTCCTTTTCTAGTTTTTATGCTTTTCTCTCGCTCTCTCTCTCTCTCTCCCTCTCTTTGTAATTTTTGTTTAACCCTAGTTTAATCTTAGTTTGTTTTAGCTTTTGTTGTAATCTTGCTCTTGCTTAGTGCTACTTGTAGGGCCAGAATAGGACTTTAAATTCATGCAACTGTAATCTCTTTTTCCATAGTGTAACTTGCTCCTTTTCATTAATATAAGTGTTCTTTCTTTACTTGTGTTCCTTTATATGCTTTACTACTCATCCCCCCTCCACTCCATTATGATTAACTAATCCTCCTTGTACTCGATCTTGATGATCCGAGGTTCGAGCGATTAAGTTATGATGTTTTAACTAATCTTTTCTTTTTTAGGTTAGGGCCTTGAATTACTCTTGATTAATCATGGGTTGGAGGTATATTATCGATATATACTCTCCACCTTTGCTTTCATTCTGGGCTAGCCGAGAGGCCGATAGAATGAAGTGAGCATTCAAGAGTAAAGGGAGTTGTACGCACCCCTCGAGAGAGGCAGACGTCCAAATCACCCGGATTGGAGTAAAATCCAATAGTGGGGTTCACCGCGTAAAGCGAGTTTTAGGCCTCCGATTTAGACGAGAGTCGGTCGGACCTTCCTAAACTCAGTTGGGCACGACTTTGAGAGAATCGTGTTCAAACTTTAGGAACCTCCACGGTCAAGGACCTTTACCCTATTAAGTTTAGATTTTTATCGCATTTTCCTAATCGTCTTTAGCCGAGGTGATTCTTGATCGAGTGCATTTCCATTTCATAGTTTCAACCTTCTGTCTTAATCGTTTTACTTAATAGCACTTTACTTAATTGCAATAGCTCTCTTTCTAGCATTAGTTTTATTTCCTTAATCTCAATTAGATTCTCTAAACCCTAATTTTTCCGTCGATAAGATAATAGCGTTCGTGTGAGTAAGCATAGCCAACAGTTCCCGGATTTCAATATGACACTTGTGTCCCCTAGCTACGATTCGATAGGTATACTTGCCTCATTAGATTGCTAGTTCGGTCGCTTATATTTTCTTCGAACCCTAGCGCGCAACAGTAACTTATCTTATCATCTTTGTAATCGATAGAGAAATCGCTGCCTTGTGTGTGGCGTCTAGGTACATGTGTGGCTTAGGAGGAAATCACCGCCTTGTGCGTGGCGTCTTGGTCCTTGTGTGACTTAGGGAGTTTTTGCTTCCTTGTATGCAGTGACTAGATCGTAGTGAGATCTAGGGGTAGGCTAGTAGTAAGATCTAGGGAGAGATACGGTATAGCAGGCCGGTTCTTGGTAGAAGGACCAGTGAAATCAAAAGGAGTTTATATTTTTCATAGCCTTTATCTCTAGCTTTATAGAGATACACTATATTCTATTTTAACACTTGTGAAATAAAATATCATTTCTAGTCTTATGAATTTCTAAGTGTGTATCTTTGATTATGAAAAATTAGTTTTGAATTTTACAATTATTTCATCGAGTAAACTCTGATTAAGAAATAATTATTATAAGCCCTTATTCACCCCCCCCCCCTCTAAGGGCATTGTAATATCCAACAGTTATGTGGATCGTTTCCAAGAAAGGGTTCTGCTTATTCAAGAAGTGCCCGGATATACCTTATAGCTTTAATTTACCCATGGGTTGCACCAGGGTTTTATCAAGATGAGTTTGACCTGGAAGCCCCTCTTATCCTTCAAGGAGTTAATGGAAAGGGCATTGAAAGAGACGGAAGGAGAGCTCATGAACCCCGCATTTGTAAAGAAGATAGCCAAGTTGGGAGAATGCAATTTGAGGGAGCAAGGAGGATTCATTCAATAGGAATGGAGGAGGAGACATGAACTAAGGGGGCGCGGGTTCCAGGGATATTACAGTGGGAAAGAGCTAGGATGGTGATTTTAAAAGCCGACCAATTGTCCAACATGGAGGCTGCTAGGAGGGACGGTTCAAGGTCAAGGAAGAGGAATCATTTAGGGTGGGGGGAGCTTGTGTAATGCCCCTGAATTTTTGATGATTTATTTTAATCTCCTTTTGGCATTATAGTGAGGTAAGGTTGTTATGTTAGCATAAAGTTTACATTGCGACGTCGTTAGTGTGTTTTTGTGTCTGTGTGGTCAAGTCGACTGAATTTTGAGCTTGCTGGAGTGTAATTTTTTTTAGTTTAGAAAATTAAAGTAATAAATTTTAAACATAATTATCAATTTTCCATATCGTAAATTGTGAAAATAAATCGTAACTCATTATAAACTCGTCGAACTTTGATTTTGACTTTGTCATTGGATTTGTAGCACTGGTATTCACTTTCGGTGCAATTTTCTTCAAAAACTGAGTTGGTCTTAGTCCAAATCATCAATGTTATGTTAAGTGACTTATATATAATATCATATTACATATATACACATAAAATTTCTTTTTAAAGGCCGTCCTGAACTTAGATTTAGGTCTTCCGCCATTCGTATTTATGTTCCGCCAAAACTAGAGTCACAAGAGAGAGGAAGAGGCGTTCTTCAAGGAACTTTCCAATGACCGATGCGGGAGCTCTAGTGTGTGAAATAATCGCCAGAGCATAGATCTAGAAATCCCTCATCGAGATCTATGTGGAGTGCTTTGGAGGCTAGAAATCGGAAGATTTTGAGGAAAGTGATGGTTTGCTTTATTCTCCGCTTGCCTGGTTTTCCCTTTTAAAATCCCCGCATCTTGTTCATTTTGGAATGAAGTTGATTCCTCCTTTGTTGTCTGAGTTTATGTTAGTCAGGAATAGTGAGTGTCATGAAATTATTGTTAAAATGAAGTTTAGTGATTTCTTTCACAAGTTGTTGAATTGGCTAAGTAAATTTGTCGAGTAGACTCAACTAGTTTCATTGAAATTTAGGTCAGATTCGTAGAATAATCAGAACTCAATTCCTCGAGAGCTTGTCTAAATTCGTCGAGAGGTTGCTTAATTCATCGAGAAATCCCGATTGTTTCCGCCATGATTCGTCGAGTGTTTATTTATTTGCCGAGTGTCAATTTATACTCGTTGTGTGGTCTTATCAAGGTTGGTCGAGAGACCTTGCTAGATTTGTCGTGGTGTCCTTCCAATTTGTCGAGTGATCTCGACAAATTAGTCAAAAGCTTGTCCGACTCTTCGAGTGGTCTCGACGAATTCATCACGAGCTTACCTGATTCGTCGAGTGGACTTGAGAAATTGTAGGAAATTCGTCTGTGTCCATGTGTTGGCAAGCTTGCCTTGTTCTTTCTTCACTTTATCATTGATGATATTATGATGTCTTGTACTAATTAAGAGCCCCGTATGGGCACGTTTTCTTTTGAGATTAATCTTATTCTTAGCCTAAATGATTGGACATGCATACCGTATTGGTTTAGATATATCATTTAATCGTTAACTTTTCCCTTGTTCCTAGAAAATTTATGACTACTGCTGTGTAGAGAAAGGAGACCACCATTAAAGGTGTTAGTCATTCCCCGGTGTTACTAATATAGGTGTTTGGAGAAAGGAGGCCACCACCCCTGGGTCCTCTGAGAAATTTATGATTGTTGGTATGTAGGGAAAGAAAGCTGCCACCACAGGTACCCGTTATTCCCTGGTGTCATTGCATGCTCAATGTTGAGATGATAAATCTTATTATGTTTTTGTTGATTATGCCTATTTTATATCTTTTATTCGGCCGTTATCTTTGTACCTTGTGCAACTTTTTCTTTTGTAAGTTTATTGCTGGACCAAAACCAGTTGTTGTTTTTATGGCACATTTGTCCTAAAATCTTTCATTATTAAAAAATGTGCATATGATATCATTGTTGGTTCTCTTTTCCTACCACTTATGCATTCTCTTGCTGAGGCATTCTTATGTTTTAAATGCCTCAGGCTTGGAGCAGTAGAGACCTCTATTGGCGGAGTTTGTGACTTTAGGCGTGTTGTGGTAGTTTTTCCCACTCTGTTGAGAGGTAGTTGTTGTTTCCTTTTGTAGCTCAGACCAGACATTGTGTGAGTGTGTTTTTATGGGTTCATGCTAGATTGTTTGCGCACATAACATAGTTTCTTTTTTGTGTAGACTATTTATTTGCAATTTCTTCTACTACTATTGTCTGTTGTTGATGCATTGCTCTCTAGAAAGGTGTTGGGTCCATTGTTCCCAATGTCCCTAATTTGTGAGAAGTCAAACTGGTCAACAACATACACATCAACTGTATTTGATGTGTATTTGAGGTTTTGAGTGCAGGTTTTCCATATCACATTGATTGTACATTTGGACACAATAAGTGGTTGTTGGACATAACAAAAATCGACTAAGTCCACCGGCATTGAGTAGGACAAGCTCACTCAATGCCAGAGGTATGGATTTTATTTTGCATTGTAGAAATTTGCCAAAGTCAACAGGCATTGAGTGAGGACAGCTCACTCAGCACCATATAACATATAACATTGAGTTTATCTCAGCCAAACTGGCAAATAGGCAAAAATTTGGCTAAGTACGAAAGCGTTGAGTATAGTTTACTCACTCAACACCATATAACATATAGCATTGAGTCTGTCTCAGCCTAACTAGAAGATAGCCAAAAATGTGGCTAAGTCCACAGGTGTTGAGTGTAGTCTACTCACTCAACGCCATATAGTAAAAAGGCTGTGAGTCAGGCTGAGTCAGTCTAAGCCTAGAGAAATTGGCTGAAATTTTTGCTAAGTCCATAGGCGTTGAGTGTGGTCTACTCACTCAACGCCATACAACTTTAGCATTGAATGTTGCTGTGCCAATGAACTCAATAGAAGAGTTGGGCAAAAGTTTCACTAAGTCCACAGGAGTTGAGTGTAGCTTACTCACTCAACGCAAGATAATAGAAAAATTATGTTAAGTAGTTTGGCGTTGAGTGGAGCTTACTCTCTCAACGCCAAGACGCAAAAATATTTGCTAAGGCAAATAGCGTTGAGTGAGGCAAGCTCACTTAATTCTCTCACCGCTCTCAACGCCTTGTAGAAGAAATTTGGCTAAGTCCAAAAGCGTGGACTGCTTGACTTTCGTCGAGCTCAGCTTCGTCAAACTGAGCTCAACGTTTGTCGAAATGAGACAAATTACTCAGTTTATCCTGGAGTTTGTCGAACTCAGTTAAGCCTTTCGTCGAACTAAGTCCACAGTTTGTCAAACTGAACTTATACTTTCGTCGAGCTGAGCTCGACATTAATCAAACGAAGCTCAGCTTTAGTCGAGCTCAATACTTAGAATTTTGTCTAAGTGTTGTGGCATTGAGTGATACCTACTCACTCAACGCCTTTGGTTCTGATGATTTAATTTTGTCTAAGTCCAGAGATGTTGAGTAATGCTGACATAAGCAAAGTCAAATAGTCAAGTAAAATTCAAATGGTGCGAAATTACTTCCAGAGACGTTTGAGACCAGCTGTCATCATGTTCTGCACTTTCCAAGGAATATTTCCCTCATAAAGTGTTGGGGCCCACACACAGCAAGGAGCCGTTAAATCAAGATTAAATGGAAAGCATGCGCTGAATGGCTTAATCTCAGCCATCAATCCTGGTGATGGGACCCACTGCTCAATTGGCCTTTAGAGTATAAAAGGAAGCAAATCAGCCAGAACAAAACAAAAACAATCGATTCCTTGTCTAGGTTTTCTGAAAACAAAAAAAGGTGGTCGAACTTCATCTTCTTTCTCGCCATTTTCGTCGAGCCTGAAGAAGTGGTTCTACACAGAGATCCTTCCTAGGAAGGAGATAGCTGAAGCAATTACCATCTGCTACAGCAGGATTAGAATCTATTTTGAGGTAGCAGATCTATAAGTTCTACAGAGAAAAAGAAATCTGGTTGAAGAAAGAATCTACTGCCTACTTCATTGTCTTCAACAGCAATTTGTTGGACTGATATCTTCTCAATCTAGGAAGAAGAAGACATAGAGTTCTTGATCTGGTGTCTAATCATACAAACTTTCTTGTTATTTTGTTTAGATTCTTTGTGAGTCTGGAGTTATAAGCCTATATTATAAAGGCTAAGGTCTTTGTGACCTGTGTTTGGCTTAGTGCCTTGTGAAAGGTCTTAGTGACCTGTGGATTGGCCTAGTGCCTAAGTGTTAGGTCTGTGTGACTTGTGTGGTCCTGCGAATTTGTGTTGTAAGCTATTAAGTAGCTTTGTTCTGGAGGGAGAGTCGAATCTAACACACTATTAGATAGGCGTAGAGGGACAGTGGATGTACCCAAGATTGGGGAACCACTATAAAATTGTTGTGTCGTCTGTGAATATTCTTGAGAGATGATAACTAACCTAATCACGCGCACAAAAAACTGATAACAAATTAGAAAAGTTAAAATAAAGACAAAAACCTATTCACCCCCTTTAGGTGTTTAGCTAACCATGAAAAGAAGACTTTCAAGTGGTATCAGAGGGAGGTTACTCTTTAAAGGCCTAACAGTCTGAGTAGACCTCCAAGGTTTGCAATAATTCTGTCTCTATGGGTTCTGGAATGACCAACAAGGAGTTGAGTGCTGTAAGACTTCCAATCTATAGGGAGGAAGATTTTGGCATCTGGAAAGCAAGGGTGAGGCAGTTCATGGAAGCTGCTGACCCTAGGATGTATATTACAGTTAAAGAGGGATCATATATCCAATGAAGGTCTCTACACTTGATGCTAATGTCAAGACCCCTAAGGCATATGATGAGATGACCAAGGATGAGTTGGCCCTGGCCTCAATAGACAAGAGGGCAAAGAATATCATTATGGGTATTGTTGATGACTCTACACTTCAGAATCTGATCCATTATAAAAAAAACAAAGGAAATGTGGAAAACACTTATGATTTACATGGAGGGGACAGATGAAGTTAGAGATGATAGGAAGTCCATGCAAAACCAAGAGTATGAGGCTTTCAGGCAATCTAAGGGGGACAACATAACCACCTATTATGAAAAGTTTTTTAGGATTTTGAATGAGCTAAAGACTTATGGAAGAGTATTCAGTCACTATGAACTGAATGATAAGTTCCTTAGATCTCTCTCTAGAGAGTGGGACACAAAAATCTGTGTCATCATAGAGGTGGCAAAGCTAGGTGACACTACTTCTCACACCCTCTTTGGGAAGATGATGTCATACGTAATGCAACTGGCTGCAAGGAAAGAAGACGAGAACAACAACAAGTCTCAGGCAAGAGACAAGACTGTAGCTTTCAAAGCTAAAGGATCCAACAAAAGCAGAAGAAAGTCTCCCCCTCCACCAAGGAGAGATGTTGAATCTGATTCTGGAAAATCAGAGAACAGCACATCAGACTACCAATAGTTTGATGAAGATTTTGCTGCCTGCACCAGGCAATTCCAAAAGTTCTTAAATAAGAAGCACTAGAGAGGAAGGCCTTCCACCTCCTCTTATCCCAAGGATGACAACTACAAGGGAAGAAGAAAATCCTCTAAGGAGGACAAGTATGATTCTAAAACAAGTAAATATATTTCATCTAACATGACTTGTTATCACTACAGAAAACCTGGGTATGCAATAGCTGACTTCCCAGTCAAAATAAGGGAACACTGAGAAAAAGAACCACCAGCAAAAAGGCAAGAAGGAGAAATCCCTCATTTCCAAGAAGCAAAGAAGCTGGACTGACTCCTCCACATCAGAGTCATAAGAAGAAGAAGAAGAAGCCTACATTGGGCTGTACTCTACTGAAGAAGGAGCTGTAGAAGCAGACTGCATCAAAAGGCTAGCTGCTTTAGATGAAGAAACAAAGAAGGTTCATCTTACTGCCAGGATTGAAGTTAGGGCCCCTCTATCACAATCTGATAGTGATTCAGAGGTGGATTCTAAAGATGACAGCTGCTGCCTTGGGCTGATTGCTAAGTCAGATGAAGAAACCAGCCAAGATCAGCCTGGTCGAAGCAAGGTAATTTCTGTCACTAGCTCTGCATGTTAAGATTATGAATCAGTTCAAGATTCTTGTGCCTCTGCATCAAGTGATGAAGATGGCTCAGAATCTATCAATTGATTGATAATTATGGTGCACTTTTACAGGCTCTAAAGAAGAGCAAGCTCCTGGCCAAACAGTAGGCTCAGGAAATTGTTTCTTTAAAGCTTCCTTCTTCAGAATCAACAAAATTGTTGAATTTGAAGATGCAAGAAGTTAACAAACTGAAGAATGTAATGATCATTCAGATGAGCACCATAACCTTCAAGAATAACCATATCAAGAATCTTGAAGGAAAGCTCCAAAAGGAGAGGGAACTAGTGGCTAGCTATTCTAAGCCTAGCACGGCGTTGCCCTTGATAGACACATTTTCCTCCAAAAAGGGAAAGAAAGGATTGGGATTCAAGGGAAAGACAAGAGCTTCTAATCCCAAGGGAAAGGGCAAATCTCAAGGTGATCCACTAGCCTCTAAGCCTCCTATAAAATTTATTAGAGTGCAATTTCCTTCCAACAACCATGACCATGAGAGTATTTATGGTCACTGGAATCATGTTAGACCCTCTTGTATGAACAAAGATGTTCCATAACATGGTGGTAGTTATAGCAAAGGTGCAAGTGCCTATAAGAAAATACAAATGCCCCATCCTGGACCATTTGTGTTTGGTGCAACAACCCCTTCAATCAAGGGTAAAACTACTGACTGTTCTAAAATTCCTCAAGCCCACTCTAAGACAAAGGGTAAGGCTGTTAGTAGACCTGACCTGGGAACCTCTGAGGCCATCAAGAGTATGCTTATTGAAAAGAAAGCTGCTGCTAGAAGGTTCAAGATATCCCAAACACTTCTACTTCCATACCCACCACCTGTCAGACTAGAGCTGGAAAACCAGGGAACAGGAATCTGCTACTCTTTCTAGATCCAGAGCTGTTATTAACACAACCACTAGACCTGCTCCAAAAAGAAGGCACAATATCCATAAGTATTAGTGTTGTGGCAAGGTAGGCCACTTTGCTGTTGATTGCTGGCACAATCATATTATGCATAGTGCAAATGTTAGCTTGCCTGTCAGAAAAGATGCAGGCAGGCAAAATTATTTTCAGTCTAACATGCACCAAGGACCCAATAAAAATTGGGATCCTAAGATTAACTGATTTGTGTTTTGCAGGTTAGTCAAAGTGCTCAAACCCCTTTATGGTACTTGGACAGTGGATGTTCTAAGCACATAACTGGAACAAGGAGCTTGCTAAAGGATTATGCCCCATTAAAGAATGGACCAAAGGTTATCTTTGGTGGGTCCGAAAAAGGGGTGACTAGAGGTTATGGTAAGATCTCTAATAGCATAGTCATCATCACTAGAGTAGCCTATGTGGAAGGGTTGCAACACAACCTGATAAGCATTAGCCAACTTTGTGATCTTGGCTGACATAGTATTCCATAAGGATGAGTGCCAAATTAGGTGGTTAAGTGATCAAGAGGTCATCTTAACAGGCACTAGGAGTGGAGATGTGTCTAATTTAGATTTCCTATGCTCTAGCAAAGATTCACCGGTATGCCTTGTTGCAGATGAGAAAGCCTCTTCCTGTGTCAAGTAGCACAAGAGGCTATCCAATCTAAATTATAGGACCATAGGCAAGCTGTTCAGTAATTAGCTGGTTAGGAATGGGCCTTAGTCTATATGCACTAAGGAGCGTATCTGCTCTGCAGGCTAAAAGGGCAAACAGACTAAGACCTCCTTCATGAGCATTGGCACCAAAGACTCAGTGAGGTGCTTATACCTACTGTATATGGATCTATTTGGTCCTATGCTAATTCAAAGTCTAGGTAGGAACGTCTACACACTTGTGGTTATTGATAACTTTTCCAGATTTGCCTGGGTATTCTTTCTAAGGAAGAAATTTGAAACCCCTGATGTCTTTCAAACATTTGTCAAGCAAATTCAGAATGAATTCAACATCACTATGGTCAAGATCAGAAGTGACCATGGCACTGAGTTTCAGTTTGAGTACATGACAAGGTTCTGTGAAGAGCTTGAGATTCATCAAGAATTAGCCTCTTCTTGAATACCCCAGCAAAATGGAATTGCTGAGAGGAAAAATAGGACTCTCATAGAGGCTTGTAGAACCTTACTAAGTGACCCATCCATCCCAGAATACTTCTGGGTTGAGGAAGTTAACACTGCATGCTATGTACTTAATAGGGATTCTATCACCAAGAGCCACAAGAAGACTCCCTATGAGATCTTGAAGGGCAAAAAACCAAACCTGAGCTATTTCAGGATCTTTGGTTGCAAGTGTTATGTGCTCAACAATGGAAAAGTCTATTTAACTAAGTTTGCTGCCAAGTCCCATGAAGGGATCTTTGTTGGGTACAACACTCATAGTAAGGCATATAGAATCTACAAATTAACTATCCAAGTGTTAGAAGAGTCAATGCATGTTGTTTTTGATGAATCCAACATGGTTAAATGTTAGCTGCCAAGATCCTCCTCTTATAGTTTGCAGGTACAGAGCAGATGATGGACAAGCTGACCATCAAGGAGGATACCCCCACAATCCAAGAAAATGATGATGGACAGCCTACTCCAAAAGAAGGGGACAACATACCTGAAGAAAATGAAGACCAGCTAGCTTAAAACCGTGAAGATCAGCAAGCTGTCGCTAGATTGCCTCCAGCTATCAGGCATATAAGGGACAATCCAGTACACCAATCATTGGTGATGTAAATCATGGAGTCCAGACCAGAAGCAGTATCATGAATACAACTCTCTACTCAAGATTCCAGTCTCAAGAAGATCCAAAGAAGTTTGAAGAAGAAATTAAGGACCAGTTCTGGACTTGAGAAATGCAAGAAGAATTGGAGAAATTTAAGAGATATAAGGTCTGGAAGTTAGACCCCAGACCACAAGGACAAAATGTCATTGGGACTAAGTGGATCTACAGGAACTAGTTGGATCAAGATGGCATTATTGTAGTGAAAAAATAAGAAGAAATGCAAACAAGAGGTAAATAACCGCAAATTTTATTGCTCCAAAAAAGTAAGTAATGCATAGGTGTTCCCCCATATTTATAGAAAACAGGGGAGATGAGAGAATACCACACACGATGTGGGACTAAATACAAGTCGAGCAGACTGAGCGGTTTAACATACACAAACCGCTCACTATACAAGCCATAACATTACAACGTCCAGACACAATAGAAAGGCCGCCACACAAGATGCTAAGCCGCACCTGCGGATAGCCAACAATCCACAATGCAGCTAACCATTATGGTGAAGCTGCGACAAGACATCTGACCGCCTACCGCGGGTTTCCACCAGACCGCTGAGAGGATAGCCTTGGACCAGAGCTTCACGACTTCATAAGACCGTTACGGCTTGTCACGTAATCGCTGAGGCGCACATTGGACAGAACACTGCGGCTTCTACTAAAAACATCAGCCAAACAGTCCGCTGAGGAGATCCACTAGAAGACGGGTAGGAAAGGCCGCTGCGGCTAGTTCGGATAACCGCCTGAACTGATTTCCAACATGCTGAATCATCCCAGCAGCCAGCTGAGGCTAGCTGCTAGAAGGCTGGCTTGACAGACTGCGACGGCTAGTTCGGCTAACCGCCCGAACTGAATTCCAACACTCCCCCTCAAGCTGGAGCATATATATCAACCATGCCCAGCTTACCATAAACCTCTCTGAATGAAGTAACCGGTTTCATGAAGTAATCAGCCAGCTCTTTATCAGAAGTAACGAAAGGAGTGCATATCTGATTCTTCAGAATCACTTCTCTAATAAAGTGGCAATCAACCTCGATATGCTTCGTTCTCTCATGAAAGATCGGATTCTTCAAAATGTATATAGCTACTTTATTGTCATAGAACATTGGTAGAGGGTGATCATAAAACTCTCCCAGATCCAGTAAGAGAGTTCGAAGCCACTTCAGTTCACAAGCAGTCAAAGCCATGCTTTTATACTCGGCTTCTGCACTCGATCTGGCAACCACAGCCTGTTTCTTGCTCTTCAATCTGAATAGATTTCCTCCAACAAAAGTGCAGAAACCTGATGTTGACTTCCTGTCACACTTTTCATCCGTGTAGCTCGCGTCAGATTAAGCCTCTACTTTTAAATGTCCCCTTTTAGGAACAAGAGCCCTTTACCTTGTGCACCTTTTACGTATTCAAGAATCTTCAGAGCTGACTGCATTTGACACTCCCTAGGGGCTTGCATTAACTGACTTACTTTTCCAACTGCATAGAAGATGTCTAGTCTAGTAACTGTCAGATAGATGAGTTTACCAACAAGACGTCTGTACCTTGTGACATCTTCAAGAAGAGGAGAAGACTCACTCCAGCATTTGTCATCTCCAACAGCCATAATAGATCGGGCAGGTTTAGTTCAAAGAAGACTTGTCTCTTGTAAAAGATCCAGAGCATACTTCCTCTATAAAAGAATGATAGAACCAAGTTTCTGAGATATCTCAATCCCCAGAAAGTACTTAGGAGACCCCATATCATTCGTAACAAAATGTCGGAGCAGATGCTTCTTTTTCATATCAACACATTTCCTATCATTCCCAGTAAGAAGTATATCTTCCATATATACTGTAAGAATAACCAACCCAGACGAGGTTTTCCGAATAAACAAAGAGTGATCTGCAACGCTCCGAACAAATCCAACAACAGAAATAACCTCATTAAACTTTTCAAACTAGGCTCTCGGACTCTATTTAAGACTATAGATTTCTTTCTTCAACTTACACACCTGAGACTCCCCCTGAGCAACATACCCGGGAGGTCTCTCCATATAAACTGTCTCATTCAAATCTCCATAAAGAAAGGCATTCTTGACATCTAACTGAGACATTTCCCAATCTCTGTTCACAGCCACTGAAAAGAGAACACGGATCATAGTAATCCATGAAACAGGAGAGAACGTATCAAAGAAATCCACACCATAAGTCTGAGTAAATCTTTTGGCTACTAGACGTGCTTTGTAACGATCAATAGTACCATTAGGAAGGTACTTGATTACAAAGAACCAATGACAGCCAACCACATCAGCACTAGGAGGAGTAGGCATAAGAGACCAAGTACCCCGTTCGGTCAGAGTTTTCATCTCCTCATCCATAACAGCTTTCCAATATGGAATAATCAGAGCCTCATGATAAGATGCTGGAAGAACATTGGCCGAGAGGGAAAAAGCAAAACTCTGCGCTCAAGGATACAAGCTGATGTAAGACACCATACCAGCAAGAGGATGCTGAGTGCATGATCGAACACCTTTCCTAAGAGAAACAGGAAGATCAAGGTCAGCCTTGTCTACTTGCGTAGATCCTTCCGAAGGTGAGGCAGGCAAACTAGGAACCAGGGGAAACAGCTCAACAACGGAAGCAGGAAGAGCAGGAGAGTCATAAGAAGAAGAAGGAAAAATAGCAGGCTCAGGACATGGTGCAGAAATAAGAGTAGAAGGAACTGAAACATCAGAAGAAGGAAGAACGGAGGAGGACACAGAAAAGAATGGAACAGTCTCAAAGAAAGTGACATCGGCAGATATATACTGTCGGCAAAGAACATGATCATAACACCTATATCTTTTCTGAGTCGGACAATAGCCCAGAATAATACATTTAATCGAGCGAGGTGACAATTTGTCACGAGTAGAAGAAGTAGAATGAACAAAGGAAGTGCACCAAAAGACACGAGGAGGTAAATGAATACGGTTCATATCAGGATTCAGGATTGAAAAAGGGGGTCTTCCCACTGACAACAGAGGAGGGAACATGAAAGTGTTAAGTTGTCTACCTAAATCACCTAGAGGGGGGTGAATAGGTGAATTGTGCGTCTATTTGCATAATAAAAAATTTAACGAACTTGCACAAAAACAATCAAGCAATCACAAACGACAAAAAGATTTATAGTGGTTCCCCAACCTTGGGTACATCCACTTTCCCTCACCGATCTAGTAAATCACTAGACTCGGCTACTCCACTTTCTCGGATAGAAAACAAATCCTATGTCTCGGAACCAAGTTCCTACAATCTTGATCCAAATGGATCTATACTCGGAAGATGAAAACTTCCTACAACTCGGAGAACAAAGCTTCTACACTCGGAGAATAATCTCCTGCAAGATTAAAAAGAGATTTGGAAATACAAATAAAAATTTCTTCTCAGATCTGAAAATCTATCCCTAGGTCTTCTTTCTTGAACTTTGCGGCTTTTTTCAGAAATTGTTGAAGAAGAATCTCGGTGGATAAGTTCTGGGAAACTTGGACTTACTCGATCAAGGAGAAGATGAAGATTTATGAATCCCTTGAATAACAAGTCGATCTGGATCGAAATAGGCTTTTGGCGACCGGATGAGCGGCGGCGGCTCTTGTAAATTTTCTTGAGAGAGACGGCCGATTCAGAATTTTAGAAAGAGTACGGTTCACCGCTTAGGGTTAGTCTTAATGACAAGACCTTATATAGGATTTTCCCTAACGGTTAGAATTGACATTAATGATGACACGTAGACCAATCACGTCATGTCATTTGAAAATCCCGACAATTCTAAACTTAAGCAATTTTCTGAAAAACTGGACTGCAGTTCTCAAGAAGTATATATAAGTTCTCGAGAACATGCTGATTACTCGAGGTCTATACGTTCTGGACTTTTGTAAGTACTCAAGAATTATTAGCTAAGACTTCCCGAGAACTAAACTGGACTTCTCGAGAACTAAAAGAATATTACTCGAGAGCTAAAACCTGTACTCGAGTACTAAGCGGACTTCTCGAGAAGTAGAAGCTAAGTACTTGAGAACTATAACCCAGCTTCTCGAGAGATGGACTTAGAAAATTTTCAAGGCTAGCTCTGGCTACTCGAGAAGTATAGGCTGAGACTACTCGAGAACTAAGATAAGCTTCTCGAGAACTTAGTGAACTTCTCGAGTTCTGCTAACTCCACTACTCGAGAACTATACTAGACTTCTCGAGAAGTGGACTTTGAAAAAATTTTGAACTTAGGAAATTTTTCTTCTTCATGAATCCAATCTTCATTCCATGTTCCAAGTGCTTGAAGGGTAAATGTATCCCAATAGAGAGGCTATACATGAGTCAATACCTTGGATCACACAGAGAGGGATTACACTATATGGTCCAGTGTTCATGACCTATTATAGACTGACATTGGTCTACAGTTGCAATGATAGTCTGTAAACACACAACTAAATAGAGATATCAAATACAACTTAATTCATCTTAGTGTAAGGGTGACTTCATGCAAATCTGGGTTATTGTGGATGCAATACCCAACAATCTCCCCCTATTTGTAAAAGTCGGAACCCTCTACACTAAGGTGAATTATATCAACAAAGAAAGAACTGTATATGGAAAACAGATTCAAATGCAAGAGATGAAAAATTAATCACAGAATCAGCAAAACTAGAAATTATATATATATATATATATATATAATGTTTTAGAGTTCAAATGAACATCCATTTCATCCTTAATCTCAAAATGAGTTATCAACAGAAAATCAGTCATTGCTCTGATGTTGCCTGTCATACTTCTCTTGTTGTCTTCTCTGGTAGCTGAAAGGCTTTGGATAGTACCTTGGAGGTTTAGGAGGTGCCTTTGGATTGTTCTTCCCATATTCTCTGTCATAGATTATCCTTTTATTCAAGGACTTTTCATAGAGTTCCAACTCAGAAGAGCTGTAGTGGAGATTCCTGCTTTCATTGTAGTCCATTACTAGCTTGAGAGTATCAAGAATCAAAACCTTGGAAGTAAGACTCCAGACTTCAACAAATTCCTGTACTTTCCTTTTCTCTGAGTCTGGCTTGGGAATACTTTTTCTTGCAGAGGGGCCTTCCCCAAACTTCCTCTTCTTAGGAATGTGGATTTTAGGTAGACCTTGAGGAATCACATCATCCCAAACTTGATCATAGGAAGCGAGAGGAGGAAATTGATCTTCTTGCCTTAGAGAGAAGCATGGCATCTTAGGTAGCATCTGAGCAGGCATCTGACTTGACTGACCTTGAGCAAGGGGGTTCAGGTGATGAGGTATGACATTAGGATCAACCTGGAATTCAGGGAATATCTAGTTATGCATCCAAACAGCAGTGTCATAGTTATGTAATTTCACAGACTGGATCTGTTCTAAAACCTTCTTATTAATTTCAGTTATCTTGTCCGACCAGACTGTGTTTGCAGTAGCAGTAAACTTGTCCACATGTTCTTTCACTAAACTCCCCCCTTTCTGAATTCTACAGATAGTTTGTCTATAACATTTTCTTTGAAGGTACCAACCTCTTCACAGATTTTCTTGAGGTTATCCTGGGCTTTCTTTTCCAAGTAAATTTGGTTGCCAGCAAGAGTTACTGATTAATCCATGACCTTACCAACACTAGAGATAGTGTGGTCTATAGATTTTCCACCAATCTGAAACAGCTCTTTTAGAGAGTCAGTGTTGTGTTGGATTTCTGCAAAGCCTCTGCTCATCTCTTTTTCTAGAGCAGATACTTTGTCTTGGACTATTCTCAGAGATTCATCAAAATATTTTCTTTGCTCAGCCAGCATTACTTCAATCTTACTTAGAATATTTAAACTTACAGGGGCAGCAGCAGCAGCAGCAGGAACAGCAGGAGTAGCAATTTGAGGTAGAGGAGGGACTTCCCATGATGGGATTTCTTTAACAACTACAAAGCTTTTAGCTCTAGTAGTATGAATGACTATATTTTCTTCTTCCTCACCAAAGAGGGTGGGAATAGAGATATCAAGTCTCCTTAGGGGAGCTTCAACTGCCTCTGGTTCTGGCTGATCCTCTTCTGATAGAAGAATGGTATCTGGTTGAGGTTAGTCTTTGCTTGGAGATGGAGAAGGAGTTTCTTTGGGAGAAGGTGCTGGAGATTGAGAAGGTGCTGGAGATGGATCCTTTGAAGGTTCTTTTGCATTTTCTGAATGGAGGGAGGGAAGAGGATCATCAGAAGTGAGTTCTTTTATCATGTTTTCTATATCTTCTGCAGTAGAGTTGAGGGTTTTCTGAACTTGCTCATCTGAGAATGTCTCATCTAATATGTCTACCAATGCAGACCTGACTGGAGTTCTGATTGGACTTCTGACTGGACTTCTGATTGGACTTCTGACTGGAAATATAGCTTGACTTCTGAATGGAGATCTAGCTAGACTTCTGACTGGAATTCTGACTAGTGATCTAGCTGGACTTCTGACTGGAGATCTCACTGAAGGAAGAGGAGATGGAATCCTATCATCTGGAACAAAGGAAGCAGGCTCCCCCTCAGTTGCTGTACCAGATGGTTTAGCAACTTCATGAGAGGAGGGAGATGGGGTCTTGTCTTCTACAGCAGGGTGTGGATGCTCTTTTGCAATCTACTTGGTGTTCTTCAGTTTTAACTCCCACCTATGTATAGAAGTTATGGAGATCTTCTTCAGGTGATGAATAGGTGTTCCTTTGGAGGTCTTGAAGACTATTGGATCAATCTCATGCAGCTTCAAGGAGATGATCCTGGCAAACTTTGGATCTATTATGTTTTCCCTGATCATATCAAAGATCATCATTCCATACTGAAATTTCTTTCTACAGATGATAGAAGTCATTACATCGAATAGGTCATTGGTGATGAAACTAATAGACCCTGTCTTGCACAAGAGTATCTTCCCAACAATATCTACTAGAAGCTTGCTTACATCATTCAGAGTTATCCTTCTAAGAGAGTTGATGTCTACTGGAACTCCACAAAAATGACAAGTTCTATCATTATCTTCCTGTGTAAGTTCATCTTCATCATCTACAATCGGCAACCTTAGAAGTTTGGACACAATGGACTGGTTCAACTTGATCTTAACCCCTTTTACATTTGATTTCAGAACTGTGCTATTCCTCCTTATTTTGACATTTTTATAGAACTCTTCAACTTCTGGGAAAAGAATTTTGCAAGGTTCTTGAAGAACGAAGTTCAGACCTGCGGTTTCGAGAAGAAGTAGAAGATTCTTGAAATCATCTCAGAGTTCGGCAATCACGACAACCACAAGTTCACTTCCCACTCCTATTCTGGATTGCTGCGCCATGGTTTCAGAAGACGGCGATGAACGAAGCGCGAGAGAATGACGGTGTCGAAGTTCTGAGTCGGCAGAAGTCAAAGAGTTTTCGAGAGAAAGGGATTTGAAATGTCGATTGATTTCTTAAATCTAAAGTTTTATGTATATATATAAACCTATTAATGATGATTAAGTGTCTAATTAACCTCAAATAAGCCTATGATTAAGGCAGAAATCAGGCGGTTTGCGAAAATGAAGAAATGAATAGAATTTGAAAAGTGACGGGTCATTTCTCGAGAGGGCGATTAGTTCTCGAGAGACAGAGTTAGAGTTCTCGAGACGTGAATTCTTTGTACTCGAGTACTTATAGTACTTCTCGAGAGACAGACATGAAGTTCTCGAGAAGTAGAATTTAGTATTCGAGAACCAGATATTTAATTTTTGAGAAGTAACTTTATGTCTCGAGAAGTGATGTCCACTTGAGAAATTTCTAACCTTTTTGTAGTATCCTCGATTTCTGAGCTTTGAAATGATCCCTTTTGGTCTATCCTTCTTTGTTCAGCATCCCAAGTTTAGTTTTGAAGAAATTGAACTTGGTCTCATCCAGCGACTTCGTGAAAATATCTGCAACTTGCCGATCTATTGAAACATACTGTAGATCCACATCCCCTTGCTCCACATGCTCCCGGATGAAGTGATATCTGAGCTCGATATGCTTTGTCCTACTGTGCCAGACTGGGTTGTTGGCAATTGCTATTGCGCCGGAGGAGTCGCAAAATAATGGAATGTCTTTTACCTTCATGTTGTAGTCTTCTAGCTGGTTCTTTAGCCAAAGCAACTGTGCACAACAACTACCGGAAGAAATATATTCTGACACGGCCGTTGAGATTGCGACACAGTTTTGCTTATTGCTGCTCCATGAGATAAGTCTTCTTCCAAGGAATTGACACGTCCCGGAAGTGCTTTTTCTATCATCTTTGCTACCTGCAAAGTCTGCATCTGAAAAACCAATTAGTTCGCTATAATAACTTCTTGGGTACCATAAGACAATATTCGGTGTACCTTTAAGGTATCTCAAGATCCACTTTGCAGCATCATAGTGAGATTCCTTACAGTTCACATGGAATCTAGCACAGACATATGTAGAGAACATTATGTCTGGTCTACTGGCAGTAAGGTAGAGAAAGGATCCAACTATGCTTCTGTACTTGGTTTCATCAAAAGGTTTCCCTTTCTCATCCTTGTCTAGAGACATTGCTAAGGAAATTGGAGTCATCATAGAGGTTGCACTCTTAATTCCAAATTTCTTAATCAACTCCTTGGTGAACTTAGTGTGTGAGATGAAAATTCCATCTTCAGATTGTTTCACCTGAAGTCCTAAGAAATACTTCAGCTCTCCCATACTACTCATTTCAAACTTTCCTTGCATAAGTTTAGAAAACTTTTTGCAGAGGTTATCGTCTGTTGAACCAAAAATGATGTCGTCGACATAGATTTGCACTAGCAAAATCTTTCCTTTAATTTCCCTAAGAAATAATATCTTATCTATGTTTCCCCTTGTGAACTTGTTCTCGAGGAGAAAGCTAGACATCGTTTCGTACCAAGCTCGAGGAGCTTGTTTAGAACCGTACAGTGCTTTTGATAATAAATAGACATAGTCAGGAAAGTTAGGATCAACAAAACCTGGGGGCTGTTCCACGTACACTTCTTCCTTTATATCACAATTAAGGAAGGCGGACTTCACGTCCATTTGATAGACAGTGAAGCCCTTTAGTGCAGCATAAGCAAGGAACAGTCTGATGGCCTCCGGCCTTGCCACTAGAGCGTATGTTTGCTCTAAGTCGATTCCTTCCTCTTGATGATATCCTTTGGCGACGAGTCTGGCCTTGTTCTTTATGATTGTCCCATCCTCGTCCAACTTGTTCTTGTAGACCCACTTCATCCCAATGGCATTTTTACCTTTGGGTCTTGGAACTAGCTTCCAAACTTTGCAGCGCTTGAACTGGTTAAGTTCTTCTTCCATGGCCAAGATCCATGATGCGTCTGAGTTTGCTTCCTCAAACTTCTTTGGTTCAACCTGTGAGAGAAAACTTAAATATAGATTTTCGTTAGTTGTACCTCGACGAGTTCTGACACCATACCGGGGATCTCCTATGATTTGGTCCAATGGATGATCCTTAAGATGTCTGAGCTATAGATTCCTAGCATTTGGAACTTCTTCAGCCACTAGAGTGACTTCATCAACTTGGATGGTTTCTTCATCTTGATCGTCTACCTCTCCAATAGGGTTTGGAGTAGTGATCTTGATGAACATTTCTCTTTCACCTTCAGTCGGTTCATCCAAGCTAATTTCTTTCAGCTTTGTACCTGCATCTACAACAAGCACACTAGACGATTTGCTTTGCAGCAAGCTCGTCTTATCAAATACAACATGTATGGATTCCTATACAACCAGAGTTTTTCTATTAAAAATCATGTATGCCTTACTATGGCTACTATAACCTACAAAAATACCTTCAAAACTTTTCTCACTAAACTTGGTAATGTGATACTTACCATTGTTAAGCACGAAGTATTTACAGCCAAAAATTCTAAAATATGAAATAGTTGGTTTCCTGCCTTTTAGAAGTTCGTAAGGTGTCTTATCATGATTCTTATTGATGAGTGCTCGATTTTGCACGTGGCATACAGTATTGATGGCTTCAGCCCAAAAGTACTCCGGTAGTGAAGCATCACTCAACATAGTCCCGCAAGCCTCTATGAGTGTTCTGTTCCTTCTCTCAGCTACTCCATTTTGTTGTGGAGTACAAGGAGATGAAAACTCATGAAAGATACCTAGGCTTTCACAAAATTCTGTCATGGCCCCAGACTTGAACGTTGTTCTATTGTCACTTCTGATTTTGACTATGGAATAGTTGTACTCATTCTGGACTTGCCTGACAAAATTTATAATGATATCGAAGGTATCTGACTTTTGTTTCAGAAAGAACACCCTCACAAAGCGTGAGTAGTCATCAACAATAACCAATGTATATTCCTTACCTCCAAAGCTTTAATTTGGAGTGGACCGAACAAATCCATATGAAGTAGATGGAGACATCTACTTGAATCTTTGTTAATAATGCTTTTAAAGGTAGCCCTTGTTTGCTTGCCTTTTACGCATGCATGACAAGGTATATCTTTGACGTACTTGACATTCGGGGAATCACGAACTAAGTTCAGGGAGAATAATTTATTAATAATTTTAAAATTAATATGTGCTAACCTCTTGTGTCATTGGTCACCAAGAGACGCACTATCTTTTGCTAAAAAGTACACTGTGTAGAAGAGTCTATACAAATGAAATTTAAACAAAATATATTCCTGCTTCGAGTGCCAGATAGAATCGTTTCCATATTGTAAACAGACTTTATCAAGCACTTGTCAGTATGGAATTCAACTATATATCCTTTGTCGCATAGTTGGCTTATGCTTATAAGATTGTGTTCCAATCCCTCGACATAAGCTACATCCGAAAAGGATACACTACCGTTAGTGATCATACCATAGCCTTTGGTTATCCCTCGGTCTAAACTGCCAAATATGACCTTTGTTCCGTTCAACACTGGAGAATAATTTTGAAGTAGGCTTCTTGTCCCGGTCATGTGCCGAGAGCATCCACTTTCCAAATACCAGATAGGCATTTTAGTGGCATTTGGACATCCCTGCAATCATAATCAGTTTGCCTTAGGAACCCAAATATGTTTGGGTCCTTGGTCTCTTGTAAGAACACTCCCCATACGAGGATTAGCATCATGAGTGGTCATTATCATGTTGCCAACTTGAGGAGTTGTAACATTTCTTGGATTAAACCAACAATCAATGGCAAAATGACCTATTCTGCCACAGCACCAACAGTCAAACCTGTTGTATCTTTGCCTTAGGTACTCCTGTTTTACCTTTTAGGATAGTGGTCCAGCAGGGGTAGCATTCTTGGAGGAAGAAGCTTCATGATGATGGCAATCACATGATTTCTTCTCCATCACAGGCTTTTCCACAATGGATTTTACTTTTGATGCTTTCTTGAAGTTATGACCATGATCATAAGGTCCATAGCCCTGAAGAATGACTTCTTCATAAGGTGCCTTAAAGACACTCTTACCAAAGTTTCTAAGGCGAGTCCATCCTTGATAACGAGACTTTGGCACTACATAAGTAGGCCTTGTCAAGTGGCCGTAGGATGAGTCAAGATCAAACTTATTAGTTGGAAATATTACTTTCTTAAAGATAGTCTGATCTTGAGGGGTTTTCCCCTTCTCTTCGGCTGAGGCCTTCTTGGCGGCCTTATTCTTTCTCTTAGCCGTATTCCTCCTAGAAGGTTTTATAGGAGCTTCTACATGGCCTAGCCCAGCACCCTTGGCCTGAGCAGAGAACTCAGTAACAAGAGGAAGAACTACCTTGGGCTTAGAGAAACCTTCAACATGTTTCTTTTCGGCTTCTAGTAATTCTTCCAACCCCTTGATGATTTCATCCTTCAGATCAAGGTGCTTGATAGCCTTGTTGAACTCATCAACTGTAGTATCTAAGTCTTCTCTTAGTTTGTCCATCTTTATGACTTCCTCTCTCAAAGAGCTTTCTATGGCCTTTAGAGACTTAATATCTTTTGCCTGAGTTTTCACGACCTTTCGACATTTGTCATAAGCCATGATCAACTCCTTATACTGGGCCATGAGTTCAGACTCATCATTAGAGGAGCTGTCCTCATGATCATGCTCATAATCTTCAGATTCTGAAAGAGGGGTGTGAGATTTTACCTCCCTAGTGAACTGGGGCTCTTGTTCATCATCTGATGTAGCCATAATCCCAAAGTATGCTTCCTCTTCTTCACTTGACTCAGATGAGTCAGAGTCACTAAGAGTATTGCCCTTCTTGGCTATCAGGCTCTTCTTTGTCCTCTTCTTGTTGTATGGGGGCTTCTTTTCTTCTCTCCTGCCACCCTCCTTCTTCTTATGGGGGCAGTCAACTATGACATGACTTGGCTTATTACAATAGTAACAAACTATGTCAGTCGAAATATATTTGTTCTTTTTAGAACCATACCTGTCGTGGCTTCTTGAGCCCTTTCTGTGTCGATCACTATCAAGTCGTGATCTTCTGTAAGAGGCATCCTTGCCTTCTTATTGCTTCTTCTTGTTCAAGAATTTCTTGAACTGTCGTGAGAGTAAGGAGAACTCTCCTTCAGATAGCTCTGATCCCGAGGTACTTAGCTCCGAGTTTTCTTCTTCACTAACTTCTTGTGCTGGGGCTGGAGAGGTAGCCTTGGACTTCCTAGAGGTGTCTGCCTTTAGAGCAACAGACTTCTCTTTTGATGCAAACTTGGTCTTCTCTTCTTCATCTTTCCTTGTGTTGAGTTGAAGCTCATACGAAATCAGCTTCCCAAAGAGATTCTAAGGATCTGTCTTAGCTAGCTTTCAAAATTCCCTGATGGCACAAACCTTATTGTCCCATTCCTTGGTTAAGTATCTTAGGAACTTATCATTCAGCTCTCCGTTGGTAAAGACTCAGCCATATACTCTGAGGCCGTTAACAATCTTGAAAAAGTTCTAAAAAGTATCTGCAATGGTATCTTTGTGCCCTTATCGGAAGGCTTTATATTTCTGATTCAAAAGGTATCTTCTGTCATCCCTTACTTCTTCTGTACCTTCCATCAAGGTGACGAGGGACTACCACATCTCCTTAGAAGACAGTCAGTGGATCCGGTTTTTGCAGCATTCAGTAATCGACTGCACTTGCAATTATATTTTTAGCTTTCTTGTCCAAGGAGACAAGTGCAATCTCATCTTTATCTAGATCCGTCAATTTCTTGGGAACTTGCTTTGTTTGATCTATAGTTTAGATAGTCATAGGAATGTGAGGACCTTCTTCAACAATCATGAAGATCTGGGGATCCACAGCTTCCATGAAAAACTTAATTTTTTCTTTTCACATGAGAAAATTGTTCTTTGTGCACAGGGGAAGCTTGGCAAAATCTTTAGCCTTATCCATTGCTTGAAAAATTCTCTAGAGATAACTTAAAGAGGAAATTAATCAAGGTGTTAACCTTTTAATAACCAACCTCCCTCTGATACCAATTGAAAGTGTTAAGTTGTCTACCTAAATCACCTAGAGGGGGTGAATAGGTGAATTGTGTGTCTATTTACGGAATAAAAAATTTAACGAACTAGCACAAAAATAATCAAGCAATCACAGACGACAAGAAGATTTATAGTGGTTCGCCAACCTTGGGTACGTCCACTTTCCCTCACCAATCTGGTAAATCACTAGACTCGGCTACTCCACTATCTCAGATTGAAAACCAATCCTACATCTTGGAACCAAGTTCCTACAATCTTGATCTAAATGGATCTACACTCGGAAGATGAAAACTTCCTACAACTCGGAGAACAAAGATCCTACACTCGGAGAATAATCTCCTATAATATTAAAAAGAGATTTGGAAATACAAACAGAAATTTCTTCTCAGATCTGAAAATCTGTCCCTAGGTCTTCTTTCTTGAACTTTGCGGCATTTTTCTGAAAATGTTGAAGAAGACTCTCGGTAGATCAGTTCTGAGAAACATGGATTTACTCGATCAAGGAGAAGATGAAGATTTATGAATCCCTTGAACAGCAAGTCGATCTAGATCGAAATAGGCTTTTGGCGATAGGATGAGCGGCGGCAGCTTCTGTAAATTTTCTTGAGAGAGACGGCTGATTCAGAATTTTAGAAAGAGTACGGTTCACCGCTTAGGGTTAGTCTTAATGACAAGACCTTATATAGGATTTTCCCTAACGGTTAGAATTGACATTAATGATGACACGTGGACCAATCACGTCATGTCATTTGAAAATCCTGATAATTCAGTAATTTTCTGAAAAACTGGACTGCAGTTCTCGAGAAGTATATATAAGTTCTCGAGAACAAGCTGATTACTCGAGGGCTATACGTTCTGGACATATGTAAGTAATCGGGAATTATGAGCTAAGACTTCCCGAGAACTAAACTTGACTTCTCGAGAACTAAAAGAATATTACTCGAGAGCTAAAACATGTACTCGAGTACTAAGCTGACTTCTCGAGAAGTAGAAGTTAAGTACTCAAGAACTATAACCCAGCTTCTCGAGAGATGGACTTAGAAAATTTTCAAGGCTAGCTCTGGCTACTCGAGAAGTATAGGCTGAGACTACTCGAGAACTAAGATAAGCTTCTCGAAAACTTAGTGAACTTCTCGAGTTCTGCTTACTCCAGTACTCGAGAACTATACTAGACTTTTCGAGAAGTGGACATAGAAAAATTTTTGAACTTAGGAAATTTTTCTTCTTCATTAATCCAATCTTCATTCCATGTTCCAAGTGCTTGAATGTGAAGTGTATCCCAATAGAGAGGCTACACATTAGTCAACACCTTGGATCACACAGTGAGGGAGTACACTATATGGTCCTGTGTTCATGACCCATTGTAGACTTACATTGGTCTACACTTGCAATGATAGTCTGCAAACACACAACTAAATAGAGATATCAAATACAACTTAATTCATCTTAGTTCAAGGGTGACATCATGCAAATCTGGTTTTTTGTGGATGCAATACCCAACAGAACACGATTAATAAGAAAGCAAGAGAGAGTAACTGCATGCCCCCAATAAGACTTGGGAACGTGCATTTGAGTAAGAAGGCTCCGAGCCACATCAAGCAGATGCCGATTTTTTCGTTCAGCAACACCATTTTTTTGCGACGTATAAGGGCAAGTTGTTTGATGAACAATACCATGATCAGTACAAAACGACGTAAACTGATGACTAAGGTACTCCTTAGAATTATCAGACCGAAGGATTTTAATAGAAGATTCTGTGTATGAATCTCATTAAAAAAAGTAGTGAAAACAGAATAAAGTTCAGAACGTTCACGTAGCAAATATAACCATGTACATCGGGAAAAATTAGCAATAAATGTCACAAAATATAATCTATCCCTACCAACAGTTTTAGTAGGAGCAGGACCCCATATATCACAATATACAATATCAAACAGACGAGAATAACTGCATCCTTGGCGAGTAGGAAAAGTAGAACGATGATGTTTTCCAAACTGACAAGCTTCACAATGAAGAGAAGAATCTCCCCGAGGTAAATCATGTAGTAGCTAATAGAGGATCCGAGGAGGAGGATGTCCAAGTTGAAGATGCCACTGAAGGAGAGAAGAGGAGGCAGAGAAAGCAGAAGAAGTATCAAGATAGAACAAGCCGTCGCTCTCAGTCCCAGTAGTTATTATCTCCTTGGACAGAGGAACCTGAAAGGCATAAGTAGAAGCAGTAAAAATCGCTTCACATCTGAACTGCTTATAAAGAGATGTAACCGAGAGAAGATTGCAGGGAAAGTTAGGAACATAGAGAGTATCCCGAAGCTGAAGAG
The DNA here is from genome assembly GCA_039513925.1 of Platanthera zijinensis. Classification (NCBI taxonomy): domain Eukaryota; kingdom Viridiplantae; phylum Streptophyta; class Magnoliopsida; order Asparagales; family Orchidaceae; genus Platanthera; species Platanthera zijinensis. The sequence continues at coordinate 184,589,624 of CM077088.1, read as the reverse complement.
AAGAAGTAACATTTATAGTGTTATACTCGTGAACCGGGGACGGTAAACCATTAGCAATAAGAACAGGAGGTAAGTGGTTACTAGTTGTAAGAGAAGAAAAAAGCTTAGAATTCCCGATCATATGAGTGGTAGCACAAGAGTCAATAAGCCACCTACCCGTGGTAGCTAACTAAGTAGCACCCGAAGTGGCAAGAGATGCAGTAGACTTCTTGGCAGAATCAGCAGAAGTAGGATGAAGATGAGGGTGTTTGACCCAACAACGATCAATCAGGTGGCCAGTCTTGCCACAATGAGAACAGAGATATTTTGAATAACCACAGCCGCCAGAGCGGCCACCTCGACCACCAGAATGATCATGATGGGCAGAATGAGCAACAAGATCAGGAGAGGGAGAAGGGAGCAAAGAAAGCTGAAGAAGAGTTGTAACAGTCGAAATTCGAGCAGTAGTAGCATCAAGAGTCGGATTGTCTGCTTCTCCGATAATCTGTTGGCGAATCAGGTCATATGAGTTTGGAAAACAAAGTAAGTAGCAAACCACCAAGAGCACCTGAAAATGTTTTTGTTGCTCAGCAAGATCAGCAGAAAAGGGACGATGTTGAAGAAGTTCAACCCCAAGACTCTACACCTCCTTATAAGCTGCAGTAGGGGTCATAACAGGACGAGCAAAGAGGTCAGCATACAGAGTATAGATACGCGACGTCTAAACCCCTTTAGAATATAAAGCATCCAGATGAGTCCACGCGACTTTGACCGTTTGATCATGTCGAATGATAGGAAGACACACATCAAACAAACTGTTGTCCAACCAAGTATGGACCAAGGCATCAAAAGCGTCCAAATCATCATAAGCAGCTTAGCCAATAGGAGGAGGGTCATTAGTCAAGTGAGAGCGCTTACGTTGAGAACGTAAAAGTTATACAAAAGATACACTCCAGTCAGGATATTTTGGGCCCGTAAGCTTGGACAAAGTACCCAAATTACCCGAAGAAGAAACAAAGGGAGAAGAATGAGAGAAAGGAGTAGGGAAAGTCGCAAAAGACGACAGAGTATCCATGAAGAAAGTAAGTAAGCCGTGCAAACATGGCAGAAACCACACGGTCAGGCAACCAGAGAAGAATCTGCGCAAACAGAAATAACAAGCTGCCCTGTCTCGGTGTCCACACAACAACAGCATGGGAAATGCTGCAACCTAAGGGCAGAGAATCCACACAAAAGGAATAAAAGCACGAGACCACACGAATAAGGGGAAACCGCGCGTCCAGAAAGCAAGAACGGGAGGGAAGAAGCAAGAGAAAACCGGAAGAAGGGAGGGAAAGAGAAGGACAACCCGCGCGGTTTCAAAAATTAAACAGCAACAAGCGCGAAACAATTTTGGAGCAAAAGGACTGGTTTCCCTCTGATAGCAAGTGAAAAAATGAGAAGAAATGTGAAAAAGAGGTAAATAACCGGAAAATTTATTGCTCCAAAAAGTAAGTAATACATAGGTGTGCCCCCTTATTTATAGAAAACGGGGGAGATGACAGAATATAACACACGATATGGGACTAAATACAAGCCGAGCGGACTGAGTGGTTTGACATACACAAACCGCTCACTATACAAGCCATAACATTACAACCTCCAGACACAAGAGAAAGGCTGCCAGACAAGATGCTAAGCCGCACCTGCGGATAAACAACAATCGAAGTGCGTCTAACCATTATGGTGAAGCTACGGTAAGACATCTGACCTCCTACCGCGGGTTGTTACTAGACCGCTGAGAGGATAGCCTTGGACCAGAGGTTCACGACTTCACAAGACCGTTGCGGCTTGTCACCTAACCCCTGAGGCGCACACTGGATAGAACACTGCGGCTTCTACTAAAAACATCAACCAAACAGTCCGCTGAGTACATCCACTAGAAGACCGGCAGGACAGGCCGCTGTGGCTAGTTCGGCTAACCGCCCGAACTAATTTCCAACATATTGAAACATCTTAGCAGCCTGCTTAGGCTACCCGCTAGAAGGCTGGCTGGATAGAGCACGGTGGCTAGTTCGGCTAACTGCCCGAACTGAGTTCCAATAATTCTTGAGAATAACGCTAGACTGGTGGCTAAAGGCTACACGCAAGAAGAGGACATGGAATTTCACCAGACATTTGCCCTAGTATCCATATTTAAAGCCATATGGATTTTCCTTGCATTTGCTACCCATCAGGGATTCAGAGTCTACCAGATTGATGTCATGTCAGCATTCCTGAATGGGGACCCAAAAGAGGAAGTATATGTGGATCAGCCACCGGGTTTTGTAGATCCTAACTCTCCCAATTTTCTTATAAGCTTAGGAAAGCTCTATATGGGCTAAAGCAAGCCCCTAGGGCTTGGTATGAAACCTTGTCCAGCTTCCTCATTGAGAACAAATTCTCAAGGGGGAAGATATACAAGACCCTATTTCTAAGGGAATTAAAGGGAAAGCTTATCCTAGTCCAGATATATGTCAATGACATTATCTTTGGATCTTCTTATGATAACCTTTACAGGAAGTTTGCTAAACTTATGCAAGATAAGTTTTAAATGAGCATCATGGGTGAGCTCATGTTCTTCTTGGGACTCCAAGTCAGACAGACTGATGATGGCTTGTCCATATCCCTGTCCAAGTTCACTAGGGAGCTAATCAAAAAGTATTGTATGGAGAATGCCTCTACCATGAGAACTCCCATTGGATCAAGTATGCCTATAGGAAAAGATGAGGCAGGGAAACCTGTTGATGAGTCTTTGTATAGAGGTATAATTGGCTCCCTTCTATACCTAGCTACTAGTTGGCCTGACATCATGTATGCCACATATGTCCGTGCTAGGTATCACACCTACCTTAAAGAATCGCATTACTCTGTTGTAAAGAGAATCTTGAGGTATCTTAAGGGCACACCAAATCTTGTCCTATTGTACCCTAGAAATAGAGATTTTGATCTAATTTGATTTTCAGATGCAGATTTGCAGGTTGCAAAGAAGACAGAAAAAACACTACTGAAACCTGTCAGATCTTAGGAAGAAGGCTAGTTTCTTGGAGCAGCAAGAAGCAAACTAGTTTGGCTATATCCATTGCTGAGTTAGAATATATATCAGCAGACAGCTACTGTGCTCAGCTACTGTGGATCCAACATAAGCTCTAGGATTACAACCTTCAGGTAAGTAGAACTCCTCTCTACTGTGATTCTACAAGTGCTATTTCTATTGCTAGGAATCCTGTCTCACATGGAATACTAAGCATATAGAAATAAGATATCATTTTATTAGGGAGCATGTGGAGAAGGAAGACATCAGTCTTGAGTTTTTCCCCGCAGACAAGCAAGTGGCTGATATCTTCACTAAGCCATTAGAAGAAGCAAAGTTCAACACCCTCAAATTTAAGTTGGGTATGCTGAACTTGGCATAGCTTCAGGCACTACCTTTTGTAATTTTTTTGGTGCGGGTATTATTCCTCTTGCCGGACATACAGACTCCAGAGTAGTATCAGTTCACTGATGCTTTTACTGAGGGGGAGTAAGTTTCTCTGGATAGAAGAGAGAAAGTCAGGAAATGGAAGGGTCATCCCCCATCTGCCTATTTTGGAGAAAGTCAAAAAGGGTGAAAGAAGAGAGAAGGTCCTAGCATGGGGGAGTCATAGCAAGTGGGAGAGATGGCAAAGGGGAAAGTGTAACGCCCCCAGTTTTTCTGCGACTGTTTAATCTTTGTCTGGCATTACGTTGACATTCTTTCCGGCCTTTGTCGTTGTTAGAGCGTGGTTTTAGCTCTTTAGGCCCTTAAGTGGCTTGTTTTGTAGCCTGTTTGCAAGATTCCCTAGCAAGCCGGAGTCTGTTTTGGTGACTCAGTGGTGCCTCTTCTTGAATGCTTCTGTGTTGGCTTCGGTAAATTTTAGCCCGAATTTTGTTTATCGGATGATGATTTCGACTTCGCCACTAGATTCGTAGCATGGGTATTTAGCTACGGTGTGAATTTCGTTAACTTCGGAGATAGTTCGATTTCTGCATCGTTTTGACGTGTTATTTGATTAATTAATATAGTATTATAATATTATATTAATTTTTAGTGGCAGGAGTGTATATCTTAAGATATTATTAAGAGTGGCTGTTTTATATAGTAGAGTAATAGCATAGTGGCTGATTGCCATTAATATTTTATAAATGGTGGCAGTAATGGCTATAAGTGGTCGACAATAATAATAGTGGCTGAGCTTAAAATATTGCATGTAAAACAATATTTTATTTGCTGGGTGGCTAGATATAATAAAATATAGCATATCTTAGTTTTATCTCCTTCATCTTCCCAAAAAGAGAGGGCAAAATCTTCCAGCAGAAGGTTTCAGGCGACGGAAATTCTGGAGCTTTGGCCGGCGATTTCTAGAGGTGTAGAGCTCGGTTTTCTCGGGTAAGGGCAGTTTTGGACTACTCTCACTCAGATCTTCTATCCTAGGTACGTTTTCCATGCTCTAGGGGTGTTTTAGAAGCTAGAGATTTTCGGGTAGCTTATGAAAGACTTATTTCAAGAGCCTAAACACCTAAGGGGGGTGAATAGGTTCTTATTATCTTTAAGAATTTAGGCAATATAACTAGTTCTTACTTAGCACAGAAATGGCACATCACAGCACAGAAAACACAGCACAGCATACACAAGATTTATAGTGGTTCCTTAAGGTATGGGTACATCCACTTTCCCCCTTCGCCTACCCAGTAGAGAACAAGATTCAACCCAACTTCCTTCCTCTTTCTCAGATCCAAAGATCTTACAGCTCAGAACCAGAATGGTTCCTACACCTCAGACTTACACAAGTCCTACCTCAAGTCTTTCCCCAAGAATCCTACCTCAGGCCACAGCCCTACCTCAGCCTTTATAACTAGGCTTACAACTCAGACTATCAATAGTCCTACACCTCAGACACTCAGCCCTACCTCAACGTTTATAATTATAGGCTTACAACTCAGATCTAACAATAGATCCTACAAGAATTTGAGTATTTGAGAAATACAAAAATATCACCAGATAGATCACTCTATAGGTGAGAGCTTCTTGATCAGTTCTTGAATGAACTGAATCTCCAGATCCAACCTGACTTAGCTGTTTCAAAACTTCTTGATAAAATAAAATAAGGTTGAACTCTTCTTGATGTAGAAGTTGATCTCCTGTCAGCTCCTTCCTTGAATTCAGAATAAGATCTGAATCTTCTCTGTAGACTGTTCAGAATCTGCCTTCTTAAGGGTCATCCCTTTACTTGTTGTTAAAAACTTTCCTTAGATGATCCACCTTTTTATCTCTGTGTCTGTCCTTCTATGTTGTTATGGATCAGTCCTTTATATAGAGATTTCTCCTGATTATCGGCTGATCCGGTTTGTAACAACCTTCGGACAGTTCTGACAAAGGTGTCAGACCTGTTGGTAATGACAGCTATTGAGTCACCTGTCATGACAGTTGAAGCCTCAAAGATTTTATAAGTAAGCAAAATCCACTCAGCAGACTGCTTCATATGTGTCGACACAAATAGACTAAGTCTCGACACAAGTCTTGATGATGTCGACATAACATTCCATGTGTTGACATAATCATTCTTCAGCTACTCGACAAAGCTTCTGTTTGTATGTGTCGACACAAGTCTTGTGTGTCGACACAACTGCTCCTGATCTTGACATAACTGATGCTGGCAGATGGCATTGAGTGTATATCCAGCCGTCGTTGAGTGTGTGTCGAGACATCGTTGAGTGTGTGTCGACGCAAGTCCTGTATGTCGACACAAGCCTTCTAACTCAATATAGTTGTTGTTGTTAGATGGCGTTGAGTGTCATCCAGATGTCATTGAGTGTGTGTAGACACAAGTCCTGTGTGTCGACACAACTGCTTCTGGTCTTGACTTAGCTGTAGACAAATAGCGTTGAGTATGTGTCGACATAAGTCCTGTGTGTCGACACAAACCTTCTTCAGGTGTCGACACAATAGATGAGTGTAGACACATGCCTTTCTTCTGATGTTGACATAACTCCTGGATGTCGACACAGCTTCTTCTTTAGATGTCGACACAAACCTTGCCTTAGGTGACGACACAATTCTGGGTGTCGACACAGCTTATTCGTCAGGTGTCGACACAATGCCTGGGTGTCGACACAGGCCTTGCTTCTTGTTTCAACACAACTTCTGGGTGTCGACACAACTTCTGGGTGTCGACACAATTCTTCACAAGTGTTGACACTTGTACTTAGAAAAATTCTTGCAAACCTTACACCTGCAAAATGAAAATCAAACATCCATCAAATACAATTGATGTATATCATTGAGTAAGATGAGGCTTCTCCAAGTTTGGAACATATTTTGCAGTGTACCCAACAATCTCCCCCTATTTGGAGAAGTCATAACCCTTAGTCAAAGATATACATCTCTCATAATAAAACACATAAGAATAGATGCACATTCATTTCAGTGTAGGATAACATATAAACAATGTAAACAACTCAAGGTAATAGTGAAGCTGATTTTATTTATTAATCAGAAGATACTGGGTTTACATTTTTTTCTTAGAACAAAAACAAAAAGTTACATTGTTCTATATAAGCCTATCTATCCAATGATTGACTAGGCTCCTTAATTACAATATCTTTCCCAGACTTAATCTTTGCGTGCACAGTAGGCTCTGTATCCTCAGTAGGTTTCTTCCCTTTGAGATCTTTCTTCTTTAATTCTTCTGCCTTTATTCTTTGCCTTTTAAAATAGTGAAAAGGCTTGGGGAAGTACCTGCTAGGCTCTTGAGCATTAACAGCTAACTTCCCAGCTTTTGCACTTCTTCTATGCTGAAGAATGGCTTCCTGCCTAGCTTGATATTTGTTCCATTCTTGCTCAGAATATAACTTACCCCTATCATGGGTCTTATCCTTTACAGCCTTCCAGACAGTCAAAATGATATTCCTTGAAGTAGGGCTCCATTGCTCAATATCTGGCTTCAACTCAGTCTGTTCACTGAACCTTTTCTTGGATAATTGTGCCTCCTTTTGAGCTTGCTTGGCAGCCTCTGACATTTCTACTTTTTAAATGATCACCTTTGATGCCTCTTGTAAAGGACTATATATTGTCTTTACTTCTTGTTGAACTATATCAAAATCAGCAGGAAGGTGAATAACCTATGCAACTTCAGGAGGATCTCCTTCAATATTAGAAGGTTGCACTCCAGATTCAGCAACATTGTCATCATCACATAAAGGAGGAAAGCCAAGTGTAGCTCTGATGGAATTAGGGATCCATTTAGCATGGTCAGAGCTAGCTTTGACTGACAATCTCTCCCCTTTTATGACTTCTCTAGTAATATGATCCCTCATATCAGTCTTCTGAAACCTTATCTAATCAGCCAGATATTATGTACCTTCTTTGTAATAGTCTTTGAACTTCAGTAAGGTATTAGAAATTGTCTTTTGGGAGGCTTCAATAGCTGTTTGAATAGCAGTTAAATCTACTTGTATCTTCTTTGATATTTCAGTTTTCAAATCTGTTGAAATACTTCCCAGTTTCTGGATGATTTTTGCATGGGAATCTTTGAGGTTTTCATTGGAACTGAATTGATTTTCCAAAATATACCCTTATTTTGTGGCAATATCCTCTACCTCAGTCTTAAGTAGTTGTTGTTGCTCAGCCCAATACAGCACAATATTGCCTCCCTTATGGAAGCAATCTATCATTTCTTTCTTGTGCAGATTGACTTCAAATCTGATTGACTTTATGTCCTGAGCCAGCTGAAACTACAGTTCCTTATTAGACTCATCCACATACTTTTCTAAAGATTGCCTTTGTTCATCCATTTTTACTTGCATCTTGACTTGTAGTGAACTGAAATCCATGCTTGGAGCAGGTGGGTGTATGACTGTGTGCAAGGCTTTCTTGTAGCCTGAGCTCCTTTTCTTTATTTCAACTATCTTCCTTTTCTTAGCCATAGTAGCTTCCTCATCATCAGATAGTTGTGAAGAGCTTTCTATATCAACAGGTTCCTTATTAGATGGGGCATTTAGCAGCTCCTCCCCCTCAGTTCTTGGCAGGTCCTTTTCTACCTGGGATTGCTCCCCATCATTCCTTACAGCAGTTAAATCAAGAAATAGATCTTCCATTGTTACCTCTTGCTGTATCTGTACAGGAGGAACATGGTTAGTTTGGAAAACAAAAGGTTCTCTCGGGACATCCAGATTTTTGTCAAGGGCCTGTTCTATAAAAGAGATACTTATATGCTCATTATGCACATCTTGTGCCTCCTTCTCAGCATTGTGCAGTGCTTCTTTATTTATATCTGAGACAATATCCATTATTGTATCTGCTGCATACTCACTCTCTTGAGTAGCAGCATCATTTACTTTCCCTTGAGCAGGTAGCTCAGAAAGTACAGTTTCTTGTGCTGCTGATTCAGGATTTTCTCCCCCTAGAGTAGTGACTACCTGTTGCTCTAGGAGCACACTGCTCTCTACTTGATCTTGAACATATTTTTGGGGCATGTCTTCATCTGAACTGAAGACCACTTCCTCTTCAGAATCACTAGAAGATTCTGCTTGCTGAACAACTTTCTTCTTCTTTTCTTTATTGGTCTGTTTAAGAGGAGTAGAAACTTCCTTGGTTAATACTCTATCCCACCTAGACAGGATTCTTGTGTCCATTCTTCTCATATGGTTTATTTTTGATCCTGGAAGTTGGTTCATAATATATGGTATTACTGAAGATAAACATAGACTCAGGATTCTTCCCAAATTTGGTTTCTTGATTCCTTCTTGTATCTTGTCAAATACTATTGATGCCCAATCCGTCTTTAGCTTGAAAATTATTCTTGTCATTAGATTGAACATTGAAGCTGAGATTCTGTCATGTACACATGTTTTGCACAGGATTACCTTGCCTACTCTCTCTGACAAGAATTTCCCTTGCGAATTCATCCCTTTCCTGGTGATGGATGATCCAACCCTTGTAGTAGGGTTTAACCCGCACCAGCTTAAGGCATCTTTTGTCATCGAGGGAATTATGTCATCTTCATCCTTGACCTTAGGAAGTTGGAGTGATTTCCTAATCGACTTCAGTGTAAATTTCACTCTTGAATCCTGTACAGTGGCTTTGATCTTCTTCCCGTCTGTGTCCACAGTTGCAGAAGAATAAAATTCCATGACCTCCTTCTTCCAAATCTTCGTTGGTTCTGAAACCAAGAATTCCAACCCATTTTCTGAAATTAGGGTAATTACACCCTGAATTTCTTGAGACGCTGTCGTGAATCCATCACGAACCAGTTCATAGCCTTTGTTCACCTTGTCTTCCTTGATGGGCGCCATTGATGGAAGGGAGAGAGAGAGAAGAGAAGATAATATCGAAGTCGACACAAGGGCTAGAGTCGAGAAATTTTAAAGAGTAGTCGACAAGATTTTGGCTTCACCTATTTATTGTCTAGGTGTAAAGGGGAGTTCAAAAGATGCTTCTTAATAATAATACTAGGTCTCGACAATACTTAGGTTTAGTCGACACGTCTATGTGTCGATATACTTTTGTTAGTGTCGACATGGACTGGTCATGTCTCGACATAGAGTGTCGACTTTGATTTTTGTGTGTCGACACAAAAATCAGTTAACTTAAAGTCTCGACATAGTTGTGTCGACATCCATACTTTTGTCGACACAGATACTGTTTCTGTGTCGACACATCCTTTTCCTTTGTCGACACAACATACTGAGTGTGTCGACACAAAGTCTGTTTGTGTCGACACAAACTTGGTACATAGACAAATTTCCAGAGAAATTTTGTGCTGACATATTCTACTTAGGAATACTTGAGCTGACCTATTCTAGGTTCAACATACCTAATCAATTTTAAAATGATTGAATTTAGTTTCATTAAGAGGTTTTGTAAAAATATCAGCAATCTTACTATTTGTGTTTACAAATTGTAGATTAATATCTTTTTTCTCCACATGTTCTATTATGAAATGAAACTTAATTTCTATATGCTTGGTTCTACTGTGTGATACAGGATTCTTAGCAATAGAAATAACACTCGTGGAATCACAAAACAGAGGAATTCTACTTACTATTGGAGTACTTTGCCAGCAGGACACGTGTGTCTGGGACCGACCCCGTGGCTTTCCACATCGCATTCCTGGTATGGGTGTTGACCCCGGTGGGCCCTCTGTGGAGGAATATCCCCGTGGTCCTGTGGTTGGGATTAGTACCACATCACTCGCAGCGCTCGCTCCTCCGTGTTTATGTACCCCGCCACCCTTCATCTCACCACTTGGGTTTTGAGATGCGATATGGGTGGGCGGGTTCTCACATGGTATCAGAGGACTCGATTTTCTCCGCCTGATTCTGTGTGCCCTCTCTGACCGCGCGACCTGTACGCGCTGCTTGCTTCTTCTTCTCGCGACCTGTTCTCGCGGCTTGTTTCTTCCGGTCTGTGCCCTGTTCGCACGGCTTCTTTCCCTCCTTGTCGTTGCCCTTTGTGTGCGCGACCTCTTTGTTTCTCCTTCTTCTCGCCGCGACCTGTGCGTAGTCGCCGCGCCCTCCATTCTAGCTGCTCCTCTTCTCTAGTCGCCCCGGCCTGTTGCCGCGACGTGTTTGCCTTGTTCGCCATTTTTGCCTCCCAGTGGACTTCTCTCTGTTCGCCGTGTGTCTGTTTCTACTGTTCGTGCGGGCTGTTTCCTAGCCGCTCGACTTTTTTCCCTCTGCTTGTTTCTGCGGCTTGGTCATGGCTTTTCTGGCCGCTGGTGTGCTGTCATCGTGACCGCTGCAGATCTCTTTCTTCTAACCGCAGCGATTTCTCTCTGTTCGCGCGAGTTCTCCCTTGTTTTGGCGGCCTCTCTGCCCTTCTTCCTTAGCCGCTCTCTCTCTTAGTCCCCGCGACCTGTCTCTAAGTTGCAGTGGCCTAATCTCCTCTGTGCGGCTCCTCCTTTAGCCGCTCCTGCTTGTTAGTCGTCGCGACCTCGTGTTTAGTCGCGCGGCTTGTGCTTCCCTCTTCTTCCCCTTTGCCTTGCTCTGCACCTTGATCGTGGCCCTTCTTGCCGCTGGTGTGCTGTCACCGTGACCGCTGCAGTTTTTTTTGGTTCCTCCCTTCATGGCTTTCATATACTCCTCAAAGCCGTTCGCCTCGGTGGTCACGTCTTCTGGTAGTGCCCACGTTGTTACTCAGGGAAAATGGCTGATCGACACCGGTGCTACTAATCATATGACCGGCAATCTCCAGTGTTTTTCTCTCCTAGAAACACATGATCGGTTGCCCCCGGTTATTCTCGTTGACGGCTCTTCATCATCGGTCCATGGGAGGGTATAGTTCATGTCACTCTGTCTCTTCGCTTGGCGGATACTCTCTACGTGCCCAAGTTCCCGTGCAACTTATTATCTGTTACCTCTCTGTGCAAGCAATTACAATGTTCCATCACATTTACTTCTACTTCTGGCTCTTTTCAGGATCCGGACTCCCAACGGACGATTGCTACTGGGACTTAGAGTGGCGGCCTATACTTCTTGGACAATATTTCCGCTTTCTCCACCTTCTCCTCCACCACCACAGATCTAATCCAATGGCATCTCCTCCTTGGTCATGCTCCTCCACGTCTTCTTCGTCAACTTCTACCCCAACTTCCTCCATAAAGTCCTCCGCTCAACTGTGAGGCCTGTTAGCTTGGCAAGCATCACCTCTCCTCCTTCCCTCCAAAACACGTTCGTGGATCTACCCGTCCATTTGATCTCATCCACTCCGATGTTTGGGGTCCTTCTCCTACTCTTACCGTTGGTCGGGGTAGTTCATATTTTGTCACGTTCATTGATGATTTCTCTCGCTGTACGTGGGTGTATCTGTTAAAAGATCGTTCTGAATTATTCTCTGTATGGACGTCCTTCTATCTCATGATCGAAACTCAGCTTAATGTTTCTATTAAATTTTTTCGATCTGATAATGCCAAAGAATATATCAGTCATGACTTTTCTACCTTCTGCATGCAAAATGGGATTATTCATCAAACTAGTTGTGTCTATACTTCACAACAAAATGGTTTGGCAAAACGCAAAAATCGTCACCTCCCGATGTCGCTCGCACCTTGATGACCCAGATGCATGTTCCTCGCTCCTATTGGGGCTATGCTGTTCTCCTTTCCTGTTACCTTATTAATCGCATTCCCTCCACGGTTCTTCACGGAAAAACCCCATTCTCCATTCTGTATCCGAGCAAGGAACCGTTTCCTCTCCCTCTCCAAATCTTTGGATGCACTGCCTTTGTGCATGCCCCTTCTTCCACCCGTGATAAGCTCTCCCCTCGCTCCACCAAATGGGTCTTTCTGGGGTACTCCACCACTCAGAAAGGCTATTGTTGCTTTGATCCGTCCTTCGTAACCAGTTCGTCTCTGCTGACGTCACCTTCTTTGAGAATACCTCCTACTTCTCGGCTGACTCCTCTCCTCTTCTCCCAGCTTCTGATTCTCCTGCTGTTCCCTTCGTTCCCTCGTCTCCTACTGCGATCTCCACCCCTACACCATCTCTGCCCACTCCTCTCACTCTGCCTCTTTCTCCCTCTTCTCCGCCACCATCTCCCTCATCTCCGCCGCCGTCGCTCTCAACTCCCGAGCCAGCTCTCTCTACCACGGATGCTCTGGATGCCGAGGGACCCGCTGACCTGGATCTTCCTGTAGCTCTTCGCAAAGGGGTGCAGACGTGTACCTTACACCCCCTTGCTGCTGTTGTTTCATATGATCGTCTTACCCCTTCTCGCAGGGCTTTTTCACTGGCGATCTCTGCCACTGACACACCCCGCTCCTACTAGGAGGCCCTTACTATTCCTCATTGGAAGATGGCCATGGATGAGGAAATGGCGACCCTAACTAAGCGGGGTACCTGGACTCTTGTTCCTCCTCCCTTCAGCACTGATGTTGTTGGCTGTCGCTGGGTCTTTGTGGTCAAATTTGGCCCAGACGGCACTTTGGGTCGTTATAAGGCTCGCCTTATGTCTAAGAGATTTACTAAGACCTATGGGGTTGATTACTTTGACACCTTCTCCCCCGTGGCTTATCTCAGCACTATCCAGGTCCTTCTCTCTGTTGCGGTAAATAAGGAATGGCCGATTTCCCAGCTGGATGTCAAGAATGCCTTCCTTTATGGTGATCTTCAGGAGGCCTTCTACATGGAGCAACCTCCTAGGTATGTTACTCAGGGGGAGACACGAGTACGCCGGTTGAAGAAGGCAATCTTTGGCCTCAAGCAGAGCCCTCGAGCTTGGTTTGACAAGTTTAACAGCATCGTGGCGGCCGTTGGTTTTGTGCGAAGCTCTGCCGATCACTCTCTCTTTATTCGCAAAACCCCCTCAGGGCTGGTTGTTCTTACTGTGTACGTCGATGATATTCTTCTCACTAGCGATGACCTGGAATGGGTAGCCCTGACAAAGCGACATCTTCGTCAACATCTGGTCACGAAAGATATGGGCTCTCCAAAGTACTTTCTGGGGATCGAAATCTCTCGGAAGCCCGGCTCATTAGTTCTCTCCCAGCGTAAGTATGCCCTTGATCTTTTAAAAGAGGAAGGATTGACTGGAGCAAAACCTGCCCGATTCCCCATGGCAACTAGAGAAGACAAAACCTGGACAGATGATTCGCCTTCTCTTTCAGATAGTTTGCGGTACAGGCATCTGGTTGGTAAGCTCATATATCTCACATTGACAAGGCCCGACATTTCCTATGTTGTGGGCAAGGTGAGTCAATTCATGCAAGCACCTAGGGTGTGCCATTTACAGCCTGCCTTGCGGATCTTGGAGTATGTCAAAGCAGCGCCTGGGAAAGGATTACTTTTTCAGAAAAATGGTCATCTGAGGGTTGAAGCATACTCAGATGCAAGTTATGCTGATGACAAAGGGGATCGCAAGTCAACCTCGGGTTTTTGCACCTTTGTTGGGGGAAATCTGGTGAGCTGGAAGAGCAAGAAGCAGTCTGTTTTCTCCAGGTCCAGTGCAGAAGCTGAGTATCGCAGTATGGCGTCGACCACGTGTGAGTTAAAATGGCTACGGGCTCTCATGCTAGATTAAGTAGAGGTCTACAACTATCCTCTACCTATGTTCTGTGATAACAAGGCTGCCATATACATCTCCAAAAATCCGGTCTTCTATGAAAGAACCAAGCACATTGAGGTCGACTTTCATTTCATTCGTGAAGAGATCTTAAAGGAACAAATTTGCACTCCCTTTGTCACTTCTGATAAAGAGCTGGCTGACATCTTCACCAAGCCAGTTTCTGCCTCGTTTCCTCATATTTGTGAGAAGCTGGACATGATCGATATATATGCTCCAGCTTGAGGGGGAGTGTTGAAGTTGGTGACCGGGCGGTTTGGTGGTCTGTCTTGGCGGGTTGAAGACAGGGCGGTCTGGCGGTTTCCCTTCAGCAGGATGGTTGATGTGTTATTGCTGTCTGGTAGCGAGCGGTCTAGCCATTTGTCTCATCCGGCTTGGAGACCGGGCGGTCTAGCGGTCTCCCCTTGCGATCTCTCTTTCACTCTGGTAATAGCTGTGCGGTTAGCCCTTCTGTCTAACCGCGCGGCTTGTGCGGTTTGTTATGTATAGTCCTCTTAGTCCTATAATTTTTTAGTCCCACATCTCTTATTTGTATTCTCTCATCTCTCCTCCATTTTATATAAGGGAGGGCATACCTTTGTAATATAGACCTTTTTCTGATAATAAAGTTTCTGTTTAAACCGTTTCCGGCTTGTTTTAGTTCGATTCTCACATGGTATTAGAGGATGGTTGTCGTACTGCGGGGGTGTGTTGGAGTAATTTGCCAGCAGGACACGTGTGTGTGGGACCGACCCCGTGGCTTTCCCCATCGCGTTCCTGGTCTGGGTGTTGACCCCGGTGGGCCCCCTGTGGTGGAATATCCCCGCGGTCCTGTGGTTGGGATTAGTACCACATCGCTCGCAGCTTTCGCTCCTCCGTGTTTATGTACCCCTCCACCCTTCATCTCAACACCTGGGTTTTGAGATGTGATATGGGTGGGCGGGTTCTCACACTTACCTTGATGTCATAATCTTCAAGTTGGTGTTTTATCCATAATAATTGTGCACAGCAACTGCCTGCAGCTATATATTCAGACTCAGCTATTGATATAGCTACACTGGTATGCTTCTTGCTGCACCATGACACCAGCCTTTCACCTAGGAATTGACAGGTTCTTGTAGTACTTTTCAAGCAAGGGAAATCTAAATTTTAGGGTACCAAAGACCTAGATTAGGTGTGCCCTTAAGATATCTCAAAATTCTCTTAACTGCAGTATAATGAGATTCCATTGGGCATGCTTGGTACTTAGCACAGACATATGTAGCATACATGATGTCAGGTCTACTAGCAGTCAAGTAGAGTAGGGAGCCAATTATCCCTCTATACAAAGACTCATCAATAGGTTTCCCTGTCTCATCTTTGCCTATAAGCATACTTGTTCCCATTAGAGTTTTCATGGTGGAGGCTGAGTCCATTCCATACTTCTTAATCAACTCCTTGGTGAACTTAGACTGGGATATGGACAATCCATCATCAGTCTGTCTTACTTGAAGTCCCAAAAAGAACTTCAACTCACCCATACTGCTCATCTCAAACTTCCCTTGCATAAGTTTAGCAAACTTTCTACAAAGGTTGTTTTCAGTAGATCCAAAGATAATGTCATCAACATATATCTTGACTATGATTATCTTGCCTTTAGATTCCCTAAAGAATAGAGTTTTGTCTATCTTTCCTCTAGAGAATTTATTCTCAATAAGAAAAGTAGACAAGGTTTCATACCAAGACCTAGGGGCTTGTTTCAAACCATATAGGGCTTTCCTAAGCCTATATATATAATCAGGATAATGAGAATCTACAAAACCTGATGTTTGTTCAACATAGACTTCCTCTTTTAAGTCACCATTCAGAAATGCTGACTTTACATCCATTTGATATACCTTGAACCCTTGATAGGTAGCATAGGCCAAGAACATCCTTATAGCTTCTAGCATTACTACTGGGGCAAAGGTTTGATCAAAGTAAAGCCCTTCCTCTTGCCTGTAGCCTTTTGCTACTAGCCTTGCCTTGTTCTTGATAATTGTGCCATTTTCATCAAGTTTGTTTCTGTAGATCCACTTGGTTCCTTTGATGTTGTGATCCTTAGGTTTAGGAACCAGTTCCCAGACTTTGCATCTTTTGAATTGATTCAGCTCTTCTTGCATAGCATCAATCCAGTTTGTGTCTTGCATGGCTTCTTCAAATTTTTTTGATTCTATCTGTGACAAGAAACTTGAACATAAAATAGTGTTCATGTTCCTTCTCCTTGTTAGAACACCTTGACTTGCATCACCAATTTTCTGGTGAGCTAGATGATCCTTCAGGTGTCTTCTTGCTGGAGGAAACCTGTCAACCTCATGACCTTCTTCATTTTCCTCCACCTGATGCTCCTCATTGTATTCATCATCTAGTGAGTTTTTTTCTCCCCCTGGACAGCATGCATCTTTTCCACCATCCATCCTAGCTGGAGCTTCATCATTGATGGTCATCTATTCCAGCCAGTCTGTTAGACCTGTAGAACTAACTGAAGAACTAGACAATTCATTATTAATCAATCTATACTCATCAAAAACAACATGGACTGACTCTTCTACAACTTGGGCAGTCAAGTTGTAGACCTTGTATTCCCTACTGTTATTGTTGTACTGAACAAATATCCCTTCTTGGGATTTTTGCAGCAAACTTTGTTTGGTAGTGCTTACCATTAACTAGGACATAACACTTGCTACCAAAGATTCTAAAGTAAGAAATGTTTGGTTTTCTGCCTTTTAAAATCTGATAGGGAGTCAACTTAAGTTTCTTATTTATGGATGCTCTATTGAGAACATGACAAGTAGTAATTACTGCCTCAGCCCAGAAATATTTAGAGAGAGTAGTGTCACTGAGTAGAGTTCTACCTGCATCAATAAGAGTTCTATTCTTTCTTTAAGCAATTCCATTTTGCTGTGGTGTTCTAGGTGAGGAGAACTCCTGATGAATCCCAAGTTCTTCACAGAATTTTGTCATACATTCAGATTGAAATTCAGTTCCATGGTCACTTCTGATTTTGACCACTGAACTGTTAAATTCATTATGAATTTTTCTAACAAAAGTCTGGAAAACACAAGGGGTTTAAGATTTCTGCCTCAAGAAGAAAACTCATGTGTATATAGAATAGTCATCCACAATAACTAAAGTGAATACTTTCCAACCAATACTATGAACTGGCATAGGACCAAACAAATCCATTTGCAAGAGATATAAACATCTCATTGAATCTTTGGTATCAAGTGCAGGAAAAGAGGACTTGGTCAGTTTGCCCTTTTGGCAAGATGAACACACTCCCTCTTTAATACACTTGACTTGAGGACAATTCCTCACTAAACCCATGCTAAACAGCAGCCCTATAGACTCATAGTTCAGATGAGCTAACCTCTTGTGCCATTTGACAAATAGTGAAGCTTTCTAACCTGCAACTAAGCAAATGGGTGAGTTGTTATACTCACAATCTAGGTAAAGACAATATACATTCCCTATCCTAGTTCCAGTCAACATGATCTCTTGATCACTTGACCTATTAATTTGGCACTCTCCTTTATGGAAAGAGATATAATAACCTCGATAACTAAGTTGACGTATGCTAATCAGGTTATGTTTTATCCCCATACCATAAGCCACTTTAGTGATGGTAATTGAATCACTAGAGATGTTACCAAATCCTTTGATGATTACTTTTTCTGATCCACCAAAGATCACTTTGGGTCCATTCTCTATGGTACATAGACCCTCAACATTCTTCTTGTTCTAGTCATGTGTCTAGAACATCCACTATCCAAGTACCATATAGGGGTATGTCCACTTGCATTCTCCTGCATCAAATAAAGAATTACTCATCCTTAGAACCCAAATTAGTTTTTGGTCCTAGGTTCTTGGTAGTTTGAAAACTATCATGTTTACCTACAGCTTTTCTGATAGGTAAACTATTCTTGGTTTTAACACTTGTGTTTAACCAGCATCCATAGCAAAGTGGCCTACCTTGCCACAACACCAATACTCAAATCTGTTGCACCTTCTCTTAGGTACAGACTTCACAACCTTATTGCCAGCAGTTCTTTTGAGTGTAGGTGCTGGAGCAGGAAATCCTAAGAATTCCTTTTAAACCTGATGGGCTTGCCTATAGAGTGGCCTACAGGCATTAACACACTTGCTAATGTGATCTCCATACTTACAGTGACTATGAGTCATTTCATGATCATACCTTTTTGTAGTTTGCATCATCTTCTTAACGAAAATAGGGGGCTTAGAGGCTAGTGGTTGAACTGGGGCCTTACCTTTTCCATGTGAATTGGTGGCCCTTGTTCTTCCCTTAAATCCTAGACCAGTCTTACCTTTTTGAGAAATGAAGTTGTCTATTAAAGGCAAGACTAATTTTGGCTTAGAGAATTTAGCCACTAACTCTTTTTCTTTCTGAAGTCTTGCCTCCAGATTCTTGATATGATTTTCCTTGAAAGAGATTGTGCCCATCTGAATGATAGTTATGTTCTTATGTTTGGCAACCTCATTCAGTTTCAAATAAATTAGCTTTGCTGATTCTGATGTTGTCTGCTTAAGAGATTCAATCTCCTTGGCTTGCTCCTTGACAAGAAGCTTGCTTCTCTTTAGAGCTTGCAGCAACCCACCATACTCATCAATGAGTTGGTGTACATCCCCTTTAGACTCAGAACCATCCACATCTCTTGATGTAGATGCTTCTGATTCTGATCCAGTAAAGTAATCAGACTCTAAGGGAGAATTGCTTGGATCAGGCTGATCCTAGCACTGATCATTTTCTGACAGATCCATCAGCCCTCTACAACAATGGTCTTCCACTCCATTTATGGAGTCCAACATTTGTAGGAATTCTAATTCCCTAGAATCCTCTTCTTTTGAGAACAGCCTAACATATCCTTCTGCATCTTCTTCTTCTCCTGATCCTGAAGATGAAGAGTCTGTCCAACTCTTCTGTTTCTAAGCAACAAAGAATTTCTCCTTCTTGCCCTTTAGTTGATGCTTCTTCTTGTCCTTAGATTCAGTTCTCTTGTCTGGACAGTCAGCTATGACATGTCTTGTCCTGTTGCAGCGATAACAAATAATCTTAGAATTAGTTTGTTTACTAGGTTTTGAGGCATACCTGCCCTCCTTGGGATTCTTCTTTTTCTTATAATACTCATCCTTCGAAAAGGATTATGATGGTCTGGATCTCCACTTTTTCTTTTTCATGAACCTTTGGAACTGCCTTGTAAAAGCAGCAAAGTCCTCATCAGAGGAGTGGCTGTCTGATGAGGTTGTATCAGGAATTCCTTCTTCTGCCCCAGCACTCCTTCTGGGTGGAGAAGGAGATTTTCTCCTGCCCTTTCTTGTGCCTTTAGCCTTGAAGGCTACTGATTTGTCCTTGTACTCAGACCTGCTGCTCTTCTCTTCCTCCTTCCTAGCAGTAAGCTGCATTTCATATGATAGCAGCTTTTCAAATAATATGGGAGGAGGTGTATCAATAAGCTTGGACACCTCTCTGATGGCACAAATCTTTGTGTCACAGTCCTTTTTCAGAGACCTGAGAAACTTGTCATTCAGTTCATAAGTGCTGAAGACTCTTCCATAGGTCATCAGTTCATTAACTATCCTGAAGAACTTTTTATAGCATTCAGCTATGCTGTCAGTCTTAGCTTGTCTAAAGCTCTCATATTCTTGGTTCAGCATAGATTTTTTGTCTTCTCTAGCTTCTTCTATTCCCTCCATATAGAAAATCAGGTTGTCTCATATTTCCTTAGAGGTTTTACAATGCACCAGATTCTTAAATGTGGCATCATCTATAGTACTTACAATAATATTCTGTGCTCTTTTGTCTAGTGTTGCCAGGATGATCTCATCCTTTCTCATTTCAGAATAGTTCTTCTTACATTTGCATCCAGAGCTGATACCTTCATTGGAATGAAGGGTCCTTCTTGTATAGTAATGTAGATTCTTGGATCATAAGCTTCCTTATACAATCTGACCCTTTCCTTCCATATGCCAAAACATTCTTTCATGTAGATAGGTAGTTTCATAGATCCAAACTCCTTTTGATTCTCATTTGAACCCATTCTTGAAAACTGTTAAATGCCTTGGAGATATACTCAGACTGTTAGGTCTATCTTTGAGTAACCTCTCTCTGATACCACTTGAAAGACTTATTTCAAGAGCTTAAACACCTAGAGGGGGGGGGGGGGTGAATAGGTTCTTATTATCTTTTAGAATTTAGGCAATAAAACTAGTTCTTACTTAGCATAGAAATTGTACATCACATCACAAAAAACACAGCACAGCATACACAAGATTTATAGTGGTTCCCCAAGGTATGGGTACATCCACTTTCCTCCTTCGCCTATCCAGTAGAGAACTGGATTAAGCCCAACTAACTTCCTCCTTCTCAGATCCAAAGATCTTACAGCTCAGAACCAGAATGGTTCCTACACCTCAGACTTACATATGTCCTACCTCAGATCCTTCCCCAAGAATCCTACCTCAGGCCATAGCCCTACCTCAGCCTTTATAACTAGGATTACAACTCAGACTATCAATAGTCCTTCACCTCCGGCACTCAGCCCTACCTCAGCCTTTATAATTATAGGCTTATAACTCAGATCTAACAATAGATCCTACAAGAATTTGAGTATTGGAGAAATACAAAAATATCACCAGATAGATCACTCTATAGGTGAGAGCTTCTTGATCAGTTCTTGAATGAACTGAATCTCCAAATCCAACCTGACTTAGTTGTTTCAAAGCTTCTTGATAGAAAAAAATAAGGTTGAACTCTTCTTGATGTAGAAGTTGATCTCCTGTCAACTCTTTCCTTGAATTCAGAAAATAAGATCTGAATCTTCTCTGTAGACTGTTCAGAATCTGCCTTCTTAAGGGTCATCCCTTTAGTTGTTGTTTAAAACTTTCCTTAGATGATACACCTTTTTATCCCTGTATCTGTCCTTCTAAGTTGTCACGGATGAGTCCTTTATATAGAGATTTCTCCTGATTACCAGCTGATCCGGTTTGTAACAACCTTCTGATAGTTCTAACAAAGTTGTAAGACCTATTGGTAATGACAGCTGTCGAGTCGCCCGCCATGACAGTTGATTCCTCCAAGATTTTATAAGTCAGCAAGATCCACTCAGCAGACTGCTTCATATATGTCGACACAAATAGACTAAGTGTCGACACAAGTCTTGATGATGTCGACATAACATTCCATGTGTTGACATAATCATTCTTTAGCTACTCGACACAGCTTCTGTTTGTATGTGTAGACACAAGTCCTGTGTGTCGACACAACTGCTCCTGATCTTGACATAACTGATGCTGGAAGATGGCATTGAGTGTATATCCAGCCGTCGTTGAGTGTGTCTGTCGAGACGTCGTTGAGTGTGTGTCGACACAAGTCCTGTGTGTCGACACAAGCCTTCTGACTTAGTATAGCTGTTGTTGTTAGATGGAGTTGAGTGTCATCCAGATGTCATTGAGTATGTGTCGACACAAGTCATGTGTGTCGATACCACTGCTTCTGGTCTTGACTTAGCTGTAGACAAATGGCGTTGAGTGTGTGTCGACATAAGTCATGTGTGTCGACACAAACCTTCTTAAGGTTTCGACACAATTGCTGAGTATCGACACATGCCTTTCTTCTGATATCGACATAACTCCTGGGTGTCTACACAGCTTCTTCTTTAGATGTCGACACAAACCTTTCCTTCGGTGTCGACACAATTCTGTGTGTCGACACAGCTTCTTCTTCAGGTTTCGACACAATGCCTGGGTGTCGACAAAGTCCTTGCTTCTAGGATGGACACAACTTCTGGGTGTCGACACAATTCTTCACAAGTGTTGACACTTGTACTTAGAAAAATTCTTACAAACCTTACACCTGCACAATGAAACTCAAACATCCATCAAATACAAATTGATGTATATCATTGAGTAAGATGAGGCTTCTCGAAATCTGGTACATATTTTGCAGTGTACCCAACAGCTTAGTTTTTCCCCTGCTTTAGCTTCAGGTTGCTATTTTGTGGCCGGTTTGTGCCTAGCTGTGCTTGAATTGGAAGAGTAGTTGCTGTCCTGAAGGTTTAGGCAAGTGGTGTTCCTTACCCTTGTCAAGCTCTTTGTGTTTATGCTTATATTTTCCTGGTTATTAGTCTAGTATACTCTCTTAAAAGCTATGGCTGCTACTAGTTGACCCCGAGCCAAATTAGTGTAAACTTTGCCCAGTTTTCACTATTTTCTCTCTTCTGGTTATTTTATTAGTTGGGTAATATTTTATTAGCTGATTTTGTATCATAGTATAATAAAATAGCTTTTACGTTTTTTGGAAAGTAATGCTTTAGGTTTATAAATATGAGATGCATTAGGTATATATAGTAATACTTTTAGGTTTCAAAATACCTAACAAGCAACCTAGCATAAATCGTTCCCAGAAGCAAGTAAACAACCTCCAAAATAGGCAAAATAACAGTTATTAGTTCATATATAGCATCAAAAGTAACCCACTAGTGGGCGTCAACAACCTGACACGAACCCACAAGTCAGGATATATGTCTGTACAGAAAGAAGAAAACTACCTCACAAGGTCGAGGTGCAAAACTCTCAGCAACCCCGAAGGCCACAAGAATGCTCCACCAGAATACTAGCCGCTCAGCCGGCTACAACCTGAAACTAAGGCATTCAACGAAAGAACGCCTCAGAAAACATATAATCAAAAGAAACTAGAGCTGTAAAAATAAGGGCTTACAAACCCAACAACAGGTGCTATCAAAAGAGCAAAAAAAAACTGAACAATATAGTAAGGGTAAAACACTGCCCAAGGCAATGACACAACGCACCAAGTGCGAGAAATAACAAACATGTCCTGCCAAAAACAACAGAAGCAACAAGGCAAGCGTATGCCAAAATTACCACTTTAACGACCGGCACTAACAGTGTGAATCATTAGGAGTGGTAGAGCCATGGATTTGGGTTGGTTACCAAAAACAGTCCTCGTCAAAACACCCAGACCATAAATACTCAAGGGTACAATTGTGGCAGCCTAAAGGTCCAACACAGCCACAAAACATCCCAAACCAGGGCCAAAATGGTACCAACACACCAATAAATCTAGCCCAAACCAGGGACAAAATTGTACCAACACACCAACAAAACCAGCCCAAACCAGGGCCAAAATGGTGGGACCACGGCTCTACACCCAAACCACCCCTTACAGAGTCAACAAGCAAACCACTTACTATAATTCACGACTCGGCCTATAAAACCAGCCGAAAATATCAACAAATCAACATAAACCAACCCTAACCACATTAGGGAGAAAACACCAGCTTAAGGCAGACGACGTCGAGTCCACTCCGCACCTAACACTAAGGCAAGGAAGGAGTCAAGTCCACTCGACGCCCAAACTCTAAGCAAGAAATGGCGTCGAGTCCACTCAACGTCAAAAGACTTAGACGCAAAAAGACTAACTAGACGATGGCATTGAGTGAGTTCAGCTCACTCAATGCCAAAAGACTTGGAGAAAAGTCTTCTGGATAGATGGCGTTGAGTGAGTTCAGCTCACTCAATGCCAAAAGACTTAGAAAATCTATCTGGACAATGGCATTGAGTGAGAGCACATCACTAAATGCAAAAAGCAGACAGCGTTGAGTGAGCACCACTCACTCAACGCCAAAAGACTTTGGCAAAACCATCTCTGTACAATGGCATTGAGTGAGTGCACCTCACTTAATGCCAAAAGAAGACGATGTTGAGTGAGCTCCACTCTCTCAATGCCCTTTCTCTGGACTTTGGCGTTGAGTGAGTGGACCTCACTCAACGCAAAAGGCAGACGGCATTGAGTGAGCTCCACTCACTCAACGCCAAAAGACTTGGCAAAACTTTCTAGGGAATGGCGTTGAGTGAGTGCACCTCACTCAATGCAGAAGGCAGACGGAGTTGAGTGAGCTCTACTCACTCAATGCCAAAAGACTTAGAAAAATCATCTGGCAAGATGGCGTTGAGTGAGTGCAGCTCACTCAACGCCAAAGGCCGACGGCATTGAGTGAGCTCCACTCACTCAACACTTTTGGACTTAACTTCAAGAGCAAACAGCCAGGCGTTGAGTGAGCTCCACTCACTCAACACTTTTGGACTTAGAAGCAAAAAAAAACCAACAAGGTGTTGAGTGTGTCCACCATACTCAACGCTTTTGGACTTAGACGCAAAAAAAACCAACTAGGTGTTGAGTGTGTCCACCACACTCATCGCTTTTGGACTTAGCTTAAAAACAACTCAAAGCCTGCAACTCGGGAGCTTTTTCTTAGACTAAAAAAATTCCTCCCACCCTTTCTACCCAGCCACAGCTATCACCCAAGCTAGAATAAATTAGTAAACTCCATTCCTACCTCTAACCACTAGCTGGACACAAAATAAACAACTAGGAGAGAGAAAATCGTGATAACTGGGCAAAGTTTACACTAATTTAGCTCGGGGTCAACTAGTAACAGCCCTAGCTTTTAGGAGGGTACACTAGACTAATAACCAGGAAAATATAAGCATAAAAACGAAGAGCTTGGCAAGGGTAAGGAACACCACTTGCCTCAACCTTCAGGACAGCAGCTGCTCTTCCAATTCCAGCACAGCTAGGCACAAACCGGCCACAAAACAACAACCTGAAGCTAAAACAGGGGAAAAACTAAGCTACCTAAAAATATCTAACTTCTAAAATAGCCCTAGAGAAAGGAAAACGTACCTAGGATGGAAGATCTGAGTGAGAGCAGTCCAAAACTGCCCTTACCCGAGAAAACCGAGCTCTACACCTCCAGAAATCGTCGGCCAAAGCTCCAGAATTTCCGCCGCCCGAAACCTTCTGCTGGAAGCTTTTTGCCCTCTCTTTTGGGTAAGATGAAGGAGATAAGACTAAGATATGCTATATTTTATTATATCAAGCCACCCAACTAATAAAATATTTCTTTACATGCAATATTTTAAGCTCAACCACTATTATTATAGTCGGCCACTTATAGCCATTACCGCCACCATCTATAAAATATTAATGGCAATTAGCCACTATGCTATTACTCTACTATATAAAACAACCACTCTTAATAATATCTAAAGATATAAACTCATGCCACTAAAAGATTAATATAATATTATAATACTATATTAATTAATCAAATAACACGTCAAAATGATGCGGAAACCGAACTATCTCGGAAGTTAACGAAATTCACATCGTAGCTAAAAACCCATGCTACGAATCTAGTGGCGAAGTCGAAATCGTCATCCGACAAACAAAACTTGGGCTAAAATTTCCCGACGCCAACACACAAGCATTCCCGAAGAGGCACCACCGAGTCACCAAAATAGACTCCGGCTTGCTAGGGAATCTTGCAAACAGGCTACCAAACAAGCCACTTAAGGGCCTAAAGAGCTAAAACCAATCTCTAACAATGGCAAAGGCCGGAAAGTGCGTCAACGTAATGCAAGAAAAAGATTAAACAGTCACAGAAAAATCGGGGGCGTTACAGTCACTCCCCCCTTAAAGAAAGTTTCACCCCGAAACTTTACGCACAAAAAATCTACCAAAGAAGGAACATAACAAACTAAGAGGTAAACGGATGAAAACATACCAGGCAACTCAAGGAAACAGATGAGGGTGAGCCTCCCTCATAGACGACTCAAACTCCCAAGTCGCGCTTTCCACGTCCTTGTTACTCAATAAAACATTTACCATAGGAATTCTCTTCCTTCGTAACACGCGATCTTGTGAATCAAAAATGCGGACAAGCATCTCCACATAAGAAAGATTTGTTTTTAACTGTGGTACAACATCCAAAACTTGTCTGTCGCTTAGCACACACTTCCACAGTTGGCTTACATGAAAAAAATCGTGAAAACTAGGGAAATTTACTGGTAATTCCAGCTTATAAGCTGACACACCAATCCGTTCAACAATCTTGAATGGTCCCACAAACCTTGGGTCCAACTTCGGATCTTTACCAAATCTCTTGATGCCAACCATCGGGGAAACTTTAAGAAAGACCAAATCCCCCACAACAAACTCCAAATTCGATCTACGTCGGTTGGCGTTCTTCTCATAATATTCTTGAGCTATCTGAAGCTTCTCTCGAATAAGCTTTACAACAACTTCCATTTATTCCAGCGCATCCGGACCCAACAAAACTTTCTCGCCAACCTCAGTCAAAAAGAGGGGAGTTCTGCAGCATCTCCTATACAGAGCTTCAAATGGAGCAATTTGTAGGCTTTCTTGATAACTGTTGTTATACGCAAACTCCATAAGCCGCAAACGCTCATCCCACACTCCTCCATGGTCTAAAATGTAGCATTTTATCATATCCTCCACTATTTGATTCACTCGCTCTGTATGACCATTGGTTTGTGGGTGATATGCGGTAGAATACCTCAAATCTGTACCAAAACCTTCTTGCAAACTCTTCCAAAAGCGAGATGTAAGCCGGGAGTCTCGGTCTGAAATGATGCTGACTGGAACACCATGCAATCGGATAACCTCATTCACATACAGCTCAGCTATTTTATTCATCGGATAGTCGATCTTATAAGGGACGAAGTGAGCACATTTCGTTAATCTATCCACAATCACCCAAACTGAATCATATCCCCTAGGAGATTGTGGTAGACCCGTGATGAAATCCATCGAAATGCTTTCCAATTTCCAAGTCGGAATCTCCAAGGGTGTCAACTTACCACCAGGCCTTCCATGATCGGCCTTCACACGCTTGCAAGTATAACACTCTGATAAAAATCTAGCTATTTCACTCTTCATCCCATTCCACCTTGCAATCTGCTTAAGGTCACGATACATCTTGGTAGATCCTGTATGATAGGCAACACTCGAACCGTGAGCTTCTCTGCATAACAAAACTAGGATGTCCATAATAGCGGGGATAAAAAATCTGCCGCAGTACTTCAACGTACCCGCAACATCAATCAAGAAATCAGGTAACTCCCCTTTCTCAGCTCTAAGATATAAATGCAGCAGATCTAGATCATCTTTCTGATGTAACCTCGTCAGCGCAATCCAAGAAGACTCTGCTGCCACCAAAGTGCTCTACAAATCGCAGCACCCCACAGAAATGTCCATCAAAATAAATTCCTCTACCAACCGCTCGGCGGAGAGATTAAAAATCTTCCCCGTCTTCCAGCTTAGATCATCGGCCATCACGTTAGCCTTACCCGGATGGTACTATATCTCAACATCGTAGTCGACAACATACTCCAACCATCGCAGCTGACGCAAATTCAATTACTTCTGAGTGAAGACATACTTTAAACTCTTATGATCAGTAAAAATCTTACACTGAGCGCCATAAAGTAGATGTCTCCACAACTTCAGCGCAAAAATCACAGCTGCAAATTCCAAGTCATGCGTAGGGTAGTTCTTCTCATGAGTCTTCAATTGCCTGGACCCATACGCAATCACTTTCCTATCTTGCATCAAAACGCACCCAAATCCAACATACGATGCATCCACAAAAACCTCATAAACCATGCCCTCCGTAGGCAGAGTCAAAATAGGAGCAGTGCACAATCTGTTCTTGAGCTCAAGGAATGCTTCCTAACACTTATCATTCCAATCAAAAGCCACATTCTTTTGAGTCAACTTAGTCAAAGGTGCAGCCAAGGTAGAGAAACCTTCCACAAATCTTCTGTAATAGCCGGCCAACCATAAGAAGCTCCTAATCACCTTGGGTGTGTCAGGTCTCCTCCATTCTAACACTGCAGCTATCTTCTCTGGGTCAACTGAAATCCCATGCCTATTGATCACATGGCCCTGAAACGAAACCTGAGGCAACCAAAACTCGCACTTACTCAACTTGGCGAATAACTCATGGACCCTCAAGGCAGATAAAACCAAACTCAAATGCATGTCATGCTCCTCAGCATTGAGGGAATAGATCAGAACATCATCAATAAACACGACTATAAACTTATCCAAGAAGTCTTTGAACACCCGATTCATCATATCCATAAAGGTTGAGGGTGCGTTGGTCAAACCAAACGACATAACCAAGAATTCAAAATGCCCATGCCTCGATCGAAAAGTAGTTTGTGGAATATCTGACTCACGGACCCTGAGCTGATGATAACGAGAACCAAGATCAAACTTTGAAAACACTGCGCTACCGCTCAACTGATCGAACAAATCATCGATCCTTGGCAGGGGATACTTATTCTTAATAGTGACTTTGTTGAGCTCTCTATAATCGATACAAAGCCGCATCGATCCATCTTTCTTTTTAACAAACAGAACAGGAGCACCCCAAGGCGACGAACTCGGCCTTATAAAACCTTTCGCTAACAACTCATCCAGCTGGATACGCAACTCTGCTAGCTCTCGCGGGGCCATCCGGTACGGTGCCTTCACAATAGGATGCGTACCCGGCTCCAAATCGATCACAAACTCAACATCTGGATCAGGTGGAAGACCAAGAAGATCATAAGGAAACACATTAGCAAACTCGCGAACAACAAGAATCTCTTCAAGACGCGGCGAAATACCAATAGTTCCCAAAACTTAGACCAAACAAGAAAAACAGCCAGAAACTAACAATGTCTGAGCACATACCGCAGAAATGACTGGAGAATCCTTGCGCGAATCACCATAAACACTCCCAGGCTAAATGTTGTCCTTTCTGAAGTCCAAGCGCTTACCCTTGCACTAGATCACAGCATCATACCTGGACAACCAGTCCATGCCCAAGATAACATCAAAATCTTCCAAGTCAATCACCTTGAGATCTGCCCTTGCTAGAAAATCCCCTAACATAATCGGACAGTCCTGAATGCCCTGATCTGAAACCACAGAATCACAAGAAGGGAACCTGACACAAAAGGCATCCCCAACTCGATCTAGATCCAAACGATATTGATCCACTAAGGCTCTAGCAACAAATGAGTGGGTAGCCCCAGAGTTGAAAAGAACGCGCGCCGAGCGGTTCTTTACCTTAAAGCTTCCTAAAAGTTGCACACGCATCTAAGGAAACAATAACCTTAACAACAAACAAAAACATTTAAAACTAGTGAAAAATTTTAACCTGAAATAACTTGAGTCGAAGTCTGCGCTTCTTCTAAGGAAATCACATTCAGCTTTCCCTTACCTTTATCCAATTTCTGAGGCGGTGGCAATGCCTAGAGTGGCAATGCCTTGAGTGGCACTGGCTGCATCACAGGCTAGAGGTGTGGCACTGAGCCTTGATGTGTCCTTCCTGACTGCAATGAATACAGCTTCTTGTCTTCATCTTGTCCTTTCCCCAGCAATGGGCAGCATCATGCCCTGGCCGCTTACATGCCGAACAAAATAATTCTTTACTGGGAGTACCTTGAATTGCATGTACCAGTTCCTTCTTCTTAGCTCCTAACCTTTTGAAATATCTCTCAAAGGGGTGTCCTGACCGGCCACAGAAACTACAAACCTCCTTGCTCTTCTTCTTTGAAGCAGCACCAGGTACCTGAAGGCTCTTTCCTTCAACCAACTTCCTCTTATCTTTAATCATCAACTGCCCTCTTTGCTTGGCATTCTCAATTGCCTCAACTCTCAAAGCAGCTTCCACCACTCCAGCATAACTTGCTGATCCATAAGCACTTGCTATCTGCTTGACATCACTTCTTAGGCCACCAAGAAAATGCTTTACTCGATCCGCCTCGGAACCTACCATGCCCTGGGCAAACCAACTCAGTTTGCTGAACTCGATCTCATACTCACTAACTATGAGTTGTCTCTGCTTCAAATGTAAGAACTCATTCCTCAGGCTGTCCCGCTCAACCGAGGGTAGAAACTTTCCCAATAGCATTTCCTTAAAGGACTCCCAAGAATATCCTTCCTTCAAGCTCTCCTTTTCTCGCAACCACCAACTCTTTGCTAACCCCTTAAGCTGATATGCAACGATCATCACTCTCTGATCATCCATGACGCCAGAATAAGAAAACATTTCCTCAATCGCTATCAGCCAATCATCCAAGACCATAAAGTCTGCTTTTCCATCATAGGTAGGTGGTCCAAGTCACTGAAACTGGGAGATTAATGTCATCTCTGGTGGAACCACTACTGGAGGCACAAGAGGAGCAGGAGGGTTAGGAACAACTGGACCCACAACAGGGTTCTACACTCTTGGAGCTATCCCAGACACAACTGATACCAATGACTAAATTTGTGACTACACATCCACCAATTGCCTGGAAAAGGCCTCATTGCTCTGTCGCAGGCCTTCTACATAGCATTGTTCTGAGCGCCCGAAGACTCACCCTCATATTGGGGAGTCTGCTTCATCGCAGGATGCTTCGACATCCTAGAATATAATTAGCACGAATCAAGACCTAGCCCAACAGCTAGCACAAATCTACCCGGTACAGACAAACATACTTAAATATGAACTTCAACTGCTAACTAGCTCTTGGAGTTTTCAATGTTGATGTTATGCCTAACCTAGGATTATTCACCATCATCACACTAACTCATGTTCCTAGACCATGAATGCATGAATTTATGTTCCTTTTGACTCAAAACCATGTGTGCACATGTGTCATCATGTAAATTTTTAGAGTGGCACGTTGTGCTTATACTATATTATGTTATGCATGTTGTGCTTTGCAGTCTAAAAATGCCTTAATGCATGTTATGAGCGGTGTACACATGCAATGTTATGCATCCCATACTACATTACATTACATGCAACGAATAGAGAAAACATGCTAATGGGAATTCATATGGTGAGGTTATGAATCCCATACTACATAACCCTCACATGTTGCCACCTATGGTGGATCCATATACAAACACATATTATGTATCCCAAACTACATAATATGCCATGTATACTTCTTTTCATGCGAATGAGTGTAGTGCTCATGCTTCAGCCAAGACGTACTGATGACACACGGTGTGTGTATGATATGACGCAAAATAGCTAACACTAATAAGGAAAGGTTGCCCGACCAATTGTCAAGCAACCTCCCTCTGATACTAACTGTCACAACCCGCATTTTCTCAATAATTATATCATATTACAGCAAGGGAAAATACATGTCGTGATGCCACGTCGTGCAGGGGATAACTGCACACGCTCAGGCAAAACCCCAGACTCTACACCTTTGGAGAAATTAGAGTTTAGTATGAAAGAAAATCATTTAGGTTTGATGGTTGTATCCCTCGGCACAGTAGATCAGCTAGTCCACAATTAAAAGTATATGTATATGTAGCAGAAAATACTTTAGTTATCTTGATTTGACATCCTACATGAGTATAAACATCCCCAAAAGATAACTCATGAAATAAAGGACTCTAGATTTATCATAGTATAAGAAAATAACTTTTACGTTCTTTGGAAAGTAATGCTTTAGGTTTATAAATATGATATGCATGAGATACATCTAGTAATACTTTTAGGTTTTAAAATACCTAGCATGCAACCTAGCATAAATCATTCCCATAAGCATGTAAACAACCTCCAAAATAGGCAAAATAGCTGTTATTAGTTCATATATAGCATCAAAAGTAACCCACCAGTGGGCGTCAACAACCTAACACGAACCCACTAGTCAGGATATATGTCTGTACAGAAAGAAGAAAACTACCTCACAAGGCCGAGGTGCAACAGTCTCAGCAACCCCAAAGGCCACAAGTATGCTCCACCAGAACACTAGCCGCTCAGTCGGCTACAACCTGAACCTTAGGCATTCAACGAAAGAACACCTCCGCAGGCATATAATCAAAAGAAACTGGAGAAGTAAAAAGAAGGGATTACCAACCCAACAACAGGTTCTATAAAAAGAGAAAAAAAACTAAACAATATAGTAAGGGTAAAACACTGCCCAAGGCAATGACATAACGCACCAAGTGCGAGAAATAACCAACATGCCCTGCCAAAAACTTCAGAAGCAACAAGGCAAGCGTATGCCAAAATAACCACATTAACGGCTGGCACTAATAGTGTGAATCATTAGAAGTGGTAGAGCCATGGATCTGGGTTGGTGACCAAAAACAGTCCTCATCCAAACACCCAGACCATAAATACTCAAGGGTATAATGGTGGCAGCCTAAAGGTCCAACACACCCACAAAACAGCCCAAACCAGGGCAAAAATTGTACCAACACACCAACAAAACCAGCCAAAACCAGGGCCAAAATTGTACCAACACACCAACAAAACCAGCCCAAACTAGGGCCAAAATGGTGGGACCACGACTCTACACCCAAACCACCTCTTACAGAGTCAACAAGCAAACCACTTATTATAAATCATGACTCGCCCTGTAAAACTAGCCGAAAATATCAACAAATCGACATAAACCCACCCTAACCACATTCGGGAGAAAACACCAGCTTAAGGCAGACGACGTCGAGTCCACTCGGCACCTAACACTAAGGCAAGGAAGGCGTCGAGTCCACTCGACGCCCAAATGCTAAGCAAGAAATAGCGTCGAGTCCACTCGACGCCAAAAGACTTAGATGCAAAAAGACTAACTGAACGATGGCATTGAGTGAGTTCAGCTCACTCAATGCCAAAATACTTAGAGAAAAATCTTCTGGATAGATGGCATTGAGTAAATTCAGCTCACTCAATGCCAAAAGACTTAGAAAATATGACTAGACAATGGCGTTGAGTGAGTGCACCTCACTCAACGCCAAAAGAAGACGGCATTGAGTGAGCACCACTCACTCAACGCCAAAAGACTTTGGCAAAACCATTTCTGGACAATGGCGTTGAGTGAGTGCACCTCACTCAACGCCAAAAGCAGACAACATTGAGTGAGCTCCACTCACTCAATGCCCTTTCTCTGGACTATGGCGTTGAGTGAGTGGACCTCACTCAATGCCAAAGGCAGACGACATTGAGTGAGCTCCACTCACTCAACGCCAAAAGATTTGGAAAAACTTTCTGGGCAATTGCGTTGAGTGAGTGCACCTCATTCAATGCCAAAGGAAGACGGCGTTGAGTGAGCTCCACTCACTCAACGCCAAAAGACTTAGAAAAATCCTCTGGAAAGATGGCGTTGAGTGATTGCAGCTCACTCAACGCCAAAGGATGACGGAGTTGAGTGAGCTCCACTCACTTAACGCTTTTGTACTTAGCTTCTAGAGCAAACAGCTAGGCGTTGAGTGAGCTCCACTCACTCAACGCTTTTGGACTTAGACGCAAAACCATACCAGCTAGGCGTTGAGTGTGTCCATCACACTCAATGCTTTTAGACTTAGCTTAAAAACTACTCAAATCCATCAACCCGAGAGCTTTTCCTTAGACTAAAAACAATTCCTCCCACTCTTTCTACCCAGCTACAACTATTACCCAAGCTAGAATAACTTAGTGACAGGAGTTTATATCTTAAGATATTATTAAGAGTGGTTGTTTTATATAGTAGAGTAATAGCATAGTGGCTGATTTCCATTAATATTTTATAGCTGGTGGCGGTAATGGCTATAAGTGGCTGACTATAATAATAGTGGCTGAGCTTAAAATATTGCATGTAAAGCAATATTTTATTAGCTGGGTAATAACTTAGTAAACTAGCTGATTTTGTAGATGGGTAATATTTTATTAGCTGATTTTGTATCATAGTATAAGAAAATAGCTTTTACGTTCTTTGGAAAGTAATGCTTTAGGTTTATAAGTAATATTTTATACCTTTAATTATGGACTAGCTGATCCACTGTGCCGAGAGATACGGCCATCAAACCTAAATGATTTTCTTTCATACTAAACTCTAATTTCTCAAAAGGTATTTAGTCTGGGGTTTTGCCTGAGCGTGTGCAGTTATCCCCTGCACGATGTGGCTTCACGACACGTATTTTCCCTTGCTCTGATATGATATAATTGTTGAGAAAATGTGGGCTGTGACAGAAAGAAAGACATGTGGCACTCAAGTAAACCTTGCAGTAAAACAGGGGGAGTAAGTGATGCTCACCATACAGGAAATGATGTACATTTACTTATAGCTTATCAAAATTTCAATAGTAATTTTGCTTTATATGTTGTGTGTATCATTGACCAAGGAAAGAAATCAATTTTTTTGATTAGAATTGATAAGGGTTTTGACTTCTTCAAATAGGGGGAGATTTTTGGGTCCATTGTTCCCAATGTCCCTGATTTGTGAGAAGTCAAACTGGTCAATGACATACACATTGTTAACCCCAGAATCCGGAACATTTCCAGCTAGGCATCTTAATACGTTTTGTAGCCTAAACTTTATCGTATTTCCTATTTTATATTGTACAAATTATGCTATTATTAGTTTAACTCAAGTACTCAGTTCGCCCAGCTCGCCAGTTGACATGGTCCGTCACCTAGGCGGACTCCAGCTATCAACGGGCGTCCGCTCAGGTCGCCCTCGGTTCCCAGCTCTGCTAGATCGACGACCTCCCATCGATGAGTCAAGCTCAGGCCGGCGAGCTCCGAGTCAGGCCGCTTAGGTCGCTCAGGTCGCAACTAATCTGAAAGGACCGCGCTCGATGCGACCAAGGGAGGTCTCCAGCTCGCTGGCCCAGTCCGCCGGTCCCGCGCGGACTGCTTCTTCTTTCCTTTTTTGTTTCCCGTCACCGCTGCCTGGCTCCTTTGTACCCCGGACAGCCGGTTATTTTAGCCCTGCCCGTTTGTGCAGGCCCCCTAGCCTATAAATAGGGGGAAGTGGTGCACTCAAAGCACGCTGACTCGAGCCCAGGAGCCCACTTGTTAAAGGCTGCGGACTCGAATCTCTGGCTTTGCGATCTCCAGCTTGCTTTCTGCTTTGCTTTGCTTTGCTTTTCCCTTCTTGTAACCCCTTCTTTGCAATCAAAAGTAAGCCCGTCGCAGGAGAGGCATTCAGGCCGCGACGGGCGAAGTCTGGTGTTGCCGTGCTCCACGGCTCTTGCTTTTCTGTTCCTTTTCTAGTCCGCCAAGTAGACTGCTGCTCGCAGTTTGTTTTTCCTTTCTTCCCTAGGTGCTCGAACAGTTAGCTGCTGGTGCTCGTTTCCGCCTTCGCTTTTCGCGCATCAACAGTTAACACGCGGCCTTTAGATTCGAGCAGTTTTTTGAAACCGCGGATAGAAATGTCAGACCGCCGAGGTCGCCGCTCCGACCGCTCCAGCTCCCCCGATGATTCGCTGTGGGAGGCGTTGGAGCAGTCCCGCTGGGAAGCTGAAGTATCTCGAAGAGAGACTGACCAGCGGCTCGATACGATCAGCCAAGCCCTGTTAGCATTGACTCAGCGGCTTGCCCCCCAGGTTGCTGAAGAAGTTGCTGAGACACCTGTCCGCCAGACTCCAGTCCGCCGGACCCCGGCTCGTCGCACCCCTCTTCAGCAGTCGCCTGCGACCGCGCCTCCGCCTCTCCACCAAGCTCAGTCCGCAGCTCCCCTGCGACCTCAGGCTGATCAGTTCGCCCCCCTGATGGATTTCTTCAGGGAAGCAGCCCGAGGGACCCCGGCTCGCCGACTAGACTTTGTTGATCGGCAGTCCGCAGAGCTCGCAGAGCTTCGTCCTCCAGTCCGCCCTTCTGCTGATTCAGAAACTCCCTCTCCCTTCGTCGATTGAATCCGATGGGAGTCAGCGCCAAGCAATTTCAGAGAACCTCGTCTCCCTTTTTATTCAGGGGAGACTGATCCGGTCTCCCACCTGCAGGCATTCGAAGGGGCAGTTGCATTGAGGAGCCTCTCTGACGCCCTGAAATGTAAACTTCTGGTGACCACTCTTGATGGTCAAGCAAGAGAATGGTTTTATGAGTTGCCTCCAGGCACCATTTCCTCCTTCGCTGAGCTTCGCAGTGAGCTGCTCCTGAGGTTTGCAACCTCTAAGAAGAGAAAGGATGGGCCGGCAACCCTTTTTGACATTAGACAGAGAGACAATGAATCGGTGGCAAGATTCGATCGGTTCCAAAAGGAAATCCAAGGGGTAAGGAATGTGAACCCCGATTATTATAAAGTTGCCCTGATTCACGGCCTCCGGGAGGGCCCGTTGAAATTCAAAGTGACAACAAAGGCACCATCAACTTATCAGGAGCTCATAGCAATGGCTAATCGCTTTATTGAGGGAGAAAATGCCAACCCAACCTATATCTCATCCCTGACAGCTAAAGCTGGAGGAAGGGATGTCTCTAACTTCTCCAACAATCAATATCACAGCAAGCCGCCTCGGCCTGATTTCCAGCCGCTATCTCAGAGAGGGCGTAACCTCCGCCACAAGAAACCTTTCCTCGGCCATCAACAGTTTCATGATCAGAGACTGTCATTGGCCGCCGCTCCCGCCGTTCCCCTTCAAGCGCTGCCCATTCTCCAGGGTGCCCCGTCGACTTCAAATCCTCATGGGAGCAGCCCTATGGAAGAGCTTGCAGATCTGGGCATCGACTTTGAAGAGGTCGTCCAGATAATCCAGAGGAAGGCTGAAGAAAAGAGGCAAGGGCCTCAGAGAGACTGGAAGCCCTGGGACAACTCTCAGTTCTGTAATTTTCACAAGGAGAAGGGTCATCTGACTAAAGATTGCAAGGCTCTTCAGAAGCTAGTTGAGAGGTTGCTCGCCGAGGGTAAACTCGAGGACCTGGGCAGGAAGAGTGATTCTTCAAAGCCTTCCACCTCCAAGGGCAAGGAGGTGGCTGAAGTCCACCAGGAGTGCATAGAGATAAGGGATGAGGGCCATCTGGGGCTCATTGATATCCCAAATGAGTGTATTGATGTTGTCGACGAGGGGGCCCTGGGAAGACTCTTTTTCATCCATGGCGGAGCAGGGACTGAGTCTACTCGGAAGTCTTCTCTGTCAAGGCTTTCCCGAGCTAAGGTTGCTTCTACTTCTTCCGCCCCACCTTCTGAAGTCGTCACCTTTGGTTCTGCGGACCTTCCTGTAACCGCCAACCACTTCGATGATGCCATCGTAGTCCAGGCAGCCATCGGAGACTTCACGGTCGATAGAATTCTCATCGACACTAGCAGTTCCGTGAATCTCCTCTTCAAGTCAACTTTTGAGGCCCTGAGGACAGGAAAGTCTCTGCTTCCCACCGAGGGGCCACTTTATGGCTTCTCGGGCGAAAGAAAGGAGGTTGAAGGGAATGTCACACTCCCGGTGGTGCTCGGAGGGGTGACCAAAGAGATCCAGTTCATAGTGGTAGATGCTCCGAGCAGCTACCATGCTATCTTTGGGAGACCGTTGCTGAACAAGTATCGAGCCATCATTTCAACGTATCATTTGGCCATCAAGTTCTGCAAAGATGGCCGCCAGTGCAGGGTCAGGAGCGACCCGAGGCAGGCTCGAGAGTGTTACCTCCGCACAGTTAATGTGACTGAAGTCTCCCCCTCAGCTTTTCCAGCAGCAGCAGAAGCCTTTTCTCCATCAAAAGCTGCTGTGGATAGAGAAGGTGCTCACTTGGAACCTGCCCAGGTGACGCAAGAAGTCCCCATCACAGAAGGGGAAGGAAGAAAGCTCTCCATCAACTCTGAATTGCCAGAAGACCAAAAGGCGGAGTTGATATCTTGCCTATTGAAGAATCTGGATGTCTTCGCTTGGTCAGCAGAGGACATGCCAGGGGTGGATCCCGACGTGGCTTACCATCATCTCAATGTTGATCCGGCTGCCAAGCCCGTCCAGCAAAAGAAGAGGGATGTAGCTGTCAAGCTAGCAGAGCCCATTAGAGAGGAGGTTGCCAAACTCCTCAAAGCACGCTTCGTTCAAGAGATTCAGTATCCCGAGTGGGTCTCGAATGTTGTAATGGTTAAGAAACCTGGGGGAAAGTGGCGTATGTGTGTAGATTTCACCCGTTTGAATAAAGCATGCCCGAAAGATTTCTACCCCTTGCCTCGGATAGATTTATTAGTTGATTCTGCGGTAGGATATCCGTTTATGAGTTTTTTAGATGCATTCTCTGGTTATCACCAAATAAGAATGCACAAACCTGATATCCCTTGCACATCGTTCATCACTAATGACGGTTGCTATTGTTATCTTGTGATG
This sequence comes from Platanthera zijinensis, assembly GCA_039513925.1. NCBI lineage: Eukaryota > Viridiplantae > Streptophyta > Magnoliopsida > Asparagales > Orchidaceae > Platanthera > Platanthera zijinensis. The sequence continues at coordinate 184,551,633 of CM077088.1, read as the reverse complement.
CCCTTTGGGCTTAAAAATGCTGGCGCAACCTATCAACGCATGATGGACCAAGTGTTTAAAGAGCAAAAAAGTAGAAACCTCGAAGTGTATGTGGATGACCTTTTGATTAAGAGTAGGTCTTTTCCACAGCACTTGGTAGATCTAGCAGAGACCTTTTTCACTCTGCGAAGGCACAAAGTAATGCTTAACCCGTTAAAATGCATCTTTGGGGCAAGTAAAGGGAAGTTTCTCGGCCATCTCCTTACTCCTGAGGGTCTTGCCCCCAATCCTGATAAGGTTAAGGCCATCCTTGATATGCCCCCTCCTCGTTCTCCAAAAGAGGTTCAGCAGTTAGGAGGGAGGTTGGCAGGACTCGGGAGATTCATCTCCCGAGTTGGGGATAAAAGTGCGCCGTTCTTTAAAACTCTTCGGGGAGCGTCCAAGTTCCAATGGACAGAAGAGTATTCCTTGGCCTTCGAGCAGTTGAAAAAGCAGCTAACCTCGACACCTTTACTCCAAAGCCCCCGAGCGGGGGAGATGTTGTCCCTATACCTAGGGGTTGGTCCTGAAGCAGTTAGTTCTGTCCTGGTCCGAGAAGAGAGCAGGAGGCAGTTCCCCGTTTACTATGTCAGTCACATCCTGAAAGATGCAGAGGCAAGGTACCCCATCCTAGAGAAGCTAGCTTTGGCATTAGTTATGTCTGCCCGCAGACTCCATCCATATTTCCAGGCTCATTCAATTCAGGTGGTTACTGATCAACCTTTGAAGAGTGTGCTAGAAAAACCAGAGCATTCAGGCAGGCTAGCTAAATGGGCAATTGAGCTGAGCGAGTTTGAAATTTCCTATGTGCCCAGAACAGCTATCAAGGCACAGGTACTTGCAGATTTTCTGATTGACACAACAGAATCTATCTCGGATCAGGCAGCAAGATCTTTTTTAGCTTGGACCATCTATGTGGATGGAGCTTCTGGTAGAAACTCCTCGGGTGCAGGGGTAGTTTTGATAAACCCGAATGGCGTCAAGCTTGAGCAAGCCATCAAGTTCTATTTCCCAGTAACTAACAATCAAGCAGAGTACGAAGCTTTACTGGCCGGCTTGAGACTTGCAAGAAAGCTTGGAATTGACCATGTCCACGTTAAGACTGACTCTCTAGTAATGGCTTCACAAGTTCTTGATAACTTCGAGACCAGGGAGCCAGTGTTGAAAAGGTATCTTGCGCTGGTAAAGGTTGAGGTTGGCAGGTTCAAAAGTTTTACTATTGAGCACATTCCAAGGACCAAAACGAGGAGGCTGACGTTCTTGCCAAGTATGGGCTCTCGTCAGGAGGGACAACTTCTGAACTTTTCCACCCAGCGGTGGAGGAAGAAGGGCTAATGCAAATCGATCAGTGTTCCTCTTGGATGGACCCCTTCATTCTCTACCTATCAACCGGGAACCTGCATCAGTCAGTAAAAGATAAAAAGAGATTCAGGTTAAAAGCAGCACATTATTACTTGATATCCGACATTCTCTATAGAAAAAACTTCTTGTCTGCAATGGCAAGATGTGTTTCAGAAAGTGAAATTCCCACTGTTCTTCAAGAAGTGCACTCTGGCGAGTGCGGGAGTCACTCGGGAGCAAGAACGTTGGAAAAAAGGATCCTGCGGCAAGGTTACTTCTGGCCTACAATGAAGAAAGACTCTGAGGCCTATGCAAGAAAATGTGTTCAATGCCAGAAATTCGCCCCTCTTCAGCATCAAGCAGCTCAATCTCTCAGATCGATTACAACCCCTTGGCCCTTTGCTGTTTGGGGAATGGATCTCATTGGCCCTTTTCCCATGGCAAGTGGGCAGCGGCGCTTTATTATAGTTATGATCGACTACTTCAGTAAGTGGATTGAGGCTAAAGCACTGGCAAAGACAACAACCCAGGTCGTGAGGAATTTTATTTGGGGAGAGATAGTCTGCCGACATGGAATCCCTATGGCAATAATCACCGATAATAGACCACAGTTCAATAATGCAGAGATGATAGGCTTTTGCAGGCAGATCGGAACAGAGCTGCGCTTCGCATCAGTTCATCATCCCAGAAGCAATGGTCAAGTAGAAGCAGCTAATAAGCAAATCCTCAACCTGCTTAAGAAGAAAGTTCAAAATCTCAAGGGCAGTTGGGCTGATCAACTTCCCTCAGTCCTCTGGACCCTGAGAACAACACCTTCATCTGCAACAGGAGAAACCCCGTTCAAGCTTTCTCACGGGTCCGAGGCATTGATTCCTGTTGAGTTTGAAGTTCTGTCGCCTAGAGTACTGCTTGCTAGGCAAGGTACGGAGGATTGGCTTGAGTTGAACAGCGAGGAGATGAGGTTCAGTTTGGAGCATATCGAAGAGGTCAGAGACAAGGCTGCTATCAGGCAGGAGGAAGTTAAAAGAAGAATGGCCCGTTACTTCGATAAGAACGTAAGGATCAAACACTTTCAAGTGGGAGATCTGGTTCTTAAAAAGGTCGATGCTGCTGCAAGAGCCAGCTCAGTTGGGAAGCTTAATCCTAGTTGGGCAGGACCATTCATTGTTAAGGAAGCACTTCAGAATGGGGCCTACCGGTTACAAACATTTGAAGGAGAAGATATGTCGCACACGTGGAGCGGAGATGACCTAAAGCGGTTCTTTTCCTAAACCTCTTTTCTTTTCTTCCTATGTAAACTCTTTAAGAGGTTCATTATTAATAAAAAGTTCCTTGCTAACACTTTTATCAAGTATCTTTGTGTTTCAAATGTTGACAGTTAAATATATGGAGCAAGGATAACTCTAAACGGTTCTCTCTGAACTCTCTATTTTATGATTATACGAATCTCTCAAAATTGATATTTGTCTAAATACTCATACTAACACTTCTTCGAATGCCCCTTCCTTCTTACCTCCTCGAGCAACTCCCGACAGTTGCTTGATACCAAGAGATATCGCCGTGTTCAGCAAAAACCTCCCCTAGAACCGTTGGTGTCAGCATAACACCACGACGACCACGTGTTGCGGGGAGATTTCGCACCGTGTAGTGGGAGCCTACCAACTCTAGTGCGGCAGGATACTGGATTTCGGATCCCGGCTAGTACCTGACCCCACTTCTGCATTATGGAGGAGCAGAGTGGTGGACAGCTCTACCATGCCACTTAAGGGATATCGTTACAACCAGATGATCGCGTGAGGAAAGCAATGCCGCTCCGGCCGCACCTGCCCCCAGATCATCTTAAGGTTGTAGCCCTCGAACACTCCTTGGTACCCTCAAGCAGTGCCTGCAGGAGACCCACAGTCTTGTCGATCTCAAAGGAAAGCAATGCCGCTCCGGCCGTACCTGCCCGAGAGATCGACTTAGACTGTACTCCAGGCAAGAGGGCAGTGAATTGAGTTATTGAGTCTGCAGATCTCGAGGTCCAGTGAGGAAAGCAATGCCGCTCCGGCCGCACCTACCCGCTTGGCCTCCAGACTGCGGCTTTCTTCTTCACAGGGGTCTTTAATTATTATTGATGCAGTGCGGACTCCAGTTATCCTATCCGCTCAGTTCGCCGGTCCTTGGGTTGACAGTAATTCATAACCCTGTGAGGAAAGCTATGCCGCTCCGACCGCACCTACCCGCTTGGTTATGAATTACGGGTCATTTCTTATATTATTGTTAATGCAGTGCGGACTCCATTTATCTTATACGCCTAGTCCGCAGGATTCATTCATCTATAATTTAATGATTATTTGGAAAAGATTCAACAGTGAATATCTGCGGGCGGTAACCCTAGTCCGCCTAGTTCGCTTATTCATGTTATTTGGGTTAGCAGATTATTGGTTTTTTTCGTCATCTTAGTTCTCACAAAAACTGGCAAAAGTTCTGTAAAATGCGGACTGATAACTGAACTCGTCCAAGTCCGCATCATTCGTCCTCTTCCCAAGGAATACATTCTGTTCATATTATAACAAGATTGTGGTTATGAAATTTCAGCTAAAGTTTAAACGTGCAGTAAAGCTATAGCAAAGATATAAGTGCGATCTCTAAAGCATCAGCAAGAAATAAGCAGAAAATCTCAGAAATCAAAAATATCCTTTTTTATATATTCATTCAAAATTACATGTCATGGCGGACTCGCGTAGAGTCCGCCCCCTTTTTTACATTTGAAAAACCAGAAATTACAATTTATCCTCTATTCCATCCTCTGCTTCTTATCCGCAGGCTCCTCCGGGCTTAACCTTCCACATCCACCACGGGCGAGTATCCCCCCGACTCGCTGCTGCTGCTGTCACCAGAACGAGAAGCAGCCGAGGGCTCTGTCCCCGTGCTGCTCTCAGCAGAGCCGAAGTTAGAGTATTGGTCCGACTGGCCTCCTTGCTGCTGATTCAAGGCCGCATCTTCTGGAATTTCCTCATCGGCGGACTCATCCTCGTCGTCAGCAACCATTTTTCCTTTGGCGGCTCAGTCGAACTCTGCGACCTTGTCCTTTAGCTCCGGGAAAAGCTCCAGGAAGGGAATGGAATCCACCCCTGCTTTCGCATACCCTTCGCTGATGATACGTTCAATCGCCACCTCCACACTTTCCCTAACAAAAGGAAACATAGCCTTCTGGAAGTCGGGATTCATTACCTCATATGCGGTCTGGAGAAGAAACCAAAAATGTCAGTCCGCGAAAGATAAGCGAGATAAAGGGCGATTAACCGGCACTTACCGCCTTGTCTTCTTTATATTGATTGATCTTAGCGCCAAGTCGCTTATTTCTTTCTTGCAGCGAATTGTTTTCTTTTCTATGCCGAGCATCTTCTTTAAGCAGCTCGCGCGTGAGCCTACCCATGAAGTGGTTGGTGACTGCGCAGTTTGCACTGGCTTGTGCGGCGAGAAGAGGAAGGTCGTCGGGGGCAACATTCTGCAGTTCGCGAAGATTCTGTTTCCCGTACAAGGCAGAGAGGGCTATATGAGCATGGCGAGACGGACGCGGACTCCTCCAGGAGGGAAGAGCCGTTGACAGGCAGACATATTTTTTATTCTCGTGCCAATGGATCATCGGGTTGCCCCTTAGATCCTTTTGCTTCTCGCCGAAGCCCGCGATGTTGAAGCTATCATCAGAAGAGTAACCCGCGGCGGGATCTCCATCTTCCTTCCTTTTTTTCGCTATTTCTTTTCTCCTTTCTCCTTGTGTAGGAGTCTGTCCAGCCGGCGCGAAGGGCAGATTTGCGGGCACCGTCAGGGTCGCTGCAAGAGAAAAAATTAGCCAAACTTCCAGGTCGCTGCGGATACAAGTGGAAGTCGCGAAACTTACTCTCCTGACGGCCAACAGCGTCCAGTCCGGGCAGAAGTGGGATGTAATAATCGACGTCAAGCCTCGCTCCGTCGAGGAACTTAACGATGGCGGCCTCTGTATCGCTCAGCCGCACACTTTTGAAGTCGGCGTCTGAGCGTAGCTGCGGATTGGTGTGAAGGAACCCCAGGTCGCCTTCAAAGATAAGATACCTAGAAGTCCAGTTGTGGATCTTGTTTGGCAAACCCACAACCTTCATCCCCCTGCAGTAAAAATATATGATACCCTTATACTCGCGGTCTCCTTGCTGGTTTATAGAGCGGACAGAGAAGATTTTCCTGAAGATCTTCATGGAAAACTCAACCTTCTCAGCTCGCAGGTAAGCGATGTAGCTACAGTTGGCGACCATGCTATTCGGAGCAAGTTGGCCTGGGACCACCCCATAGTGCTCAAAGATCTCTGCGATCTCCCAAAGCAGAGGGAATTTGAATCCGCGGTCAAAATGGTCGATTGGCACCGCCAGCTGGGTAGCTGTGGAAAAATTTAATCGCTCTTAGGGATCGGGAAGTCGCGCAAGAACTGGCGAGCCCACCATGTGCTTCTCCAAAAAAGTTTCCAAGTCAACTGCAGATAACCTGCTTCTCTTGTGCTCGGCAGCATGGAAGGCGACTGCAGCATCAGTACGCGCGGATACCATGATTTCAGACCGCAGGGCTTCTACTCTAGCTATTTCCTATAACAAAGGGAGGATGAAGACCCTATATATAGAAAACCGTCTGACATGACAGCAGGCAATCCGCCCAGACCGATTACTCAGTCCGCGCAGTTCGCTTCTTCCCCGTTTTTTCCTGCAAATTTCAGATAATTCTCAAGACTTTGCGGATTCAAGTGCAGTCCGCGCAGTTCGCTTCTTCCCTGTTTTTTCCTGCAAATTTCAGATAATTCTCAAGACTTTGCGAATTCAAGTGCAGTCCGCGCAGTTCTCTTCTTCCCTATTTTTTCCTGCAAATTTCAGATAATTCTCAAGACTTTGCGGATTCAAGTGCAGTCCGCGCAGTTCGCTTCTTCCCTGTTTTTTCCTGCAAATTTCAGATAATTCTCAAGACTTTGCGGATTCAAGTGCAGTCCGCGCAGTTCGCTTCTTCCCTGTTTTTTCCTGCAAATTTCAGATAATTCTCAAGACTTTGCGGATTCAAGTGCAGTCCGCGTAGTTCGCTTCTTCCCTGTTTTTCCTGCAAATTTCAAATAATTCTCAAGACTTTGCGGATTCAAGTGCAGTCCACGCCGTTCGCTTCTTCCCTATTTTTTCCTGCAAATTTCAGATAATTCTCAAGACTTTGCGGATTCAAGTGCAGTCTGCGCAGTTCGCTTCTTGTTTTTCCCTGCAAATTTCAGATAATTCTCAAGATTTTGCGGATTCAAGTACAGTCCGCAAGGATCGCAATTTTCCAGCAAGCGATAAGCGAGCATAAAGCCAGCCCGCATAATCAACATTCGACAATAAGATTATCCAAAGTTTAAAAATAATAATAATAATAATAATAATAATAATAAATAATAACAACATACAACAAGCAGTAGCATCACAGCATGAACACAGTTATACAAGAAAGATGTTCAAACATCAAATATACTGTTCAGAGCAAATATTGCGGCCTCAGCGCCTTCTGCGGTCTCGTTGGGCAGATCGCTCCTCATCATCCACCCCAACATGAGCCGCCTGGTCGCTTCCTCACAAAATCTCACAGTAAAGTTGCGAAACCAGGTGATTCATGTTGTTGAAAGTGCGATGCATATGAGCGATATCCCTAACCACCCGGTTGTAAGAAATCAATGGGACGGTTGCTGCGGTCGGATTTGCGACCTCCGCGGGCTGCCCGGTCATCGCCGGGACTGGCACCTCCCCTGCGGCAGGTTGAGAAGATGATTGCGGCCTCAACCCAGCAGCTTCACTCATCTGCTTCTTCCCCTCTCTCGCTAAAGTCAAGTACTTATTCCTATAGTGGCAGGCATCTCCGATTAGTCGTTGTTTCTCCCTCTTCATCCCGTCAAGTGCAGATGAGAGGCTGGCGACCTCGTTTTCTAGAATCTTTTCTCGCTCTTTACTCTTCTTTAATTCAGCTTGAGTTTCGCACAGCTCCTCAAATTTCTTCGCTAATAGCACGTACGTTTCCTGTACAGGCCGCACCTCCTGTGTAAGTTCAGCGGCAGATCGCACCGGAGCCTCCACCGATATGCCCTCTGGCGAAGGCACGATCTCGCCGGCCTCGATGGAATTGGGTGTTGACTTCCGAACTGCAACAAAGAAAAATGAAATTCGCTTCAATATCCAGGTCGCAATAGGCCCGGAAAGGTAAAAAAGTTTAATTCACTTTTTATCATCCTTGCAGCGATCTGGCGACTATCAAAGGCTGGTCGCCTTGCGCATTCCGGATCAAAAGCGCCTAGGCGACGCCTCCACTCTCGACGAACTATCGCTCTTGTCTCGGCCAACGATCTGCTGGAGGCAACTATATCACCGGTTTCCGTAATGATCTTGACCGGCCGCGATTTCTATGGAGGGGATTTATATAACCATGAGCTCTGGAATTGCTTGGGCGCCGGCTGCAACTTACCTGATCTCATCAGCTCGGCAGCAGCCCGAAGATCCTCAGCACGCTTGTCCGCGGCAAGTTTTCCGAGACCGCTTCGATCTTTGCCTTCATAACGGCAAGCTGCTCCTTGGGCTTTTCCTTTTCTTTAGCTGGAAGAGAAGAGGGGTCAGCGGGTTTCTCTACTCTAATCTCAGCATCAGGCTGCAGGGCTTCCAGGAGAGAACAATTCATACTCGCAAGCTGTTCGTCATCTATAGAGTCAAGAATCTCGGTTGTTGATAAACTAAGCGTTGAAGGGGGATCACCTTCGACTGGCAGAGGATCAGGAGTGACGAGATCACTATCTTGAACTTCTTTTTCTCACGGCCTATGCTGCAAGCTTGCAGCTCCAGTCCGCTTGGAAATGTTCTTCTCTTTCCTAACCTTTAGCTTCTTCTGTACTCGCTCCGCAGCGGTACTCTTGTCTCTCTTCCTCTTTTTCTTTTCAGGCGTCTTGTCCAAATCGATGACGACCTGCTCCGGTTCGCGAACTGAGGTTGGTACGACAACCAGAGCCAGGGAAGGCATTGGCTCCTCAGCTTGCTTCTCAACGGAACTTTTAGCCGCAGCTTCGGCAGGCTCCTTAGCTCGCTCTTCGGCGATCTCTTCTTCCCTTTCCTCCATTGGTTCGTCAGCAGGAAGCTTCTCCTCAATGGTCTGCTGCTGGATTTTCGGCGACGATACTTCCTTATCCGGGTCAATCCGGAGCATGATAGTCCCGGAAGGAGAGCGGTGCACCTCCATGCTTGAAGAGCTCGTAGGGTTCTGATCAGAAACGGATGACAGGTTCAGTTTCTTATTCACGTTCTCTAGCGGAGGATTTTGGGCAGGAGCAGCAGTCGCGTTTTTCTCATGCTCTAGGCCGCGGGATGGGACTGATTTCTTCCGATCTGAACTCCCTCCTTGGCTGCGGGCTGGAGTATCGTGACAGGCGACTAGTCTTTTTAGGTCGAGAACTCGCTTCGGGCTTCTCAATCGGAGCAGCAAGGTTGCCGAAGAAGGATCCTAGCCTTGCCATGCCGGACTGGAAAGTTGAGACCGCAAGTGGTGAGTAACGACCCGTCGCGCAGACAATTCTGACAGAGGACAGGGCTTCCGGCAGTATTTATAGCACAAACGGAATTAATGATAGTTGCGGACTCAGCGGTTAAGGAAACATTTTTGGAATTTTCCAAAACTCAAAAATGTGCGGGGATTATGTTAACCCCAGAATCCGCAACATTTCCAGCTAGGCATCTTGCCCTTCCCTCGCTGAACTCAAGTACTCAGTTCGCCCAGCTCGCCAGTTGACGTGGTCCGTCACCTAGGCGGACTCCAGCTATCAATCCGCTCAGGTCGCCCTCGGTTCCCAGCTCTGCTAGATCGACGACCTCCCATCGACGAGTCAAGCTCAGGTCGGCGAGCTCCGAGTCAGGCCGCCCAGGTCGCTCAGGTCGCAACTAATCTGAAAGGACCGCGCTCGATGCGACCAAGGGAGGTCTCCAGCTCGCTGGCCCAGTCCGCCGGTCCCGCGCGGACTGCTTCTTCTTTCCTTTTTTGTTTCCCGTCACCGCTGCCCGGCTCCTTTGTACCCCGGGCAGCTGGTTATTTTAGCCCTGCCCATTTGGGCAGGCCCCCCAGCCTATAAATAGGGGGAAGTGGTGCACTCAAAGCACGCTGACTCGAGCCCAGGAGCCCACTTGTTAAAGGCTGCGGACTCGAATCTCTGGCTTTGCGATCTCCAGCTTGCTTTCTGCTTTGCTTTGCTTTTCCCTTCTTGTAACCCCTTCTTTGCAATCAAAAGTAAGCCCGTCGCAGGAGAGGCATTCAGGCCGCGATGGCGAAGTCTGGTGTTGCCGTGCTCCACGGCTCTTGCTTTTCTGTTCCTTTTCTAGTCCGCCAAGTAGACTGCTGCTCGCAGTTTGTTTTTCCTTTCTTCCCTAGGTGCTCGAACAGTTAGCTGCTGGTGCTCGTTTCCGCCTTCGCTTTTCGCGCATCAACACACATCAATTGTATTTGATGTGCATTTGAGGTTTTGAGTGCAGGTTGTCCATATCACATTGATTGGGCATGTGGACACAATAAGTGGTTGCTGGACATAGCAAAAATCGACTAAGTCCACCGGCATTGAGTGGGGAAAGCTCACTCAATTCTAGAGGTATGGATTCTATTTTGTATTATAGAAATTTGCCTAAGTCCACATGCATTGAGTGAGGACAGCTCACTCAATTCCATATAACATATAGCGTTGAGTCTATCTCACCATAACTGGCAAATAACCAAAAATTTGGCTAAGTACAAAAACATTGAGTATAGTCTACTCACTCAATGCCATATAACATATAGCATTGAGTCTGTCTCAACCTAACTGGAAGATAGCCAAAAATGTGGCTAAGTCCATAGGCGTTGAGTGTAGTCTACTCACTCAACGCTATACAACAAAAAGGCTGTGAGTCAGGCTGAGTCAGTCTAAGCCTAGAGAAATTGGCTGAAATTTTGGCTAAGTCCACATGCATTGAGTGTGGTCATCACTCAAAGAATAGTTGGGCAAATTTTTCACTAAGTCCACAGACATTGAGTGTAGCTTACTCACTCAACGCCAGATAACAAAAAATTCTGTTAAGTAGTTTAATGTTGAGTGGAGCTTACTCTCTCAATGCCAAGACGTAGAAATATTTGCTAAGGAAAATATCGTTGAGTGGGGCAAGCTCACTCAACGCTCTCAATGCTCACAACGCCTTGTAAAATAAATTTGGCTAAGTCCAAAAGCATGGACTGCTTGACTTTTGTCGAGCTCAGCTGAAAGTGAGGGTAAGATCTGTAAGATCCTGTCTCCTCATCCCGAGGCTAACCCGGATCTTATGCCCAGAACCGCCGCCTTACGGTGACACCAACTCCTGAGTTAGTCGACACCGTAAGACGCCGATTCTGCCGGCTATTACGATCATTTTTCACTAGAGATGCGGAAGTAAAAGTGTATAACCAAACCAATACACATGTCCACAGAAGTCACAGAGCATATCATATATAAGGAAATGAAAAGCTACTACAGTCCAAAATGAGTACAAAAAGTGAAATAGGGCTTATGCCCATATACATCAATAGAAATGAGACTCTCTCTCACCAAACAGAAAGCTGTAAACTAAGCTATCTACTATATCTCCTCCCACCTGAGGACGTGCGGTAGTAGTGTCTGGTGGTGGTGGTAGCTGCTCCTCATGCCCTGCCTCCTCGTCCCGCTGGACGTGCTGGTCTATCTCCTCGAGCTCCTAAAAAGGGGGAGTCAACGTATGTTAGTCAAAAAGACTAAGTCGTATCCTCAACACCTCCTCCTGTCGCTCTTAGGCACCGGATGGAAGGAAGATGCGGAGGACAACAAGGGGTAGCAAAGTGGAGCAGGTGACATTTCTATTTAGCAGGAGTAAGTAAAGTCTAGCAGTTATATATATGATCTAGCAGTTCTATATATAGTGCAAGCAAGTAAAGACAGTACAGAAAGAGAAGAACTGCAGTAAAAAGGTAGAACTGAAAGTAAATGTAGTACAGAAAGGAAAGTACGCTACTGCTACTCCTACTCCTATCAAAATCACAAGAGTACCCTAACTTATATGAACGCCCATACGAACATGTAAGTTAGGGTTTCCAAAAGTAACTTATCATATAAAAGAGCCCATACTAATTTATATGATAAGGATCTATGATTGCGTATGCCCTAATATGTATGAATGTATGTTATGATGAATATGTTAAACATGCAAGTGCAACACACACACACGACTCCGTGATCACAGACCTTTAGTTCCCTCTTTTTGAGAGCTTGCATCACTCTCGGGTACTACCGTTGTGGCTACGGCAACAGTGGAGCGGGCTCTCCACTTCTAGGTAGGTATAAGCACTACCAGACCTAGACCCCTCTCATACGCCTCTGTACACGTCCTAGGTGCACTCTAGAGTCTTGCGTACGTATTTTGCTGACTACCCGTCAGTCTTGTAGGTCGAGTGCACGTCTTCGGGGATTCCGCAGTATTATATATTTAAGCATACTAGCCCCTCCACCCGTACTCCTCGCCCGAGTCATCGTACTGTCATCGGTGCATCGACTGGCCAGTCCCGAGTGACTCGCCACTAATTTTATGCACATGCAAGGTATAAATCTGAGCTTCCTGCTCGTACTGATATTGTTAACACATTCCCTCCAATCCAATTGGGTGAGCAAGCGCTTGTATCCCTCCAACCTTAAGAAACAGGTGAGCAAGCCACTCCAACCCGTTAGGATGAGCTCATTACTTGTATCCCTCCAACCTTATGAAACAGGTGAGCAAGTGCTTGTGTATGATGTTCCCAACCTTATTTAACCGGCGAACCTATCGCGTAGAACTCCAAACCTATTAGACTACTCTTGTTTTAAGGTTTATTATACCTAGTGATTTAAAGTGAATCCCAGGACTGCCCAAGGCATGCCCCGTGAGGGGGTCTCGAGGGCACTAGGAACCAAGACGGGCATGAAACCCGAAGTTCCCTTTCGCAAGGATAATTAGTTTTAGTTGATGTTTACCCATTACCCACGATTCTCCTTTAGTGTTACTCCTTAGTAGCCTAATGACTTATGGTATTATTATCGGAAAGGCGACGGTCTTCCGTCGGACTCCGTTATGCCTATTGTAAAGTGATTTGCACTCTATCACTCGTTGCTATACTTATGATGTCATCAGCACCACCCGGGTTTATTCCCAATTTCCACGACTATCCCATTTTATTCTATCTCCCGTGGTCCTAGTAGAGTAATCCTACTTCTTCTAGATGTATCCCCAGACCTAATACCACCCTGCCATTTCCAAGTTATAATACCATCCCCATCGTTCTGTTCATTAACCTAGGGTGGTATTCTCTAGATAAGTATTTACGTAGGACACGTCTATCGAGACTGAATGACTAGGGTGGAATGACCTATCTAAAGATCCATTGAATGAACTTCCAAATGCATTGTGTTGTGTCTAATCACATGAGATTATTATAAATAGGACACGTCGATTTATTTATTACTTATCATCATCAGAATCATTCAATTACTGTTAAGGGTAAAATCGTCATTTTCCCGAATACTTATAATTCAAATCTTCAAGTTATCAAGTCGAATCTCAAGGGCTCGAATATGTCTCCCTTGAGTTTATATAATAACATTAGGGTTTTATAAATCTTCTAAACCCTAGTTTGAATCATTTTAGAAAAATGCTTACGTGTTCACCAAATTATCAAAATAGTCAATTTCATTAAGTGTGAGATTTTTGCTCCCAAAAATCCCAAGTAACTTAGGGTTTTAAATTATACCTTACTGGTCTACTAAATCAGGGGGTGTGCATTCTAATTGCACCCCTTTAGGTAAATACCAAAAATTGCTATTTGCACGACCCCCGAGCCTAAGTAATTCAATTCTTGCATGTGGGTCTTTCCCAACATGACTTGTTCCAATTTCAGGGAAATTTCTACCACTGGTCTATATGGTCCCTAATGGCCAGCACCAAAATTTGGGGCCATTTGGAGTTAGCTAACTCCAAGAATCACCTAGTTAAGCCCTAGGGGTATTTTGGTAATTTTCCCACATTTTGTTTTCAAATCAAGCCCATTTTTGGGCAGGGCCTACATATGACCTAATTATACCTCTGACCAAAATCTCAGGTCAAGGGGGCTTCTGGTTTGGCTTGGGCAGCCATTTGAAATTCTGCAAAATTGCTATTTGCAGCCCAAGTCAAATTTCATTTCTCAAACATGCAAGTGAGATTTCTCATCATGCAGTGAATCAATTTAGCCAAATTTTAACCATGGGTCTAATATACCCATGAGAGGGTGCCACCAAAATTTGGGGCCATTTGGAGTTAGGAAACTCCAAAAATCACATTTATTTACTTTTGGGTATTTTTGTAAAAACTATAGCAAAATGCTCCCAAAAATTCTGATTTTTGGGGAGGGCCTAGATTTGACCTAATAAGCCACATGCCAAAATCTCAGTCCATTTGGACTTAAGGTTTGAGCAGAGCATCAGTTTTAATTTCTGCCCTAGTTAGGGGGCAGTCCTAGCAAAACAGCCCTATAGGGCAGCCTACTGGTCCGAAACCTATGATTTCTGTGGCATTTTAAAGTTAACACATTTATCTAGATTTTTCATTCAGGTTCCATCCTAAGGTGGGGCCTCTAAGTACCTCAAAACAACATGAAAGACAGCTGTTACCATGTGACAATATTCCACATTATTCATAAAATAATTATACAGATTTATAATAAAGAAATCTCTGCACGAATCTTGAAGTAATCTAACGGTAGCTGCTTTTCTTCCCCATGCAGTGCATGCATGGCCAGCCCGAGCAGGTGTTCCTTGCGGGGCCATTTCCGGCCATCGCCGGCGGCGGGGCCTCCGGCCAAGACCTTCCCCGACCTCACGGTGGTCGGGGCTAGGGCTGGCCGGCGACTGGGCGGCAGAGGGCGGCGGACGGCGGCGGCGCAACCAAGCCGAAAACCCTAAAAACCGCCATTTTGAAGCTATTTTCAAGCTTTTTTGATCCCTATGTCGAGCTCGTTTGAGCTCGACTTCTAACCTAGATGATCTAGGATCTAGTACAGTAAGAGGGGAGGGGATACGGACCTTGGTGGTTGTGGTTGAGGGTGGCGGCGGCTTCCCCTAGCTTGCAAATTCCGGCGAGTTCCTTGGCTTGCCATGGCTTCCTTGCTTCTCTCTCTCTCTCTCTCTGGGGTGGTATGAGTGGAATGAGGGATAGGCTCGGGTTTAGGCTGAGTTAAGAGAGGGGGGCGACTTCACCAAGGCTTGGGGCGGATTCACCAAGGAGGGCGATTTCAACAATGTGGGGGGTTCGGGTTGGTGTGTTGGCCGGCTAGGTGGCTTTGGGGTGGGTCCACTACTCCAGCTGGTTTAATTTACCCCTAATGGTCGGGTTCCAAGGTTGGGGGCCAAGGTTGGTGAGTGGAGAGAGGGGGTTTGGCTCACATAAGTGAAATAGGCTATATAGGGATATAGGGCTCGGGTTTGGGCTGGGCTTGACTCAAGGCTGCATGGTGGGGTCCCACACCTCCTAATAGCCCTACATGGTCAGCCAACCCAAAGTGGGTTGGTGGGGTGAGCCAAGTGGCCCAAAATGACTCCTTAGCATTTTCTCTCTCCTATTCCTCTCTTTTCTCTCTCCTAGGTAATTTCCCAAAATTACTATTGCATGCCCCTATTTTTCTCTTCCTAGGGGGTATAGGGTCACTTTAGACCCACCTAATGAGTTTGGGTTGGTTTGGGTGGACCCAACCTAGTGAAATGGGCTAGGGCACCATCTTCACTATTTAGGTCAACATGTTGACTTGACCCAACATGGGTCAACTAGTTGACCCCATGGCCTACCTTGGGGTCCACTTAGATTGTATTTAGGGTTAGGGCAATGTGGTGGGGTCATGGTGTGGCTAGGGTTTGTATTTAGCCTAGTTTGACCTAGGTTGACTTGGGCCCATAGTGGGCCCCACATGGTCTAGATCCTCCTCCTAGGGTCAAACCTAGCTAAACCCTAGCATCCACCACATGTCTAACCCAAATCTAAGTCACTTGAAATTTGGGATGTTACAAACCCTATAAACAAAAAAATAATTTCGTCCCCGAAATTTAAGTTCGGGCTACGGGGTTTCTACGATAAGCTTATAAAGAATTCGAAACGTAACTAAAAAGGAAACCATAAACTAAGTTGTACCTGAGGAAAATAGCTCCGGGTGTCGCTCCATCATGAGATCCCTCGGCTCCCAGGTGTGCTCCTCCCGTCCGTGGTTGGACCACAACACCTTCACGAGAGGGACCTTCTTTTTCCGTAACACTCGGACGGCGGTATCGTCGATCCGGACCGGCTCTAAACGAACTGATCGATCGATGCTACTGGCCCGTCGGTAGTAAAAATATGCTGCTCAGGGCGAAGGAGTGCTCGTCGTAGGGAGGAGACGTGAAAGACGTCGTGCAGAGTTCCCAACTCTATCGGTAGCTGCAGTCGGTAAGCCAAGGGGCCGATCCGCTCCAGGATCAAGTAAGGCCCCATATATCTCGGACTGAGCTTCTTGTGCCTCCGCACACGGGAAACACCGTGCACAGGACGTATCTTCAAGAAAACCCTGTCTCCCACCTGAAACTCCACCTTACGATGCCGCGCATCGTAATACTTCGCCTGTCTGCTCTGGGCCTCCAACATCCGATCTCTGACCAGACGTATCTGAGCCTCCGTATCCTCGACATACTCTGAACCGTGAGCTCGTGTATCCTCATCTTGTACCCATGATAGAGGTGTTCGACACCTCCTCCCATATAGTGCCTCGTAAGGAGCCATCCCAATGCTCGCCTGGTGACTGTTGTTATAAGAAAACTCAATCAGGGTAACAGTCGCTCCCAGGGCTTCCCCGTATCCAAAATACAAAGACGCAGCAGATCCTCCATAGTCCTGTTGGTCCGCTCTGTCTGACCGTCGGTCTGTGGATGGAAGGCAGTGCTGAAAGAGAGCTGCGAACCTAAGTAAGCATGCACTGCCCTCCACTCCCTAGAAGTGAATCGACCGTCACGATCCGAGACAATCGTCTTGGGGACGCCGTGGTTCCTAACGAACTGCTCCACAAACAACCTCACAATACGGCAACTGGGGCGTCCTTCCGGATCGGTATGAATCTGGCTACCTTGGTCAATCTATCGACGATGACCCAAATGGAATCGTGCCCAGAGTGGGAGCGAGGCAACCCATGCACAAAATCCATAGCAATATCCTCAAACTTCCACTCTGGCACCGGTAATGGCTGTGTAATAACCCTCCTGGGCTCTTGCATTCAGCTTTCACTAGCTGACATGCCTCGCAGTGTGTAACATAATGTATGATCTCCCTCTTCATTCCGGGCCAGTACATGCTCTTCCGCAAATCAGCCGTCATCTTGGTGATACCGGGGTGCACTGAGTACTGTGATTGGTGCGACTCCCTGAGTATGTCCTCCCGGATACCACCTCCTGCGGGTATATATATACGGCCACGGAAATGAACGAGGTCGTCGCGTAGCGTGTAATCCTCTGCCTTGCCCTCAGCTAGGGCTCCGAATATCGGCTCTAAATCTGCATCCTGCCTCTGATGCGCCCAGATGCGCTCCCGAATGTCACAATCACTAATCATGGAGTTCAGATACTCCCGGTACAGCTCTGGCTCAGTCTCTGACACCACAGTAATGTGCAGGCCCTCCACCATCTGAGCCAACGACATAGCTCCCACCGAGGTTCCGGACCAGTAGTGCCGGCTCTCCTGCTCAAGGCATCCGCCACAGTGTTTGCCTTCCCCGGGTGGTAATGGATCTTGTACTGGTAGTCACATAGGAATTCTAGCCATCTCCTCTGGCGTAGATTCAGATCCTTCTGAGTGTCGATGTACCTGAGATTCTTGTGATCGGAGAAAATATCACAATGGATCCCGTACAGATAGTGCCTCCATATCTTTAATGCGAATACCACTGCCCCGAGTTCTAGGTCATGGACTGGGTAGTTGTGCTCGTGCTTCTTCAACTGTCTCGAAGCGTATGCTATCACATGACCGTGCTGCATTAGGACAGCACCCATCCCCTGGTATGATGCGTCGGTGTAAATCTGGAATCCTTCCTTCCCAGCTGGAAGTGCAAGGATAGGGGATGAGGTGAGCCTGCTCTTCAATTCCTGGAACGCTGTCTTTGGTATGTCCTCCTCTTGGATCCGCAACTGATAGTATCCAGATCTCAAGTCCAGCTTTGAAAACCAGAATGCTCCCTGAAGCTGATCGAACAGCTCATCAATCCGTGGCAGTGGGTAAGTGTTCCGGACCGTAAGCCGGTTCAATTCCCGGTAATCAATGCACAACCGGAGCGAACCGTCTTTCTTCTTCACGAATAAAACTGGTGCTCCCCAGGGTGAAGAACTAGGCCGGACAAATCCGGACTCCACTAGCTCCTGTAACTGCGTCCTGAACTCTGCCAGCTCCCTTGGAGCCATCCGGTACGGTGCCGGGATACGGGCTTGGCATCCGATATCAACTGGATACGGAAGTCGGTGTCTCTGGCCGGTGGTAGTCCGGGCAATTTCTCCGGGAATACGTCGGAGAAATCCCGGACCACGGGTATATCGGAAATGGCCGTCTCCGCCACTATCATCTCGAAGCATACAAGATACACCTCTTCGCCCTGCTCGTAGGCTTTGACAGCCTGTATGGAAGATAATGAAAGAGGTGGGATAGGTCGGATACCTTCGATGGTGACGTAGGAGTCGCCATGCCTGAGGGTGATCCTCTTGGACAGGCAGTCTATTTGGGCGTAGTTCCAGTGTAACCACACCATGCCCAGAATAATGTCGAAGTCCTGCAGCATCAGGATCGTCCCCGGTATCTGGAATATCTTGCCAGAAATCTCTCCTCCAAGTTGCAATGCTCCGTAGTCACTATCTCCGAGCCGTCAGGCAGACGCACCCTTCTCTCCGCGCCTGTGAATCTTTCCACACCATCTAGCCCCTTGATGAAGGCTTCTGATATGAACGAGTGTGTAGCACCCGTGTCGTATAAGGTATGGGCAGGTTTGCCATTGACGATGACTATGCCTGAGGTTTTGATTATTTTAACGAGTGTTATTCTACGAGGCTTAATGAGCTTGTAAGATCAAGTAATTTGAAGGAAATGAAACTTTTAAGGTTTTAAATTACCTGTAATGACCTCCTCTGGGTTTCTTGGAACGGCAAGATCCAAGGCGTACATCTGATCACGACCCCTGCCTCGGCCGTGATGTCCTCGTCCTCGGCCTCGGCCTCGTCCTCGACCTCGACCCTGGTATGCTGGAGGGGCCACTGGAGGGGGTGGAGGAGGAGGAGGAAGCTGACGGAACTGCTGCGGACAATCAGCTCTATAGTGCCCCGGCTGGTGGCACCCAAAACAGACCACTTGTCTTTGACCTTGATCTTCCTGCCCGATCGGTCCATGAATCTGAAGAGGTGGAGGAGCATACACTGGAGGAGGCCTCTGCTCCTGCCTGTAGTTCTCCTGTCTGTAATTCTCTTGCCTGTAGTTCTCCTGCCGGTAATTGGGACGGCGACGTCCCCCGCCTCGTTTGAACCCAATGACCTTGCCCTTCTGGGGCTTCTACTACTCTCTCCGTGCCATGGCCCATCAAGTGGCCTCTTCCCTCTACTCTGTGTCATAAGCTGGTCCGCCTCGTGCTTCTTTGCCATCTCGATGATCTCTGTCGTTGATCCATGAGAAATAAATAGCAGTGCCTGCCGTACTGAATCCCTAAGTCCTCGGTAGAACTTCTTTGCGTACCTCCGGTCCTCTAGATCATGAAAGCCTGCAAATCTGGCCAGATGGGAGAATTCCCTCTGGTACTCAATCACTGAACGAGTCCCCTGCTTGAGGTTCAAGAACCTCTCCTCCAACTCATCTCTGTCTGTATCTGACACAAAATGTCCAAGGACGGACTCACTGAACTCCTCCCAGGAGATCTCTGATGGGTCCCTATCAGCATATGTGGAATCCATCATGGATTTCCACCATCTCCAGGCATGTGAATCTAAAGCAGAAGTTGCCAAGGGTACCGCCTGTTGCACCGGGCAACTGATGCCTGCAAGCATCTCCTGTATGGCCTCCAGCCATTCCTCTGTCTTCACAGCATTCTCCGTCCCGTGGTACATGGGCGGGGACAGGCTCCTGAACGCACTCAACCAGTTTGACCCCGGATTTGGCAGCTGTGCCGGGGCCTGCTGGGCTCTAAATGCGTCTAGGATCGCAGTAAGGGTCTGTCCCATCTCAGTCTGCATGAACGGAGTGGCATCCGGAGGGGAGGGACCACGTTCTGTGGCGCGGCGACCTGTAGAGGTTGCAAAAAGGTGATTCTTAAGTCAAAATTCTTCCAAAATTTGGCCTAACTCATTGTTTAATGGACTATTTAGTGTGACTTTTTACACATGGGCACACCATTGCTTCCGCTGAATAGTTTGTCCGCAAACTACTCTCGAGCGGGGTGTTCCAGTGTTGTGGACTTCTTTCTCTAATGATCGTATTTTTCAAGTGATACCAGTTTGTAAGATCCTGTCTCCTCATCCCGAGGCTAACCCGGATCTTATGCCCAGAACCGCCGCCTTACGGTGACACCAACTCCTGAGTTAGTCGACACCGTAAGACGCCGATTCTGCCGGCTATTACGATCATTTTTCACTAGAGATGCGGAAGTAAAAGTGTATAACCAAACCAATACACATGTCCACAGAAGTCACAGAGCATATCATATATAAGGAAATGAAAAGCTACTACAGTCCAAAATGAGTACAAAAAGTGAAATAGGGCTTATGCCCATATACATCAATAGAAATGAGACTCTCTCTCACCAAACAGAAAGCTGTAAACTAAGCTATCTACTATATCTCCTCCCACCTGAGGACGTGCGGTAGTAGTGTCTGGTGGTGGTGGTAGCTGCTCCTCATGCCCTGCCTCCTCGTCCCGCTGGACGTGCTGGTCTATCTCCTCGAGCTCCTAAAAAGGGGGAGTCAACGTATGTTAGTCAAAAAGACTAAGTCGTATCCTCAACACCTCCTCCTGTCGCTCTTAGGCACCGGATGGAAGGAAGATGCGGAGGACAACAAGGGGTAGCAAAGTGGAGCAGGTGACATTTCTATTTAGCAGGAGTAAGTAAAGTCTAGCAGTTATATATATGATCTAGCAGTTCTATATATAGTGCAAGCAAGTAAAGACAGTACAGAAAGAGAAGAACTGCAGTAAAAAGGTAGAACTGAAAGTAAATGTAGTACAGAAAGGAAAGTACGCTACTGCTACTCCTACTCCTATCAAAATCACAAGAGTACCCTAACTTATATGAACGCCCATACGAACATGTAAGTTAGGGTTTCCAAAAGTAACTTATCATATAAAAGAGCCCATACTAATTTATATGATAAGGATCTATGATTGCGTATGCCCTAATATGTATGAATGTATGTTATGATGAATATGTTAAACATGCAAGTGCAACACACACACACGACTCCGTGATCACAGACCTTTAGTTCCCTCTTTTTGAGAGCTTGCATCACTCTCGGGTACTACCGTTGTGGCTACGGCAACAGTGGAGCGGGCTCTCCACTTCTAGGTAGGTATAAGCACTACCAGACCTAGACCCCTCTCATACGCCTCTGTACACGTCCTAGGTGCACTCTAGAGTCTTGCGTACGTATTTTGCTGACTACCCGTCAGTCTTGTAGGTCGAGTGCACGTCTTCGGGGATTCCGCAGTATTATATATTTAAGCATACTGGCCCCTCCACCCGTACTCCTCGCCCGAGTCATCGTACTGCCATCGGTGCATCGACTGGCCAGTCCCGAGTGACTCGCCACTAATTTTATGCACATGCAAGGTATAAATCTGAGCTTCCTGCTCGTACTGATATTGTTAACACATTCCCTCCAATCCAATTTGGGTGAGCAAGCGCTTGTATCCCTCCAACCTTAAGAAACAGGTGAGCAAGCCACTCCAACCCGGTTAGGATGAGCTCATTACTTGTATCCCTCCAACCTTATGAAACAGGTGAGCAAGTGCTTGTATGATGTTCCCAACCTTATTTAACCGGCGAACCTATCGCGTAGAACTCCAAACCTATTAGACTACTCTTGTTTTAAGGTTTATTATACCTAGTGATTTAAAGTGAATCCCAGGACTGCCCAAGGCATGCCCCGTGAGGGGGTCTCGAGGGCACTAGGAACCAAGACGGGCATGAAACCCGAAGTTCCCTTTCGCAAGGATAATTAGTTTTAGTTGATGTTTACCCATTACCCACGATTCTCCTTTAGTGTTACTCCTTAGTAGCCTAATGACTTATGGTATTATTATCGGAAAGGCGACGGTCTTCCGTCGGACTCCGTTATGCCTATTGTAAAGTGATTTGCACTCTATCACTCGTTGCTATACTTATGATGTCATCAGCACCACCCGGTTTATTCCCAATTTCCACGACTATCCCATTTTATTCTATCTCCCGGTGGTCCTAGTAGAGTAATCCTACTTCTTCTAGATGTATCCCCAGACCTAATACCACCCTGCCATTTCCAAGTTATAATACCATCCCCATCGTTCTGTTCATTAACCTAGGGTGGTATTCTCTAGATAAGTATTTACGTAGGACACGTCTATCGAGACTGAATGACTAGGGTGGAATGACCTATCTAAAGATCCATTGAATGAACTTCCAAATGCATTGTGTTGTGTCTAATCACATGAGATTATTATAAATAGGACACGTCGATTTATTTATTACTTATCATCATCAGAATCATTCAATTACTGTTAAGGGTAAAATCGTCATTTTCCCGAATACTTATAATTCAAATCTTCAAGTTATCAAGTCGAATCTCAAGGGCTCGAATATTTCTCCCTTGAGTTTATATAATAACATTAGGGTTTTATAAATCTTCTAAACCCTAGTTTGAATCATTTTAGAAAAATGCTTACGTGTTCACCAAATTATCAAAATAGTCAATTTCATTAAGTGTGGGATTTTTGCTCCCAAAAATCCCAAGTAACTTAGGGTTTTAAATTATACCTTACTGGTCTACTAAATCAGGGGGTGTGCATTCTAATTGCACCCCTTTAGGTAAATACCAAAAATTGCTATTTGCACCCCGAGCCTAAGTAATTCAATTCTTGCATGTGGGTCTTTCCCAACATGACTTGTTCCAATTTCAGGGAAATTTCTACCACTGGTCTATATGGTCCCTAATGGCCAGCCACCAAAATTTGGGGCCATTTGGAGTTAGCTAACTCCAAGAATCACCTAGTTAAGCCCTAGGGGTATTTTGGTAATTTTCCCACATTTTGTTTTCCAATCAAGCCCATTTTTGGGCAGGGCCTACATATGCCCTAATTATACCTCTGACCAAAATCTCAGGTCAAGGGGGCTTCTGGTTTGGCTTGGGCAGCCATTTGAAATTCTGCAAAATTGCTATTTGCAGCCCAAGTCAAATTTCATTTCTCAAACATGCAAGTGAGATTTCTCATCATGCAGTGAATCAATTTAGCCCAAATTTTAACCATGGGTCTAATATACCCATGAGAGGGTGCCACCAAAATTTGGGGCCATTTGGAGTTAGGAAACTCCAAAAATCACATTTATTTACTTTTGGGTATTTTTGTAAAAACTATAGCAAAATGCTCCCCAAAAATTCTGATTTTTGGGGAGGGCCTAGATTTGACCTAATAAGCCACATGCCCAAAATCTCAGTCCATTTGGACTTAAGGTTTGAGCAGGGCATCAGTTTTAATTTCTGCCCTAGTTAGGGGGCAGTCCTAGCAAAACAGCCCTATAGGGCAGCCTACTGGTCCGAAACCTATGATTTCTGTGGCATTTTAAAGTTAACACATTTATCTAGATTTTTCATTCAGGGTCCATCCTAAGGTGGGGCCTCTAAGTACCTCATAAACAACATGAAAGACAGCTGTTACCATGTGACAATATTCCACATTATTCATAAAATAATTATACAGATTTATAATAAAGAAATCTCTGCACGAATCTTGAAGTAATCTAACGGTAGCTGCTTTTCTTCCCCATGCAGTGCATGCATGGCCAGCCCGAGCAGGTGTTCCTTGCGGGGCCATTTCCGGCCATCGCCGGCGGCGGGGCCTCCGGCCAAGACCTTCCCCGGCCTCACGGTGGTCGGGGCTAGGGCTGGCCGGCGACTGGGCGGCAGAGGGCGGCGGACGGCGGCGGCGCAACCAAGCCGAAAACCCTAAAAACCGCCATTTTTGAAGCTATTTTCAAGCTTTTTTGATCCCTATGTCGAGCTCGTTTGAGCTCGACTTCTAACCTAGATGATCTAGGATCTAGTACAGTAAGAGGGGAGGGGATACGGACCCTTGGTGGTTGTGGTTGAGGGTGGCGGCGGCTTCCCCTAGCTTGCAAATTCCGGCGAGTTCCTTGGCTTGCCATGGCTTCCTTGCTTCCTCTCTCTCTCTCTCTCTGGGGTGGTATGAGTGGAATGAGGGATAGGCTCGGTTTAGGCTGAGTTAAGAGAGGGGGGCGACTTCACCAAGGCTTGGGGCGGATTCACCAAGGAGGGCGATTTCAACAATGTGGGGGGTTCGGGTTGGTGTGTTTGGCCGGCTAGGTGGCTTGGGGGTGGGTCCCACTACTCCAGCTGGTTTAATTAACCCCTAATGGTTGGGTTCCAAGGTTGGGGGCCAAGGTTGGTGAGTGGAGAGAGGGGGTTTGGCTCACATAAGTGAAATAGGCTATATAGGGGATATAGGGCTCGGGTTTGGGCTTGGGCTTGACTCAAGGCTGCATGGTGGGGTCCCACACCTCCTAATAGCCCTACATGGTCAGCCAACCCAAAGTGGGTTGGTGGGGTGAGCCCAAGTGGCCCAAAATGACTCCTTAGCATTTTCTCTCTCCTATTCCTCCTCTTTTCTCTCTCCTAGGTAATTTCCCAAAATTACTATTGCATGC
Source organism: Platanthera zijinensis (assembly GCA_039513925.1). Taxonomy (NCBI): domain Eukaryota; kingdom Viridiplantae; phylum Streptophyta; class Magnoliopsida; order Asparagales; family Orchidaceae; genus Platanthera; species Platanthera zijinensis. The sequence continues at coordinate 184,527,294 of CM077088.1, read as the reverse complement.
CCCTATTTTTCTCTTCCCTAGGGGGTATAGGGTCACTTTAGACCCACCTAATGAGTTTGGGTTGGTTTGGGTGGACCCAACCTAGTGAAATGGGCTAGGGCACCATCTTCACTATTTAGGTCAACATGTTGACTTGACCCAACATGGGTCAACTAGTTGACCCCATGGCCTACCTTGGGGTCCACTTAGATTGTATTTAGGGTTAGGGCAATGTGGTGGGGTCATGGTGTGGCTAGGGTTTGTATTTAGCCTAGTTTGACCTAGGTTGACTTGGGCCCCATAGTGGGCCCCACATGGTCTAGATCCTCCTCCTAGGGTCAAACCTAGCTAAACCCTAGCATCCACCACATGTCTAACCCAAATCTAAGTCACTTGAAATTTGGGATGTTACAAATCTATCTCAACTCTAGAGGGGGGTGAATAGAGTTTATTTAAATTAATTTCACAGTTGAAATTGATCAGCAAATATAAAATTCAATTTATAGTATAGTGTAGAGTGTTAATGAAGAGTTAAAAATAAAGAAGTAAAGAGCTCAGCACACAGCAAATCAATCACACAAACAACCCAGAAGACACAAGGAAATATAGTGGTTCCCCAAAAACCTGGGTACATCCACTCTTCTACCACCCTTGGTAGGAATCCACTCAGGATGAGTTGATCAGGTGTCCTGACACCAATGAGCTTTTGATAAGGTGCTCAAAAACCAAAACTGGATTTTTTGATAAGGTGTCTTGCCACCACTGAGTTTTGACAAGGCTCTCAGAACCAGACAGGACTTTTGAAGGGAGTTCAGAAACCCTTTTACAGCAGAAAAGAAAAGATAAAGAGGTGAAGTTGTCTTCTCTGTTCTCAAATCAAATGAGAGAAGACTAGTGGATCTTTTGTTGTCAAAGCTCCCCCTGAGTTGTAGACAGGTTCAAGAATGGAAGCTTTGCTCTAGGGTGATAGGCCTTCAGAATTTTAGATCTCCAGCAAAGGATTATTTCAGCAAAAAGGCTGAAAGATGAGGTGTTTGGAGTTCTTGAGATGAGACTGTGATCACTTTTCTGTAAGCAAAAATTGTTATTCTGATTCTTCAGAAGATGATCACTTGTTATCTGTCACAGCTTAATTCTTTTTTTTGTTCTCTAGGTGTTGTATATTCTCTCTATATTTTTGAAGACAAAAAGGATCTTATTCTCTGAAAAATTCTTGTCAAGGATAGCCGTTAGCAGTCATAAATGTCTTCCATAAAGAGTCTTGTCTTCTAGAGGAAGGTCCAATAAAACATTTCCTGAATAATTCCTTGAAACTTGCTCCAGAATAAAGACAAACGGCTGGCAGATCTCCTTAACATAAATGCTGAGGGATTTCAAAAACATTCCAAAGACTGGCAGCATTTGAATCCTTAGAATCGTTGATCTCTCGGAAAAATCGTCGATCTGAGCTCTACTATCGTCGAACTGAGCTTAGAGATGGAAACAGATCAAATAGACAGAAAACGTCGAACTGAGCTCGAAGATCGTCGAACCGAGCTCAGCGACCTGAAGAATAGCTGAAGAGAGATCGTCGACCTGAGCTAGAAAAATGTAGAATGCAGTTCGACGACCAACCAAAATTGTCTGAAAGCAGATAGTCGACCTGAGCTCGAAGATCGTCGACCGGAGTTCAACGATTTATCAAGTTGAGCTCAGAGAGCGTCGAACCGAGTTCGACGTTTCGTCGACCAGAGCTCGACGAAAAATTGCCTTAGACTTGGCTCTATATCCTTGACATTGGAATGGTCCTGGGGGCAGCTTCAAACCTAAGTTCTAAGCCCTAGACTCATTCTAATGTTGACCTTTACAACTATACAACTAGGTCAACCTGGTTTCCTAAGACAACCATAATGATCCTTACCCAAATTAGTAATAGGGTGTTCCAACAATCTCCCCCTATTTGGGTTAGGATTACTATTTACAGACAGAATTAGGAAATAAATAAGCATACATTTAAGACAGAAACTAAATCAACAATGCAGAAGAAAAGATATAGCAGCAATGCAGAAGTCAGCAAATATCCAAAGGAGGATGATTGTTCAGCTTACACAATTTACTTCTCAGTTCCCTTTTTAAACAAAATTTCTCTGCTGGGATTGAGGGCTTCTTTCTTGGATCTTCTATCATCTTCTGCACCTAAGGAGGTTTGAGATCTGGGCCTTGGAACTATAGCCTCAGGGTGCAGCTTCATATAATCTTCTGGATTAAAGAATTTTCTTGATGTATATTTCTCCAGTTCTTTCTTTCTCTGATCTGATAAAGTTGTTATGTTGGAAGTGTCCTTGCCTTGCTCTCTGGCCTTTTTTATTTGATCAAGAAGAGCCAACTCTTTCATTCTAGCTGTCGAGGACAAGGGGTTATTCTCAGGATCCTCAAATGAAACAGGAGGTTCATATCTGTTGATGGATTCAGAATTAGTAGGAGGAGTCCTGGAGACAACTGCATCTTTTAGCTTATAAGGGAAAGGACCTGAAGTAGAATCAGAATGGCCTTGTCCTTCCCTTTGATGAAATTTGTGCCCTCTCTGGCATCCTCTATATTGGTCCCTACTAGATTGATATCCCCTTTGATGTTGCCCCCTTTGATAATATTTCTGATAAGACTGGGAGGAGCTTTGCCTGGAAGCTGGAGCTTGAGGGGCTGAGCCTGAACCAGAATCTGGAGGAGGAGGAGGAGGCTGATACTGAGAAGATCCTTTTTCATACTTATTCAGCTTCCTTCTCTTCTTCATAGCCTTTGATTGGTTCTTGGAATACTGCATCCAGGGCTCAGATATGGGGCAGTCATGCAGAATATAGTAGGGAATGTCATTAGAATCCTTTGCCTTAGCAGGGGGGACTGACATCTTGGCCTTGCTTTTGGCCTTCCTCTTCTTGGCAATAGCATTTGCAGAGTCATCTGAATCAGTTTGAAATTAATCACTCTCTGAACTTTGAGGATTGTCATACAAATCATCAATGCTTTTTATGTATTTCTCTTGTAACTTCAACTGATCAGCAGTCAGGGCAGGAGCAGCATCAGAAATTTGAGCAGAGGGATCTTTTGAAGCAACAGTAGCAATAATCACAGTAACAACAGCAGGTGCAGGATCTTCTAGGTAAGCAGCAACTTCTTCAGCAGTAGATGTATCTTCAATTACAAAAACCATTTCAGTATCCTCAGTAATAGCAGCAGCAGCTTCAACAACAAGAGGCACAACGGCCTTAGTAGCAGCATCAGAGATGGAAACACAAACATCCACAGCCTTCCAGGAATTTACATATGCTTCAATTTGGCTGGGATCACAGACAGAAATAGGCATAATGACCTTAGACAAGTCTTCAGCATGAGGAACTGGCAAAGATCTGAGGTAAACTGTATCAAACACAGAGAGCAAGCTCTGGAGGTCCAATGCAAAGGCAGGAGCAGGAGCCAGAGCTGGAGCATACTCAGGCACAAACACTACTTCAGAAGGCATCTCCCCCTGCCTGGATTCAGGGATAACTGAGTTAAGGCACCCAGAAGAGGTAATTTCCTGAGAGGGAGAGAAGGAGGAGAGCTTGGAAGACAGCTCCTTGACATGGGTCAGGAGTGGAGCCAGAGTGGTCTCCAGTAATGAGGTTAGCTTAGGAGCTAGCAGCTCATATAACCTGTCAGCCAGGGCTGATAAATCTACATGCTCAAGAGGGGCTTGAGCAGAGGTAGGAGAGAAGGTTGTTGGAAGGATGATTGCTGGAGCTGGTGGCATGGAGAATGAGGGTATGGATGGCTCTGAAGGGGGAAAGGAGGGGATTGAAGATGTTGAGGTGAAGATAGGTGAGGCAAGAGAAGGTGTGAAGGATGATTGGGATAGAATTTCTTGGATCATTTGTTGGAATGTGGAGGTAGAGGGAGGCTCTGGAGGAGAGGAGGGGGAATCATCCATAAAGGAATCATCTGCCAAGGAAAATGATGGAGAGGTGAAGCTTGGATAGGAGAAAGAGGATGGAATTCCTCTGAGGTAGATGCTGGAGGGGTTGAAACTGGGGAAGAAATGTTAATGGGGGAAGATATCAATATGGTGGTGATTGGAGGTGAGGATGAAGAGGCTGGGGTAGAGACAGCTGGAGGAGGAGGAGAAGCAGGCAACACTTCTACTGGGGCAGAGACCAGAGGTGGAGTAACTGAGACAGTCCTGGTGCCTGAAGATAGTGGTGCAGCAGCTCTGGAGGGGTTTACAATCTGCCTGTCCCATTTGCTGAAAAGGGCACAGGAGAGCCTCTTGGATGCATTAATGAACATCCTAGAAGATGTTAGCAGCTCAGGGCATCTGGAATTCAGATAGACCCCTAGAATTCTCCCAAAGCTGATAGCAGTCTTACTCAGCTTTTTCTTAATCAGGTTGAAGAAAATTGATCCCCCGTCTATATGTTTCTTATCAAGCAGAGCTCCCATCAGACAAAATTGATATCTTGATATGGTATCATGGGCTGAGTGCTTGGCCAGAAGCACTTTCCCAACTATATCAGCCAAAAACTGAAATTCTATCGACAGATTTTTCTTCAACAGTTTGCTAGGGTTCACAACATTGTGACCCATTCTATCAAGCATGGATTCATACTCCTCTCCAGATAACTCTATGGAATCTTCTCCAGAACTAAGATGAAAACTTCAGTTAAAAGAGCAGGGGACAATTGTACCTTAGTCCCTTTTATGAAGCCGACGACAGAGTTCTCGTTCTCATCTGTCGCTGTATAATACCACTCCTTTATCTCTTCGGATGCAATCTTCATTCTGATAGTCATTATTTGTGATAGCTGTTGATCTCTGAATAGATTAAGAATATCCTTGAAGCGCTGATCGCTTCCATCAAACGAGTTCATGTCGATGTCAAATCCAGTGCCAAATTTCATTTTGGAGATTACAGCATTGGAGCCAGCCATTTTTACCTGCAACAAAGAACCAAACACAACCAAGCGCAGAAGATTTGGAGGGAAAACGAAGAAAGTTGCAGAGAGTATGAAAGTGCAAAGATGAACGACGGCCGCGGAAATGATTTTATATTAGGGTTCGACGGCGAAACGGAAAATCGTGGAGCTCGGTTCGACAGAACGTCGATCTCAGCTCGACGATTTGGGCTACAGAGGGAATCTAAAGAGACGTCAATATCGTGGATCTCCGTTCGACGATGTTGAAAAGCATCGAGCTCCGCTCGACGGCCTCTGAACAGAAGGAGAGAAAACCTGGAGCTAACGGAGGAGCTGAACTCAGATCGACGATTTTGGAAACGTCGATATCTGGTCGATGATTTTCAGAGAAACGTCGATCTACGTTCGACGTTTTCTGGGAAAATGTCGAGCGCAGTTCAGAGACAAAGCCTATTCTACAGACACAAAAGGAACTGATTTTTTTTAGCCTAGTCTTGGTCTGTTTTATCTTTTCAAAAATCTTGTAAGTTAGTTTAGGCTTCCTCAATCCAACATGCCTAACTGATTTAGGAAGAAACAGTGTTTCTTTTCATCCAAGGGCTTGGTGAAAATATCTCCCCTTTGCAAATCAGTAGGGATATATTGAAGTTCTATTTTGTTTTTCTCTACATTATCCCTTAGAAAGTGATGCCTAATCTCTATATGTTTTGTCCTACTATGGAGGACTGGATTTTGTGCTATAGAGATAGCACTAGTATTATCACAAAAAATTTTAGACTTCTCTAAGTTGTAGCCATAGTCTATGTGCTGATTTTGTATCCACAATATTTGTGAACAGAACCTGCCTGCAGCCATATATTCAGCTTCAGCAGTTGAGGTTGACACAGATGTTTGCTTCTTACAAAACCAGGAGACAAGTCTGTCACCAAGGAACTGACATGTTCCACTGGTGCTTTTCCTGTCTATTCTGCATCCAGCATAATCAGCATCTGAGAATCCAGTTAATTCAAATCCTGAGTATTTTGGATACCAGAGTCCTAGATTTGGACAACTTTTTACATACCTAAGAATCCTTTTAACTAGAGTTAGGTGTGACTCTCTAGGGCTAACTTGGAATCTAGCACATATGCATGTAGCAAACATTATATCTGGCCTACTGGCTGAAAGGTACAATAGAGAGCCAATCATTGCTCTATATGTTGTCTGATCAACTGGTTTCCCATGTTCATCAGCATCCAATACAGCATTGGTAGGCATGGGTGTTTTCATATAAGATGCCTCAGACATACCAAATCTCTTAACCAATTATTTAGCATACTTGGTTTGGGAAATAAATATGCCCTCAGCATGCTGTTTTACTTGTAATCCTAAGAAGAAGGAGAGCTCACCCATGCTACTTATTTCAAATTTGGAATGCATTAAGTTGGAAAACTTTCTGCACAAGTTTGAATCAGTAGATCCAAATATGATATCATCTACATAAATTTGTACTAGTAGGGTGTGGGACTTATGGGTTCTAATAAAAAGAGTTTGGTCTACTCTCCCCCTAACAAAATCATTTTCCAGAAGAAAGCATGCTAGGGTCTCATACCATGCTCTAGGAGCTTGCTTGAGACCATATAATGCTTTATGCAATTTGAAAACATAATCAGGGTGAGTTAGAGAGATAAAACCTGGAGGTTGTCTAACATCGACTTCCTCTTTGATGTCCCCATTGAGAAATGCACTCTTCACATCCATCTGGTAAACCTTGAATCCCTTGTGATCAGCAAAAGCTAGGAATATTCTAATGTCCTCTAACCTTGTAACTGGTGCAAAGGTCTGGTCATAGTCTATTCCTTCTTGCTGAGAATAGCCTTGGGCAACTAGCCTTGCCTTGTTTCTGACAATAATTCCTTGGTCATCCAGCTTGTTTCTGAACACCCACTTTGTTCCAACAATGGAGTGATCCTTTGGCTTAGGCACTAGTTCCCAAACCTTATTCCTTTCAAATTGATGCAACTCCTCTTGCATTGCAATGATCCAGTGTGGATCTTGCTCTGTGATGTTGATTTTCTAGAAGTTAAATTACGTCCAAACTAGAATCTCGATTAGGCAAGCGTACCTATCGAAATGCAGTATAGGAAGTGTCGTATTGCGATTCGGGGCCTGTTGAGTACTTGTACTCACAAGGAAGAGCTATTATTTTATCTAACGGAAAAGTGGGTTTGATTATACTAGATAATAAAAATAAAGCTCAAGCTAAAGAGAAATTCAAATATGAGAAAGCTAGCACTTGATCTAGAATCCCCTTTGACTAAAATAAATCTTTTTGGTAAATAATGAAATGCGAATTCTTAATTATACTCACTCGACCGTGGAGGTTCCTAAAGTATAGAAGCGTCTCTCTCGAGCTCATGCTTCTAACTAACCTTAGGTTGATCGATTAAGACCTCTCGGCCAGTCGAAATCCCTAAGCTTGCTTTATGCGGTGAACCCCGCTATTGGATTTGACTCCAATCCGGAAGATTTACGTCGTCCTCTCTCGAGGAGTGCGTTCAACTCCTTTTATCTTTGAGTGATCTCCTCGTATCCGCAACCTCTCGGTCATTTAGGATACGGATCTTAGATCGAAGATCATATCTGCGTAATATGAATTCGACGAAATGAAAATCAAAGATAAATCGTAGCGAGAATAATTAAGAACAAGACATTTAATAAGAAGAAGAAAGATCTATTTTATTCTAAGGTTCATCATGATCAAGTGCTAAAAGAAGATTAGCTACTCATCATGATTGGGAAAATACAAAATAAAGTAGGAAAAGACATGATTGAAATAGAAATAACTAAAATTAAAGTTGCAACAAAGGTAAATCTAATTTAGAAATGAGAAAATACAGTAAAATAAACAGAACATTACAAGACTCCAACTCCCAAAATTCTCCTCCTCAGCATCTGAAGCTGTCTGGAATTTATAGAAAAATTTCTGTTTGGTCACGCCCCTAGGTCACGCCCGTGACCTAGGGCGTGTCAGGCTCAGAACCGTCGTCTTGAAAGCCCGGGAACGTTGGAGGAGAAACTGCCAAAATTGGTTAACTGACGGGTCACGCCCCTAGGTCACGCCCGTGACCTAGGGCGTGTCACGGCTGTTTCTGGAAACGGCGGGAAGCTGAAAACGGCGGGAGTAAACTGGTCTTCAAGGGGTGTCACAGCCCTAGTCACCCCCGTGACTAGGGGCGTGTCAAGCAGGAACGTAAATCTGGCGGCAACGGCTGGAACGGCGCGTTAATGATTGGAAACTTCTTCGACACGCCCGTGGGTCACGCCCGTGACCCAGGCGTGTAATTTTAATCCGACGTGGCACGGGCAGCTGTGATGTCGCAGGCCGTCACGCCCCGTGTAAGGAGTACACGGGCGTGTCTTCATCTGACACGGGCGTGTCTGGACCGGTCGACGATCTTTTGGCGCGGTCGACGAGCTCTGGCTGCAGGCTTGGTTATAACGTGTCACGCCCCTGTGTCACGCCCAGGTAGGGCGTGTCACAGGGCGTGTCTAGGCAGAAAAAATGAAAACATTCTTTTTGCTCCAGATAACCTGTAGATCAGCCCTGCAAGATTAAAATTGATTTTATTAGAACAAAGAGATATAAATTATAAAAACAAGTTAAAATAAACTTAATATTATAAAATTAATATAAAATAACTAACTATTAATATAGAAAAATAAGTAAAAAGAAAGAATTAAATAGAGTTATCAAATACCCCCATACTTATCCGTTTGCTAGTCCCGAGCAAACAACTTTCTATAGGGAGTAGAAAAATTTTAAATGCTAGAAAAGAAAATTGAACCTAAGGAGTATAATGCGAAGTCTTATGCCTATGTTTGTAGATACTTTTGTAGAAAGACTTCCTCAGCATACAAATTAGGTTTTTATTTTTCTTAAAATGCGTTTTCACTATTATTTTCACTTTTAAGATGAAAATCCGGTAAATCTTAAAATTATCTTTAGGGAGAGTGTAGCGTGCGTACTAAGATAACATTGCACAAACAAAGATTAAGATACCCTCCAAAGAAATCCATCAATGTCGATGGCCATAGGCTTGCCCTTTCACACTCTCGCCACGGCACTAGTCTAACTTATAAACATAAATCAATAGGGCTTAATTAGGTTGAAATGTAGGCTTAGGTTTTTGGTGAGGGTAATCAAAGATAAACATGATGGCTAGTCACACCAAAACCTAGAGAAGCTTGTACATAAAAATTTGCTATGGCTCTTAAGGAGCGTAGCCAATTTCCTAAATTCCTTTGTTTCTTTTCTTATTTTATTAACTCTCTCATCATATTGATTTTTTTCTTCCTCTTCATTTATTATTATATTTTTTTTTTAATGATAATTTTTTTCTTTAATTTGAAGAGGAGAAAAATAAATCAACTTTTTTTTTTTAAAAAAGAGCCACTAAAAATGAAAAGGCTCCTAATCACTCACAAAATATTTGTACATTTGTTCTTTCAAGCTCGGGTTTAGGTGTGTAATTAGGATGCTTTTTAGGCTTTGGTAAATCATTTGGTGGAGCTAAAACAAAAGGAAAAGGTAATAGGCTCAAATTGGCTAAGCAAAGTTAAAATTTTAGGTGCGGGTACAAAAGCTCAAACTTGCCAAAAGAAGTGCCTAAATCATATTTATGCTAATGAGTTAATCTTATGCAAAGTCTTGAGAATAGTTAGAGGGCAAGTTCTAGACATCGAAAAAGAATAACTCTCTCTTGGTCCGCGAAATATCTCTCTAGCAAACTTCTACTTACTCACCTAAATTATTTTAGAGTTTTACCGGTTTTCAAAATTGAAGTAAAATAAGTTGTTTCTACGCATTTAGAAAAATGAAAATCTAATTATATGCTGAATATTTAGATCTATTAAAAATTCTACTTACACGTGCACTTAACTAGAAACACAGCATGGCCAACAGTTCTACTCCAAAATTCAACATTCAATTAAAACATCAAAATTATCTAAACACTATAAAAAAAAATTGAATTACTAGGAATTTTGCATATGAATAAATATAGAAATAAAGACTTCTCTAATTTTTTTTTTTGATTTTTTCATTTTTTTTCATTTTTTACAAAATTTGAAGATGAAATAAATTTTTTTTTTTTTTTTGAGTTTTTAAATTTTTTTTTAAAAATTTTTTTTGTTTTTTTTTTTGTTTTTAAAAAATTTTTTTTGAAACATTTTTATATGTTTTGCTTGAGAAATATCCCTCCCCCCATACTTAAACTATACATTGTCCCCAATGTAAAAATGAAGAAGAAAAAGAAGAGAGGAGACTTCCCTGAGAAGCGCAAAGCAGCATCAAAAGATACCTGTAAGAGATGATGAAAGCAAAACATAATATTTTATAGATTTTTTTTTTTTTTCATAAGAAAAAACAGATACATGAAAGTAAAATAAAGATACAGATACAAAGAGGTGGCCCTCTACAGCTCCAAAGAAAAGAAAAAAAAAACAGCTACTCCTAGTCAGAACCGTCCTCGTGCTCCCGATAGAAAGTCCGCATGTTCGCGAACTCGCGAGTAATATGCGCTATGGAGGAAGTATGGTTTCGCTCGAGCACGGTGAAGCGCGCATCAAAAGAATCGAAGCGACCGTCAAAATGGGTTTGCATCTGGTCTATGCGAGTATGGAGCAACCCAAATTGTCGGTCCCAATAATTTGCAGGATCGGGCGCTGGAGCAGAGTGCAGCGGTGGTGGCGGAATCTGCGGGGAATGATGGGTACCGCTGGGACCGGCACCATGATCAAGGTCAAGATCACCGCCACCAACGAACGGGGGAACAGCCTCAAACTCGCCGTCGCGTCGGCGAGCTAAACCAAGCGCCTGAAGGGTCGGGAACTGAAGAGGCTGCGGCGTTTGCATGCAAGTGAGCCACGGAAGAGCTGCCCACACGCCGAGCTGCTTGGCGAGGAAAGTGATGAAATTCCCGCCGTGCACCGCTCCCAATCTCACATTTTCGGCCTGGTGCTGAAAGAAAATGGCAGCATGTAACCAAGGTTGAGTGGGACACGGTAAAACATACTATACAAGTATAGTAAGTCCGCCCGAGTCACCACGCCGTGGCTATCGCCGCGCCCGGAAATGGTAAAAGAGAGAAGGTTGTGTAGGATACGTAAGGCGGGGGAGATGAGGTGGCTACCCTTAGATTTCTTTGGAGTGTAGGGGGCGACGTCATTACTAATTTCCGACCAAAAAGTGGGGAGACTGAAGTCGGGAGGGAAATCAGTTTTTAGGTCGGGGTAGGCGGGGGAAGTGGATAAGGTCTCCGAGCAAAAGCCCATGGCAACATTAAGCTGGCGGATGGTGAGTTGGTGCATCATCCCGCCCAGGCGAAAGACGATGAAATCATCTTGCGCCGCCCAACGGAACTCAAATGAGGCCAGGAACTCAATGGTGAGCTCGAGGAAAGCAGGCTCAGAAATGGCAAAAAGGGGATCCCACCCTTGGGTAGAGATGAGCTCCCGAACTAGCTCCGCTGCTCCGAATTGGGCGAGGATGGCCCAATCCAATATCCTGAACACGCCAAAGGGTTTGGCGCGCAGTCTCTCGCTTCGATCTTGTTGGGTAGCATTCTCGAAAAGAAGCATGGCCTCCGCCGAGGCTGGATCAGCGGGGTGCTCGGAGGAGGAAGCGGTGGATCGAGCATGGTGGTGAGGCATGGTGAAAAATGTGGAGGAAATTTCGGCCAAAGGGAAGAGAGAAGAGAAGGGTTGAAGGGTGGAGGTGTGAAGAGAAGAGGGGAGGCCAAATCCTATTTATAGAATTTTTCGGGTAGGTCACGCCCCACTGTCATGCCCGTGACAGGGGCGTGACAAGCCCGGGGTCAACGGAAAAAGGAATCCGAGGCAGACTGCCTCGGATTCGGGGTCACGCCTCAGAGTCACGCCCGTGACTCTGAGTGACACGCCCGTGACAGCGGGCGTGTAGGGGAATCCAAAGGCGCATCCGATGCTAAAGCATCGGATTCTTCGGTCACGCCCCAGAGTCATGCCCGTGACTCTGGGCGTGTCAGTCAAATCGGGCTGACTAAGAAGGAATCCGAGGCGTGGCTGGTCAACGCCTCGGATACCCGCGACACGAGCTCGACACGCCCGTGACAAAACATGTCACGCCCGTGTCATGTCCGAATGACGGGCGGGAAAACCGAGGGAGGAGGAACCTCCCGCAGTCTTGGCAAAACACGTCCTGGACACGCCCGTGACCATTGGGTCACGGGCGTGACGGACGCGTGTACGAGAAATTTTTTTTTTTTTTTTCCTTGTTTTTTTTTTGTATTTTTTGTATTTTAGTTTTTTTATATATATTTAAATAAACTAAAAAAAAAACAATAATTTACCGACTTGAAGAATAATGTAGACTTCATGTTCGTCCCCGGCCGATCATCATGCATCGCAATTCTTCAATCCTGTAAAAAAAACTCAACAACAAAATTAAAATAAAAAGACAAGATAACCATGGGATGCCTCCCACGAGCGCTTTGTTTATGGTCGGTGAGCTCGACCATAGAGGCGCGCGCTTATTATGGGTTTGACAACATTATGTTGTCTAATTTTTCGTTAATATTATCACCGGCAAAAAATAATTTTAGCCGGTGCCCATTCACTTTAAAGCTGCCTTTTTCCGGGTGTGAAATAAGAATCGTCCCGTAAGGCCAAACCTCCTTTACGACAAAGGGGCCGGACCAACGGGACTTAAGTTTACCTGGAAATAAGCGTAAGCGCGAGTTATATAAAAGGACTTGGTCTCCCGGTTTAAAGTCCTTTGGGTGCTTAATTTTCTTATCATGATAAAATTTGGTGCGCTCCTTATAGAGTTTATTGCTCTCATAAGCGAGGGAGCGCCACTCATCGAGCTCGTTAAGTTGGAATTTGCGGAGCTCGGAGGACAAATTTTCATCAAGATTTAAAAATTTAAGAGCCCAAAAGGCACGATGTTCAAGCTCAACCGGTAAGTGGCATGCTTTCCCATAGACCAATCGATACGGCGTACAACCGATAGCGGTCTTGTACGCGGTCCGATAAGCCCATAGAGCATCATCAAGCTTGACTGACCAATCCTTTCTATTAGTAGAAACCGTTTTTTCTAAAATACGTTTAATTTCTCGGTTAACTACTTCTACCTGGCCACTAGTTTGAGGGTGATAGGGGGTGGCTAACCTATGTGTAACGCCGTATTTAGATAATACTTTAGCAAATTGTGCGTTACAAAAGTGGGTGCCCCTATCACTAACTATTGCCCGCGGTGCTCCAAATCGTGAAAATAATTGTTTAAGAAATCGGGTCACGACTCGGGCGTCATTGGTGGGGAGAGCTTGCGCTTCCGCCCACCGTGACACGTAGTCAACCGCTACCAGAATATATTTATTTCCAAAAGAAGTTGGTAGCGGGCCGACAAAGTCGATTCCCCATAAATCAAAAACTTCAATTTCTATAAATAAATTTAAGGGCATTTCATCTCGGCGGGAAATATTACCTGAGCGTTGGCATTGTTCACAACGACTTACATGTGCGTGAGCGTCCTTGAAGATGCTCGGCCAATAGAAGCCTGCTTCAAGTACTTTCCGAGCCGTCCGATTAGCTTTATAATGCCCACCGGCGGGTCCTTCGTGACAATGTTTTAAAATTTCTGCGCCCTCCTCATGAGAAACACACCTCCGCACTACTTGGTCCGCGCAAACTCGGAAGAGAAATGGATCCTCCCAAAAATAATTTTTCAAATCAGAAAAGAATTTCTTCTTTTCTTGATAAGAAAAACCATTCGGGAGGAATCTTGCAACAAGAAAGTTTGCAAAATCGGCGAACCAAGGAGTGGGGAGAGTGATTACCTTATGCATAGCGAGGAGGCGCTCTTCAGGAAAGGTGTCATCGATGTCCTCCTCTTTGAGCTCCTCTGAATTGGGGTTCTCCAACCGAGAAAGATGATCCGCCGCTAGATTCTCCGCTCCTCTTTTATCCCGAATCTCCAAGTCAAATTCTTGGAGAAGCAATACCCACCTAATCAATCGAGGCTTGGCATCTGTTTTGGTTAGTAAATAACGCAAAGCCGAATGATCGGTAAAAACAATAACTTTGGATAAAGTAAGGTAAGAACGAAATTTATCAAAGGCAAAAATTACGGCAAGAAGTTCTTTTTCGGTGGTTGTATAATTTTCTTGTGCGGTGGTTAGTGTTTTGCTTGCATAATATATCGGATGAAAATTTTTATTGATGCGTTGTCCTAAGACCGCACCAACGGCAAAACTACTAGCATCGCACATAATTTCAAAAGGAAGTTCCCAATTGGGAGCTATTACGATTGGTGCGTTTATCAATTTTTCTTTAATAAGAGAAAAAGCGCGCAAACAATTTTCATCAAAAATAAAAGGCGCGTCTTTTTCTAATAAGTGTGTAAGGGGCTTAGTGATTTTAGAAAAATCTTTAATAAACCGGCGATAGAAACCGGCGTGCCCCAAAAAACTACGAACGGCCTTAACATTGGAGGGTGGAGGTAATTTTTCTATAATTTCAATTTTTGCTTTATCTACCTCTATACCCTTACTAGAAATTTTATGGCCTAAGACCAAACCTTCCCGCACCATAAAATGGCACTTTTCCCAGTTCAAGACTAGGTTCGTGTCCTCGCATCTTTGGAGTACACGGGAAAGATTTGCTAAACATAAATCAAAAGAGTCTCCAAAGACGGAGAAATCGTCCATGAAGACCTCCATGATATCCTCCACTAGTTCATCAAAGATCGCTAGCATACACCTTTGGAAGGTTGCCGGCGCATTGCATAAACCAAAAGGCATCCTTCGATAGGCGAAGGTGCCAAACGGACAAGTGAAGGTTGTTTTCTCTTGGTCTTCGGGCGCAATTGGGATTTGGAAATATCCCGAGAGACCATCAAGAAAACAATAAAACGAGTGCCCGGATAACCGTTCAAGGATTTGGTCAATGAACGGCAAAGGAAAATGATCCTTTCGGGTTGCATCATTTAATTTACGGTAGTCGATGCAAACCCGCCATCCGGTAACGGTTCGAGTAGGAATTAATTCATTTTTATCATTAGGAACTACCGTTAAGCCTCCTTTCTTAGGCACCACTTGGACCGGACTCACCCAAGAGCTATCCGAAATCGGATAGATGATGCCCGCATCTAATAATTTAATCACCTCGGCCTTGACTACCTCCTTCATGTTAGGATTTAGCTGGCGTTGAGGTTGAATTGTTTTGTGAGAATGTTCTTCTAATAAAATTTTATGGGTGTAAAAGGAGGGATTAATTCCCCTCAAATCTGTGATCTTCCACGCAATTGCGCGGCGATGGCGTTTTAAAATATTAGATAATTTAAATTTTTCATCATCGGTCAAGTAGGCCGACACAATTACGGGAAGTTTAGAATCCTCCGCTAAAAATAAATATTCTAAATGATCAGGCAATTGTTTTAATTCTAGCGTGGGAGGTTCATCATAAGAAGTTTTCAAACGATCACTACTAATTTCCAAAATTTCAAAAGTAGGTGTGCGAGTGATCAAATCCTTATCACTATTTTCATAAGTAATTAAATCTAAATTTTCAAAATAAGCGTTATGATCAATAGACGATAAAGAATGTTCAGAAAAAGAAATGAAATCTTCTTCGGGAGAAGCTTCTAAATAATAACATGAGTCGTCATTGGAGAGCGAATTTTTCATAGACGCGTCAATAGTAAAGGTAACTTCTTCATCTCCGACTCTAAGGAGAAGTGTACCGTTACTAATGTCTATAACGGCGCGCGAGGTGGCAAGAAATGGGCGACCGAGAATGAGTGGTACCTCGGTGTCCTCTTCGATGTCAGAGATGACAAAATCTACCGGAAAGATAAATTTGTCAACTTTGACAAGCACATCCTCAATAATACCCATCGGATATCTTATAGACCGATCCGCCAATTGAATGCTCATTCTTGTGGGTTTAGGTTCTCCTAAACCCAATTTCTTAACTAAAGAATAAGGCATTAAATTTATTGAGGCACCTAAATCGGCTAACGCACGTTTTACCAATAAATCGCCAAATGAACAAGGTATAGAGAAACTACCCGGATCAGGTAATTTCTTAGGCAATTTATTAAGTAAAACCGCCGAGCACTCCGTGTTTAATTGAACCGTGCAGATATCCTCAAGTTTCTTTTTATTTGATAAAAGATCCTTGAGGTACTTAGCATATTTTGGCGTTTGTGCTATCACTTCGCATAACGGTAAATTTATTTGGATTTGTTTAAACATGTCTAAAAATTTACCGTGATGCTCATCTATCCGGTCTTTTTGCATTCTAGACGGATAGGGAAGAGGTGGTTGATAAGGTTTTGGTTTAATATAACTAGAAGACTTAATTAGAGGAGAAGATGAAGAAATTGTTACCTCCGTATCAACCGGAATTGGAGAAGTTTCAACTGGAATTGTAGAAGTGGTTACCTCCTTCCCGCTCCGTAAAGTGATGGCTTTGGCTTGCTCCCTTGGGTTTGGCTCTGTATTGCCCGGTAGCGCTCCTTGTTGTCGATCGGAGAGCATCTTTGCAATTTGCCCAATTTGAGTCTCCAAATTACGAAGAGATCCGGTGAGATTCCGGATATTGGTATCATTTGTACTCGTATATTTGGAGAACAACTCCTCGAGATTGGGAGCTTTTGGAGCTTGTGGTGGAAAATATCCTGGTGGGATCGTGTTTGGTGGGCGAGCCGCGTTCCCCGGATTACTCCAAGAGAAGTTGGGGTGGTTCCTTATACCCGGGTGATAGGTATTACCATAATTAGTATTACCCGGATTAAAAGGTGGCCGATTCGGATTTCCCATATAATCCACATGCTCGGCCAACGTAGTGGGAGAGGGGGAAGAAGTAGGATCCCAGGTGGGTATAGAAGAGGGAGCAGTCATCTCTTCTAATCTTTTGTTTAGCATCTCAACCTGGAGAGATAGATTGGAGACCGTATCAATTTCATACATCCCGGCCGGTTTAGGTGATTTAGACCGTGGTGTACTCCATTGATAGGTATTCAAAGCCATACCTTCTATAAGCTCTTGGGCGGCCGCCGGTGTTTTGTTATTAAGCGTTCCACCAGCGGCGGCATCGATATGTTGCCTAGTTTGAGAATTTAGGCCATTATAGAAGGTTTGGATTTGTAACCAATCCGGAATTGCATGATGAGGACATCGACGAAGCAATTCCTTGAAACGCTCCCAAGTATCATATAACGTTTCCGAATCAAGTTGGGAGAAATAAGTAATATCATTGCGCAATTTAGCCGTTTTAGCCGGCGGAAAGTATTTCGTAAGAAATCTTTCCGTCATTTCAGCCCATGTTGTGATTGATCCTCTTGGTAGAGAACTCAACCATTGCTTGGCTTTAGTGCGCAATGTAAATGGAAATAACCTTAGCCGGATGGCATCATCGGATACACCATTAATTTTAAAAGTATCGCATATTTCTAAGAAATTAGAAATATGCGTGTTTGGATCTTCATCTTGAAGCCCATCAAATTGTACATATTGTTGTACCATTTGGATGATGCTTGGCTTCAACTCAAAATTATTGGGGGCAATAGCGGGGCGAACAATACTAGATTGAGCCTCGTCCAAGTTTGGACGGGCATAATAGGACATAGTCCGTTGTTCGACCGCATTTGGCTCACCCATATTGGAAGAAGAAGAAGAAAGAGATCTAGGAGAATGAGAAGAAGAACTAAATGAAGAAAGAGGAGAAGAAGAGGGTGACGGAGAGAGAATTAAAGATGGATTAGGAGTGTCTCCTAAGGATTCCGTATCTTGAAAATTCGGAACTCGAAATTGTAAGCGGTGCCGAAGGGTTCGCTCGATTTCCGGATCCAAATCAAAAAGAGGTGACGGATTCCCTCGGGTCATACACAAGAACAAAACATAAGATAAAAGTTTTAAGGTTTTAAAAATTTATAAGATAAAATTTCCCGGACTTCCCAAGGGCTACCCAGTGACGGGTTCGCAAGGTACTAGGCGGTATTGCGGGATGAAAACCCGACACGGCCCTTTCGCAAGAAATTTTAAATATAAAAATTTAAAGATAAAACTTTTGAAAGAAAAAGTTTGTTTTTTTTTTGAAATAAAATAAAAAAAAATGATAAAACTAATAGATCCTTGCTTTCGAAATATCAACAAATAAAAGTCCCCGGCAACGGCGCCAAAAACTTGATGTTGATTTTCTAGAAGTTAAATTACGTCCAAACTAGAATCTCGATTAGGCAAGCGTACCTATCGAAATGCAGTATAGGAAGTGTCGTATTGCGATTCGGGGCCTGTTGAGTACTTGTACTCACAAGGAAGAGCTATTATTTTATCTAACGGAAAAGTGGGTTTGATTATACTAGATAATAAAAATAAAGCTGAAGCTAAAGAGAAATTCAAATATGAGAAAGCTAGCACTTGATCTAGAATCCCCTTTGACTAAAATAAATCTTTTTGGTAAATAATGAAATGCGAATTCTTAATTATACTCACTCGACCGTGGAGGTTCCTAAAGTATAGAAGCGTCTCTCTCGAGCTCATGCTTCTAACTAACCTTAGGTTGATCGATTAAGACCTCTCGGCCAGTCGAAACCCCTAAGCTTGCTTTATGCGGTGAACCCCGCTATTGGATTTGACTCCAATCCGGAAGATTTACGTCGTCCTCTCTCGAGGAGTGCGTTCAACTCCTTTTATCTTTGAGTGATCTCCTCGTATCCGCAACCTCTCGGTCATTTAGGATACGGATCTTAGATCGAAGATCATATCCGCGTAATATGAATTCGACGAAATGAAAATCAAAGATAAATCGTAGCGAGAATAATTAAGAACAAGACATTTAATAAGAAGAAGAAAGATCTATTTTATTCTAAGGTTCATCATGATCAAGTGCTAAAAGAAGATTAGCTACTCATCATGATTGGGAAAATACAAAATAAAGTAGGAAAAGACATGATTGAAATAGAAATAACTAAAATTAAAGTTGCAACAAAGGTAAATCTAATTTAGAAATGAGAAAATACAGCAAAATAAACAGAACATTACAAGACTCCAACTCCCAAAATTCTCCTCCTCAGCATCTGAAGCTGTCTGGAATTTATAGAAAACTTTCTGTTTGGTCACGCCCCTAGGTCACGCCCGTGACCTAGGGCGTGTCAGGCTCGGAACCGTCGTCTTGAAAGCCCGGGAACGTTGGAGGAGAAACCGCCAAAATTGGTTAACTGACGGGTCACGCCCCTAGGTCACGCCCGTGACCTAGGGCGTGTCACGGCTGTTTCTGGAAACGGCGGGAAGCTGAAAACGGCGGGAGTAAACTGGTCTTCAAGGGGGTGTCACACCCCTAGTCACGCCCGTGACTAGGGGCGTGTCAAGCAGGAACGTAAATCTGGCGGCAACGGCTGGAACGGCGCGTTAATGATTGGAAACTTCTTCGACACGCCCGTGGGTCACGCCCGTGACCCAGGCGTGTAATTTTAATCCGACGTGGCACGGGCAGCTGTGATGTCGCAGGCCGTCACGCCCCGTGTAAGGAGTACACGGGCGTGTCTTCATCTGACACGGGCGTGTCTGGACTGGTCGACGATCTTTTGGCGCGGTCGACGAGCTCTGGCTGCAGGCTTGGTTATAACGTGTCACACCCCTGTGTCACGCCCAGGTAGGGCGTGTCACAGGGCGTGTCTAGGCAGAAAAAATGAAAAACATTCTTTTTGCTCCAGATAACCTGTAGATCAGCCCTGCAAGATTAAAATTGATTTTATTAGAACAAAGAGATATAAATTATAAAAACAAGTTAAAATAAACTTAATATTATAAAATTAATATAAAATAACTAACTATTAATATAGAAAAATAAGTAAAAAGAAAGAAATAAATAGAGTTATCACTCTGCATCTTGAATGGATTGAGGCTCAACTTGAGATAGGAAGCAAGTGTGCATCAGGTTCTGGTTGACCTAATTTCTGGTTTGCACACCAGCTGAGATCTCTCCAATTACTTGGGTGATTGGATGATCTCTTGTTGTTACTAAATCAACAGGGGATGTTGATTGTTCACCAGCCTGTGTTGTTGTTTCCTCTTGTGGAATAACAACTGGCTCTTCAGGATGATTTTCTTCAAGAGGTTGAACTTCTTCTTCATCATCACTGCTCTCATTCTTTTGTTGAGAGGTTATGTTCTCTTCTTTAACCTGTAATCTGTTCATATTTTCTGAAATAGAATGTACCTGCAAAGGTTCTATGGTAGAAGTAGACTTCTCCTTATAACACATGTTAGTCTCATCAAAAGTAACATGAACAGATTCTTCAATTTTACAAGAAGATTTATTATATACCCTATATGCCTTGCTGGTCATAGAGTATCCCAGAAACACTCCTTCATAAGCTTTAGCTTGGAATTTTGCTAGATACTTCTTGTCATTATTATGAATATAACAAGTACAGCCAAAAATTTTAAAATAAGCTATTTTAGGTTTCTTCCCTTTGAGCAATTCATAGGGAGTCTTGCCCTTTAGTTTATGTATCAGGCTTTGGTTTAGCACATAGTTGGAGGTGTTCACTGCCTCAGCCCAAAAGGATAGAGGTAGGTGAGCATCTGACAATAATGTAGTAGCAGATTCAATTAGGGTTCTATTTTTCCTTTCAGCTACCCCATTTTGTTGAAGAGTTCTAGGAGCTGAGAAAGTATGCCTGATCCCTTCACTTTGACAGAACTCTTGCATGAGAAGAGAATCAAACTCTGTCCCATGATCACTTCTGATTAGGGCAATGTGAGTGTTGAACTCAATCTGAATGCATTTGAGAAAATCTGTCAAACACTTGAAGTTATCAGACTTCTTCCTCAGAAAGAATACCCAAGTGAATCTTGAGAAGTCATCTACAACCACTAAAGTATAGGACTTCCCTCCTAAGCTTTGTACTGTGATGGGTCCAAAAAGATCCATGTGCAACAGATACAAAATCCTAGGTGAATCACTCTTATTAAGTGACTTAAAGCTATTTTTAGTTTGCTTGCCTAATTGATAAGCCTTGCAAAGTCCTTCCTTCTTGTAGGGGCCAGAAGATAGTCCTCTAACAAGGTTGTCCTTGGATAGCCTAGCAATGGTTCTAAGGTTTAGATGTCCTAATCTCTCATGCCATAAAACATTTGGCTTAGATATGGAATTAAATAAACAGATATCTACTTTAGATGAAAGAAAATCTACTAAGTAAATGTTACCTGTCCTTTTACCTGTTAGCACAGTTGTGTTATTCTCTGACTTGATCTTGCACAGGGATTTGTTGAAAGTCACCTTGTATCCTTCATCATATAGCTGACTGATACTTATCAGATTGTGCTTCAGTCCTTCTACATATGCCACTTTCTTGAAAGTGACTGAGCCTATCTAAGCAGCACCATATCCTTTGGTTTGGCCAAAATTTGAATCACCAAAAATCACTTTGGGTCCAAGTTTGGTTATGAAGGATGATAGGTTCTCCCTGTTCCCTGTCATGTGCTTTGAGTACCCACTATCCAGATACCATTGTTGGTTAGATACTGAATAGGTCTTTACCTGCACATGAACAACTTACTTGTTTTTGACCCAGTTAACCTTGGGCCTAGGCTGATATCCTTTGAATTCAGAAATGAAAGACATCTCAGGTTGACTCTTATAGCCTTCAGGATGATATCTCCTAGGAGGTATTATCCATTCAGTATAGGGGTTAAAGCCTTGGGATATGGGACTTCTAGGATTGAATCTAGATGTGCCATTGAAGGAATGTTCACAGACCTGATCTCTGTTCGACGATCGTCGAACTGAGGTCGATGATCTTGGGTCAGATCGTCGATCTCTGTTCGCAGATCGACTATACTGAAGTTCAGTGTTTGGATATCGTCGAGCTGAGGTCGACGATCTTGGGTTAGATCGTCGAGCTCTATTCGACGATCGTCGAGCTCTGCTCGATGCAATCTGTTGAACTGAAGTTTTCTCTGGCAGATCTGCATTCTTTCTAGCTACCTCTATTACTCCCTTTCCTTTGTCAGAGACAAATTTGATTGGAGTTGTTAATATTATAGGTTGGCTGGATGAGGCACCCAAGCCCAGTGTACTGTTGAATCTAGAGTTCACTGTGCTTGTAATGTCCATCAGTCTGATACTTCTCCCATTTAGGGATTCTTCAAACTTTTTGGCCTTTGATATTTCACTTTTCAGTGAAGCTATCTCCTCCCTACAGCATTCTAACTCCTCAGAGAGTTTGAGGTTATTTGAGTTTAGGACACTGTATTCAGATAATTTGTTTTTGAGAGAGATTATCTCTTTCTCAGATTTTAGTAAGTCCAAACACAATGTCTTAAATTCAATTTTAAAGTCCTCAGAATTAAAATCAAAAGAGTCAATTACTTGATCTTCTTCTGGTTGAGTTTCTGAGTCTGAATCTGATTCTGCATCAGAGTTTTGCTGTAAGGCATTGATAGCCATCATGCAAAATTCTTTTTCATCTGCATCATCTTCATCACTGGAGCTGGATGAAGTTTCAGAATCCTCTTCTGTCTCACTCCATGTCTCAGCAACAAAGCCCTTCCTTGTATGTTTGTTCTTGCTGGAGGAGGCTTTATCTGAGCTGTTCTTTTTGAAGTCTTTCTCTTTCCTTCTTTCTCTTCTATCCTTTCTGTCCTTGTTCTTGTTTTCTAGACAGTCAGGCACAATGTGGCCTGGTTTCCTGCAGCCAAAGCATATAATTTCTTTATCATTATTTGACTTATCATACCTTGGTTTATCATGTCCTTTGTATGGCCTTTTTCTGAAGTCTTTTCTGGCCAGTTTGTAAAATCTTTTGGCCAGCAGGCTGACTAACTCCTCATTGCTTGTGAGCTTTTCTTCAGGCTGATTCTCAATGGCTTTGAAAGCTATTGACTTCTCTTTCTTTGAGGCTGGTGAGGCAGCCTTCTGTTCTTCTTCTCTGTTCTTAATGAGCAGCTCATAAGATTTGAGCTTGCCTAGGAGAGCTTCAGTAGTGATTTCATTTAGACTTTTGGCATCTTTAATTGGCCAGATTCTTGAATCCCAAGTACTGGGGAAGCACATTAGGATCTTGTCATTAAGCTCAGTCAATGAGATTTCTTTATCCAAGGTCTTTAGCTTATTGACAATCAAACTCAATCTATTGTACATATCTGCTACTGACTCAGTCTCTCCTTTCTTGAAATTCTCATATTGGGTTATGAGGTGAGATCTCCTGTCTTTCCTTTCATCAGCAGACCCTGAGACAATTTCAGAGAGCTTGTCCCAAATTCCTTTGGCTGAGTTGCAGTCAGCTACTTTCTGAAATATCTCATCAGACATTGTCTGAGCTAAGATGTTCATGGTCTTTGCATCTGCAGTTTTTCATTTCTTTATGTCTGCATCTGTTCCTGAGGGAGGTGGAACAACATTTGTGCTTGAGCTTGCTGGTGGACTTGGACAAACTGTCAAGACAGAATTGAAAATATCTTCATCAATAGAGTTCATGTATAATTTAATCCTCGCCTTCCAGAGTGCAAACTTAGATAGATTGCACACTAGAGGTCTGGTGCTTGCATAATCCTTGTTCTGTGCCATGTCTTTGAATAATATAAGATATAAAGAAAATAACCCTCTTAAGAGATTGATCTTATCAAGGATCTTTTGGCTCAGGTGTTAGCCTGTATGAGCAACCAACCTCCCTCTGATACCAATTGAAAGTGAGGGTAAAATCTATCTCAACTCTAGAGGGGGGTGAATAGAGTTTATTTAAATTAATTTCACAGTTGAAATTGATCAGCAAATATAAAATTCAGTTTATAGTATAGTGTAGAGTGTTAATGAAGAGTTAAAAATAAAGAAGTAAAGAGCTCAGCACACAACAAATCAATCACACAAACAACCCAGAAGAAACAAGGAAATATAGTGGTTCCCCAAAAACCTGGGTACATCCACTCTTCTACCACCCTTGGTAGGAATCCACTCACGATGAGTTGATCAGGTGTCCTAACACCAATGAGCTTTTGATAAGGTGCTCAAAAACCAAAACTGGATTTTTTGATAAGGTGTCTTGCCACCACTGAGTTTTGACAAGGCTCTCAGAACCAGACAGGACTTTTGAAGGGAGTTCAGAAACCCTTTTACAGCAGAAAAAGAAAAGATAAAGAGGTGAAGTTGTCTTCTCTGTTCTCAAATCAAATGAGAGAAGACTAGTGGATCTTTTGTTGTCAAAGCTCCCCCTGAGTTGTAGACAGGTTCAAGAATGGAAGCTTTGCTCTAGGGTGATAGGCCTTCAGAATTTTAGATCTCCAGCAAAGGATTGTTTCAGCAAAAAGGCTGAAAGATGAGGTGTCTGGAGTTCTTGAGATGAGGCTGTGATCACTTTTCTGTAAGCAAAAATTGTTATTCTGATTCTTCAGAAGATGATCACTTGTTATCTGTCACAGCTTAATTCTTCTTTTTTTTTGTTCTCTGGGTGTTGTATATTCTCTCTATATTTCTAAAGACAAAAAGGATCTTATTCTCTGAAAAATTCTTGTCAAGGATAGCCGTTGGCAGTCATAAATGTCTTCTATAAAGAGTCTTATCTTCTAGAGGAAGGTCCAATAAAACATTTCCTGAATAATTCCTTGAAACTTGCTCCAGAATAAAGACAAACGGCTGCTAGATCTCCTTAACATAAATGCTGAGGGATTTCAAAAACATTCCAAAGACTGGCAGCATTTGAATCCTTAGAATCGTTGATCTCTCGGAAAAATCGTCGATCTGAGCTCTACTATCGTCGAACTGAGCTCAGAGATGGAAACAGATCAAACAGACAGAAAACGTCGAACTGAGCTCGAAGATCGTCGAACCGAGCTCAGCGACCTGAAGAATAGCTGAAGAGAGATCGTCGACCTGAGCTAGAAAAACGTAGAATGCAGTTCGACGACCAACCAAAATTGTCTGAAAGCAGGTCGACCTGAGCTCGAAGATCGTCGACCGGAGTTCGACGATTTATCAAGTTGAGCTCAGAGAGCGTCGAACCGAGTTCTACGTTTCGTCGACCAGAGCTCGACGAAAAATTGCCTTAGACTTGGCTCTATATCCTTGACATTGGAATGGTCCTGGGGGCAGCTTCAAACCTAAGTTCTAAGCCTTAGACTCATTCTAATGTTGACCTTTACAACTATACAACTAGGTCAACCTGGTTTCCTAAGACAACCATAGTGATCCTTACCCAAATTAGTAATAGGGTGTTCCAACAAGCTTCGTCGAACTGAGCTCAACGTTTGTCGAACTGAGCCAAATTACTCAATTTAGCCTGGAGTTCGTTGAACTCAGTTCAGCCTTTCGTCAAACTAAGTCCATAGTTCGTCGAACTGAACTTATACTTTCGTCGACCTGAGCTCGACGTTTGTGGAACGGAGCTCCGCTTTCATCGAGCTCAATACATAGAATTTTGTCTAAATGTTGTGGCGTTGAGTGTTACCTACTCACTCAATGCCTTTGGTTCTAATGATTGAATTTTGTCTAAGTCCAGAGATGTTGAGTCATGCTTACGTCAGCAAAGTCAAATAGTCAACCAAAATTCAAATGATGCGGAATTGCTACCAGAGACGTTGGAGACCAGCTGTCATCATCTTCTGCACTTTCCAAGGAATATTTCCATCATAAAGTGTTGGGGCCCACACACAGCAAGGAGCCCTTAAATCAAGATTAAATGGAAAGCATGCGCAAGATGGCTTAATCTCAGCAATCAATCCTGGTGGTGGGACCCACCGCTCAATTGACCTTCAGAGTATAAAAGGAAGCAAATCGGCCATAACAAAACAAAAACAATCGATTCCTTGTCTAGGTTTTCTGAAAACAAAAAATGTCGACCGAACTTCATTTTCTTCCTCGCCATTTTTGTCGAGCCTGAAGAAGTGGTTCTGCACAGAAAACCTTGTTAGGAAGGAGATAGCTGAAGTAATTACCATCTACTATAGCAGGATCAGAATCCATTCTGAGGTAGCAGATCTACAAGTTCTGCAGAGAAAAAGAAAGCTGGTTGAAAAAAGAATCTACTACCCACTTTATTGTCTTCAACAACAATTGATTGGACTGATATCTGATCAGTCCAGGAAGAATAAGACACAGAGTTTTTGATCTGGTGTCTAATTATACAACCTTTCTTGTTCTTTTGTTTAGATTCTTTGTGAGTCTGGAGTTGTAAGCCTATATTATAAAGGCTAAGGTCTTTGTGACCTGTGTTTGGCTTAGTGCCTTGTGAAAAGTCTTTTTGACCTGTGGATTGGCTTAGTACCTAAGTGATAGGTTTGTGTGACTTGTGTAGTCCTGCGGGATCTGTTTTGTAAGCTATTAAGTAGCTAAGTTCTGGAGGGAGAGCCAAATCTAACACACTGCTAGATAGGCACAGAGGGACAGTGGATGTACCCAAGATTGGGGAACCACTGTAAAATTGCTGTGTCATTTGTGAATGTTCTTGAAAGCTGATGACTAACCTAATCACTGGCACAGAAATCTGATAACAAATTAGAAATTTTAAAATAAATACAAAAACCTATTCACCCCCCCCCCCCTCAAGGTATTTAGCTAACCTTGAAAATAAGACTTTCAAAAGGTTTTATGTTAAGATGCATATTAGCTATTTTATACGTATAAAAATCTGCATTTTACTAATACTCATAACATCATTTTCAACTAAACGTCACCCTATTTCGAAGACAGTAAAAGTTCTTTTCTACTTATACTAAATTTTGAAATGTGCACATCATTGGTATAATGTTAGGCCTGCATGCCCATGTAGGATAAAATGAATTAAATTTTATATTTTTTCCGCTGTGTATATTTTTTTTCTACTTGTGGACTAGATGATCTATTGGACTGAGGGACATGGTCTTTGAACCTTAAGCTTTAATCTTGTTCTTCAACATAAAATATATTTGTCTTTTATAAAAATAAATGAAGTGTTGGAGTTGCATGAGTGTTTGTAGTTGTCCCCTACACAGCGTGACATCATAACATGTATTTTCTCTCACTTTGATAATATATTTACATATTGAGAAAATGTGGGTTGTCATAGTTGGTATTAGAAAGCGATTAATGTGGTTAGTTAGACAGGTTATTCCAATGGCCATTTGTTTTAGAGTATTACTCCATTCCATACACACACAAAAGTGTCATCAGTATATCTTGGCTGAAGCATGAACACTAAACTCATAAGCATGAAAGAAGTATATGGGGAATATTATGTAGTATGAGATGCATAATATGTGTTTGTATATGGATTCTCATAGGCATAGCAACAGTATCTGTTAAGTTGAAATGAGTGACTTAACATTATATCTTGGATGCTCATTATTTTTTTTATTACATCACATGCGATATTATGTAGTATGTGATGCAAAAAATTTCATGGGTACGCTTCTCATGGCATGCATTAAGGCCTTATTTAGAATGCATAGCACAACATGCACAACATAATATAGTATTATCACACATGCCATGTTAAGATCTGCATGATGACATTCGTACAAACATGATTTAAAAGGAAGATTTTAAGCATTCATGCATTCATGTTATAGGCACAAGAGTCAAGGGATGATGTTATATCATCTTAGGTTAAGCATAACATAATCCATAAAAAAATCCCAGAGCAATATAGTTATAAGAGCAAGTGTCTACACATTTCTTGTTTGATCTAAGTTAGGTAATTTTAGCATTAATCTAAGTTTTGATGAGATGCCCGTTTGTATTTTTAGAAGATGGATCTGAAGCATCATACGCAGCAGTCGGTTCCCCAGTCTTAGGGTGTCTTCAGATGCATATAATGAAGCAATGGTCGAGGAGTTGCAGCAGTGCAATGAGACTCTATCGAGACAGATGGTTGCAATGCAAGCACATATACAGGTGTTGTTGACTGTGTAAGACCCCCCTCCCGAAACACAACACATGGTCGAGGGGAGCCTTATGCCCAGAACAACCGCCTTACAGTAGCATCAATATACGGGTTAACCAGTACTATAAGACGCCTAATCTATCGGCTCTCACAATATCATCCATGCCAGCCAAACATAAAGACAAGAAACATAAGTCAAAGCATCACAATAAGTAAATTTCCATAGCGTAATATATGAATAATAAGGAACTACATCAGTTCCTTTTACATCAGAGTACAACAAAATTGCCTACAATAAAGTTTCTCAAAGTCTCATACCTTAGTAACCGACGACTGCGAGCGTATCATCATATCAGGCCCTATCCCCCTGGCCTGGCTTCCCTCATGCATAATCTACCATTACGACTGCTATATCTGCTAGATGTCCTACTAAAAAGGTAGTCATAGGAACTGTTAGTCATGAGACTAATTGGCTATCTCATCCTCTCACCCTAGCAACTCCTAGGCATCAGGTGACAGAAAGAAGAGAAGGTATAATATATATATATATATATATATATATATATATATATATATATATAAACTGTGAGTACAAGCATGTGGTATAATTCTATTCATCATCAGAGTAGCAATAGTAGTGTAAAGCATTTAATAACATCATTTTACACAAGCAATTTTGTAATGGTAAGGGCAATCAACTACAACATATAATTCTACAACAAGAATGCAACTTAACTTATAAAAATAATCATACAGATTTATAAGTTAAGGATAAGCTTAACAGAAACCAACTCATCATATAAAAGTGCCTATACAAATTTATATAATAAGGATCTTATGCAGTGCAATGCAATGTTATGATATGAATGCAATATTAAGACTCGCCCATGCTCACGCACACTGCTATGCCGATATAGTCCTTTAGTTCCCACTTTTCGAGCGCGTAGCTAACCTCGCAAGCGTTATCCGTTGTGTCCAAATGGTGACAGTAAAGAGGGCATCTCCACTACTAGGCAGGTATCCAAACTACATGGCTAAGGCCTCTATATGCCTCAATGCTAAGAGTATAATAGCAGAGCCTCTGTGTACTATGGCTCTGAGGGGTCTCGGGTATATGTGCACTAAGAACATATCCCAAACTAGCCTATTATTGTTGCACGGAAAGAGCCTCTGGGTGCGTATCACCAAAGG
Source organism: Platanthera zijinensis (assembly GCA_039513925.1). Classification (NCBI taxonomy): domain Eukaryota; kingdom Viridiplantae; phylum Streptophyta; class Magnoliopsida; order Asparagales; family Orchidaceae; genus Platanthera; species Platanthera zijinensis. The sequence continues at coordinate 184,498,317 of CM077088.1, read as the reverse complement.
ACCAAGCCCAACCATCTAGTGGCACGGAAGGAACCTCGGGAATGAGCACCGAGGACCAAGCCCAACTGCCGAAGGTATAACTGTCAACTCCCGCCGGTGTAATGAATTTCGAGCCCGTAGACCTTCCATATTATCCTTAACCCAAGATTATGACACCGCGTGTCAAAACACATAATATGTAATTTCACTTGGCCATGCCATCAAACATCCAAGGGCTCCAACCGAGTCCCTTCTCATCATTACCAAATTAGTTCTCAAAAGTACGGTAGAGCTCCACACTGAGTCCCTTATCATCATACCAGTCTGGTGCTCAAAAGGATGCAAGGCCTGCCTTAGCATGGGAGACAAATCCTCTTAGTTGTCAATCCCATCATATCTTCATTACATAAGATAAGTGACTATCACATCACTTGGCCATGAGAATTTTCTCATCCAGCCCTTCTTTTATAATTTAGGTTGCACCTGCAAATCAAATCAGACAGCTTTCCCCAAACTATATTTCATTAAACACTTAAGCTTTAACATGTTCAACATAACCTTGTAAGGAGTACTTCACACGTTCTCCCAATTATTATAAATCATAGCATATCTATAGGCTACACATTCACGCATCATGCATCACAAATTCTTCCAAAACTCATAACATTCATTGCATTGATATCAAGTGCATCTTCACCGTATTTCATGAATACATTATTTGTGCAACCAAGGTTCATCCGAAACCATTAGCTTACCATGGTTACATATAATAAATTCACCCAATCCAAAATATCATTTAGCTATGATCTTCCTATTGAATCCAAGCATCTGGATGTATGACTAACACATAACTTACATAGACAGAAAGTTCGTCCCGAACTTATGTTAGTTTAGATAAATCACAACCTACACATAATAAATTACAGCACAGCCACTTCGACTGAACATTACCGGGGCTACAAGACTTCCCCAGCAATGGTCAACCATCTATTAGAAAGGTATTTCCGAGGACAACAACTTTCATGTTATGCCCAAGACCTAGAAATACTCGAATCATGGCTTAAATTGAATGTATAGCCTGCGACATACAGGAAACAAATTTCTACACGCATCTTAAAGTCAAACGAATGACATCGGTTCATATTCTTCCTTTAGACATTCATATCTTCCTCCTCCCTTATTCACCCTAAATAGAAAACCATTCTTCACGAAATCAAGTCCATCATCTTCATGTTAAACAGAGGAAAGGTTGAAGATAACAAAACCTTAGGAAAAAGGTCCTAATGTGGTCTCTTCCTAGGAGATTTTCATTTCATACAAAAGTCAAGCTCTCTTGATCTGACATCTCTCCTATTTTATAACTAAAGATCTAGAAATAAGAAAGAGGGTTGGATTCTCATCTCATTTTCGGCCATGGATCTCGTTATTCTCCTTGGAGACATGTTTGGTTTTCTCATCTGTATCATTCTCCTCCTCCGAGAGAAAGTTCTTCCGTCAACCTTGTCTCCTGCGTTGAAGTTCGTCACTAAGAGAAGAAGACTGGCAGCCAAGACTTCGACAACATATATAAAGGAGCGGCTGATTAGAACTAGGGTTTTTCTTAATCGAGGGCTACCGCAGCACGGTAGCATGGTACCGCCATGCGTTACATCAATAAAATGACTTCTCTCATAAGCCACTGCCCAAATCGACAACTCAGGTGCTGCCACTTGTACTACTACTGCCATACGGTATTCTTCTACCGCCACGTGGTATTTAACCGAGCAGCATACCAAATAATTCAGTGAGGCTATCGCCGACGGTATTACTAATACCAGGCAGTTGCTCAAAGAACGATACGCCGATAAATCAAAAGGCTACCGCCGTGCGGTATCCCGCAACTGCCATGTGGTAGTACTCGATGATCATTGAGTCCACTCGCCTCTCTCAACTCCTCGTGACATTCTACGTACATACTCGACAGTCGCTACCATCGTGCGGTATTCTACTATCACTGTGCGGTAGTACTTGACGATCGTTGAGTCCAATCGACTCCTCTTGACATTCGCCATATACACTCAACTATCGCTAAATCCAAGCGGAATCCCTCTACTACAGCGCGATAGCGTCCATCCACTAAGTATCGATCCCACACTTCCCCTGGCTCAGGTTTAATCCTGTCCACCAGTGCACTCTAAGCCCAAGTTAACTCACCTGACTTGAAAATGTCCACGAGGGGTTGGGTTGAATCGGGACATTACAGACTGCCACTTTAGGGCAGCATCTTGGGGTGCAGGACCCTGCAGTGGGTCAGGTTGTTCCTAACCCTCCTGCTCCCTTGGTGCCTCCTGTTCTATTATCGCCTGAGATGAACTTCATCTCACATGTCTAGTATTTCGGACCCCCGACCATTGAGGGGATGGGCTGACTTCATGGCATTAAATGATTGGATCATAGCTATCGAGAAGATGTTTTCCTACTCGAGAATTTCTACGGACCAAAAGTTTATGGTCATTGCATATCCGTTGAAGGGCCTTGCTAAAGGCTGGTGGATTAGAGAAAAAAAAGGCCTCACAGATGGGTGCTCATTGGAAAGTTTTAAAGGCATGTTGTTGAAGAAGTTCCTATCATCGGTGGAGTAAGACAAGCTTATTAACAATTACCTACATTTAAAGCAGAGGCAACTCATAGTTGGTGAGTATGAGATCGAGTTTAGCAAGTTGAGCAGGTTTGCTCCAGAGTTGGTAGCCACTAAGGAGGGCAGAGTTAAGTATTTTCTAGGTGGTCTTTGAAGTGATATCCTGCAATTAGTCAACGCTTATCGATCTGAGAATTATATGAAAGCGGTGTATGTTGCCTTGAAGTTTTATCCAATTAATAACTCCAAGAACCGTGGCATGTTGTTGAGAAATAAAAAGAGAAAGGCTGAGGATCATTGAAGCCCTTGGGCATCTAGCCCTACTTTAAAGAATGGGAGTAAAGATGCATTTAGATTTTATAGTCTTCCAGGCCACCCTTTTGAGAAGTGCTTCAAGAGGGTGGGTGCTTAGAAGTTGCATCAGGTGCTTGGAATTTAGAGCACACCCAAGGGAGATCTTACCAGTGCTTTGTGTAAGTGGAAGGGGCATGATGTTGCTTATTGTTGGGTGAAGGATTAGACTTGATTCCTGTGTAGGCCGAAGGGGCATGTGAAGTCTAGGTGCCCGCACTCCCATCCCATGATGCATCTGATTCCACATCAGGTTTTGCCACCGCTGTAACTGTAGCAATTGGATAGGGGAAAGGGTAAACTGAATATGATGACCAAGGAAGAAGCTCAATCTTCCACCTAGGTGATCTCGAATTAGATTCTGCTCTAGTTGTTAACTTGTAATTGTGGATTCAGTTTCTTCCATATTTTTGTATATATTTTTATAGGAAAGTTTAAGATAATGCATCATTGGGCGCACATTATTTTCTATTCGGGTGCCACACACTCTTTTGTGCCTAGGAATTTTGTAGGCAGACATTGTTTGTCCATCGATCGAGTTGGTGATCCGCTTCATGTTAAGTATCTAACTATTGATTATATGGTGTTGAATCAAGGTCTCCATAATTACCCTATCCTTTTAGGTGGATTCCTAACATATGTTAATTTAATGGTGCTAGATTTAATGGTGATTTCCGCTTCAGGACTCCCCAATTATATCTGCGGTACGTGCTCAAAAAATTTTAGAGTCTGGATGTAATGCTTATCTTGTGTCTATTTTGGAATCTACTCGTGATTGGTCATATATCGAGGATATTTTCGTGGTGTAATAGTTTCCCAATGTTTTTGTTGTTAGTCTTCCTTGTCTCCCTCCTAGGAGAGATGTAGAGTTCATTATAGACCTAGAGCCTGGTACTCGTCTTATTGTAAAGGAACCTTACCATATGGTTCTGCCCGAGTTGGAAAAGTTGCGTACTCAGTTAGGCAAATAGCTGCAGTGTGGATTTATTAGGCCAAGTTCTTCGCCCTGGAGTTCTCCAGTCCTTTTTGTGAAGAAAAAGGATGGTTCAAAGAGATTTTACATAGATTATATGGAACTGAATAAGGTAACTATCAAGAACAAATATATGTTGCCTCAGATTGATGATTTGTTTAAGCAATTGTGGGGTAGCTCTGTGTTCTCGAAGATTGACCTTCGTTCAGACTACCATCAGTTGAGGATCCGTAATTCGGACGTTCTGTGAACTGCTTTTCATTCTCGATATGAGCATTTTGAGTTCTTGGTAATGTTCTTTGGATCGACAAATGCACCATCTGCTTTTATGGACATGATGACTAGAGTATTCAAGAATTTTTTAGACAATTTTGTGGTAGTTTTCATCGATGATGTTCTAGTGTATTATAGAAGTGTTGAGGAGAATGCTTTGCATTTGCGCTTAGTATTGTCTACTCTAAGGGAGCACATATTGTATGCAAAGCTGAGCAAGTGTGAATTTTGGCTTTCTAAAGTATTTTTCCTTGTTCATGTTGTGAGCAAAGATGGAATATCTATGGACCCAGCTAAGATAGCTGCTATTTTGGACTGGAAGAGGCCTATAATACCTAAGGAGATAAGGAGTTTCTTAGGCTTGGAAGGTTACTATAGGAGATTTGTGTAAGGATTTTCACTATTGTCATTGAATTTGACCAAGCTTACGCAGAAGAATACATCGTTCATTTTGAGTGATTCCTGTGAAGAAGCTTTGCAGGTATTAAAGAAGTGATTGTGCACTGCTCCTGTTTTTTACTTTGCCTATTGAAAGAGTGGAGTATGATATTTATGTGTACACATCACAAGTTGGACTCAGGTGTGTCTTAATCCAAGAAGGAAAGGTGATCGCGTATAGATCGAGACAACTAAAGGTTCACGAAAGGAACTACCCTACTCATGACCTGGAGTTTGCAGTAGTCATTTATGCCCTAAAGTTATGGAGACATCTTTTGTACGGGGTGTCGTGTAAGATTTATACGAATCACAAAAGTCTGAAGTATGTTTTTACTCAGAAGGAACTAAATCTACGCCATCACAGATGGCTAGAGTATGTTGCGGACTATGAGGTTTACATCCTCTATCATTCGGGCAAGGATAATGTGGTGGTCGATTCGTTTAGCAGAAACATAGCGCATGTCTTTGGTATTTCCGTGCAATACTTGGAGGATGGATTCATATTGATGAATATAACAATCAGGAGTAGCGTTGTGTTAACTAGATTATAAGTTGAAGAGCCTTCATGGATTACATATACAAAGTTACACCAGAAAGATGATCCAGATTTGTAGCATATTTGGGGTAGAGTTGAAAGTGGAAAACAACCAGACTTCTTTATAGATGGTGATGGTACCTTGAAGTATCAGGGTAGATATTGTATTCCCTCTATTATAGAGATTAGGGAAAATATTTATGATGAAGCGCATGGTTATAGCATTTTCTATAATCCTGGTTCTACGAAGATGTACAGAGATCTGCAACAGATTGTTTGGTGGTCAGGTATGAAGAATGATATCGTAAAGTTTATATCAGAATATTATACATGTCAGTGCGTTTAGACAAATCATAGAAGTCTTGGAGGTAAGTTGACACCTTTGGATATCAAAACTTTAAGTGGGAGAGCATTTGGAAAGTTAATCCTATGGGTAGGTAATCACCTACAAGGGGGGTGAATAGGTGTCTTTTAAAATACTTGGTCAATTCTTTGTCACTTAAAGGTCCAACAGATAATACACTTGAGAAATTAGCATCACAATGACACAGCACAATTGAACCACAGAACACAGCACATGCAAATCTCAGAACACAACACACAAAGAATTTATAGTGGTTCCCCCATCTAGGGTACATCCACTTTCCCCCTTCTTCCTCACAAGAAATGTGCTAGATATGGTTATAGCTACTCCTCTTCAACTCATATCCAGAGATCTTATATACTTTGTTTCAGTTAAGAAACCTACACTCAGACCAACAGATCTTACCTCATATATTCACTCAATCTCCAACCTTAGGTCCCTCAAGAACCCTACCTCAGTCTTTATAATATTGGCTTACACCTCAGTGATCCCACTCAAATCACCGACCTTAGGTCCCTGAGGAACCCTACCTCAGCCTTTATAAATTAGGCTTAAAACTCAGAGATAAACTCTCCTACCCACTCAGATCTCAGGGAGATATTACAAAATTAAGAGGTAAAAATATTCAGAAAACAAATCTGTAATCTGACTTATCTGAATGAATTCAGATTCTTCAATTCAGGTGCAAAGAAACAAATCTTGTTGAATAATCTAGCTGAAGAGATTCTTCTATGAATCTGCAATCTTCTTGATGATCGGCTTGATTATCTTAAAGAATCTGTAGAACAAATCCACTTGAATCTTCTGATCACTTGATGAAAAGATTTGAAGATCTTCTTGAAGAAATTCATCTTTCTTCTAGTTCCCAGGATTATCGCCCTCCTCTGACTTAGAAAAATCAGAATGAGAGAATGGAATGATTTGTCTGTTTGTTACTTTCTGTATAGACAACCCCTCTATTTATTGCCTTCATGGATTATTGGTTTCTGATTGATGACATCAGCATGTGACATCATACTTCAAATTCTCCTTTAAACCATTTCTATCGAGATACCACATTACTGTAGCTGATGTGACATTTTTTACTTATCCTGACACTTCTGTGTTGACTCTGCACATCTTCGGAAACATAAGTGTCGAGAAGTCAAAAGTGTCTCGACGCTAAATTACATAAGTGTTTTTAGAAGGTGTCGAGACATCTTAGCAGTCTCGACATAATTTTACTTAGAAGAATTTTCAGGCTTAACTTTAAAGTGCCGAGATAATTAACTTGTCTCGACACAACTATTATATATTGACATATGTAAATCTGCACTATGTCGAGATAGTTGAATTGTCTCGACACAACTGTTTGCCGGATGTAGACACTTTTATACTTGCTTTAATCCTTCTTTGTGTCGAGACAGTTAAATTGTCTCAACACTCTATTCTGTTGGTGTCGACAGTCTTATACTTGCTATAATTATTCATTGTGCCGAGACAGTTGAATTGCCTCAACACTCTAGCATGCTGGTGTTGACACTTGTTTAATTCTACACTTTAGTCTCCTATGTGTTGAGACAGTTGTATTGTCTCGACACTATTATCTTAAGCTACAAGGTGTCGAGATAGCTGACTTGTCTCGACACAGCTGACTTAGTCTTAAAGGCGTCGAGATAGCTGACTTGTCTCGACACTGTTGTATTGAATCTTCAATGTGTCGAGTTAGATGACTTTTCTCGACACTGCTGACTTAGGCTTCAAAGTGTCGAGATAATAGACTTATCTCGACATAACTTCTGTAAAGGTGTCGAAATAGTTGAAGTGTGTTGACACTTTTTTACTTAGCCAATTTTCTCTATAATAAGTTGCTAGATGCTGACTATATTGACTTCACACAGCACTTTACTGACTTCACTTGACGCTTTTGTTTTTAGACATTTTTTTTTTACTTTTTAGTGAGCTTCTTAGAGTCCACCTATCAATGTAACTAGGACCACCTGTCAAATAAATATGACATAGGCAACCTGCAAGCATGAACTAAAATATACATCAAATACATATTTGTGTATATCATTGAGTTAAAAGGGCTTCTTCAAATCAAGTATATTGTTTCCAATATACCCAACAATCTCCCCCTATTTGGAGAAGTCATAACCCCAATTCAATGATATACACCACAATTCCAAAATATATTAATTATGATGTATAAGAAAAATGCTAAACAAAATATAAAGGAACACAACAATAATAACACATATATCACTATGTGTAACCAAATTTTTTATTCAAATTTATTCAAAGATTACATCTTTCAATTTTGTTACAAAGTTCTTAAAACAAAATTACATAGTTTAAAAGAAAAATAAACTAGGAATCTTCTAGCTCCTTGATGACAATGTCTTTTCCAGATTGAATTTTGGCTTTCGACTTCAGGCACTTTATCAACAACCACTTTCTCCTTTCCCTTGGTATCCTTAGCATTAGAGATTTATTCTTTCTTGAGCCTCTGCCTCTCAAAATACTTATAGAGCTTTGGAAAATATATGCTGGGTTCAATAGAGTCAGCTGGGATCTTCCCTGCCTTTAGATCTTTTTTGAATTTATAGAGGATCTCCTGCTGCTTTGTGTGTTTGACCTACTCTTGCTCTGAATACTATTTTCCCCTATCATCTGCATTGTTATTAATTGCTTTCCATGTTGTGAGAATAATGGATCTATAAGTTAGACTCAATTGCTCAAAATCAGGCTTTACTTCAGCCTGTTCCATGAATCTTTTCTTTGATAGTTAAGCTTCTTTTTCCTTTAACATTGCAGAAGCAGTCATCTCCACCTCTTCACATACAATATTCTGAATTTTTGGTGGAGTATTATACATGGACTGGACAGCAGTTTGAATAGCCTCAAGAGGAGCTGGTTGGAAACCAGATTCAACAGTTTGTTCTCCATCATACCATATGGGAGGATGGCCTAGAGTGTCTCTGATATTATTTGAAATCCAAGTAGCATGCTCAGATCTTGCATTTATCATTACTCTCTCCCCCTTTATGAATTCTCTTTCAACATGATCTCTTAACTCATTCTTGTGAAATCTTACTTGACCATCTAGATAATTTATTCCTGAGGTTAAAGAGTGAGTTAATGTTCATCCAAATCTTCGTCAGAAGCCTTGATATCCTTAATCAAAGAGGCAGAGTGAGTTGTTAGCTTAGTTTTAATATCCTTGGAAGTAAAAGTAATCTTAGTCTCCAAAGTAGTAGTCAGTTTAGCTATCTCTGCCAATGTTGGATCACGCATAACTATCATATTCTCATTCATTCATTTTTTATTTTCAAGGACATAGCCTTGTTTAACATCTATAACATCTTCAGTTTTCTTTGATTCCTCTTATTGTGTAGCAATGTATACCACAATATTTGCTCCTTTCTTAAATAAATCAGTCTTGTCTTTCTTCAATAGATTTACCTTAAATCTAATAGAATTAATGTCTTGGGCTAGCTAAAACTGCAATTTTTTATTGCTTTCATCTACATACTTCTCAAGTTGAGTTCTTTGTTGGTCAAGAATTATTTGTAGTTGAACTATAAGTGAATTTAATTCCACGGCAGGAGAAGATGTTAGTTCAGACTAAATAATATTTTGATAACTTCTTTTTCTTTTTTTAAGTTCAGAAAATTTAAATTTCTTTAACTGAGAGGCTTCTTCCTCCTCAGATTCTGATGAATTAACCACCTCAACAGATGTAGGCTCTTTAGCTATTTCAGTAGTTGGGGCCTGATCAGCTAACTCCATCTCAACCCTTGCACCTTCTTCAACAATATTGATGTTTTCCAAGTTAGCCTCATCTTGATGAACTTCAGCATCAGGAATAGGGTCCTCTAGAGTAGCAGTTATCTCCCCTGGATATCTAGATCTATATTCAAAATAATTTCCTCTTCAATTTCCTTGGAGATTGTATCCTCAATCTCCCTATTAGGCATTTCTTGGTCAGGAACCTCTGCTTTCTTCAGAGCTGTGTCTAGCTCCTGTACTACTTCCATTACAATAGTGTTAACACTATCTATATTTATTTTTGGCAGTACATTGAGGTTCTCCCCCTCAATTTGATCCTTCTCTTGTACATTCTCCCCTATACCTGATTACCAGTTCCAGGTGAGGGCCTTGGAGAATTCTCAGCTATTATATCATCCTATTTTTCAAAGCTTGAACTTTCTTGTTCTCTAGATTCACTAGAAGAATCTTCTTCCATAACTATAACCATCTTCTTTTTATCTTTCTTCATGTAAACTACAGGTGTTTCTTTGGATAGGACTCTATCCCACCTAGCAAATATTCTCACATCCATTCTCCTCATGTGATTGATCTTGGATCCAATCTTGAGGTTGAGGTTATCTGGAATAACATGAATCAAGTATAGACTTAGAATTCTGCCCATATTGGGCTTCTGGATACTTTCAGCAATTTTGTCAAAGACCACTCTACTCTAGTAAGCCTTGATTTTGAAAATTACTCTTGTCATATGCTCAAACATCTGAGCAGATATCCTGTCATGTTCTCCTATTTTACAAAGCATCACCTTCCCAATTCTTTCAAACAGGAATTTTCGTTGTGAATTCATACCCTTCCTGTTTAGGGTGCTTCCTGTCACAACCCGCATTTTCTCCGAATTAAGAATTATCAGAGTAAGAGAAAACACGCATCATGATGCCACGTCAAGCAGGGGATAACTGCTGACGCTCAGGCAAAACCAACTACCAACTTAATGAAAGAAAATCATGTGATTAATGATTAGAAAATCAGTTATATTTTAGAGACCGTATCCCTCGGCTCAGTGGATCACCTAGTCCACAAAAGAAAAACAATATTTATACGCTGCGGAAAAATACTTTATTTAGGTTTGACATCCTAAAGAGCACATAAGGGTCCCAAGAGAACCACTCATGCTATGCAAGACCCTACCTTTAATTTATATAATATATAAGAAAACGGTCTTTATACGTGATTTGGAAAATAGTGAATACGTCTTATAAAACATGCTGATCATGAGCTTTATTTATAATAATAATTATAGTTTAAAAATAACTAGCAACCTAGCATAAAACCTTCTCAGAGCATGTAGACTATCTCCAGAAAACGGTAGCAGCATAAGTAAATATATCCAGTACAAAGGTAAAAAAACTACCAGTGAGCGCCAACAACCTGACACGAACCCACTGGCATATATGTATGACTGTAAGAAAGTACTGAAAAACTACCTCACCAACATGGCAAACGGAACACCAAGGTCCAAGAGACCACCAACACCACCACTGTAAACTAGCCACCCAACTGGCTACGGCTCAGAACCTGGGGTATTCCAAAAGAAAACAGAATACCTCAGCAAGCTAAACAAAGTAAAAATGAATGAAAGAGTCAACCAAAAGGGGAAAAGTACCAGTAAAACATGCAGTAGAAACAGTCACAACTGCCCAAAACAGGACAACAAGAAAAGCACTACGTGCGAGGAAACAGCAACAACCCAGCCCAGGAACAACATCCTACAGGGCCTACTAGGCTACCAAGAGCCCAAAGTGCTGCAAACTACCAAGGAAGAAACTTCTAACACCCTAAAATGTGGGAGGTGGTAGTAGCAAAATCAAACAACGAGGAACCGGATTGGAGGCAAACTCAGTCCCCCCATCCACCATGTCCAAGTCAACAAGCTTGATGGTCTACACGTGAAAGCACAAGGGACCTTCCACCCACACATGCCCAGCCCGTACCTGGAGCAAGAAAAACACGAGTGGCCTTGGCTAAATTACACAACTCCACCCCCATAAAGAGCTACAAACCACCACTACTACCCACGACCCACGATTCGGCCATTAGGAAAGAGAAACATGACCGACAAGGAAATTACAAATATAAACAAGGAATTCACTCGGGAACGTAAATCGAGGAAAGAGAAAAAGAAAGTGTTGAAATGACTCAACACGACGTGGCGCTGGGTCCTCTCGACACCGCATTGAGTGAGCTTCACCCACTCAACGTGCCACGCAAGGCGAACTATCACAACAATAACTCTTACCTTACTACCTTAACACTACACAAAACACTCATGCCCACCTAACCCGCGTATCGACGCCAGCTAAATACGGAGCGAAAGGAAATATTCAAAGCGCACGATCGGTGGCGCACGATCGGTGGTCGTGCGCGGTCATTGATTGATGGTCGTGCGAAGTGAACCTGGGAAACCTGACAGAAAACCTAGCAACTGCGCACGATCAGTGTCGCACGACCACTGGTCATGCGCACTGTTGTCAGCGCTCGTGCGATTGCCGAGACAGAACTTTGGAAAATAAAAAGACAGCCGCGCACGAACAGAGCCAAACGACCAGTGGTCGTGCGCCATAACGGTTGATGACCGTGCGCGGGTAACCTGTACCGTTGGGATTTCCCGGACGACACCGGAACGCGCACACGACCCACGCAACTACAGTAGCAGTAGGAAACTACCAACGACGCGCGCCACTACCATTCAAACTATGACTAATCATTCGAGATGGAAAAATAGGAGATAAAACGATAGAAACAATAGGCTTTAAACAAAAGAAAACAACTTGGCAAGGGCAAGAACAACACTTGCCTCGATTTCCGGCGAAGCTTGGTCGGCTTTCCCTCCTCTTCACGCTGCACTAGAAAGAGCAGCACCAAAAACTCACCTAACAAGCAAATCCGAACTTTAATGGCGGAAACCTCAAAAACCAAAAATTCCAATCCCCCTAAAGCTCCACGAAAATCGAATTTCTTACCGTAGGAATGAAGGTCTCGACGAGAGCAATCCGAATCCACTCTCGGAATCGAATTCCGTCCACAAACGCTCCGGGAATCGGCGATGGAAGGCAAGGCTCGGCGGTTTCTCCGTTTCCTCTCGTACAGGGGCGGCGGTTTCAAGTGGGGAAGATGATGATCGGGCTTAAATTTCTATCCTATATATATATATTAATATATAATAATATAATTAATTACAAAATTACATAAAGCACCAAAACGACGCGAAAACCGAACTACCTCGGAATTCGACGAAATTCGCACCGTAGCTAAATACCCACGCTACGAACACAACGGCGAAGTCGAAATTAATTTTCGACGAACAGAACTCGAGTTATACCCAAATGAAGCCAAACACCAACATCCCCCCGAGAGGCCACACCGGGTCACCCAAAACGACTCGGCTTGCTAGGGAGATCTTGCCAACAGGCTACAGAATAGGGCACTCAGTTCTAAAGAGCTAAACCACACTCCACAAATGGCACAAGCCACGGAAACGCGTCATCGTAACGCCAAACGAGAATAAAAATAAACGCAGAAAAATCGGGGGCGTTACAGTCACTCCCCCTAAAAGAAAGTTTCGTCCCGAAACTTTACGCACAACACTCCTACTACAGAAGGAAAATTAACCAATAGGAGTTACAAGAAGGGAAACATACCGATCAAATCAGGGAAACAGGTGAGGGTAAGCCCTCCTCATGGCCGACTCTAGCTCCCAAGTCGCGCTCTCCAAATCCTGATTTTTCCACAGAACTTTCACCATCGGTATGGACTTCTTTCGCAGCACTCGCTCCTGAGTATCCAAAATACGAACCGGCACCTCAACAAAAGAGAGGTTGGGCTCCAACTGGGGCACAACGTCCAAGACCTGCCCACTACTGCGTACACACTTCCGCAAATGGCTAACATGAAATACATTATGAACTCCTGGGAAGTTTGCTGGCAAACCCAATCTATAAGCTGACACGCCAATCCGTTCCAAGATCTCGAACGGGCCCACATACCTTGGGTCCAATTTCCGATTCTTACCAAACCTCTTTACACCCACCATTGGGGAAACCTTAAGAAATACAAGGTCCCCTACAGAGAACTCCAAAGCAGACCTACGCCGATTGGCGTTCTTTTCGTACCTCTCCTGAGCTATACGAAGCTTCTCCCAAATAAGCTTCACGGCGACTTCCATATCCTCCAGTGCATCAGGACCCAACAATGGCCTCTCACCAGCCTCGGCCCAAAACAACGGAGTCCTACAACGCCTCCCATACAAGGCTTCGAACGGAGCCATCTGCAAACTTTCCTGATAACTGTTGTTGTAAGCAAATTCCATAAGTCACAGCCGCTCATCCCACGCTCCGCCGCGGTCTAAAATATAGCATCGGATCATATCCTCAACAATCTGATTCACCCGCTCCGTCTGCCCATTGGTCTGTGGGTGGTACGCAGTAGAATATCTCAGATCCGTACCCAAACCCTCCTGCACACTCTGCCAAAAACGAGAAGTAAATCGGGAGTCTCGATCAGAAATGATGCTAACCGACACACCGTGGAGTCGGATGACTTCATTCAAGTACAACTCCGCTATGTTCTTCATTGGGTAATCAATCTTATAAGGCACGAAGTGAGCACACTTCGTCAATCTATCCACTATAACCCAAACAGAATCAAATCCCCTCGGAGATTTTGGTAAGCCCGTAATGAAGTCCATAGATATACTCTCCCACTTCCAAGTAGGGATCTCTAACGGGGTCAACTTGCCACCAGGCCTTCCATGATCGGCCTTCACGCGCTTGCAAGTGTGGCACTCAGCAACAAATCGGGCTATATCACCTTTCATGCCATACCACCAGGCAATTTGCCTTAAGTTACGGTACATCTTCGTAGATCCTGGATGATAGGCAACGCTAGATCCATGAGCCTCTCTGCAAATCATACCTCTAATATCCCCAACGGCGGGGATGCAAAACCTGCCGCGGTACTTCAAAGTACCCGCATCATCGATAGCAAAATCTGGCAACTCTCCCTTCTCTGTCCTGATGAACAAGTGCAACATATCCGGGTCGTCCTTCTGGTGCAGTCTGGTCAAAGAAATCCAGGACGGCTCTGCCACTGACAAACTACTCTGCAAACCACAGCATCCCACTGAAATATCCATAAGGAGGAACTCCTCAACTAACCGATCGGTGGAGAGGTTAAAGATCTTTCCCGTCTTTCGGCTCAGGGCGTCGGCCACCACATTGGCCTTGCCCGGATGATACTGGATTTCTACATCATAATCAGCCACATACTCTAGCCACCGCCGCTGGCGCAGATTCAACTCCTTCTGCGTGAACACGTACTTCAGGCTCTTGTGGTCAGTGAAGATCTTGCACTGAGCCCCATAAAGTAGGTGTCTCCACAGCTTCAACGCATAAATAACCGCTGCAAACTCAAGGTCATGCGTAGGATAATTCTTTTCATGAGTCTTCAGCTGCCTTGACCCATAGGAAATCACCTTCCCAACCTGCATTAATACGCATCCCAGACCTACAAGCGAAGCATCCACATATACATCATAATCCACACCCTCAATAGGCAGGGTCAGAACGGGAGCAGTGCACAATCTCTTCTTTAGCTCCAGAAAAGCCTCCTCACACTTTTCGCTCCAAACAAATGCCACATTCTTCTGAGTCAGCTTGGTCAACGGTGCAGCTAGGGAAGAGAAACCCTCTACAAATCTTCTGTAATATCCATCCAACCCTAAGAAACTCCTGATCTCCTTAGGAGTACTTGGCCTACTCCAATCCATCACTGCTACAATCTTTTCTGGATCGACCGAGATCCCTTCCTTGCTCACCACGTGGCCTAGAAAAGAAACCTGAGGCAACCAAAATTCGCACTTGCTCAACTTGGCGAATAACTTATGGTTCCTCAACTCTGAAAGGACCAAACGCAAATGCTGCTCATGCTCCTCAGCACTACGAGAATAAACTAACACGTCATCAATGAAGACCACAACGAACTTGTCGAGGAAATCCTTGAACACCCTGTTCATCATATCCATGAAGGCTGATGGTGCGTTGGTCAGACCAAACGACATCACCAAAACTCAAAGTGTCCATGCCTCGATCTAAACGCAGTCCGTGGAATATCCGCCTCACGGATCCTGAGCTGATGATAACCAGAATGAAGATCGATCTTGGAGAACACCGTGCTACCGCGCAACTGGTCAAATAAATCATCGATCCTCGGCAGAGGGTATCTATTCTTAATAGTGACCTTGCAACTCCTCTAACTCACGAGGGGCCATCCGGTACGGCGCCTTAGCAATAGGACGCGTACCCGGCTCCAAATCGATCACAAACTCCACATCCCGCTCGGGAGGAAGACCAGGAAGGTCATCAGGAAAAACATCGGCGAAACCACAAACAATAGGAATCTCCTCCAAGCGTGGTACGCTAACAGCTGTTTCAACCGCCGAGACTAAACAAGCACAACAACCAGAAAGAAACAACCTCTGAGCACATACCGCAGAGATGATAGGAGAATCCTGACACGGATCAGCATACACGCTGTCGGGCTGACCGTCGTCCCTAATGAAGTCCAAGCGCTTTCCTTTGCACTGAATGACTGCATCATATCTAGAGAGCTAGTCCATGCCCAGAATAACATCGAAGTCCTCCAGATCAATCATCTTCAGGTCCGCCTTCGCAAGAAAGTTCCCCAACAAAACAGGGCAATCCAAAATGCCCAAATCTGACAACACAGATTCACCAGAGGGAAACTTGACACGGAAAGAATCCTGAACACGATCTAAGGTCAACCGATGTCGCTCCACAAAGGCTCTAGCCACGAACGAGTGGGTAGCGCCGGAGTCAAACAGAACCCGCGCCCAGCAGTTCTTTACCTTTAATTTCCCTATAGGAGCATAGAAGACTAAGGAACTACCACAACAATACCGCAAACATTCTAGCAAATAGAACTACCAGACTGGAAAAACAACAAACAACTAACCTGAGATGACCTGGGTCGAAGCCTGAGCCTCCTCGGAAGAGATCACGTTCAGCTTCCCCTTTCCCTCGTCCACACGCTGAGGTGGAGGTAAAGCCTATAACGGAACTGCAGGAAGAGCTGGCTGAAACTGAGGGCACCTCGACTTGATGTGACCCTTCTGCCCACACTGAAAGCAGACTTTATCCTTGGTCCAACACTGGGCCGCATCATGGCCGGATCGCTTGCAAACGGAATAGGAGACATCTCTCCTAGGAGCACCCTGAATTGCATGAACCTGCTCCTTCCTCTGAGCTGCTGCCTTCTTGAAACATTTCTCGGCAGGGTGGCCTGACCGGCCACAGAAGCTGCACTCCACCTTGCCCCTCTTTCCCGGAGCCGCACCGGGTACCTGGGGTTTCTTCTCCTCCACCGACTTTCTCTTGTCCAACCTCATTTGCTGGCCTCTGCTCTTCGCGGTCTCAATAGCCTTCACCTTCAGAGCAGCCTCTACTACACCTGCATAAGTCTCTAACCCATAAGCACTGGTCAACTGCTGCACCTCGCTCCTCAAACCATCGAGAAATCGCTTAACTCAATCAGTCTCAACGCTGACCAATCCCGGGGCAAAACGGCTCAACTTGCTGAACTCTATCTCATACTCACCCATCGTGAGTTGCCTTTGCTTCAGATGGAGGAAGTCGTTCATGAGGCGGTCACGCTCGACCGAGGGTAAGAACTTCCTCAACAGCATCTCCTTGAACACCTCCCAAGAGCATCCGGCTACCAAGCTCTCCTTCTCTCTCAGCCACCAACTCTTAGCCAAACCTTTAAGCTGAAAGGCGGCTATCATCACCCTCTGATCATCCGCAATCCCTGAGTACGAGAACATCTCCTCCATGGAGATCAGCCAGTCGTCTATCACCATGAAATATGCCTTCCCATCATAAGTGGGAGGACTCAGCCTCTGAAACTGCGAGATGAAGGCCATCTCTGCTGGCACCACCACTAGAGGTCTTAAGGGTGCAGGAGGAGGAGGAACAGCTAACCCCCCCGCAGGGACTTGCACACCCTGAGTCTGACCTGCCACGATAGCCACCAAAGACTGAATCTGGGCTTGCACCTCCTCCAACTGCCTGCCCATAGCTTCGCTACTCAGACGCAGACTCTCGATCACCGCATCGTTCTGAACCCCAGATGACTCACCCTCAGACAGGGGAGTCGATCGATTCGCAGGACGCCTTGCCATTCTAGAATCATAACAACACAAATTAGACCCTAATACAACGTCTAGAACCAAATACAAGTACAGACAATACATATATAGATATAGACTTAAAGCTGCTAAACTTGCTCTGAGAGTTTATCTTTTTAACAAAAGTTAGATGTTATGCCCTAACCTAGGATGGTTAACCACCACCTTACTAACTCTTGTGCCTAGATCGGGAATACATGACTTTTATATTAATTTGAAAACTTATGTGTGTACATATGTCATCCTGCAAATCTTTAGCTTGGCACGTTGTGCTTATGCAATGATATGTTATGCATGATTGTGTTATGCATTCTAAAAAGGCCCTAATGCATGTTATGAGCGGCGTACACATGAAGATGTTATGCATCCCATACTACATAACATTCTCATGCAACGAAAAAGAAAACGTGCTAGTCGCAGCTATGTGGTGAGGTTATGCATCCCATACTACATAACCCTCACATATTGCCCCTATGGTGGATCCATATACGAACACATATTATGCATCCCATACTACATAATATGCCCCGTATACTTCATGTTATGCTATGAGTGTAGTGTTCGTGCTTTTGCCAAGAGGTGCTGATGACATATCGATGTGTGAATGACATGATGCTGAACTACTAAAAAGCATACAAAGGAAGGTTGCTCAACGAACTTGTCAAGCAACCTCCCTCTGATACCAACTGTCACAGCCCGCATTTTCTCCGAATTAAGAATTATCAGAGTAAGAAAAAACACGCATCATGATGCCACGTCAAGCAGGGGATAACTGCTGACGCTCAGGCAAAACCAACTACCAACTTAATGAAAGAAAATCATGTGATTAATGATTAGAAAATCAGTTATATTTTAGAGACCGTATCCCTCGGCTCAGTGGATCACCTAGTCCACAAAAGAAAAACTATATTTATACGCTGCGGAAAAATACTTTATTTAGGTTTAACATCCTAAAGAGCACATAAGGGTCCCAAGAGAACCACTCATGCTATGCAAGACCCTACATTTAATTTATATAATATATAAGAAAACGGTCTTTATACGTGATTTGGAAAATAGTGAATATGTCTTATAAAACATGCTGATCATGAGCTTTATTTATAATAATAATTATAGTTTAAAAATAACTAGCAACCTAGCATAAAACCTTCTCAGAGCAAGTAGACTATCTCCAGAAAACGGTAGCAGCATAAGTAAATATATCCAGTACAAAGGTAAAAAAACTACCAGTGAGCGCCAACAACCTGACACGAACCCACTGGCATATATGTATGTCTGTAAGAAAGTACTGAAAAACTACCTCACCAACACGGCAAACGGAACACCAAGGTCCAAGAGACCACCAACACCACCACTGCAAACTAGCCACCCAACTGGCTACGGCTCAGAACCTGGGGTATTCCAAAAGAAAATAGAATACCTCAGCAAGCTAAACAAAGTAAAACTGCATGAAAGAGTCAACCAAAAGGGGAAAAGTACCAGTAAAATATGCAGTAGAAAGAGTCACAACTGCCCAAAACAGGACAACAAGAAAAGCACTACGTGCGAGGAAACAGCAACAACCCAGCCCAGGAACAACATCCTGCAGGGCCTACTAGGCTACCAAGAGCCCAAAGTGCTGCAAACTACCAAGGAAAAACTTCTAACACCCTAAACTGTGGGAGGTGGTAGTAGCAAAATCAAACAACGAGGAACCGGATTGGAGGCAAACTCAGTCCCCCCATCCACCATGTCCAAGTCAACAAGCTCGAGGGTCTACACGTGAAAGCACAAGGGACCTTCCACCCACACATGCCCAGCCCGTACCTGGAGCAAGAAAAACACAAGTGGCCTTGGCTAAATTACACAACTCCACCCCCATAAAGAGCTACAAACCACCACTACTACCCACGACCCACGATTCGGCCATTAGGAAAGAGAAACATGACCGACAAGGAAATTACAAATATAAACAAGGAATTCACTCGGGAACGTAAATCGAGGAAAGAGAAAAAGAAAGTGTTGAAATGACTCAACACGACGTGGCGCTGGGTCCTCTCGACACCGCATTGAGTGAGCTTCACCCACTCAACGTGCCACGCAAGGCGAACTATCACAACAATAACTCTTACCTTACTACCTTAACACTACACAAAACACTCATGCCCACCTAACCCGCGTATCGATGCCAACTAAATACGTAGCGAAAGGAAATATTCAAAGCGCACGATCGGTGGCGCACGATCGGTGGTCGTGCGCGGTCATTGATTGATGGTTGTGCGAAGTGAACCTGGGAAACCTGACAGAAAACCTAGCAACTGCGCACGATTAGTGTCACACGACCACTGGTCGTGCGCACTGTTGTCAGCCCTCGTGCGATTGCCGAGATAGAACTTTGGAAAATAAAAAGACAGCCGCGCACGAACAGAGGCACACGACCAGTGGTCGTGCGCCCTAACGGTTGATGACCGTGCGCGGGTAACCTGTACCATTGGGATTTCCCGGATGACACCAGAACGCGCACACGACCCACGCAACTACAGTAGCAGTAGGAAACTACCAACGACGCGCGCCACTACCATTCAAACTATGACTAATCATTCGAGACGGAAAAATAGGAGATAAAACGATAGAAACAATAGGCTTTAAACAAAAGAAAACAACTTGGCAAGGGCAAGAACACCACTTGCCTCGATTTCCGGCGAAGCTTGGTCGGCTTTCCCTCCTCTTCACGCTGCACTAGAAAGAGCATCACCAAAAACTCAACTAACAAGCAAATCCGAACTTTAATGGCGGAAACCTCAAAAACCAAAAATTTCAATCCCCCTAAAGCTCCACGAAAATCGAATTTCTTACCGTAGGAATGAAGGTCTCGACGAGAGCAATCCGAATCCACTCTCGGAATCGAATTCCGTCCACAAACGCTCCGGGAATCGGCGGTGGAAGGCAAGGCTCGGCGGTTTCTCCGTTTCCTCTCGTACAGGGGCGGCAGTTTCAAGTGGGGAAGATGATGATCGGGCTTAAATTTCTATCCTATATATATATATATATTAATATATAATAATATAATTAATTACAAAATTACATAAAGCACCAAAACGACGCGAAAACCGAACTACCTCGGAATTCGACGAAATTCGCAACGTAGCTAAATACCCACGCTACGAACACAACAGCGAAGTCGAAATTAATTTTCGACGAACAGAACTCGAGTTATACCCAAATGAATCCAAACACCAACATCCCCCTGAGAGGCCACACCGGGTCACCCAAAACGACTCGGCTTGCTAGGGAGATCTTGCCAATAGACTACAGAATAGGGAACTCAGTTCTAAGGAGCTAAACCACACTCCACAAATGGCACAAGCCACAGAAACGCGTCATCGTAATGCCAAACGAGAATAAAAATAAACGCAGAAAAATCGAGGGCGTTACACTTCCAATCTTAGTGGTTGGGGCCAAACCACACCACACTAATGCTTCTGTAGTCCGGGCGGAGTCTATGCCATCTTCGTGATCGATTCTTGATATGTGAAATATCCTTGCCAGCCTTTTGGTTGTGAGTTTAATCTTAGCTCCATTCACTGTATACTATATCTTTGTTTAGTTTGAATCCAGTTTAGCATTTGAGAAGAACTCTAAAAATTCACATTTCTAGATTTTTGATGGCTCCAAAAGTAGATTTTCCAGACCTGCCTCAGTGATTAGGTCAATGACCTTCCTTATTTCTTCTTGCGCTGAGATGAATCCATTGCGCATTAGTTCATAACCTTCAAAGATGTTGTCGTCATTCTTGGGAGCCATTGGAGTTGAGATAAAGGATTGATGAGTGTCGACTAATCAGGAATCTAGGTCTCGACACTCAGGAATCAAAAGCTCAAGAAATTATGAAAGCATAGTCGACTACTACTCTCACACCCTATTTATAGTCTAATCTTTCCTAAGGACGAAAGAGCGCACTGCATTTATACTTTTCCAAAAATTTTAAGGTAATTACCCAGTGTCGACACAGGGAAAAATTGTCTGTTGAGATGTATCGACACAAGTCGACAAAAGGATAATGTGTCTCGACATATACCTTTGGGTCTCGACACCCTTATGTCTCGACACTTACTTTAGTTTCGCGACGACACATTACTATTTATAGTGTCGACACACTTTCTGGTGTTGATGAGTACAATTATGATAGATTCTGACTATCATAATTGTAATCATCTCCACTGTTTTCTACCTCTTTACTCAAGTAATTGCACAAAATAGTTAAGAATTGGTATTGTCATGAATAGTAGAGCATAGGTTAGAGTCTTTACTATTTTATGTATTGAACTCCCCACTTACTACGTCATTTTTCTAACGCAGGTACGACTAATCAGTGGAACTAAAAGTCTTGGAGCAAACAGGGGAGTTGATGGGACCAGGAGGGCTGATCAAAGCAGAAGAATTGGTCGAACAGGGTAGGAACACGCCCGTGTGCCTACCCGTATTCTATCCTAGCTGGAACTATTTGTCCACACGGGTTTGAACACGCCCGTGTGTCCAGACCGTGTCCTTCTCGGGACAAATTGAAGAATTAAATCCGGCCTACCCGTGTCCGAAGAACATGAAGAACAACACGGCCGTGTTTTCCGACACGGCCGTGTCAGTACCCGTGTCATCCAATACGGCCCATGACCAAACACGTCTGCTCGTGTGGAACTGCCTTGGAACTGCCGACACGGCCTGCAACACGGCCGTGTCGGAACCCGTGTTCGACCATGTTTGCTATGAGACTATAAAAACCTGGAGAAAAATTTTATTCTGGACTTTTTTGGATCAATTTTGTTTGGAGATTTTCTGGAGAACGAAAGTGGAGCACCCAAGAGAAGGAAGGCTTGAAGGAGATATTCGTATGCATTTATTCTTCAATTTATCTCATTTAATCTTGTATCTCTCTTGGTAATCCAACTTTATTTATCTTTTAATTTTCATGAACAATGTGTTTGAACAAATTAGTAATCATTTATCTTCTTGTTTTAATCAATTTCAAGGTATTTTGTTCGTATATGGGTTTGCAAACATTGAGGATTATCCTTGTTATGAATGATTATTTACTTTTACATGAATTCCAAATGTCTAGATTGAGAAATTAGATTCTTTGGATGATGGTTAAATCTTCATATTTATGTGTTAATTCTCTTTGTAATCTAAAATTCATGATCGAGAGATATGTTTCTTGGAAAATTAGAATACGAAATAATGGAATTATGGTATTTTAGAGATAAAAGTTCCATGAATCTATGTAGTAGATAGGGTATTTCATTCAATGCAAATTTGAGTATTGTAAATTGTTCGAGATAAGATTTACTTAACTTAGATTTAAATTTCAAATTGCTCGAGAGAGAATTTGATAATTAGTTTAACCCTTTACAATACAATGAATTTGATAGTTTTGTTATTTCATGATTACATAAAATGATGATGTTCATTGAACGCTCTTAACTTTCGGCTTGAAATTATTTTTGTAACTCTCCAATACAATTTTTATCCAAGTAGTCATAGTTAGGATTAATCTATGTTAGAACGCACTTTTAAATTTAGGTATGATAATAGAGTGAGAGTGAGTACAAGTAGTTGAAAGGACCCTGTGGAATACGATACGAGATGTAAGCTTATCCTATACTATGATTGATAGGTGCACTTGCCTAAAAGATAATTCAATCTAGCTTATGCCCATCTACATAGTTATGATAAAACGTAGAATGACTCCGCATCAAGGTTAGGCTTAGTGAAAATGCTCATCAAGTTTTTGGCGCCGTTGCCGGGGACCCCTTTTTAATATTTTGAAAGCTTTAACTCTATTAATCTACCATTTTTGTTTACTAATAAATATATGTAACATAGTTTATAGTATAATTATATTATTTAATCTCTGTTTTGTAGTCTGTTAGTCTATGACCAGGGCAAGAAATTCTGGGCTAGAACCATTTCAATCTGATCCAGAACGACTTATTCATAACACCAATCAAAGAGACGTGGGTATTAATACCACAGATATTGTAAACGAACTGTTAGAAGAAGAAACAGTGAATCAAGGAGAACACCATCCTGAAGATTTTGATATCATGGCAAACCAAAATGAGCAAACCATGTCTGACTTTGCTAGACCCAATCTCCAAGGAACTGGGTCAAGCATTGTTCGACCTCCCATTCCAACTAATAATTTCGAACTGAAGCCGAGTGTGATACAAATGGTCCAACAATATGTTCAATATGATGGCTTACAAGACGAGGACCGCAATACACACTTAGCCGGATTCCTAGAGATATGTGATACTTTCAAGATTAACGGTGTCTCCAACGATGCTATTCGATTAAGATTGTTCCCATTCTCATTAAGGCATAAGGCAAAGCAGTGGCTCAATTCGTTACCTAGAGGGTCCATTACTACTTGGGACATGATGGTTAAGAAGTTTTTGATGAAGTATTTTCCACCGGGAAAGACCGCAAAGTTAAGGAACGACATCTCTACGTATGTTCAATTGGAGGCTGAATCATTGTACGATACTTGGGAACGATTCAAAGAATTATTAAGGAGATGCCCCCATCATGCCTTACCTTCTTGGCTTCAGATTCAGACCTTCTACAATGGTCTAAATCCAGCCACCAGGCAGATGATTGATGCGGCTAGTAGAGGCACCTTGAACAATAAGACACCTGAGGCAGCCCAGCAATTGATAGAAGAAATGGCAATGAATAGCTACCAATGGACTACCATGCGGCCAAAGTCTACTAAGCCTGCCGGAATGTATGAAGTGGATGTCGTAACAGCCTTAACAATTCAAGTGGAGAAGCTCCATCAAAAGATGGACAACCTTTCTTTAGCTACGCCGCCCATGGTACCTCAACAATGGGACCCTTCCCTTGTTGGAATACCTAGTGGTGAACCTCAAGTGCAAGAACATGTAGACTATATGGGTAATAATCCCAGACCACCTTTCAATCCTACAAACAACCCATATAGTTTTATATACAATCAAGGATGGAGGAACCACCCCAATTTCTCTTGGGGAGGGCAAGGCAACCAAGGCAAACAACCCATGTTAGGGAAACAACAATAATAATTGGAGCCAAGGAAACCAACATTGGAAGATGTCCTTGCAAAGTTCATGCAAACTACCGATGTTGCCTTCCGTAATCAAGAGGGTTCTATTCGAAATTTGGAGAATCAGATTGGGCAGTTGGCAAGGATGGTATCAGAGAGACAACAAGGGACACTTCCAGGAAATACTGAGACAAACCCAAAGGAGCATGCAAGAGCAATTCAGTTGAGGAGCGGGAAGGAATTACAAGACCCAAGGCTTGCACAGGATGCACCTCAAGAGGAGTCCAGTGGAGAAGCACCGAACGTGACACCAATGGAGTATCAACCAGCCGTACCATATCCAGCAAAGATGAACAAGGAGCGCGTGGATGCACAATATGGTAAATTTTTATCTATGATTAAACAATTGCATGTTAATTTACCTTTTTCTGATATTATTCAAATGCCCAAGTATGCAAAATTTTTGAAGGATTTAATTTCTAATAAAAGGAAAATAGAAGAATTGTCTTTAGTCACACTTAGTGAAGAATGCTCTGCTATTTTACAAAATAAATTACCACAAAAACTTAAGGATCCCGGTTCTTTTTCAATTCTATGTTTAATCGGTGATTTGCAAGTTAATAAAGCTTTAGCGGATTTAGGAGCTAGTATAAATTTGATGCCTTATAAATTATATTTGAAACTAGGCCTAGGGGAACTTAGCCCGACTAGGATGAGCATCCAGTTTGCAGATAGGTCGGTTAAGTACCCAAGAGGTATAGTGGAGGATGTATTAGTTAAGGTAGACAAATTTATATTTCCTGCCGATTTTGTTATTTTAGATATGGACGAAAATATAGAAGTACCACTTATACTTGGTCGTCCATTTCTAGCCACTTCTAAAGCTCTTATTGATGTTTTTGATGGTAAATTAGTTTTGAGAGTAGGGGAGGATGAATTCACTTTTCAAATTGGCAATATTATGAAACAATCTTTGGATAGTGATGATTGTTGCTACTTTTCTCATGGTGTTGATGATTAGACTTCTATTGATTCTAATTTTTATTATAAAGACCCTTTAGAAATTTGCATTACTAATTGCTTTCTAGAAGATGAAACTAGTGAAGACATTGTTGAGCATTTGTTTTTTCTAGATAGCTCTGTTTCGATGAATGGAAATACTGAATATAACTTACTTACAGAAAGAAATCATGAAGTTCATAAGAATAATACTAAGAATCCACATGTAGTTGAATTAAAAAATTTACCGGATCATCTTGAGTATGCATTCTTAGGAACTAATTCGTCTTACCCAGTTATCATTTCTTCTCATCTTTCTGAGATTAAAAAAACCAAATTATTAACTGTGTTGAAAAAATGTAAAGGTGCAATAGCCTGGCAAATATTTGATATAAAAGGTATTAATCCTAGTTTTTGCACTCATAAAATCCTTTTGGAAGAAAACTATAAGTCATCTATTCAACCGCAACGTAGGCTTAATCCTAATATGAAAGAGGTAGTTAAGGCTGAAATTGTTAAATTGTTAGATGCTGGTATGATATACCCTATTTTCGATAGTTCATGGGTTAGTCCTGTCCAAGTCGTTCCTAAGAAGGGTGGTTTAACTGTGGTAGCAAACGATAAAAATGAATTAATTCCAACGCGAACAATAACAGGTTGGCGTGTCTGTATAGACTATAGGAAGCTAAACGATGCCACTAGAAAGGACCACTTTCCTTTACCCTTTATTGACCAAATATTAGAACGCTTGTCAGGGCATGCGTATTATTGTTTTCTAGATGGACTTTCTGGGTATTTCCAAATCCCAATAGCCCCAGAAGACCAAGAGAAAACAACGTTCACGTGCCCATTCAGCACCTTTGCCTATAGGCGTATGCCTTTCGGTCTATGCAATGCCCCCGCTACTTTCCAAAGATGCATGTTGGCCATCTTCAATGAGTATGTTGAAGATATCATGGAAGTGTTTATGGATGACTTCTCCGTCTTTGGAGATTCCTTTGATTTATGTTTGAATAATTTAGAAAAAGTTTTGAGGAGGTGTGAGGAAACAAACTTAGTACTTGGCTGGGAGAAGTGCCATTTTTTGGTACAAGAAGGGTTAGTACTTGGTCATAAAATCTCCAATCGCAGAATTCAAGTAGATAGAGCGAAGATAGAGACAATAGAAAAGTTACCACCACCCACATCGTTAAGGCAGTGAGAAGTTTTTTAGGCCACGCCGGATTTTACCGTCGGTTTATTAAAGACATTTCCAAAATTGCTAAACCACTTACGAGACTTTTAGAAAAGGACACACCTTTTCTCTTTAATCAAGAGTGTCTACATGCTTTTGAGTTCTTAAAAGAGAGATTAATTAATTCTCCTATTATGATAGCGCCTGATTTTACTCAGCCTTTTGAAATCATGTGTGATGCTAGCAGTTTTGCGGTAGGGGCTGTTCTAGGACAACGCCGAAACAAACATTTTCATCCTATATTTTATGCTAGTAAAACACTTAATAATGCACAAGAGAATTATACTACTACTGAAAAAGAACTTCTAGCAGTAGTTTTTGCCTTTGATAAATTTAGATCCTATTTAACATTGTCCAAGGTAGTAGTTTACACGGATCACTCTGCACTTAAATATTTGCTAGCCAAAGCGGACGCAAAGCCTCGTTTAATCCGTTGGGTTCTTCTATTGCAAGAATTTGATTTGGAAATTAGGGATAAACGAGGAGCAGAAAACTTAGCGGCAGACCATCTTTCACGTTTAGAAAATCCATTACGAGCAATGTTAGAAGAATCTGAAATTTCTGATGCATTCCCTGAGGAATCGTTATTTGCCTTATCTTCGAAAGTAAACAATGATTATCCATGGTTTGCAGATTATGCAAACTATCTTGTGGCTAAGGTCCTCCCACAGGATTTTTCATATCAGCAGAAAAAGAAATTTTTCTCCGACTTGAAATATTACTTTTGGGAGGACCCTTTTCTTTTTCGGATATGTGCAGATTCCGTGATCCGAAGGTGTGTATCAGCCGAGGAAGGGTGGAAAATCCTGGAGCAGTGTCATTCAGGTCCTACTGGTGGTCACTATGGAGCAAATCGCTCTGCGAAAAAGGTTCTTGATTCGGGTTTTTATTGGCCCCTTCTATTCAGGGATGCCCAAAGGTATGTGCTTTCATGTGATTCTTGTCAGAAAACAGGTAATATTTCTAAATTACATGAAATGCCGCAAAACTTTATTCTTGAATGTGAAGTATTTGATGTGTGGGGAATAGATTTTATGGGTCCATTTCCAGTTTCATTCGGGAATAAATTTATCTTGGTAGCCGTAGATTACGTATCAAAGTGGGTTGAGGCGCAAGCTTTACCTACTAATGATAGTAGAGTAGTAATTCAATTCCTGAAATCTCTATTTGCGCGATTTGGCACACAACATACACTTATTAGCGATATGGGTTCTCACTTTTGCAATCTACAGCTAGATAAGGTATTGCGGAAATATGGAGTCGTACATAGGACAGCTACACCATATCATCCACAGACTAGTGGTCAAGTTGAGGTATCCAATAGAGAACTTAAACGTATCCTAGAAAAATCTATAGAAGGGAATAGAAAACAATGGTCTAGGAAACTAAACGATTGTTTATGGGCTTATAGGACCGCATTTAAAACACCTATAGGGACCACCCCCTTTAGATTAGTCTATGGTAAATCTTGTCACTTACCTATAGAATTAGAACACAAGTCATATTGGGCAATACGATCTCTAAATTTTGATACTAATTCTATAGGGGAAAAACACAAACTTCAACTTAATGAACTAGACGAATGGAGGACTATGGCATATGAAAACTCCAGAATTTATAAGGAGAAAACCAAACTATTTCATGACCGTCACCTCCGAAAAGCCAGAACATTCAACGAGGGTGACCAGGTTCTCCTTTTTAATTTTAGGTTGCGTTTATTCCCAGGGAAGCTTAGGTCTATGTGGTCTGGACCCTTCCAAGTTAAAAAAGTTTTCCCCTATGGCACCGTCGAACTAACTCACCCTGAAAAAGGAGATTTTAAAGTCAACGGGCCCCGGTTAAAACTTTATTATAGTGCACCTCCCCAAGCTTTTGCTCGCCTAGAATCCTGCCTTCATCTAGACTAAGAAACTATATATATAATTTAATAGTAACTTGTCTAAATAGTTTATAAAAATTTTTAATGAAAACTTTATTTAAATTTCTACCCCGAAAAATAAAATAAAATAAAATAAAGTTCTTGGCAGAAATCACTATTTAAGAAGAGTACACGGCCAAGCACACGGCCGTGTGCTTCGCCGTGTCTAGCACACGCGCAGTTACCCAGCCGTGCACCCTATTTAAACCAGGAAAGGCAGAAATTTACAGAGCACCACACGGGCAAATACACGCCCGTGTGCGTTGTCGTGTCATTCATCGCCATTTCAATTTTACGCTAGCGCTTAACACGGGTCTCCACACAACCGTGTTTGTGGCCGTGTTTTAATGTACACGGCTGTTCACCCAACCATGTGCACACCCGTGTTGATAAGGCCAATTAAAGTGATTTCATATAGAGAAGGACACGGGTCCACACACACCCGTGTTGTGGACCGTGTCAGATTTAACCACCTGTCAGATTGACCACACGGGTTGTGGACACGGCCGTGTTGTTGACCGTGTCCAACTGACACGAGCAGTTCCCGTGAAATGACCACACGTCTCCTTGAAGACCGTGTTTCCCGCCCACGTCGATTCCCTAACACGGGTGCACACACGGCCGTGTGTACATCCGTGTTCGACTTCTTTTTATAGGGGCAAATTTTTTAGAATTCATTCCATCAGTTCCACCTTCTCCCCTTTTCATTCCTGCAACCAGTACAGCCGGAGCTCTCCCAATTTCGTGCAATCGCCTCGTCGCTTCTCTATTTACATCATCGGTATAATTCCTGGGTTTCTATCCATAAAATCTCTTCTTATTTATTGGATTTTTTTTCCATCTTCATTCGCTTTAGAATATTTTGTTCCTTTATTTTCAGATCATGTCATCTTCATGTAGCCAAGGCGGTCGCCGACGTAGACCGGAACTACAAGCGTTGTCTACTGAGAGACGCGACGTCGTTCAACCCTTAGTTTTCACAAATGCAGTGCATACTAACCGCTATAACCGCCTGCAAGCCAAGAAATTTCAGGACATACGAATGATCGACTGGAACGTCTTGGAAGCCATCGATCTTACTGCCAATGTTAAGGAATTAATTTCTGTAATAGGGTGGCAAGGTTTTTTTGCAATAGAAGAGTTAGGTTTCTGCGAACTCACGCTCGAGTTTTTGTCCACCTTCTATTTAAACCTTCGACCCTCCATGACCGATAATGGAAGACCAACCGAGGGGAATATCTCCTTTCGAGTAGGAGGCACCTTCTATACGCTATCTCTCATCCAGTTTACACAACATTTAGGAGTGTACGAAGAGGCATTCCTCTTTAGTGACGCCTACTCGGATCTGAATTTTAGTCTCCCCAGTCGCGACCAGGCGGGTGATATTTGGCGCCGTCTCTCTTTTGACACCGAGCCCTATGAAGCCAAGAGGTCTAAGGCCTCAAAGACGGTTTCCCCCGCCGTAAATTACGTTCATCATCTGCTTAGCCATACTCTGAGCGGCCGGGGCGAAAGCTCCGGCGTAGTTAGCCGACAGGACATCCTTTATCTGTAAAGCATGACAGCCCGTTACACCATCCACTTAGGTTATATGCTTGCTCAATTCATTCTTCATCAGGCGGAGAACTCCCGCGTCGGGTCCATTTGTGTAGCCCCTTACATTACGCGCTTGGCAAGGAATATGGGCATATTCTTTCCTCTTCCCCAGATGACGGTGGTAGCAAAGACTATGCCCATCACCATGGCAAGTATTCGATCCATCCGCCTCGTTTCAGCACGTCAAGGCCGGGGTGGGATTACATACACCATAGCGAGTCGTGGACGTCATGTCCACGACGATGATGAGGAGGTAGACCCATACCTCGATGAGCCTCTCATTCCCCCACCCCGCTCGACGTATACTCAAGGGGAGTCCTCTTCTGCCCAGCCTCCGCGGCAGTCTCGATATGCACAGGAGATCCAGCGCTTCTATGACACTCAGCTATCGCCGCGCCTTCAGCGTATCGAGGAGAAGCAGCAGCGGACTGAGGACGTCATATATCAGATCCGGCAACACTTAGGGATTACTAGCCCACCACGAGCAGCTCCTCATCGATCTCGCACTCAGGATGATCCGGCTGACCAGGATGATACGCCTATGTATTTTTGATTTTCTATCCCTGTATCTTTGGCTTTGGAGCATTGTATCCTTTTTATTGTTATTATCATGATCTTGTATTAGCATGTATAGTATATCTAGGAGTATTTTTTTTTTTGCTCATTGTTTTGTTCTGTGCTCCTTTATATTCATGATCATCAGTTCCCTCTATCCTGGTGCAATAATAACCACAATTTTTTTTTTAATTTTTTGCAATGAGGACATTGCAACACAAGTCTGGGGGTATTGGTGTTGATAGTGGGGTGCATGATTATAGTTATTGATATTATCTCTATCATAGTACTCTCTTTCTCTATCACAGCATTCTATTACTTCTCTTTAATCTTTCAGTACTTCACTCATTGGGAATATAAATATCTAATTTACTTTCGCACGCTGATTAAACCGAATTCGTGTTAAAATTTGTTGATTAGTAACTACGTATAGAAATTCATTAGCCTACTTTTCTCCATATAATTTGGTTTAAAAAGATTGTCCTTTATATTATTAACTAATAATCACTCCATTTTAGAAAATATATTTATCTATACTAAAGTGAGTCGATGAATGCAATATTTTGATAATTGTGTATTAGGAGATCAAAATAAAATAACAAAACTCTTCTCTATTGGTGTCTAGAACTAACCAACGATCCTCAAACCTTTTGCACATGTTAATTAGTAAAGGTGGAAATGACTTAGGCCTCCTTTTGGATAGCTTGAGCCATTCACATCCCAAAACCTTAAACATTATACCCTTGCTCACCCAATTTGGACCTTATCCCTATATTTTTGTGATATTCCAACTCTAAAATTAACCAAGGCAAATCCTCACCTAGTAGCACACCTATCATTGAGTTCGTCATGAAATGAATTTTCATAGTGATATGTGGCCTGAGTGCGTGCACACTTGCACCCATTCAGAATGATCCCTACTATGAAGTCCCTAAAAACAAAAATAAAATAATAATAAAAAAAATAGTGATATGTGGCCTGAGTGAGTGTGACTTTGCACCCATTCGGAATGATCCCTACTATGGACCTTTGGTTAAGAAACAAAGAAAAAAAAATATATGGGAAGTATAATACGTGCAAAGTCTGGGGGTGCTCGTAGAATATAAATGTTTGTTAAGGTATTGACCATACCAAGGGCTCAATTGTGATCTAGGTGTGCAAAGAAGAAAAAAAAAACCATCGAGTTATTTGTTTTTTGCTTACCCCACATATAATTACCTATCCTAAGCCAAAAAGGTTACACCACCATACAAGTCCTAAGGATCCAACTTTACTAATTCTCATTAGTGTTGTGGAGAGGGTGTGTAAAGGAAAGTGTATGATTATCAATAGGGGTATGTTTAAGTTTTGAAAGACTAATGCATAAGTTATTAAGATTGTTCTTTTCTCCTTACAATAGTAATGGATAACTATAATCCTAATTCTAAGAAAGAGCGAAAAATAGTTAAGATATGTATTGGAGGAATTTTTAAGAAAAAGTTATATTTAGAAAAGTCTGCTATACTATTTCCTATACAATTACAACATCAAATTTCTATTTGAATTCAAAACAATCAGTGTGCGGAAGAAGAATTATGTATCGGTAACTCAATTGTTTGAACTAGTTTGCTTAGGGACAAGCAAACACTCAAGTCTGGGGTATTTGATGAGTACAATTATGATAGATTCTGACTATCATAATTGTAATCATGTCCACTGTTTTCTACCTCTTTACTCAAGTAATTGCGCAAAATAGTTGAGAATTGGTATTGTCATGAATAGTAGAGCATAGGTTAGAGTCTTTATTATTTTATGTATTGAACTCCCCACTTACTACGTCATTTTTCTAATGCAGGTACGCCTAATCAGTGGAACTAAAAGTCTTGGAGCAAACAGGGGAGTTGACGGGACCAGGAGGGCTGATCAAAGCAGAAGAATTGGTCGAACACGGGTAGGAACACGCCCGTGTGCCTACCCGTATTCTATCCTAGCTGGAACTATTTGTCCACACGGGTTTGAACACGCCCGTGTGTCCAGACCGTGTCCTTCTCGGGACAAATTGAAGAATTAAATCCGGCCTACCCGTGTCCGAAGAACATGAAGAACAACACGGCCGTGTTTTCCGACACGGCCGTGTCAGTACCCGTGTCATCCAACACGGCCCATGACCAAACACGTCTGCTCGTGTGGAACTGCCTTGGAACTGCCGACACGGCCTGCAACATGGCCATGTCGGAACCCGTGTTCGACCATGTTTGCTATGAGACTATAAAAACCTGGAGAAAAAATTTTATTCTGGACTTTTTTGGATCAATTTTGTTTGGAGATTTTCTGGAGAACGAAAGTGGAGCACCCAAGAGAAGGAAGGCTTGAAGGAGATATTCGTATGCATTTATTCTTCAATTTATCTCATTTAATCTTGTATCTCTCTTGGTAATCCAACTTTATTTATCTTTTAATTTTCATGAACAATGTGTTTGAACAAATTAGTAATCATGTATCTTCTTGTTTTAATCAATTTCATGGTATTTTGTTCGTATATGGGTTTGCAAACATTGAGGATTATCCTTGTTATGAATGATTATTTACTTTTACATGAATTCCAAATGTCTAGATTGAGAAATTGGATTCTTTGGATGATGGTTAAATCTTCATATTTATGTGTTAATTCTCTTTGTAATCTAAAATTCATGATCGAGAGATATGTTTCTTGGAAAATTAGAATACGAAATAATGGAATTATGGTATTTTAGAGAAAAAAGTTCCATGAATCTATGTAGTAGATAGGGTATTTCATTCAATGCAAATTTGAGTATTGTAAATTGTTCGAGAGAAGATTTACTTAACTTAGATTTAAATTTCAAATTGCTCGAGAGAGAATTTGATAATTAGTTTAACCCTTTACAATACAATGAATTTGATAGTTTTGTTATTTCATGATTACATAAAATGATGATGTTCATTGAACGCTCTTAACTTTCGGCTTGAAATTATTTTTGTAACTCTCCAATACAATTTTTATCCAAGTAGTCATAGTTAGGATTAATCTATGTTAGAACGCACTTTTAAATTTAGGTATGATAATAGAGTGAGAGTGAGTACAAGTAGTTGAAAGGACCCTGTGGAATACGATACGAGTTGTAAGCTTCTCCTATACTATGATTGATAGGTGCACTTGCCTAAAAGATAATTCAATCTAGCTTATGCCCATCTACATAGTTATGATAAAACGTAGAATGACTCCGCATCAAGGTTAGGCTTAGTGAAAATGCTCATCAGGTGTCTAGACACTTTTGTAGATGTCTTGACACATTCTCTGGTGTCTTGACACAACTTTTAACTTAGACAAAATTTTGTTCTCTAAGTTAAAGATACTTGACATTTATGAGGTCTATCATTGATATCTAAATAAGTAAACTTAATTACTAACTAATTAATTTATTCTTATTTTGTTTCAGTTTTTATGTGTGCATTGTAACATCTCATTTCCAACTAGACCCCTAAGAGTGGTTTTTCCATAACAAGGTCATGACAAAACCCTAGGAAGCCCAAGAAGACTAAGTGAGCTTAGACATGAAGGTGGAAATCACCTTGGTCTACAAATAGCAGATTCCTAAACCCTAGGTTAGGATGACCAAGTGGTTTCACCCTCACTCCAAGACTTCACCAACCCTTGGGAAGGCCCAACAAAGCCCTAAGGGCTCATTGGAGTCAACTCTAGATGGCCAAATTGACTTAGGACCATCCTAGGCCTATATTGAGCAAGGGGCCTAAATAAGGACAGGGTGCCCTTAGTAAGCTCAACCAACCCTACCAAGGTCTCTCAATACCTAAAGTTGGGTCAATGGGTCACAAAAGACCCATTGGGGTAATCCTTAGAGGCTAAGTTGACCCAAGTCAACTCTAGCCCCAAAGTGGTGAAAGTGCCCTTACTTAGGGTCAAGTGACCTCCAAGGTGCCAAGTCAACCCTACCAAGCCTTACATACACCTTAGGGGAGGCCAATTGGTCACCAACCCATTGGGGTCAACCCAAATGGTCAATTTGACCAAGGTCAACTCAATCCTTGAAATAGGTCAAATTAGCCCAAATGGGCTAACCCAAGCTCAAACCCATTTCCCCCACTTAGGCTAACCTCATTATTATTATTCATATGGGTTATGGGCTGCCAATAGGCTAGGGAGATGAACAAATTCGGCCTTGATGACTAGGGGAGATAAAACTCCATTTTACCCTTTAATGGAGGAGAGAGAAAGTGGTTTAAAGGGGCCATTCATGGCCAAGGAAGACCAAGGGCATCTCCAATTGATTCCAAGGGCTGAATATATTCTCCCTCATCAGATTTGAGGAGTTTAATAACCATAACCAGCCATAAAAGTGGCTTAATTTAATTTCTCCTATAAGGAAGAGAGAGAAAGAGGGGAGAGAAAGCCATTAATGGCCATGGGAGAGCAAGAGTTCCGCTCCAATTGATTCCAAAGCCTTGATTCATCTTCCCCTCATTAGTTAGAGGAGACCAAGGGGTTTCCCCAGCCTCTAGGTGGCTGAATACAAGGGATATGCAATGGCCGAATTTCACCTTTCATGTCCATAAATGGCTTTGAAGCCAAGCCCCTTCCCCTCACCCATTTGATGACTTTAAAAGCTTCACTAGGAAGAGGGGAGGAGTTTCCACATTTTTCCTGAAGGAATCGAGCCCTCTGTAATGCCCCGAAGCTCAAAAGAATGTAAAGTGGTGTTTTGAGCAAAATCTGGGATTTGGCAGGGATGACACGGCCTGGGACACGGGCGTGTCCCAGGCCATGTCGTGCTCGTGTTCGGCGATGGTTGCGTAGTCGACGAATTTGCAGTTAACGGTCATCGGGGCAGTCAACACGACCTGGGACACGGGCATGTCCCAGGACGTGTCAGGCACTCAAAGCCTTTCACTCAACGATCATTGAGTGTGGATGCACGACATGAGCCCAGGCGTGTTTGGGTCCGACACGGGCGTGTGAAATTCGATACGGGCGTGTCGAATCGCCGTGTCCTCCTCGGTTCGTTTGGCGCAATATGCTAAGGCAGCTATACGGCCTGGGATACGGGCGTGTGTCAGGGCGTGTCTTGCACATAGCATGTGACACGGGCATGTCACATGACCGTGTCGTGCTCTGGATGTTCTGGTCCTATGTCGATGGAGGAACACGCCCAGCTACACAGGCGTGTGCTGTATTACACGGGCGTGTCAAGCCTGACACGGGCGTGTCGAGTGCACGTGTTCTTTTTGGGATGCGGCGGTTTTGATGGTGAATGGGTGACACGGCCTTTGACACGGGCGTGTTGCAAGCCGTGTTCGTCCCCGATCTTGGCTTTCAAGTCCGGATGGTAGCCGTCCGTTACCTTATTTTGAGATCCGACCGCTGGGGGTTGTTTCCCCAGGGATATACCCAGGTTTAGGGCTTAGAAAACCCCATTTCTCTTGGGTTACTCTCTTTCTAAGATCTAGAGAGAGGAGAGAGTAAGGAGGAAGAAGGAAGGCTAGATCCGGTCACCGACAGAGCTTCAGAGCTCCAAATTGTGAGCCGACTTCGGATCTGCAGAGGCAAGAAGATTGCGGTGCTTTTCATCTATGTAGATTTTCATGGCGCCAAGGAAAAATGCTAGGGTAACGATATTTATCTTGAGCATGTGAAAGCTTTTCTTCCTTTGCATGGGAAAACCCGCTCCCGCGAGTGTGCGTTGAGTTTGCGGTATTCCTTGGGGTAGATATGTAAAGTCCCCCTTGTTAGAGTCTATAATCATATTACGGGCATAGGCATGGTGTGTGAAGCCTACTCGGACATGTTGGTCTTGATCGGTGATGTTTTGCTATGCATATTGTGCCGGAGAAGACTCTGTGCATTTTGTTTGTTTTCGGGTTGCTATGCGTTAGAATGCATCAGGGAATCTTGGGGATTAACCCCAAAGTGTACCCGAAAATCTAGGCGGAAATACATTTCTTCCATTTCGGTGGCATGGGAGCCAGCCGGGTATATAGCGGGGCTATGTACCGTGTTTTATCGATAGTTGGGACTTGGGGAAGCTTGGCCCACGTTAAAGGCCTAATTTCCATCGGGGTGAGCAATGGGCTGGTGGAACCCTACCCGCTCCATCTGTTTCGATTAAAGAGACCTAAAGTTAACGTGGCACTTACCAATGATTTGGAGATCAAGTCTTGGCTACAACTAAAAAGACTAAATACTGACGAGGTTTGCCGCCCTGGGGGTGGTGGTGGAGTCAAGGATCGGACTGGGTTCGGACTGGCTTCGCCGAGTAAGTTCCATGAGAGCACGGGGTGTACGGCCATGGGTGCGTGCACCTATGATGTGATGTTTATTCGCTATGTTATTCTTGTTTGCCACCGTTGCGGTGAATTGGGCTTGCAGGTGCTGCGGAGCCGAGTGGTAAATAGCGGGCTAAAGCCCAGGTTGCTGAGCCGGCCATCGAAGGCCTATTTTTTGAGTGTTTTCTTGTATTCTCATGTGTGACTGGCCTGCGTGCCGAGGTTTTGAAGACACTTATATTTGAGAAAACTATTGTAAGCCTTAAGGCCAGTACTTTAGTGAATTTTGTAGTTCATTCCTACAGGGTTTTCTGTTAGTGGACATTCATGCTTATTGGCAGGGTTCTTATTATTGCAACTTAATAAATTGCTTTCGCTAGATGCTCTGTGTAGGACGTGTGTATTGGTTGAATGGTTTCATCTAGTAACCTACCGGTCTGTCTGTGGTATAAGGCGTCGGGCCCCGGCCGGACCTACTGATATATGATATATGACGGATAAGGGTGTTATAATTTGGTATCAGACTATCGGTTTCGGTTGGGCTTAAATGAATTCGTGGACGAATTCACTTTAAGGGGTGGTGAGCACATGTGTGTGCGTCATCGTTATAAAATGAAAAGAACCCATGAATGTCCACTTAGGAATGAAAATGCACATGTTTGAGGAACCTGCATGTTCCTATAATTGCGTTTTGCAATGTTGTTTGGTAGCTTATCAGTGTTTTCTACGACTATAGGTGTCCGGGAGTGGCGCGTGGCGGCCTGAACATACACTTTCTGAGAAAAGTACTGCACCAAGAGACGTGACTGAGACTCATACTCTTTTTGAAATCATAAGAAGGGTAGTTGAAGCAGTGTTCGTTGTGACCAATGCACATCATGGAAGAAATGTGCAACCCTCTGTCCCTATGATGGCCCCAACACCGGGCGGTGTGATGGAGCAAATGATATGTAAAGGTCCTTTAGGGTAGCAGATGAACATGATTGTGTTGCAGGGAGCGCACTCAGTTGACGAATATTTGCAGACGTTCCTTATGATAAGGCACTACCCAGGCTTTGAGTGGGAAAGCGAGCAGTCTATAGTCGATAGATTTTATAATGGTCTGCGCAGTGAGTTGCGTATCCTACTGCTAGGACCAAAGCTATTGGGATTCCGAGCCTTGGTAAGGTCGGCCAGAAATTTAGAAGCAGAGTTGGGGAAAACTCATCAAATACCAATGAATAGGGTACCAAACCCTACAGATCCTATAAGGACTGCCTACCGCAGAATGCTGAGAAAAGAGGCTAGATCATCTACTAGCCAGGCAAAACCCCGGGTATCGTAGGTGGTACAAGAATGCTAGGATGTCGGGTCTAGTTCCTTCCTCTAGAGCATCCGGAGCGACTACAGGCCAAACCCCGGGTGCATGCTATAACTGTGGAAAGCCAAGACACTATGCCCGGGATTGTCGGAGTGGATGCCCAATGTCCGAGAAGAAGCCAGGAGGGGCAACATCTGAGGAGAAGGGTAAGACAATGGATCCCTCCGCATCACTGTATACTCCGGCCCAACCGAGAGTGGACATCCTTGGCCAGCAGGAGGTCTTGTGGCTGACCGTCGGGATGTCAAGTATGGTTTAATTGATAATAACTTAACTTCTTATACCTGTTACCTTATGTGTGCTAGCTTACGACTGGAAGTTCTAGGCTTTGTTTTAGATTTTTTGTCACCCGGCGAGGGCATAGTTTCGATACGGGAACTTCGGACTCCTTTTGTCCGAAGGATTAGTTTTGCACATCGGAGTATCTCCTTCGATGGTAAAGGACAATTTGGATGTGTGGTTACCGAATAGTTGTTGTTTGAGCAGAGAGAGTCTGTGTCGTAAAGAGGTTATAGTTTGGGAGTTAGGAGTTCGACGTGTAAGCATCGTTACTGCCACAATGGGAGGATTCGAAGCCTAAGCCTACATTGGAGAGTATTTCGAGTGTATCTGAATATCCTGATGTGTTTCCCTAACGATCTCCCTGGATCCCCACCATAGCGAGAGATCAATTTCACGATTGAGTTAGTGTAAGGTGCCAAACCTGCGTCACGCTCTCCTTATAGGTTGGTACCAAAGGAAATGACGGAGCTAAA
This sequence comes from Platanthera zijinensis, assembly GCA_039513925.1. Classification (NCBI taxonomy): domain Eukaryota; kingdom Viridiplantae; phylum Streptophyta; class Magnoliopsida; order Asparagales; family Orchidaceae; genus Platanthera; species Platanthera zijinensis. Next base: position 184,459,021 of record CM077088.1, on the reverse strand, counting down.
AGTTCAACTCGAGCAGTTGGTGGAGCAAGGGTATGTGCATCTAATTCGTCGCCTTGGAGTGCACCGGTCTACTTTGTTAAGAAGGACGGGAGATTGTGGCTGTCTATCGACTACAGAGAGTTGAACAAGCAAACGGAAAAGAACAAATACCCGATCCAAAGGATTGATAATCTTTTTGACCAGTTAGTCGGGTCGTCGGTATATTCAAAATTAGATCTTAAGTCTGGTTACTATCAGCTAAGGATAATGGAAAGCGATGTCCCAAAGACAGCGTTCGGCGCAAGGTATGGGCATTTTGAGTTTACAATCATGCCATTCAGGCTGCCTTATGCGCCATTAGTGTTCATGGATTTGATGAACAGATCATTCAGGGAGTACCTAGACCATTTTGTGGTCGTCTTCATCGACGACGTATCGGTGTACTTGCAGAGCAAAGAGGATCACTTCAAGCATCTGCTTTTGGTGTTGGAAATGCTAAAGAGGAACCAACTCTATGCCTAGTTCTCCAAACGCGAGTTTTGGGTTATCCTAGGTAGCTTCACTCGGTCATAAAGTTTGTAGAGTGGGTGTTGTAGTGGATCCAACGAAGATAGTTATGTTAAGCGAGTGGCCTGTGTTGCGTTCGGGAGCGGAAGACCATAGTTCACTGGGGCTGACTGGCTACTACAGGCACTTCGTAGAGAACTTCTCACGGATAGAGTTACCCCCTCACAACTTTGACGAGGAAAGATCAAAAGTTGTTTAGATGCCTGCGTGCACACAAGCTTTCGAGGAGCTGGAGAGACGGTTGACCATGACGCTTATTCTAAGTTCGCCAAGTGGGACCAAAGGCTTCGAGATTTACAGTGATGCCTCAGGAAGTGGTTTGGGTTGCGTGCTGCTGCAGCATGGAAGTGTTATAGTGTATTGCTCGATTTAGTTGAAAGTGCACGAAAAGAATTATCCGGTCCACGACTTGGAGTTGGCGGCCGTGATTTTTGCGCTAAAGCTGCGGAAGTACTACTTGTACATCATAAAGGCCGATATATATACTGACCACAAAAGCCTTAAGTACCTGTTGGATCAGAAGGATCTAAACATGAGGCAGCGGAGATAGATGGAGTTCCTGTGGGACTATACACTCAAAATTCATTATGTACCTGGGAAAGGCAATGCAGTTGCAGATGCGTTGAGTCGCAGGGCTCCCGCCCAAGCCAACTAGTTGTCGATTCATGATGAGAGTTTAATACGGGAGTTGGAGGCGTTAGAGATCTGTTGTGTGGACAAGCAGACTAGCGCCGAAGCGTTATTGAACTGGACCGAAGTTCTGTATGGCCTGGCTGATAAGATTTGGTAGGCTATGGATTTGGATGACATCATGAAGGAGCTCATAGATGCAGCATTGGATGGGTCAAATTCTCAGTTTTCAATTGAAGATGGGCTACTAAGGAAGGAAAATCGTATGTGCATCCCAAACATTGATAAGTTACGGGGGGAGTTGGTGTACGGTCATACCAAGTACTTAATTCACATAGGGAGCACGAAGATGTACCGAGATCTAAAGAAGATATTCTGGTGGACAGTGCTCAAGAAGGTTGTGGCATTGCCTGTGACTAAATGTCAGACTTGCGCCTTAGTAATGGCAGAGTGCCAAAAGCCAGGGGGATTCTTCAAGTCCATGCCTATTCCGGAGTGGGAGTTTGATGACATATCGAAGGACTCTGTGCATGGCTTGCCAAGGTCGCAAGAGGGAAACGATGCTATTTGGGTGATCATAAACCGGTTAACAAAAGTGTCGTGCTTCATTTCGCATAGGAAGGATGATCCGGTGGAGAAACTGGCGAAGATTTTTGTGGATAATATAGTCTAACTGCACAGTGTGCCCCGCAGCATCGTGGGAGATTGAGATGGGCGTTTTATGTCCAATGATTGAAGGTTGGTGCAGCGAATGCTGGGGACTAAGTTGAAGTTCAGCACAGCCTTTCATCCGTAAACAAATGGGCAGACCGAGAGGGGCAATAGGACGTTGGAAGACATGTTTCGCATGTGCGTTCTTGACTTCGGGAAGCAGTAGGGACACTATAAGTATTTGGTGGAGTTTGCGTACAACACTAGTTACCAAACGAGTATCCAAATGGCGCCCTTTGAGTCCTTTTATGGTAGAAAATGTCGCACGCCGTTGTCGTGGCTGTATACAGGTGAGGCAAGGATGTACAAAATGCAAGAGGTGGGAAAACGCTACTTCATTGGTGCGAACCATTCAAGAGCGTTTGCTGGTTGCTCAGGTTAGGCAATCCAAATACTTCAATGTCAAGGCTCGGAACGTGGAATTCGCGGTTGGCGTTTGGGTGTACTTGAAGTTAAAGCCATTCAAGTGTGTTTCACGGGTACGACGCTTGAAGAAGCTGAGCCCGAGATACCTTGGACCATTTGAGATTCTGTGGCGGATCAGCGAAGCGGCTTATCGCCTAATGTTATCAGTGTAGTTGAGTGGTCTACACGATGTATTCCAATAATAAGTGTTGCGGAAGGCGGTGCAAGAGCCTTCGCAGGTGATCGCAGTTGATCAAGTACTGGTGGATGAAGGGTTGACGACGAAGGTCAAGCCCGTTTGTATCAAAGACTCTGAAGTCAAGCGACTTCGTAACAAGGAGTAAGGATGATCAAAGTCCGATGGGACAGTTGTGGTCGGGAGGAGCTCTCTTGGGAATGGGAGCAGGCCATGCGAGAGGAGTACCCAAAGTTATTTACCTCAAGTATCGCTTTTGGTTTTGTGTATCTTTCCTTTGGTAATTTCGTGGACAAAATTCTTTTAAGAGGGAGAGAGTTGTAACGCCCCGAAACTCAAAAGAATGTCAGGTGGCGTTTTGAGCAGAATCTGGGATTTGGCAGAGGTGATACGGCCTGGGACACGGGCATGTCCTAGGGTGTGTCGTGCTCGGGTTCGGCAATGGTCGCGTAGTTGACAAATTTGCAGTCAACGGTCATCGGGGCAGAGAACACGGCCTGGGACACAGGCGTGTCCTAGGGCATGTCAGGCACTCAAAGCCTTTCACTCAATGATCGTTGAGTGTGGATGCATGAACCGAGCCTAGGCGTATTCGGGTCCGACACAGGCGTGTGAAATTCGATATGAGCATGTCGAATAGCCGAGTCCTCCTCGGGTCATTTGGCATAGTGTGGTAAGGCAGCTACACGGCCTGGGACACGGGAGTGTCCCAGGGCGTGTCTAGCACACGGCATGTGACACGGGCGTGTCACATGGCCGTGTCGTGCTCTGGACATTATGGTACTGTATCGATGGAGGAACACGCCCAGCTACACGGGCGTGTACTGTATGACACGGGCATGTCAAGCCTGACACGGGCGTTTCTAGTGCCCGTGTTCGACGCAGCGGTTTTGACGGCAAATGGGTGAAACGGCCTTAGACACGGGCGTGTCACAAGGCCATGTGTAACATCCCCCAGACAGCTAGACCCCCAAGGATGATTTGTCATGAAAAGGTCATGACAAGGCCTGAGTAGTGTAGAAATCCCTTTAAATTAGGCAAAAATAGGGTTGAAAGTACCTTGGTCTGCAAATAGTAAATTCCAAATACCCTGCCTAGGGTTTGACCTAAGGGCCTTAACCTAGCCCAGTGATACCACCACAACATCCCTAGGCCATTTAGGAGCCCATGGGGACATTCAGGACTCACTGGTCAACCCTTACCCTAGTTAGGTCAAACGGTCAATTCCTCATCAATTGACCTAAGTGACCATCACCATATGGATCAAATTCTATGACCTCTTCTTGTCTATAGCCCTTTGCAACAAGTCTAGCCTTATTTTTGACTATAACACCATTCTCATCCAATTTGTTCCTATAGATCCACTTGGTTCCTATGATGTTACAGTCATCTGGTATGGGAACCAGCTTCTAGACTTTTACATCTCTTGAACTGATTCGATTCTTCCTACATTATACCTATCCAAAATGGATCTATATTGTCTTCTTTAAATTTCTTTGGTTATTATTGAGACAGAAAACTTCAGTACATCACAGTGTTGTGATGTTTGCTTCTTGTGGTCACACCTTGAGCTACATCTCCAATGATCAATTCCCTTGGATGATCCCTTAGATGTCCGACAACTACTAGTAATGTGACTTCTTCTCATGGACCATCTATATCTTGTTGCTGAGTTTCTTCTTCTGGCTGTTCCTGCACAAGCACTTCTTCAACAATGTTTACATCATCTTGTGTATTTTGGCTTGCTAGAACCGAATCTTTTATAGACAACTCCTTTAGCTCCAAGTCTTCTCCTGTTGTGCTTGATGTACTTGGCATATCATTGTAAAACATAGAACTTTCATCAAATACAACATGAACAGACTCCTCCTTAACTTGATCCCTCAAGTTGTAGACCCTATAGGCCTTACTATGGTTACTATAACTGATGCAGGCTTGTACTCGGACACGGATATTACAAAGAAAACTCGAATTCCTCTCATCGGTAATATTCCACGTTCGCACAAACTTTCAGTGCAGCACACACATTATTCAATTTTATCAATTAAATGCTAACGTACGGGTAGACAAACTGTTTAAGTTAAAACAACGGCTATATGGAGATATTCTCTCAAGATAAAAGGACCCACCCGGTCTGATCGAGCGGTTGTTGTACCAAAAGAGATCCACCAAAAATTATGATCCAGAAAACGGTATATCTCTCCCAACAAAAAGGAAATGAGGTTCGCCAATCCTCTTGAAATTAAATAAATCAAGATAGACAACAAAATTGATCGAAGAAAACCACGACTAATTCAATGCTATCAAGAATCAACGCTAAAGTATTCCACCATAGAAATTATCTAGAGGGAAAATAAAATCACTCAGAGAAAGTAGAATTTTTTTTTATCCCACTCAGAGATTTATATTCTCCAAAGACTTGGATTGCTCGTCACCGGATCCACCAGAGTCACGAAGAATGGAGATAAACACGTCTCCCTTCCTCGCTTCATGCCGGATCCAATTCCAGGAACCACGTTGAGAGGCGACTTGGCCGGGATCCACCATAAGGTGGGCTGATCAGTTTATTCCCACAAGGCTGTCAGATTTGTGAGAAGAGAAGGGTTGCTCGGGTTCTGGGGTTGTGAGGAGGGTGGCCAGTTTTTTTGGTGTATAGGTAGGAGGGTGGCTGAGTGTTGCAAGGGAAGGGAAAAAGGGGGGGACGGCTAAGAAGGAGGAGAAGAGGGGCCCGCTATTTTGGAGAGAGGGAGGAGAGGCTTGGCTGAATTTTGAAGAGAGAGAGAAGATATCAATAGGAGGGAAACTCAATTAGGTTTTTTTTCCTATCATTCAACTTAATAAAATTAACAATAACAAGGCCTTATATAGGCTTACAACAAGGATTGGCTACATGAAATCCAAAATAAAAATAAAACACATATAAGTTTAAACATAACATGACAAATAAAAGTGCTCACAAAATAACAAATAAATTCAAATAAATGTTAATAGGTTGTCTTGCACTCAGGGCGGAGATTGTAGCGTCGCTCTACAAGGTCACAACGGCACCACAAGTGTTTGACTAGAGATGGAGAAGGATCTTCCGTAAGCACACTGTCGCCTTCTTCATCATGTTGGGGGTTGCCGTCTCCATCAATACTCCCCTGCTCAAAAGTACTCAACACAGATGAGTTGGTCAAAATGTACCATCATAGAAGAGCATCATCCAAAAGATCCACCTTCGATTCAAGAAGCCATGAGTCATCGAAGGCCGGACGATCATGCCATCGATTCAAGTAGCGGCAAACATCACCACTTGGAGAGGAGAGCACTTCATCTTTGAGGATCCTGTCAGGAAAAAAGGTTTTCTTGGGGAACCTTGGAAAAGCATTAGTTAAAGAAGGAGAAAAAGTTTCTACATCAACATTCAACATACCTCCAGTGGAGACCGATGGAGAGAGCGATCCAGGAACAAGCTCAACACCCAACCCATTAGAAACTCAGTGGACCCAAACAAAAAGGCAGATTATTCAAGTGGTGGAGAAACATATGACGTTAAATCCTAAACATTAAAAATAGGGGAAATTCCTCAATATGTGGGTAACTCCAAAAGATATTCATTTTGTCCTATTTTTTTTTAAATTCAAAAAGGTTTAGCTCGCCGATTCACCAACTATTTTATAGTGCTCGAAGGCATCCGTTCAAGTACGAGACGCACCAAGACTAAATCGCCAACCTTAAAGTGAGACGCTCTCTTTTTTAAGTTAGCATGAGATTGATAAGATGCATATTGTATGGGTAGTGCCTCATTAATGTGCTTATGTAAATTGTGAACATGAGAGGCAAAATCTTGTGTAAATTAACCTGACTTATAAGATGGAGGTAACCGAATTAAGTCAAGTGGCACTGATGCTTTATATCCGTGCACGATTTCATTTGGTGATAAACCTGTGGACCTATTTTTTGAATTATTATACGCTAACTGAGCATGGGGAAGGATTAGGTCCCACGTACCCTTGTGGTCACCCACAAGAGAGCGAAGTAAACTACCCAAACTTTTGTTTACCACTTCCATTTGCCCATCCGTCTGTGGATGGTAGGCCGAAGAAAACAATAATTTGGTGTCCATTATCCTCCACAGGGTCTTCAAAAAATAACTAGTAAATTTCACGTCCCTATCGGTCACTATAGTTTTTGGAACACCCCGATGCCCAAAAACTTCTTTAAAAAATAATTTTGCGACATGTGACGCATCGTTGGTTTGATTACACGAAATAATGTAGGACATTTTAGAAAACCGATCTACTACCACCAGAATGTAATCATGACATCTAAACGTGACGGGTAGGCCTAGAATAAAATCCATACTAACATCTTCCCATGGAATGGAAGGAATCAGAAGAGGTGTATAAAGTCTCGCATTCGTTTTATTAACCTTAGCTAATTGGCACGCACGACAACTTCCCAAAATTTTATTAACTGTTGACCTATGGTTGGGCCAGTAGAACTTGTCTTTTGCTAACATAATGGTCTTGTCATGCTTGAAATTACCACCTAACCCATCGCTATATAATTCCCATAGAATGAAATGACATAGGGAAGAATGAGGAATACAAAGCTTCGAATGCATAAATAAATAACCGTCCCGAATATAATATGCTGAAATGGTAATGGGAGAGTTGTTTTGCGTGGAATAATAGATTTCCTTGAAATCCGATCAATGAACATACTCATCCTTAATCTTATTAAACCCAATCACTTTCACGTCAAGCATAGACAATAATAACAAGACACGACTAAGAGCATCCACCACACGATTTAGAGTTACCTTAGATGTTTTATTATAAAGGTGTACTCCTGAAGATGGGAGACCCATTCAACATGCCTTGGGCTAACCTTATTTTGGGAATTGAAAAACCTCAAAGCCTCGTGATCGGATAAGATAACAAACTCCTAAGAGAGTAAATAATGTCGCCAATGCTGTAGGCACCGAATAACCGCATAAAACTCCCTATCATAATTAGAATAATTTAATTTCGGCCCCGCGAGCTTCTCACTAAAGTACCTAATAGGATGACCCTCTTGACTCAATACACCGCCAATACCGACTCCAGACGCATCACAGGACAATTTAAAAACCTTATTAAAATCTGGTAATCGTAAAAGAGGATCTTCCGACATTCGTGATTTAATTATTTACAACGCTTTATCGGTCGATTTTGTCCACGTTAAATCTCCCTTCTTCATGCACTCCGTGATCGGTGACATGATACTACTAAAATCCCAGATAAATAGGTGGTAACAAGTAGCTAGGCCATGAAAACTCCGAACATCCCGTATATTGGTTGGTTTCGTCCAATCCTTAATGGCCTGGACCTTCTTAGGATCAACATGTATGCCCTCCAAACTCACAATATATCCAAGGAACTCCGCAGATGGAACATTGATTGTACATTTTTAAAGATTAACAAATAACTTTTCCTTTCGCAATGTGGTAAGTACTGTCCTCAAGTGAGACTCATGATCGTTCGTAGAGACGCTAAAGACTAGGATATCATCCAAATATATAACAACGAATTTTCCTAAGTAAGGCTTGAACACTAAAGTCATCAACCTCAAAAATGTACTCGGGCCATTAGTGATCCCTTCCCCGAGCACCAACCACTCATAAAGTCCGTCCTTTGATTTTAATGTCATATTCCACTTGTTTGCCTCCCTAATCCTGATTTGATGGTAGCCGCTCTTAAGATCTAATTTAGAAAAAATCCTCTCCCCAGCTTACATGTCCAATAAGTTGTCCAAACAAGGGATGGGAAACCTGTATTTGACAGTTATTTTATTAACGGCCCTATAATCCACACACATCCACCAAGAACCATCTTTCTAATGGACCAATAATACGGGTACGGTACAAGGACTCTTACTATGACGGATGAACCCCTTACTTAGGAAATCCGAAATTAATTTTTGCAATTCAAGGTGTGCGGAAGGGTTAAGTCGATAATGGGGAAGGTTGGGAAACGAGGAACCTGTAACAAAATCAATCTCGTGTTGAATTTCTTGCATGGGGGGGGGGGGTAACTCGGACGGTAAATCATCTGGGTAGACATCATAAAATTCTTCTATAAGGGTCTTAAATGCTTTAGGTAAGTTCTCAAAAGAGTAGCTATCTTCCTTGACTTGCAAACATACTAACGCATACATGACACCGTCTATAAAGGTCTCGCGCTCAAACTCCTTCTTACCTATCAAGCTTAACGTTTTCTTCTCTACAGGCACAATCATGTCTTTAAAAAAGACCGAAGGATCTTTATGCGGAGTGGGTTTAAAGATAACGGTCTTGCCATTAAATTTGAACTCATATGTGTTGGCTCGCCCTAAATGAGTAACATCATGGTCATAAAGCCATGGGCGTCCTATTAAGACATGACAGGCATCCATGGCGATGACGTCACACCAAACCTTTTCAGAGTAAGCCTTGATGGTAAGGGGAACCAAAAAACCCTTTGAAACTGGGATGGATTTCTTATTTGCCCATGCTAACTTATTGGGGTAAGTGTGCGACTCAGTCGCTAATAACATTCGGGACAATGCGTTTTCAGAAATCACATTCATAAAACTTCAACTCTCAATGATCAACTTACACCACTTTTCTCCACTCTTAAAATTTAACGAAAAAATATTCGTCCTCTTCCTATCATCTAACGCACGTAGAGTAGCCAGAATACATCGCATGACCATCATATTAGCATCATATTCTATATCACTCGGCACTCCTTCCGACTCGCAATCTTCTCCTGCCTCATATATAAGCTCGGCCGACTCAGACGAGGAATCTCAAAGGGCTAGTGGCTTGGGCTTGGTAAGACACTCACTAGCATAATGGCCCTGAATTCAACAAGAAAAATAGGTAGCATTCATTTTGCTGACCCTTTGAAAGTGATGATAGATACAACTCTAGAGGGGGGGTGAATAGAGTATTCAAAAATTAGAAGACCCAACTCAACTCCCTTAGAGTTAATTTGCGGAATTAGTTTATAGATATTGATAACCCTAGAGCCTAACACAAAGTGTAGTGCACAAGAGAGAGCTAACTGTAATTACAGTTAAGCTTGGGAACCTATCACAGCAACTAGCAATCCTAGTTAATTCTACTCACAGCCACAGTATAATGAATTAAATAAACAGCACAGACGACACAAGGAATTTATAGTGGTTCCCTCTAAATAGGTACGTCCACTCTTCTACCACCCTGGTGGAATCCACTACAGGTTTTTGTTCCGGTGCCCTGCCACCAACTGATCTGCTTTAGGTAGATTAAGTAAACCCTTTGAGCTTTTGATCAGGAGCTCAATATCCAACACAGGTTTTTGATCAGGTGCCCTGCCACCAATGGTTCACTTTTGAAGGGAGTAATAACCCTTTGTACAGGAGGTTGAGAGAGTTAAGGCTTCTTCTCTATTGTTAAACAAATTAGAGAAGCTAGTGGATTGCACAGAGCTAGATAGCTCTAAAGAGTCAAGGCTCCCCCTGGCTTAGAGAATATCCAGGAAAGAGTCTTGCTTCAGGGTGCAGGATCTCTTCTGAACTAAGACAAAGAATTGTCTTGAAGTTCTGAAGGAGAAGCTTGGAGAAGATTCTTGATATGGAACAGGTGTTCTTCTTCAAACAGCTTCCTTTCTTGTTCTTCTTCTTCTAAAGGCCTCTGAGTGAAAATCTTCCTGTAAGCAGGATGAACTCAGGATGAAGAAGAATGCAGAAGAGCTTTGATCTTCTCAGTTGAATATGAAATACTGAGAGCTGTAGAACTTTCTTGCTTTCTCTCTTTTTTATGTTGCTGAGTGTATATGTTTTACGTATCAGTTCTATTGTCTAAGTATCTATTCTTCTTTCAAAAGAAGCTCTTTTTATATGAGCCTTTGCAACGGCTTTAATTTGAGTTTGAATCTTTGTCTTCTTCTGACATCAGCAATCTGGGCTGCAAAAAGCATAAAGCAAAAACAAAACCTGCAGAAAGACATACTATTAGAGGATAAAGTTTTCTAAGAAGCTGCATAACCAATCAGATAAGAAGGGTGCAGGAAAAAGGTCTCATCAGAAAGAACTCTTTACAGCCAGAAAAGACTTTCTGAGTCTAACGGCTATAAAGGACAGCTTGACAGATAAAGCAGAAATTACATTTCAACTAATAAGACAAAACACTTTGTCAGATAATGATTGGCTCATGCATAAGGAATGGAGCAGAGATTGCATGGAAATAATATCACAAATTAACAGAAATAATATGTTAAATAAATATGAAATAAATCATAAAATAGAAGAGGACAAAATTATTAAAGACATACAGCAAAACGTCGAACGACCCTCGGAGATCGTCGAACGAAGCACAGAGATCGTCGACCTATCAGATAGATAGTCGAACAATACAGATAGTCGAACTACCCAAGTAGATAGTCGAACTACCACAGCAGATAGTCGAACTATCAGAACAGATAGTCGAGCTATCAGATAGTCGAACTATCCAAGCAGATCGTCGAACTACCAAAGCAAAACAGATAGTCGACCTATCAAATAGATAGTCGAACTATCAAGGAAAACAGATAGTCGACCTATCAAACAGATAGTCGAACTATCAAAGAAAATAGATAGTCGACCTATCAAACAGATAGTCAAACTATTAAAGAAAACAGATAGTCGACCTATCAAACAGATAGTCGAACTATCAAAGAAAACAGATAGTCGACCTATCAAACAGATAGTCGAACTATCAAAGAAAAAAGATAGTCGACCTATCAAATAGATAGTCGAACTATCAAAGAAAACAGATAGTTAAACTATCAAACAGATAGTCGAACTATCAAACAAAACAGATAGTAGAACTATCAAACAGATAGTCGAACTATCAGATAGTTGAACTATCCAAGCAGATAGTCAAACTATCAAGAAACACAGATAGTCGACCTATCAAACAGATAGTCGAACTATCAAACAAAATAGATAGTCGACCTATCAAACAGATAGTCGAACTATCACACGAAACAGATAGTCGACCTATCAAACAGATAGTCGAACTATCAGATAGTTGAACTATCCAAGCAGATAATCGAACTATCAAACAAAGCAGATAGTCGACCTATCAAACAGATAGTGGAACTATCAAACGAAATAGATAGTCGACCTATCAAACAGATAGTCGAACTATCAGACAGTTGAACTATCCAAGTAGATAGTCGAACTATAGAGAAATCTGTCTGGTCAAAATAAGTCGAGCGGGGTTTGACGATCGGCGAGGCAGATTCCACAGAACGTCGAGCTAACAAGAGATGAACTAACTCAGAGATAGACGATCTGCTGACAGACAAATGTCGAGCAACTGATAGATGATTGTCGAACAGTCGATAGACGATAGTCGAGCGGCGTTCGACCATAGTCGAACAAAAAACAACTTAACCAAATTTACATCTGGAAAAGTGACAACTCTAAAACTAGAGCAAACTAACTAAACAACTAACCTTTGACCATAGATAAATCTTGGGTCAGGAGAGTAAAAGAGAAGACTGAACTCAAATCAAAACTAGGGTATCAACAATCTCCCCCTATTTGAGTTAAGTCTCTCGACAACAAAGAAACAAAACTAATTACTGAAAATAAGTAAAATGCATGAAGGGAAATATTTAAGCAGATAGCATCAATCAAACAGATAAGCAAATAACTGTCAATCAATGAAATTTTAAGGAGCTTCAGAATTAGGTTTAGGTTCAGAAGAACTAGGAACAAAATTAATCTTCCTAAAAGGATCTAGAGCTTCTTTCTTTGACAGCTTTAGATCTTGCTCTCCAATGATTTTAGTTTCTAATGCCCTTGGTACAACTGCTTCAGGATGCTTTTCCATGTATTTTGAAGGGTCAAATACCTCAGGTCTAACCTGGAATTTATCAAGCTCCTTCATTCTGAATTTTGACATAGTGGTTAATCCTGCAGTGTCTTTACCTTCAGCTTTAGCTTTCTTGATTTGGGTTGATCCAACAAGTTCAAGAAATCGAGCCATCCTGAAATCAGGATCAAGCTCTTGGCTTTCATACATATTTTCAGTGGTTGTATCAATAGGTTTCACAGCTTTAAATTTAATAGACATATCTAACAGGCTTTCAGCTGGCTTTTTATCCTGAATAACTTTTGAAACGGCCTTCACTGCATGATCTGGCTTTGAGGAGGATGTGCTCTTGAATTCTTTGGAAGGAGGAGGAGAAAAAGTTGGTTTTGATAAACCACCTCCTTCACTTGTTCCTTTATATCAGCATCATGTCTTTGATAGCCAGATTGCGTTCTGCCTTGATATCCTTGAGAACTTTTCCTTTGAGATGACTGGGATGGGTTAAACTTATCAGACTGAGCAGAAGGATTTGCAGATAGGTTTTCATAGTGTAAAAGTAGAGAGAAAACGACTAGAAAACAAGCCGGAACTTTGAATAATGAAAATTTTATTATCCAAAAAGATATTATTTACAAAGGTATGGCCTCCCTTTTATAGAATGGAGGAGATAGAGGAGAGTACAAACTAACAATGTGGGACTAATAAATGTACAAAGACTGGGCGGTTTGATATGTACAGACCGCACAGTCCGCGCGGTTAGATAACAGACTAACCGCCCGGACAGACCAGAGGGAGATTCAGAAGGAGACCGGCAGACTGCCAGACCGCCAGACCGCCAGACCGCCAATATCCAAGTCGATGTAGACAAACCGCTAGACCGCCGAACCATAGCAGCAACTACCTGGATATGCAACTGCTGGAGAGAAACTGCTAGACCGCACAGTCAACAACTCGCCAGACCCAACCGCTAGACCGCTCGGTCAACAATCCGCCAGGTCCAAACCGCAGACCGCCCGGTCTCATGCTTCAACACTCCCCCTCAAGCTGGAGCATAGATATCAATCATGCCCAGCTTGTCACAGATGTGGAAGAATGAAGTAGAAACCGGTTTGGTAAAGATATCTGCAGCTCTTTGTCAGAGGTGACGAACGGAGTGCAAATCTGTCCCTTCAAGACTTCTTCCCGGATGAAATGGCAGTCAACTTCTATATGCTTCGTTCTCTCATGGAAGACCGGATTTTGAGATATGTATATAGCGGCCTTGTTATCACAGAACATAGGAAGAGGATAGTCGTAGACCTCTCCTAGGTCAACCATGAGAGCCCTCATCCATTTTAGTTCACACGTGGTTGACGCCATACTCCGATATTCAGCTTCTGCACTCGACCTTGAGACAACAGACTGCTTCTTGCTCTTCCAACTCACAAGATTACCTCCAATAAAGGTGCAACCCAGATGTAGACTTCCGATCACCTTTATCATCCGCATAGCTCGAGTCTGAATAGGCTTCAACTCTCAGATGACCATGCTTCTGAAAGAGTAACCCTTTTCCTGGTGCTGCTTTGACATACTCTAATATCTTTAAGGCAGATTGAAGATGACATTCCCTGGGAGCCTGCATGAACTGACTAACCTTGCCAACAGCATATGAGATGTCGGGTCTGGTCACTGTGAGATAAATGAGTTTGCCTACCAGACGTCTATACCTCGTGACATCAGATACAAGAGGTGAGTCATCTGTCCATGTCTTGTCTTCTCCAGTAGCCATGGGATACCGAGCTGGTTTGGCACCGGTCAGTCCTGCATCTTGTAGAAGATCAAGAGCATACTTCCGTTGAGAGAGGACCAGCGAGCCTGGCTTCCGAGAAATTTCTATCCCCAAAAAGTACTTTGGGGAGCCCATGTCCTTCGTCACAAGGTGTTGACGGAGGTGTTTCTTTGTTAAGTCCACCCAGCTTGGTCATCGCCGGTCAGAAGAATATCGTCTACATAAACTGCCAAACCACAAGGCCCGATGCGGTTTTGCGAATAAACAGAGAGTGATCAGCTGAACTTCTCGCAAAGCCAATAACAGCCACAATGCTACTGAACTTGTCGAACCATGCCCGAGGGCTCTGTTTGAGTCCATAGATGGCCTTCTTCAACTGACATAACGTGTCTCCCCTGAGCAACATACCCCGGAGGTTGCTCCATGTAAACATCCTCGTGAAGATCCCCATATAGAAAAAGCATTTTTGACATCAAGCTGAGAAATAGGCCAATCCCGGTTGACGGCCACAGAGAGAAGAACACGGATGGTGCTGAGGCGAGCAACTGGGGAAAACGTATCAAAGTAGTCAACCCCATAAGTCTGAGTGTAGCCTTTGGCCACCAGGCGGGCCTTGTAGCGTTCCACAGAGCCATCGGGGCGAAATTTCACAACAAACACCCAGCGACAGCCAACCACATCAGTGCCCACTGGTGGAGAAACAAGGGTCCAGGTACCACGTTCAGTAAGAGTGGCGATTTCCTCATCCATGGCAGATTTCCAGTGAGGAATAGCAAGAGCCTCCTGGTAGGTGCGAGGAGTAGTAGTAGCCGAGATTGCCAAAGCAAAATGCCTGCGAGAAGGAGTAAGCTGATCATAGGAAACAACAGCCGCAAGCGGATGTTGGGTGCACGCCCGCACCCCTTTGCGAAGAGCAACAGGGAGATCTAGGTCGTCTTGAGCCTCAGGAACCGGAGCGTCCGTGGCGGAGAAAGCTGGCCCGGGACTTGAGAGAGACGGCGGTGGAGAAACGGGAGAAGGGGAAAGGGGTATAACAGGTAGAGGAGGCGGAGCAGACATGTGAGGGGAGACGTCGATATGTGTGGAAGGAACACAAGGTAATGGTGGAGAGGAAGAGAGGTCAGGAAGAGGAGGAGATGGAGATGAGAAGTAAGAAGCATTTTCAAAGAAGGTGACGTCCGCGGAAACAAACTGTTTCGCAGAATGGGGTCAAAGCAACAATAGCCCTTTTGAGTGGTGGAGTAACCCAAAAAGAACATTTGGTGGAGCGGGGGAAAGTTTATCCCGGTAGCGGACGGAGCATGTACAAATGCCGTACACCCAAGATACGAAGGGGGAGAGAAAAGGGTTCCTTGCCGGGGTAGAGAATGGAGAAGGGAGTCTTGCCATGAAGGACAGTAGAGGGAATACGATTGATGAGATAGCAGGCAAGAACAACAGCATAGCCCCAATAGGAGCGAGGCACATGCATCTGCGTCATAAGAGTGCGAGCGACGTCGAGGAGATGACGGTTTTTACGTTCGGCCACCCCATTTTGTTGGAGGTGTAAACACAGCTGTCTGATGGAGAAGACCATGTTGCATACAAAAGGAAGAAAACTCATGACTAAGGTATTCTTTAGCATTGTCAGAGCGAAGAAATTTATAGAAACCTCAAATTGAGTTTGAATCATATTATAAAAAGTTTGCCATACAGAAAAGAGTTCAGAGCGATCTTTTAACAGATACCCCAAGTACATCGAGAGAAATCATCAATAAAAGTTACAAAATAAGAGCTGCCCCGCCCAACGGTGAGAGTAGGAGCAGGTCCCCAGACATCAGAATGAATGAGATCAAAGGGGCGAGAGGAACCACGGCCTTGCTTTGGTGGGAAGGGGGAACGGTGATGTTTGCCCAACTGACATGCGTCACAGTCGAGCGGAGGACCCGTGGAAGGTAAGTGGGGAAGAAGCTGACGAAGAATCCGAGCTGGAGGATGCCAAGGCGAAGATGCCATTGAAGCAGGTCGGTGGACGAGGAAGAGAAGGCGGACAGAGCAGAGACATTGTCGAGGAAGTAGAGGCCGCCGCTCTCAGTCCCAGTAGCAATCGTCCGCTGGTCCTCGGGTCCTGAAAACAACAGAAGAAGGAGTGAATAAGACGGAGCACTGAAGTTGCTTGCATAAGGTAGTAACAGAGAGTAAGTTGCAGGGAAATTTCGGGACATAGAGAGTGTCCATTAAACAAAGCGACGGGGTAACTTGCACCATGCCCGTCCCATGAACTGGGGAAGGAGAACCATCCGCAACAAGAACTGGGGGTAACCGATCATGTGTTTCAAGAAGAGAGAAACATTGAGATTGCCGGTCATGTGATTTGTAGCACCAGAGTCAATCAGCCATTTACCTTGGGTAACGACGTGAGCACTACCTGAGGTCGTGGCCACAGAGCAGAGGGCCGAGAGGAAGAATCAGCAGAGGGGCGAAGGTGAGGGTGTTTTTGCCAGCAGCGTTCAACAGTGTGGCCGGTACGACCACAATGAGAACAAAGAAACCTGGACAGTCCGCCGGCCCGGCGTGACTACGGCCACTAGTGCCGCCCCGCTGAGTTTGGAGAGCATAGGTCTCTGGTGGAGGAGGGGAGGCCAACAGAGGGCGCTGGAGAAGCGAAGTAACGGCGGCGATGCGAGCCGCGTGGCATCCAAGTGGAGATTCGGCTTCACCCAAGATCTGCTGGCGGATCATATCAAAGGACTCGGAAGCCGCAGAAGATAACAAACAACCAGGAGTTCCTGGAAGTGTTTGTGTTGGGTGGCCACGTCCGCGGAGAAGGGCCGATTTTGAAGAATCTCGGCGCCAAGAGCCTGAACTTGCTGATAGGCTGCTGCAGGAGTCATGGAAGGACGGGCGAAGAGGTCGGCATAAAGGGTGTAGATCCGGACGTCTGGGTCCCCTTAGAGTAAAGAGCGGCAAAAAAAGGTGAAGCAAGCGGCCTTGACCGTCTCATCATGGCGGATGACGGGAAGGCATTCATCAGAGAGGCTGTTAGCCAGCCAAGTGCGGACAAGAGCATCACTCGCATCCCATTCGTCAAATTGAGCAGAATCTGGAGTGGGAGGGTCATCGGTAAGGTGATGACGTTTGCGCTGAGAGCGAAGGAGAAAGGTGAAAGAAACGCTCCAATCCGGATAATTGGAGCCAACAAGTTTAGAACAGTGCAAGATTCGGAAAGAGTAGGAGGAGGGGGGGGAGCCGGATTGGCAACAGGAGTGGTGGCAGTAGAAGTCTCAGAGAGAGCCATAGAAGAAAACAAACTAAACCGCGCGGTTAAGAAAACAAGCCAAGGGAAGAAGAGATGCAGCGGTCAAGATGTCAGACACCAGCGGCCAGAGAGGCCAAACGACCAAGCCGCAGAACAAGCAGAGGGAGAGAGGTCGGGCGTAAAGAGCAGACCGCGCGACAGACGGGAAAGGCGAACAGGCAGGTCGCGGCGACTAAAGAAGAGCACAGCGACGAGAACAGGTCGCGGCAAAGGACAGGACGCGGGCAGACAGAACAAGCCGCGCGGAAAGAGCGGACAGAATCAGGAGCCAGAAATCGAAGGCTCTGATACCATGTAAAAGTAAGAGAAAACGACTAGAAAACAAGCGGAACTTTGAATAATGAAAATTTTATTATCCAAAAAGATATTATTTACAAAGGTATGGCCTCCCTTTTATAGAATGGAGGAGATAGAGGAGAGTACAAACTAACAATGTGGGACTAAATAAATGTACAAAGACTGGGCGGTTTGATATGTACAGACCGCACAGTCCGCGCGGTTTAGATAACAGACTAACGCCCGGACAGACCAGAGGGAGATCAGAAGGAGACCGGCAGACTGCCAGACCGCCAGACCGCCAGACCGCCAAATATCCAAGTCGATGTAGACAAACGCTAGACCGCCGAACCATAGCAGCACTACCTGATATGCAACTGCTGGAGAGAAACTGCTAGACCGCACAGTCAACAACTCGCCAGACCCAAACCGCTAACCGCTCGGTTCAACAATCCGCCAGGTCCAAACCGCAGACCGCAGGATCTCATGCTTCAACAGAGGCTCCTGCACTGGGAGGTGGAGTAGGAGGACCTCTAGGAGTGCATCTTGGGGCAGGACTGTCATACCTCTTAGACTTCTTTCTTAACTTCTGCTGATTCTTAGAAAATGTCATCCAGTGTTGAAATTCTTTAGATTTAGGGTCAATACCTTTCAAGATATAGTAGGAGACATCATTGTCAAGATTTGGAGGAGGAGGAGCCACAGCTTTCCTTTTCTTCTTAGCAGATCTCTTTCTCTTGGACTCATCAGATTCATCAGAATCAACCTCATCCTCAGAATTTGAAGAAGGAGGAAGATCAAACGGATTAATTGCCTCTTGCACAGCTTTTTCCTTCTCTTTTAAGGCAGCTTTTTCTAACTCTTCTTCCATGGCATCCTGTGCCAGAAGAGTATCTAAATCTAATCCAGGAGTGTCATCCTAGATAGTAGACTTTTCAATTTGAATTTCTGAAACCTTTTCTTGTTCATCAGTAACTGTCATGGGGACCAGTTCTTCTTGCATTGCTAGCTGAGCTGGCTGAGCAGCCTCAGGATCTTGAACAATTTGTTCTGGTTCAGGTTGAACTTCTAGTTGATGATCAAGCTCTTGGACAGCTAATACTTCTTCCATTATATCTGTAGTATTATGAACACAAATTTGCTAAATGACATTTTATCATTCCTTCTAGGTATTCCCATACTAACATGTCAGTTATCAAGTCTAAAAAATGAGTAAAAGGGATACCTTCAGAATTTTCCTTTGAATGTCCTAACTCCCATAATTCATCTAGGAAGGAAGTAATGACTCCTTCTAGGTAGAGGGCAACCAGGGGAGTGGAGCATTCTTCTAGGCATA
The DNA here is from genome assembly GCA_039513925.1 of Platanthera zijinensis. Lineage (NCBI taxonomy): Eukaryota > Viridiplantae > Streptophyta > Magnoliopsida > Asparagales > Orchidaceae > Platanthera > Platanthera zijinensis. Next base: position 184,440,002 of record CM077088.1, on the reverse strand, counting down.
CTTTGACAACAAACTCAGATTTCATTACAGCATCAGAAATATCTTTTTCATACAATGGAGGAGGAGCTGATTCTTCTATCTCTTTCTCTGCATTCGCAGGAGGATCTGCTGGAAGGGAGGCCAAGGGCAGCTCAGAGGCATCTTCATAAAGTATCTCCCCCTGCCTGATTTCAGTAGAAACTGAAACCAGGCCCCTAGATGAAGAGGGCTCAGCAGATTTTGAGAGAGCTTGGATGGCAGCAGTCAAAGAAGAGATGGAGGAAACAAGGGGAGCAATTGCCTCTTCAATCATGATTTTGATTGAAGGAGTAATTAACTCCAGGATGCTAGAGATGAAAGCTGGGGTGATTTCAAATGAAGGTGGGGGAATCACAGAAGATGGATGAACAGTAGGGATGGTGTATTCTTGATGAGATGGAGAGAGAACTGGAGAATGATGAGTGGATGCAAGAAGATCAACATGATCAGAATGAAGAATTGGAGACTGAGGAGGAGTAGAAAGCTCAGAAACCAATAAATTAAAACTAGGATGAGATATCCTAGCAAGATGAGAAGGGAGAGGAGATGTTGAGGGTGATGCATGGAGAATTGTGGATGAATCAAGAAGATGAGATGCAGAAGATGGAACTTCAACTGAAGTAGATGGTGGCACTTCAGTAGAGGTTGAAGGTAATGCAGAAGAAGTGGATGGAACGGAGAGAATGGCTGAGCCTGCTTCTTGAAGGGGGGGGAGTGACTGAAGCAGTCCTTGTGCTCTCAGATGTAACTGGAGCAACCCCTGCTGGAGCGGGCTTCAGAAAACTCCTTTTCCACTTGACAAACAGCGTTGGGTCCATCTTTTTGCTGGCATTTATTGAAGTAGAGACTGAGACCAATAATTGGGGATATTTCTCCTTTAGAAAAATCCCAACCACCCTACCCAGGGTGACTTCCTTCTTGCTATTCTTTTTCCTTATTAAATCAAACAAAACTCCTGCCCAGTTAATTTGCTTCTTGTTCACAATGGCACACATCAGGGCAAACTGTTGCCTGGTAATATTATCATGGGCAGAGTGCTTTCCCAGTAGCACTTTTCCGACGAGTTCAGCAAGGAACTTAATCTTCAACGGAAAATTCACCTTGAGCAGCTTAGAAGGAATGCCTTCGGCATGTCCTAATTCAGTTAACATCCTCCCAAACTCAGGGGTATCTTGCTCATAATCCTCTTCCCCATTCAATAATCCAAATATTTCAGTTAAAACGGCGGGAGTCAAAATTACCTCTTCTCCGCCTATTGTTCCGGTCATAGAATCGTCATTGGAAGACGAAGTAAATGCCCATTCTTTAATCTCGGGAATGTTTATCTTTATTCTTGTTGACATAAACTTTTCCAATCCTTGATCTTTGCATAAGTTGAGAATTTCCACTATTGCAGACTCGCAGCAGCTGAAAGAGTCGAAGTCCACACTAAAGCCAGCATCAAACTTTACTATGGACAGGAGGGCTGGAGCAATCGCCATCGAAGGAGTTGGAGAAGACGAGAAAGACGGCGAAGGCGAAACGACAGAAATCGCGAGACAGGGAGCAAGCAGAAAGACGGAATGCGAGAAGACGTTCTCCGTCGACGATAAAAAGAACGATCTCTTAACCTAGGTCGACCATCGGTTTTAAATTAAACCTTCAATCGTCGATCTATTTTAAAAGATACTGGAGACGATAGTCGAATGGTCGTTCGACGATCGTTCCTGAAGCAGAGTAGTCGATCCATCGTTCGACTATTTCTGTCTTCACAAACAACAAGCTGTCGTCAACCAGAGTTCGACGATAGGCTCGACCTGTTCGACGATCTGCGAACGTCGTTCGGTGATCTTCAAGCAGATAAGCTATCATCAACCATAGGTCGACCATAGGCTTGATCCGATCGACTATCTTCGAATGTCGTTCGACGATCTTCAGACAAGTTTCAACAAAGGCAGACGTCACACTTAGTCTTTTCTTTTGATCATGCCTAGTTTAACCCAAAAGAACAGATGCTTCTATTCATCTAAGGGCTTGGTGAAAATATCACTTCTCTGAAGGTCAGTGGATATGAACTCAAGGATGATCTTGTTCTTTTCCACACAATCTCTCAGGAAATGGTGTCTAATCTCAATGTGCTTGGTTCTAGAGTGGTGCACAGGATTTTGTGCAATAGAGATAGCACTGGTACTATCACACATGATTTTTGTGTTCTTGTGTGTGTACCCATAATCCAAAAGCTGGTTTTGAATCCACAGGATCTGTGAACAACAACTAGCAGCTGCTATATATTCAGCCTCTGTAGCTGAAGTTGAGACAAAAGTCTGCTTCTTACAGAACCAAGAGACCAATCTCTCTCCCAAGAACTGACAAGTTCCTGAGGTACTTTTCCTGTCAACTCTACAACTGGCATAATCAGAATCAGAGTATCCAATTAATTCAAATTCTGATTCAGCTGGGTACCATAGTCCTAGATTTGGACATCCCTTCAGGTATCTCAAGATTCTCTTGAGAAGAATCAGATGAGATTCCATGGAGTTGACCTGGAACCTAGCACACAGGCATGTAGCAAACATTATATCTGGCCTACTTGCAGTTAAATACAATAGGGAACCAACAATGGCCCTATAATTCTTTTGATCAACAGGCTTTCCCTGATCATCAGAATCTATAACTACATTAGTAGCCATAGGTGTATGCATTGCTGAAGCATCAGCCATCCCAAACTTCTTTACCAATTCCTTGGCATATTTGGATTGGGAGATGAAGATGCCATCAGCATCTTGCTTTACTTGGAGACCAAGAAAGTAAGACAGCTCACCCATACTACTCATCTCAAACTTAGAATGCATCAAGTCAGAGAACTTTTTGCACAGTTTGGGATCAGTGGAACCAAAAATAATGTCATCCACATACACTTGAACTAACAGGATTGTGTCCTTGTGGTGCTTGACCAAAAGGGTTCTATCAACTACTCCCCTAACAAAGTTGTGCTCTAACAAGAAGCTAGCTAGAGTCTCATACCAGGCTCTGGGTGCTTGTTTGAGTCCATAAAAAGCTATTTGCAACTTGAAAACATGTGAGGGCTGAGTTGAAGAAACAAACCCAGGTGGTTGTTCAACAAATACCTCTTCCTTTAGCTCACCATTTAGAAAGGCACTTTTGACATCCATCTGAAAAACCTTAAACTTCATATAGGCTGCATAGGCTAGAAAGATCCTTATTGCCTCTAGCCTTGCAACAGGAGCAAAGGTTTGGTCATAATCTATACCTTCCTCCTGTCTGTAGCCCTGAGCTACAAGCCTAGCTTTGTTCCTTACAATGATTCCATTTGCATCCAACTTATTTCTAAACACCCACTTGGTGCCTATGATCAGTTGGCCTTTAGGTCTTGGAACCAAAGTCCATACTTTACATCTTTCAAACTGATTGAGTTCCTCTTGCATAGCAATGATCCAGTGGGGATCTAGCTCAGCATCTTTAATGGTGAGGGGCTCAATCTGTGAAAGGAAACAAGCATGCATCACATCCTATCTTAATTGATGTCTTGTTTGAACACCAGCTGATATGTCTCCTATCACTTGAGATGTAGGATGATCTCTAAGTGTGACAACATCAGCAGGTGGGATGTGATCTTCAGTAATAGTTGGGATTAATTCCTCAGGAGGAATTTGATCTATTATTGGTGGAACAATAACAGCTTTTACAAGGTCTTCATCACTGTCTGATTCAGTGATATGAAGAGTTGATAGATGGAGAATCTCTTGAGTGACATCTTTACTAGATTCTGGTACCTGCAATGAACTTGAGGAAGGGGAAGTTTCCTTCTCCTTGTAAAACATCTGAGATTCATCAAAAAACACATGCACAGATTCCTCAATTTTAGAAGATGATTTATTAAATACTCTATAAGCTTTGCTTACTTGGGAATATCCAAGAAAAATTCTCATTGAAGCTTTTGCTTCAAACTTTCTAAGGTATTCTTTATTATTGTTATGAATGTAAACTACACAACCAAATACTCTAAAATAATTTATTTTAGGTTTCTTTCCTTTAAGCAACTCATAAGGAGTTTTACACTTAAACTTGTGTATAAGACTTCTGTTCAGCACATAATTAGCTGTGCTAACAGCTTCTGCCCAAAAGGAGAGAGGCATATTAACATCTGCCAATAATGTACTAGCAGCTTCAATCAGGGTTCTAGTTTTCCTTTCCACTACCCCATTTTGTTGGGGAGTTCTAGGAGTAGAGAAGCTATGTTTGATACCTTCTTTCTCACAGAATTCTTGCATGAGAAGAGACTCAAACTCAGTACCATGATCACTTCTGATCAAGGCAACCTGAGTAGAATACTCAGTCTGCACACACAATAGAAAATCTGTAAGAACTTTGAAGTTATCATCCTTAGTTCTCAAGAAGAACACCCAAGTGAACCTAGAGAAGTCATCTACAATTACTAAAGTGTAATACTTCCCTCCTAGACTCTGTACATTTATTGGGCCAAAGAGGTCCAAATGTAATAAATACAGGATTTTAGGTGAATCACTTTTATTTACAGATTTAAATGAATTTTTGGTTTGCTTGCCTAATTGACAAGCCTTGCATAGGCTCTCCTTCTTGTGGGTTCAAGAAGGTAAACCTCTAACAAGGTTGTATTTAGATAACCTAGATATGTTCTTGAGGTTAACATTGCTAAGCCTTTTATGCCATAAAGTGTTGTTATTTGTTACTTCATTAAATAAGCAGATTTCAGAATGGGTTGAATTAAAATCTACTAAATAAATATTACCTTGTCTAATACCTACTAACACGACATTACTATTTAAAGTAATATTACAAAGAGTGTTAGTGAATGATACCTGATATCCTGCATCACATAACTGACTTACTGAGATAAGATTATGCTTCAGTCCAGTTACATATGCAACCCTTTTGAAAGTAACTGCTCCAATGGTAATCCTACCATATCCTTCAGTTTGACCACAACTAGAATCCCCAAAGATAACTTTTGGTCCAAGCTTGGCCTTGAACTTTGACAGATTTTCTCTATTCCCTGTCATATGTTTGGAGCAACCACTATCCAAATACCACTTGTCCTGAGTGATAGGATAGGTCTTCACCTGCAGTGAGTTAAGTTAAATATTGTGGACCCAGGTAACCTTGGGTCCATTATTCTTCACATAATAAAAACTAGAAATGAAAGAATAAGCAGGTTGGGGTTTATAACCTAAAGGGTAAGATCTCCTAGGTGGGATGCTCCATGCAGTTAATGGGTCCACAAACCTAGGGTTTCTATTCATATTAAATTTTCTAGGGTTCTGGTTATAATTTTGAAATTCATGTTGAAAAAGTCGATCGACGTTCGACGATGGATGCACAGATCATCGAGCATCGTTCGACCACTGAGCATGCGATCGTCGAGCAGCGTTCGACGCTTTTTGTATTTCCTTAAATTTTTGTTTCCTCTTTTCTCTCTTAGCTTTGTTTAAGGCTTGATTAACTTGTCTTACTTGCTCAGTGTTCTTTATTCCATCAGCTGAGATAAAGTTCACTGGAGTTGAAAGATGATTTTTAAGGATAATTAGGGGTTCACAAGATGAAGCTCCTAAGCCTAGCTTATTGTTGCCTGACCTAGTGTTTGACATGCTGGTTATTTCAAGCAACTTAAGGCTTCTACCATTCAGAGATTCTTCTAACCTTTTGACTTAACTAATTCATTCTTAAGGAATTTTATTTCTTCACTAGAATTAGTGAGTTCTGCTGTTAACCTAATGTTTTCATTAGAGATAAATTCAGATTCAGCAAGCTTATTTCTAAGGTCCTAAATTTCCTTTTCAGAACTAATTAAATCTAAACACAAAGATTTAAAATCTGATTTAAATTCAGCAGATGTAAAATCGTAAGAAGACAATACCTCATCTTCTGTTGGTATTTCTTCATCAGAATCTGAACTCTCTGCAGCTGAGTGATTGCTGCAGACATCAATTGCCATCAGGCAAATTTCTTTGGCTTTCTTCTCTTCCTCATCCTCACTGGAGCTTGAGGAGGAAGATTCCTTATCTGAATCACTCTAAGTTTCAGCAACAAATCCCTTCTCCTTTTTCTTGTTTTTGTAGGAGGAGGACTTGGAGTGTTTCCTGTGATGTTCCTTTTCCTTTCTCTTGTCTTTGCTCTTTTCCTCTGGACACTCTGGTAGAATGTGTCCAGGTTTCCTTCAACCATAACAAATGATTTCCTTAGCAGGGGATCTATCATACCTTGGTTTATCTTCATATCTTGAAGATTTCTTTCTGAAGTCTTTTCTTCCCATCTTAAGGAACCTTTTGGCAAAGAGTGCCATCAGCTCCTCATTAGATTGACTTCCTTCAGAAGCATCAGCAGCTTTGAGAGCAAGAGTTTGCTCTTTTCTTGCTGGAGTTGGAGTCTTTGCTTCAGCCTCAGCTTCCCTGGTCTTCAGCACTTGCTCAAAAGACTTGAGCTTGCCAAGGAGAGCTTCTGTTGAGATTTTAGTTGTACTTCTGGCCTCCTTGATAGGCCAGATCCTCAGATCCCATGTGCTGGGGAAGCACATCAGAATCTTATCATTGACCTCTGTCAATGATATATCCTTGTCAAGAGTCCTCAACTCATTGATGATTGAGCTGAGCCGGGTGTACATTGCTTCAACTGATTCAGCCTCAGTTTTCTTGAATTTTTCATACTGGGAGATAAGGTTGGACCTTCTGTCCTTCCTTTCATCAGCTGAACCAGCTACAATCTTGTTCAGTGTATCCCACATTGCTTTTGCTGAGGGGCAGTCAGCAACTTTCTGGAATACTTCATCAGACATTGTCTGAGCCAGAATATTCATTGCTTTGGAATCTGCTATCTTTGCCTTCTTGTATTCATCGTTGTAATCTGGAGGAGGCACTGCACTCATATCAGTTGAGATGAAGCAGTAGCTGCAGCAGGTGCTCTTGGTGGTCCTGTCAAAATAGAAGCAAAAATACTCTCATCAATAGAGTTCATATATAACTTAATCCTTGCCTTCCAGATGCTAAACTTAGCTAAGTTGCATGCTGGAGGTCTGGTGCTTGAATAATCTTTGGACTGGGCCATGAAGTGAATATCTATAAGCTTGGTATCTATCAGGATCTTGTGACTCAGGTGTTAGCCTGTACAGTAAGTTAACCTCCCTCTGATACCAATTGAAAGTGATGATAGATACAACTCTAGAGGGGGGGTGAATAGAGTATTCAAAAATTAGAACACCTAACTCAACTCCCTTAGAGTTAATTTGCGGAATTAGTTTATAGATATTGATAACCCTAGAGCCTAACACAAAGTGTAGTGCACAAGAGAGAGCTAACTGTAATTACAGTTAAGCTTGGGATCCTATCACAGCAACTAGCAATCCTAGTTAATTCTACTCACTGCCACAGTACAATGAATTAAATAAACAGCACAGACGACACAAGGAATTTATAGTGGTTCCCTCTAAATAGGTACGTCCACTCTTCAACCACCCTGGTAGGAATCCACTACAGGTTTTTGTTCAGGTGCCCTGCCACCAACTGATCTGCTTCAGGTAGATCAAGTAGACCCTTTGAGCTTTTGATCAGGAGCTCAATATCCAACACAGGTTTTTGATCAGGTGCCCTGCCACCAATGGTTCACTTTTGAAGGGAGTAATAACCATTTGTACAGGAGGTTGAGAGAGTTAAGGCTTCTTCTCTATTGTTAAACAGATTAGAGAAGCTAGTGGATTGCACAGAGCTAGATAGCTCTAAAGAATCAAGGCTCCCCCTGGCTTAGAGAATATCCAGGAAAGAGTCTTGCTTCAGGGTGCAGGATCTCTTCTGAACTAAGACAAAGAATTGTCTTGAAGTTCTGAAGGGGAAGCTTGGAGAAGATTCTTGATATGGAACAGGTGTTCTTCTTCAAACAGCTTCCTTTCTTCTTCTTCTTCTTCTTCTAAAGGCCTCTGAGTGAAAATCTTCCTGTAAGAAGGATGAACTCAGGATGAAGAAGAATGCAGAAGATCTTTGATCTTCTCAGTTGAATATGAAATACTGAGAGCTGTAGAACTTTCTTGCTTTCTCTCTTTTTCTATGCTGCTGAGTGTATATGTTCTATATATCAGTTCTATTGTCTAAGTATCTATTCTTCTTTCAAAAGAAGCTCTTTTTATATGAGCCTTTGCAACGGCTTTAATTTGAGTTTGAATCTTTGTCTTCTTCTGGCATCAGCAATCTGGGCTGCAAAAAGCATAAAGCAAAAACAAAACCTGCAGACAGACATACTATAAGAGGATAAAGCTTTCTAAGAAGCTGCATAACCAATCAGATAAGAAGGGTGCAGGAAAAATGTCTCATCAGAAAGAACTCTTTACAGCCAGAAAAGACTTTCTGAGTCTAACGGCTATAAAGGACAGCCTGGCAGATAAAGCAGAAATTACATTTCAACTAATAAGACAAAACACTTTGTCAGATAAAGATTGGCTCATGCATAAGGAATGGAGCAGAGATTGCATGGAAATAATATCACAAATTAACAGAAATAATATGTTAATTAAATATGAAATAAATCATAAAATAGAAGAGGACAAAATTATTAAAGACATACAGCAAAACGTCGAACGACCCTCGGAGATCGTCGAACGAAGCACAGAGATCGTCGACCTATCAGACAGATAGTCGAACGATACAGATAGTCGAACTACCCAAGCAGATAGTCGAACTACCACAGCAGATAGTCGAACTATCAGAACAGATAGTCGAGCTATCAGATAGTCGAACTATACAAGCAGATAGTCGAACTACCAAAGCAAAACATATAGTCGACCTATCAAACAGATAGTCGAACTATCAAAGAAAACAGATAGTCGACCTATCAAACAGATAGTCGAACTATCAAAGAAAACAGATAGTCGACCTATCAAATAGATAATCGAACTATCAAAGAAAACAGATAGTCGACCTATCAAACAGATAGTCGAACTATCAAAGAAAACAGATAGTCGACCTATCAAACAGATAGTCGAACTATCAAATAAAACAGATAGTCGACCTATCAAACAGATAGTCGAACTATCAAAGAAAACAGATAGTCGAACTATCAAACAGATAGTCAAACTATCAAACAAAACAAATAGTCGAACTATCAAACAGATAGTCGAACTATTAGATAGTTGAACTATCCAAGCAGATAGTCGAACTATCAAGAAACACAGATAGTCGACCTATCAAACAGATAGTCGAACTATCAAACAAAACAGATAGTCGACCTATCAAACAGATAGTTGAACTATCACACGAAACAGATAGTCGACCTATCAAATAGATAGTCAAACTATCAGATAGTTGAACTATCCAAGCAGATAATCGAACTATCAAACAAAGCAGATAGTCGACCTATCAAACAGATAGTCGAACTATCAAACGAAACAGATAGTCGACCTATCAAGCAGATAGTCGAACTATCGGACAGTTGAACTATCCAAGCAGATAGTCGAACTATCAAGAAATCTGTCTGGTCAAAAGAAGTCGAGCGGGGTTTGACGATCGGCGAGGCAGATTCCACAGAACGTCGAGCTAACAAGAGTTGAACTAACTCATAGATAGATGATCTGTTGACAGATAAACGTCGAGCAACTGATAGACGATCGTCGAACATTCGATAGACAATAGTCGACCGGCGTTCGACCATAGTCGAACAAAAAACAACTTAACCAAATTTACATCTGGAAAAGTGACAACTCTAAAACTAAAGCAAACTAACTAAACAACTAACCTTTGACCATAGATAAATCTTGGGTCAAGAGACTAAAAGAGAAGACTAAACTCAAATCAAAACTAGGGTACCAAACACCCTTCCAATAGGAACTTTCTCACCCGTTGGGTTTCTAATATTCCTAGCAGTCACGACAATGGAGTTCGAGTTAGTGGACCAGAACTTACCCTTATCCTTATAAGTATTGTTGGGGGTAGTACTAAGATGGAATTTCCCTTCTGAAAAGAGAGAGTCTTAGTCTTGTGTACAATGTTCTTCTCATTATCCAAGGTGGCATTGAAAGTGGTGTTTAGATTGGTGTGTCCATAACACAGCAGTTTACCCTTGATATCAGGGTTTAACCCCTTACGAAACCTAGAGAGGGTGATCTCGGGCATCTCCCTAACTTCACACCTGACCATAATGTCCTTGAGAAGGATCATGTACTCAGTGACCGACCTATTCCCTTGTTTAAGGGTAACTAAGTCATCGAACATATGCGTCCTATGGTACGCATGGATGTACTGGTCAGCCAATATGGCCTTCATGCCAGCCCAACCAATGGGTCGTAAGCCATTCACGGCTCCAAGGCATCGTTCCTCATTCAACCAGAAAATCTTGGCTCTACCTAACAGTTTCATCCTCGCAACCCGCACCTTATCTACATCAGTCAGCTTGTGCCACTCGAAATAACACTCGATCTCCATAACCCAGTCTAAGAAGACTTGGGGTTCACCCAATCCATTGTATAATGGGAGTTTGACTCGAACCGCCTTAGTAATATCAAACTCAAATGTTGCCTGGTTATTGTGAACCGGTGCACGCTGGTCGTAATCATTATTAATATTATTATTATTGTTATTCCCTTCATCACGTTGTTGGCGGGTTGATAATCGGGAGCCGCTTGATTTAATATTAATTCGTGAAGCATCTCCCTAATCTCCGTCAACTGAGCAGTGAACTCCTAGTGGAGTTCATCAATCGCTATGGGACCGTGTACCGTATCCCGTTCGTCCGCTATATGAGAGGAAGAAGGGGAATACTCCGTACCTAATTTAGTGTGCATGCACGAAAATATGGTTTGACCCAATATAATTTATGACAGATGGAATTATTCCGGCTTAATAACTAGGTTAGTAGATTTTTTTTTTATTTTCTTAATGAAAATAATAAGGAGATTATTAAAAAAATGTTTTGATTTTTTTGCTGAAAAATAAAGGTTTTAGGCCGTTATTGGCAGACCAGAATTTTTTTTAAAATTTTTGATAATAAAACGTGAAAGACAAGTGCGTGTCGACCTCCTAAGAATAGGGGGAGGGTGACAATTAGGAAATTGACACAAAATTTCCTCTAATACCAAATTGATGCAGTCTTGTACGCGGACACGGATATTACGAACAAAACTCGAATTCCTCTCGTCGCCCAAATTCTACGTTCGCAAAAACTTTCAGTGTAACACACACGCTTTTCAATTTTATCAATTAAATGTTAACATACGGGTAGCCAAACCGTTTAAGATCGAACAACGGCTATATGTCGATATTCTCTCAAGCTAAAAGGACCAACCCGGTATGATCGAGCGGTTGTTTTACCAAAAGAGATCCACCAAAAATTAAGTTTCGGAAAATGGCAGATCTCTCCCAACAAAAAGAAATCGAGGTTCGCCAATCCTCTCGAAATTAAACAAATCAAGATAGACAACAAAATCAATCGAAGAAAACCACGATTAATTCAAGACTATCAAGAATCAATGCTAAAGTATACCATCACAGAAATTATCTAGAGGGAAAATAAAATCACTCAGAGAATGTAGAAATATTTGTTACCCCACTTGGAGATTTATATTCTCCAAAGACTTGGATCGCTCATCACCGGATCAACCGGAGTCGCACCAAAAGGAGATAAACACATTCTCCTTCCTTGCTTCACACAAGATCCAATTCCTGGAACCACGTTGAGAGGTGCCTTGGCCGGGATCCACCACAAGGTGGGCTGATCGGTTTATTACCACAAGGCTATCGGGTTTGTGAGAAAAGGATGGTTGCTTGGGTTTAGGCGTGGTAAGGAGGGTGGTCGGTTTTTTTTGTGGAGAGGGAGGAGGGTTGCCGAGTGTTGTAAGGGAAGGGAAAAAGGGGGCGATGGCTAAGAAGGAGGAGAAGAGGGGGCCAATGGTTTTGCGGAGAGGGAGGAGAGGCTTGGCAAAATTTTGAAGAGAGGGGGAAGAGATCAATAAGAGGGTAACTCAATTAGGTTTTTTTTTCTTATCATTCAAATAGTAAGGCCTAATATAGGCTTACAACTAGGATTGGCTACATGCAGCCCAAAATAAAAATAAAACACACATAAGTTTAAAAAAATATGACAAATAAAAGTGCTCACAAAATAACAAATAAATTCAAATAGAAATTAATAGGTTTTCTTGCGCCGAGGGCGAAGATTGTAGTGTCGCTCCACAAGGTCACCACGGAGCCGCAAGTCTTTGACTGGAGACAGAGAAGGATCTTCTGTAAGCATGTCGTCGCCTTCTTCATCATGTTGGGGGTTGGCGTCTACATTAATAACCAACTAATATGCCATCATAGGACTTCTCAGCAAACCTAGTTATGTATTTTTTCCGATTATTTAGGACAAACAATTTACATCAAAAGATTCTGAAATAGGCCAAGTTTTGGTTTTCTGCCCTTCATTAGTTCATAAGGAGTTTTATTCAACCTTTTGTTGATTAAAGCTCTATTAAGAACATGACATACTGTGTTAATAGCTTTAGGCCATGAAATATTCTGGGAGAGAAGAATCACTCAGCATGATTCTTCCAGCTTCAATGAGAGTCCTGCTCTTCCTATCAATAATTCCATTTTGCTGGGGTGTTCTTGGAGAGGAAAACTCTTGCTGAATCCCCAGTTCTTCACAAAACTTTGTCATATATTTAGATTGAAACTCAGTTCCATGATGAATTCTAATTCTGACCACAGAACTGTTAGATTCATTCTGTATTTGTTTGACAAATGTCTTGAAGACATCAAAAGTTTTAGACTTTTTCCTTAAGAAGAAAACCCAAGTGAATCTAGAATAGTCATCAACAATTACAAAGGTGTAAACTATCCTTCCTAAATATGAACTGGCATAGGACTAAATAAGTCCATATGCAAGAGGTATAAACACCTCATTGAGTCTTTGGATTCAATACTTTTGAATGAAGCTTTGGTCTGCTTGTCTTTTTGGCATGCAGAGAAAATGCTCTCCTTAGAGCATTTAATATTAGGACCATTCCTAACAAGCTATTTTCTTTAAAGTTTGCCTATGGCCTTGTAGTTCAAATGAGCTAGCCTTTTGTGCCATTTGACACAATGTGAGGCTTTCTCATTTGCAACTAGACATAAGGGTGAGTCTTGCTTTAAACAAAGAAAATTCTAACAATTCACATTCCCACATCTAGTTCCTGTCAAGATGACCTCTTGGTCACTTGACTTCTTTTTTAGGCACTCATCCTTGTGGAATGAAATGTCATAGCCAAGATCACAAAGTTGTCTTATGCTTATAAGGTTGTGTTGCAACCCTTCCACATAAGCTACTTTAGTGAAAGTGACTAAGACATTTGTGATCTTACAATAACCTTTGGTAATTCCTTTGTCAGGTCCACAAAAGATCACCTTTGGTCCATTCTTCATAGGGATAAATTCCCTCAAATTACTTCTTGTTCCATCATGTGTCTGGAACACCCACTATCCAAGTACAAAATGGGACTATCTCTGGTGCTTGGACATTCCTGCAAAATAAGAATTTATTTTTCCTTAGGAACCCAAATTGTCTTGGGTCCTAGGTTCTTGTTAGTTGTGGCTCCATTGTGACCACCTGTAAACTTCTTAATTGGGTATATTTTCTGAGCATGAGACACAGTGTTATTGAACCAACCGTCCAAGGCAAATTGTCATACCTTTCCACAACACCAATATTCATAATGTTGTACCTCCTCTTTGGAGGAACATAAGGAACTTTGTGCCGACATTCCTTAGGACAGGAATCAGCAAACTTGACAGTTGTATTTTGACTGGGAGCAAAATGGTTGTTTTGTATCACAGTTATAACAGTCCTCCTTGGAGCAAGCACATTAGGAATAGATTTCCTACTCACATATTATTTTGGTCTAACTGGTCAAGACTTCTGGGTTTCTTTTATCTTAGTCTGAAACATAGGTTTTGGAATGACTGGACCCTTTTGTCCTGTCAGCTTTTTGCCTCTTCTTCTCTTAGGTTTAAAATAACCAAGTCCACTTATAGGAGTTCTTGAGAAGGTATCTATAATGGGCAGCCCAGTTTTATGTTTAGAAAATATTTGTACTAGTCTTTTCTCATTCAGGAGATTGAGTTCTAACTAATGAATGATTGCATCTTTTTGTTTTATCAACATAATTTGATCATCAATGATCTTAGTCAGCTTTGCAAACTTTGAGCTTTGAAGACCTACCTTCTGAGTATCCATCTTATGATAATACTCAAGACCTTTTAGTGATGCAATCTCTATTTCTTGTTCTTTGACAAGCTTCTTGCTATTTACAAGAGCTTCCAACAATTTTACAAATTTGACTGTAAGCTGCTGCAGTTCAGTCTTAGGGTTAGACTTATGTGAATCAAACTTTGAGTCACCTGATTCTAGCTCATCCAGTCTCATGAACAGAATTTATAGAACAACCGGAATTGTCAAAGATTACTTGAGTATCCTGACATTCAGCAATTTCTATATCTGGATTATCAGACAATGCCATCAAATTAACGTCCATATCGTCTTTAGAATAACGATAGTGTGATGAAGTTGTGGATTTATTGCCCTTGTATATGGCCTCTCTGATGAATTCTAATTCAAAGGAGAACAATCTAGCATGTTCTTCTTCTGATTCAGTTAAATAAGTATCACTATCATATTAGGTCCTTGGCTTCTTTGCCATCAGACCCTTTTCTGATTTCTTATCTGTATAGAACTTCTTTTCTTTTGACTTTTTGTTCTCCATTCTTTTTACTGGACAGTCAGCAATGACATGCCCAGGCATGTTACATCAATAGCAGATAATGTCCGTCTTAAATTATTTATTCTGATAAGAATCATACCTGACCACAAATTTGTCTCTGTGTTTGTCTTTGCTCTAAATGGAACTTGGTCCAGTAGATTTCTTCTGATTCAACTTCTTCCTTCTTCTAATCATTTTCTCAAATTGCGTGGTAAATAGTGCCAATTCATCATTTGATAATTCTTCTAATAAAGAATAGGTTCAAGTGATATATGTATCTTCATCCCTTCTTGGTGATGATGGGATTTATCTTCTAGACTTCTTTGATGTTTCTGCTTTGAAGGCCACTAATTTAGTCTGAGTTGAACTTTTGGAAGATTCAGCTTCATCTTTTCTAGAATTTATCTGATGCTCATATGACAATAGCTTCCCATATAAGTCTTGTGGTAACATGTTTCTCAGATTCCCCATTTCTCTTACAACACAAATCTTGATGTCCCATTCTTTATTTACGGGATCTCAGAAATTTGTCATTCAGCTCATAATTTGAGAATTCTTTGCCATAATTCCTTAAGTCATTTACTATTCTAAAGAAATTTTCATAATATAGTTCTATAGAATCCGTCTTTCCTTGTCTTAATGCCTCATACTGCTGATTTAGTAGAGAATTTATGTCATCTCTTACTTCTTTTGTGCCTTCCATGTAGACTATGAGAGTGTCCCACATCTCGGATGTTTCACAGTGCACTAGATTTTGAAAAGTTAAATTATCTATAGCAATGACATTATGTTTTGAGCTCTTTTATCCATGGTGGCAAGAACCACCTCATCCTTTGTCATTTCAGACAGCTTCTTAGGAGTTTGAACATTTGCATCTAAGACTGATATCTTCATTGGAACATATGGTCCTTCTTATACAGTGACAAAGATTCCTTGGATCTGAAGCCTCCATAAACAATCTCACTCTCTACTTCTATATATCAAAGTTATCCTTAGTACATATGGGCAGTTTCATATAACTGAGTTCTCTGTGAGATTCAGAAGCCATTTGATCTGACATTTTTCAACTACCCTTTAGATCTTTTTCAGACTGTTAGGTATTTATTGAATAACCTCCCTCTGATACCACTTGAAAGTTAATCATATGGGTAGATAATCACCTAGAGGGGGGGGGGGGGTGAATAGGTGTCTTGTAAAATACTTTGTCAATTCTTTATCACTTAAATTTCCAACAAATAATATACTTTAGAAATTAGCTTTACAATAACTCAGCACAATTGAACCATAGAACACAGCACATAAAAATCTCAAAACACATCACACAAAGAATTTATAGTGGTTCCCTTATCTAGGGTACATCCACTTTCCCCATTCTTCCCCACTAGTAATGTGCTAGATAAGGTTATAGTTCCTCCTCTTCAACTCAGATCCAAAGATCTTGAAGACTCAGTTTCAGTTAAGAAACCTACACTCAGACCAACAAGTCCTACCTCAGAGATTCACCCAATCTCCTACCTCAGGTCCCTCAAGAACCCTACCTTAGCCTTTATATCACAGGCTTACACCTCAGTGATCCCACTCAAATTACCTATCTCTAGTCCCTTAAGAATCCTTCCTCAGCCTTTATAAATTAGGCTTATAACTCAAAGATAAACTCTCCTACCCACTCAGATCTCAGGGAGATCTTATAAATTTAAGAGGTAAAAATATTCAGAAAACAAAAATCTATAATCTTACTTATTTGAATGAATTCAGATTCTTCAATTCAGCTTCAAAGAAAAAAATCTTGATGAATAATCTGGCTGAAGATATTCTTCTCTGGATCTACAATCATCTTGATGATCGGCTTGATTTTCTTGAAGAATTTGTAGAACAGATCCACTTGAATCTTCTGATCACTTGATGAAAGGATCTGAAGATCTTCTTGAAGACTTTAGTCTTCCTTCTCCTTCTCGGAATTATTGCCCTCCTCTGACTTAGAAAAATCAGAATGAGAGAATGGAATGTTTTGTCTTATTGTTACTTTCTATGAAGACAACCCCTCTATTTATATCCTTCGTGGATTGCTGGTTTCTGATTGATGACAACAACATGTGACATCATAATTCAAATTCTCCTTTAAACTATTTCTGTTGAGATACCACGTTATTATAACTGATGTGATATTTCTTACTTGTCCTAACACTTCTGTGTTGACTCTGCACATCTTCAGAAACATAAGTGTCAAGATGTCCAAAGTGTCTCGACACTAAATTACTTAAGTTTTCTTAGAAGGTGTCGAGACAACTTAGCAGTCTCGACATAATTTTACTTAGAAAAATTTTCAGGCTGAATTTGAAAGTGTCTAGATAGTTGAATTATCTCTACACAATTGTCATCTGTATCGACATCTGTAAATCTGCACTGTGTCGAGATAGTTGAATCGTCTCGACAAAACTGTCTGTCGTGTGTCAACACTTTTATACTTGCTTTAATCCTTTATTACGTCGAGACAGTTGAATTATCTCGACACTCAAGTCTTCTGGTGTTGACACTCTTATACTTGCTTAAATTCTTCATTGTGTCGAAACAGTTGAATTTTCTCGTCACTCCAGTCTGTTGGTGTCGACACTTGTTTAAGTATACACTTCAGTCTCCTATGTGTCAAGATAGTTGTATTGTCTCGACACTATTGTCTTAAGCTTCAGGGTATCGAGATAGCTGACTTGTCTCGACACTACTGACTTAGTCTTCAAGGTGTCGAGATAGCTGACTTGTCTCGACATTGCTGTATTGAATAATCAATGTGTCAAGTTAGCTGACTTGTCTCGACAATGCTTACTTAGGCTTCAAAGTGTCGAGATAACAGACTTGTCTCGACACAACTTCTGCAAAGGTGTCGACAAATTTGAAGTGTGTTGACACTTTTGTACTTAGCCAATTTTCCGCACTACAAGTTACTAGATGCTGACTGTGCTGACTTCACTCAGCACTTTGTTGACTTCACTCGACTCTTTTGTACCTAGACAATTTTCTTCACTTTTTAGTCAGCTTCTTAGAGTCCACCTCTCAATGTAACTTGGACCACCTGTCTAATCAATATGACATAGATAACCTGCAAGCATGAATTAAAATATACATCAAATACATATTTGTGTATATCATTGAGTTGAAAGGGATTCTTCAAATCAAGTACATTGTTTCCAATGTACCCAACACATTTGTATGGATTTCATTACCGGTTTGCCGAGGTCTCTCTGAAGGCATGTTTCTGTATGGGTTATTATTGAGAGATTGATGAAGTGTGCTTACTTCGTGCCCTTCAACATTGACTATTCCACAGAGAAAATAGCAGACCTTTATTTGGATGAGGTCATCAGACTGGATGGTGTGCCAGTAAGTATTGTTTCAGATCGAGATTCAAGATATATGTCTCATTTTTGGCGAAGCTTGCAGGGAGCTTTAGGCACAGACCTTAGTTATTCTACCGTTTATCATCCCAGACTATTGGTCAACTGGAGAGAGTGAATCAGATTTTGCAGGATATGATTAGATGTTATATTCTAGACCATAGTGGAGCTTGGGACATGCATCTTGGACTTATGGAGTTTGCTTATAACAATATTTATTAGGAGAGTTTGTAAATGGCACCCTTTGAAGCTTTGTATTGGAGACATTATTGAACTCCCCTGTTTTGGGATGAAGTTTGTGAGAGACTGTTGTTGGGTCTAGAAGCTTTGGAAGAGATGAGCATTATTATGTCGCATATTCATGAGAAGCTTTGTGTGGCTCATGAGCATTATGAGAAGTATGTGAAGTGACGAAGGGTTGATCTGGATTTCGTAGTTGGGGACATAAGTTTGTTGAAAATTTCTCCGATGTCAGGTGTAAAGAGATTTGGATGGAACCACAAGTTGGACCCCAGGTATGTAGGATCTTTCCAGATTGTTGAGCACATCAGAGTGTCTGCTTATGAATTGCCTGTTACTTTCCTTGATGTTCATGATGTGTTTCCTGTGAGCTAGTTGGGATAGTGTGTGCCTAGTGATTGTCATGTACTTGACTCTGTGCCCTAGTTGCAGCCCAATATTTCTTTTGTCAAAGAGCATGTTCGTATTCTGGAGACATTGGATTGTGTGTTACATAAGAAGACGATTCTTATGGTTAAGGTTCTTTGGCGAAATCAGGATGTCAGGAGCTTGACTTGGGAATATGAATTTGTCATGAAGGAATCTCATCCATATCTTTTCTCCTAGATTTATTCAGTGAGTATTTATATCCGATAAAATCTTAATTTGCCCTTTTTTCCTATCTCTTAGGTTCAGATTGCGTTTCAAGTTTTGGGGCGAAACATCCTTTCAGGGGGGTGTATGTAATGCCCCTGAAATTTTGTTGATTTATTTAATCTCCTTTTGCGTAATAGTTACGTAAGGGCATTACATTAGCATGGAGTTAACAGTGCGATGCCATTAGTACGTTTTCGTTTTCGTTTGGCCAAGTCGACTGAATTTCGAGCTTGCCAGAGTGTATATTTTTCTTAATTTAGAAAATTAAAGTAATTAATTTTTATCGCGATTGTCAAGTTTCCTTGATGTAAACTATGAAAATAAATCGTAACTCTTTATTAGCTCGTTGAACTCTGGTTTCGACTTTATCATTGGATTTGTAGCATCAGAATTCACTTCTGGTGCCAATTTCATCGAAAACTGAGTTGGTCTTAGTCCAAATCGTCAATGTTATTTTAAGTGACTTATATTTCATATTATATATATACATTAAATTTCATTTTAAAGGTTAGCCCCAACTTAGATTAAGGTATTTCGTCTTCCGTCTTCCTATTCCGCCAAACCAGATTCGCGGGAAAGAGGAAGAGGAGTTCTTCGGGGAACTTCCAACGACCGCCGCAGGAGCTCTGGTGTGTGAAATTGTCGCTGGAGCATAGATCTGGAAATCCCTCTCTGAAATTTACACGTAGTGCTTTGGAGGCTTGAAATCAGAAGATTTGAGGCATGTGGTGGTTTGCTTTCTTCTCCTTTTTCCTGGTTTCCTCCTTTTAATACCTCCAACCTTGTTCATTTTGGAATGAAGTTGATTCCTTCTTTATTGTCCGATTTTAGGTTATTGAGGAATATTGAGTGCCAAGAAATTATTGTCAAAATGAAGTTTAGTGATTTCTGTTACAAATTATTGAATTGGCTAACTAAATTCGTCAAGTGGACTAGACTAGTTTCCTCGAAATATAGGTCAGATTCGTAGAGTAATCAAAACTGAATTCGGCGGCAGCATATCTAAATTCATCAGGAGGTTGCTTAATTCATCAAAAAATCCTGATTGTTTCAGACAAGATTTGTCAAGTGTTTATATATTTGCCGAGTGTCTGTTTATACTCGTCGTGTGGTCTCATTAAGATTCGTCGAGAGCCCTTGCTAGATTCATTGTAGTTTCTTTCCAATTCGTCGAGTAATCTCGACAAATTCGTTGAAAGATTGTCCGAGTCGTCGAGTGGCCTCGATGAATATATTGTAAGCTTACCCGATTCGTCGAGATGACTTGAGAAATTGTAGGAAAGTCATCTTTGTCAACGTGTTGGACAGGTTGCCTTGTAATTTCTTCACTTTATCATTATTCAAATTCTGATGTCTTGTATTAATTAAGTGCCCCAGATGGGCACATTTTATGGTGGAATAATGTTATTCTTATCCTAAATGATTGGGCATGTGTACCGTATTGGTTCAGATATATCGATTAATCGTTAACTTTTTTCGCTTTTTCTTAGAAAATTTATGACTGCTAGTGTGTGGAGACAGGAGACTACCACCGCATGTGCCGGTCATTCCCCGGTGTTTCTATTGTGGGTGTGTGGAGAAAGGAGACCACCACCCCTGAGCCCTCTGAGAAATTTATGATTGTTGGTCTTCATGGAAACAAAACCACCACCATAGGTATTGGTTATTCCCCGGTGTTATTTCCTGCTCAATGTCAAGCTTATAAATCTTGTTTTGTTTTCATTGATTCTTCCTATTTTTTAACTTTTCTTTGGAAGTTATCTTTGTACCATGTGTAACTTTTCTTCTATACGTTTATTGTTGGACCGAAACCAGCTGATGTTTTTATTACACGTTTGTGTTAAAAGCATTCATTATTAGAAATTTTGCCTATTATATCATTGTTGGTTTTCTTTTCCTGCCTATTGTGCATTCTCTTGCTGAGGTGTTCTTTTCTTTTGAATGCCTCTGGCTTGGAGCGTTAGAGACCTCTGTTGGCAGATTTTGTGACTTGAGGCATGTTGTTGTTGTTGTTGTTTTTCCCTCTCCATTGAGAGGGAGCTATTGTTTCCTTCTATAGCTCAGCT
The DNA here is from genome assembly GCA_039513925.1 of Platanthera zijinensis. Taxonomy (NCBI): domain Eukaryota; kingdom Viridiplantae; phylum Streptophyta; class Magnoliopsida; order Asparagales; family Orchidaceae; genus Platanthera; species Platanthera zijinensis. The sequence goes on along the minus strand of CM077088.1, from coordinate 184,418,922 downwards.
CAGACATTGTGTGAGTGTGGTTCTATCGGTTCATGCCAGATTGTTCACATGCATAATGTAGTTTCTTTTTGTGTATGTTGTTTATTTGAAGTTTTTGCTACTACTATAATCTGTGGTTGATGTATTGCTCTTTGGAAAGGTTTTATGTTATGATGCATATTAGCTAATATATACGTATAAAAATCTCCATTTTACTCATACTCATAACATCATTTTCAACTAAACGTCACCCAATTTTGAAGACCATAAAAGTTCTTTTTTTTTACTTTTACTAAATTTAGAAATGTGTACATTATTAGTATATTTTTATGTCTGCATGCTCATGTAAGAAAAAATATATTAAAATCTATATTTTTTCCACTGTGTGTGTCTGTATATATATATATATATATATATATATATATATATATATATATATATATATATATATATATATATATTCTCTACTTGTGGACTAGCTTATCTACTAAACTGAGGGACACGGTCTTTGAACATAAAGCTTAAATCTCATTCTTCAACATAAAATATGTTTGTCTTTTATAAAAATTAAATGAAGAGTCAGAGCTGCATGAGCTTCTGTAGTCTTTCCCTACACGGTATGGCATCACAACACGTATTTTATCTCACTCTGATAATATATTTATATATAGAGAAAATGTGGGTTGTGACAACTTGCACGGAGGCCAAGGGAAGCTAAACCCTTCGAGGTGGAGACCAGTGCCAAGACCGCTCCAAGACCCCCACCCCAATTGGCCATGCCGATCGGTAGGAGAGGAAGAAGTGATAAAAGAGAAAAAGTATGAGGGAGAGGAAGGGCCAGGGTGGCAGTACTCTATTATGATTTCCCCCAAGAGCAGGGCCATGCAACAGCCACCTTGTTAGAACATTGACAACAATGTCCTAGATTTGAAGAAGCCCCATAAGTCATTAATATACACAATATGTATTTGATATTTCTCTTAGTTAAAATGTGCAGGTTATTAGTAATTCATTGATAAACCAGCTTGGGATTATCAGAAATTCATTTGGAGATAAGTCAGCACGCTCTAGAGTGAAGGATATTTGCTTATGTACAAATGCATTAAGTCGTCTCACATCACTCGATGCTAAAGGTATAAATGCACTAACTGAAAGTTATTCACTCAAAGATACCATTGAGAAGGAGAAAATCTATCTAAGTTCAAATATGTCGAGTAAAGGTCATTCACTCAACGCCTCAGTGGAGAAGAAAAAAATCTGTTTGAGTACAAAAGCATCGAGTATAGGCCATTAACCCAATGGTTCAGTGGAGAAGCAAAAAATCTGTCCAAGTGAAAATGCATTGAGATAATAGATATCACTCAACACCAAAGCTGAATGCACTGAGTCAATCTCAGTCACTCGACGCCTCTACAGAAATTCAGGTATTTGACTAAGTTAAATGGCTTCGCGTCAATCTCAATAACTCAACGCCTCTACAGGAGCATAGAAGTTTATTATAAGTCAAAAGGTATCAAGACATTCTACTGGCGTCATGTATAATTCAAATTGATGTAAGTTATGCAGTAAAAGACGAAAACCGCCGCATTCTTCTGATACGCAATTTCGGGAAGATACAATTGTTAATGCTGACAATACCACATACTTGAAAAGGATTATAGTTTTTGTTGATGCAGAGATATATAAGCTAAGTGCTTGGTACTTTTAACGAGACTTTTGTAATACATTCTGCAAACCCATATTCGCAAAAGTCGCAACCAATAAGAAAGATTAATTTATTGTCTTCAAGCTCCACAAGTCTTCACAACAATCTTTTTAGAGCTTGAAGAAAAAGAAGATCTCTGCAAGTATTCAACCCAACACAGACTATCCCAAATTTGAAAATCACTTCCTATTACTGTGGGTAAAAAGAAGCTGTCTGGTGATGCAGCCAAAGAAGAAGGCTCCAAAGCATTTGTTCTTGAGTCTTTGTAAAACAAACACCCTTTTAATCTCTATTGTAAGATCTCTTTGAGATCTGAGTGTAGGACTTTTTCCACAGTCTGAGGTAGGATTCTTGTATAAAATCTGAGGAAGGCCTGAGTTATAAAGGCTGTGGTAGGGAGTGCTTGTGAGCCTGAGGTAGGAGACCTGTTCCTGTCTCTATAGTAAGCCTGAGTTATAAAGGCTAAGATAGGGCTTCTTGTGAGCCTGAGGTAGGATAATTGTTGTTGTCTCTGAGGTATGCTGAGAAAAGTCTCAGTTGTAAGGGTGGAAGCCACTTTGAGGTAAAAGATACAGGGAGGGATCTGAGTTTTGGAGAACTTGGCCTAGTCTAGCTCTTTGTAAGATAGGAGAAGGGGGAAAGTGGATGTACCCTAGATAGTGGCACTATAAATTGCTTGTGTATTTTTTGTGTTTTTGAAAGTAACTAAGCTAACATCAAACACTCCAAGTAAAATCTAGAAAAGAATTAAAATTCAAAATGAAACCTATTCACCCCCCTAGGTGTTTAGCTACCCTTAAAAAGACTTTCACGTGGTATCAGAGGGAGGTTGTTCAATAACAACCTAACAGTCAGTACAAGATCTCCAAGAGTAGTAAAAGATAATCATCATGACTTTTAGTGAGAACTACAGAGAGCTGAGTTCTATGAAGCTTCCCATTTACATGAAGGAGAACTTTGGGATATGGAAGGAGAGGGTGAGACTTTTCATGGAAGCCTTAGACACTAGGATCTTTGTAAGAGTGGAAGAGGGACCCTTCATCCCCGTGAAGATCTCAGTATTAATTGCTAATATCAAAACCCCAAAGAAGTACTCAGAAATGACAAAGGATGAGGTAGTTCTGGTCTCTATGGACAAGAGGGCCTAGAGTATTATAGTTAGTGCTATTGATGACTCAGCCTGTCAAAACCTTGTTCACTATAAGACCTCAAAGTAAATGTGGGACTCTCTGGTGGTCTACATGGAGGGGGCTGAGGAGGTAAGGGATGACAGAAAATCTAGTCTGAATATGCAATATGAGGCATTTAGGTAAGATAAGAAGGACTCCATAGTAATGTGCTATGAAAAATTCTTCAAAATTATCAATGGATTGAAGACTTATGGCAGATAATTTTCTAACTATGATCTAAATGATAAATTCTTGAGGTCACTCAATAAAGAATAGGGCATCAAGATTTATGTCATAAGGGAGATGGACAACTTAGCCAATATTTTGCCACAAAAATTGTTTGGCAAGTTGTTGTCTCACGAGCTTTTGTTGAACTCCAAAAAGGCCGAAGAAGAATTAGCCAAGTCTTTTAGTAGAAAGAAGTCAGTGGCCTTCAAAGCTGAAACCTCTAGGAGGAGCAAAGTGAAGACTCTTTCTCCCCTAAGAAGTGTTGCAGAGTTAGAATGCTCTGCACCCATTTTATCAGAAGTTGAATTATTTGATGGTGAGCTAACATTGTTCTCCATTTAATTCAAGAAGATACTGAGTAGAAGGATGTAACACCCCTATCTTTCACATAGCATATAACCGTAGGTCCGGCCGGGGCCCGGTGCCATATACCACAGACAAACGGAAGGGTTACTCAATGAAACCATTCTTCCAATCGTAACGTCCTACACAGAGCATCTAGCGGAAGTAATTTATTAAGTTGCAAAAATAAGAATTCAGCCACAATCATGAATGTCCACTAACAAACCCAAACATGAATGAACTACAAATTATACAAAGTCCCGGCCTTATGGCCTTACAAGAGTTAACTAAATTTAAAACTGTGTTTTCCATACATCGGTGCGTAGGCCGGACACACATGAATTAAACAAGTAAACATAACAAGGCCTTCAAGGGCCGGCTCAGAACCAAGGGCTTTGGCCCGCTATTTGCCGCTCGACTTCGCAGCACCTGCAAGCACATTTCACCGCAACAGTGGAAAAAAAAGTAACGGTCAGCTAAAGCTGAACAAATTATAACGATCCCGCCCCCAAACTCGTGTGGCGATGCTCCTTCCCTGCACTTATTAGCATAATAACCATTATAGTGAATAATCACAACACCACAGGAGCAGGCACACACAACCGCACACCCCGTGCTCTCAGGGTACTTACACGGTGAACCCGGTCAAAACCGCGATCTCACCACCTCCCCTTGGACGGCAATACTCATGAGCATTTTAGTCTTTCCGGTCTAAGCCTAAGACTCGCACAACTATGCAAATGGCCAGTCCCTGATTTCAGGTCTCTGTCACCAAACCACATAGCCCGGATCCGGTTCCACAAGCCCGTTGCTCACGCCGCACTATCAATCGTAAGCCAAATGCGTGGGTTAAGCTTCGTCGGATCCCAAATTCAATCAAACATGCACATAACCTAGTTATTTTCAAGGCTAGCTCCCAGGCCACCAAGTTGGCAGAAATGCGTTTCCGCCCAGTTTTCTGAGTGCACCTTGGAGTTAATCCCCAAGATTCCCTGTTGTAATCTACCGCGTAGAAAACTCGAAAACAACCAAAGGCACGGAGTCTTCTCCTGCTAATCATGCATAATGAACATCACCGATCAAGACCAACTTGTCTGGGTAGGCTTCACACAGCATGCCTATGTCTGTTTCCTCAATTTCGGACTCAACATACAAGCAACGGGGACTATTCATGTTTACCCGAAGGAACACCTCAAACTCACCGCATACTCATGAGAGCAGGCTTCCTATGCAAAAGGGAAAGAGGACTTCACATGTCCAAGTTGAGAATCATTACCCTTGGGTTTCTCTTTGGCGCCATTGAAATTTATACAGATGAAAAGGTCCGTGATGACCTCACCTCCGTAGATCTAGACTCGGCTTGCGATTTGGCGCTCCGAATCTCCTCCAGCAACCGGATCTCTCTTGCTTCTTCCTCCTTGCTCTCCCCTCTCTCTAGAACTTAGAAAGAGATTGAACCAAAAGAAATTAGGGTTTTCAACCCTATTTCCGGCCTTAACCTAGGATGAATAAGCCTGAGCCCTTGGATCCTAAAATAAGGAAACGAACGGCCACGATTCGCCCTGAAAATAACATTTCTGGGCCAAAAACGGCTTGCGACACACCCGTGTCCAAGGCCATGTTCCACACTCACCATAAATCAAGAAAATCCAGAAAAGGACACGGCCTGTAACACGGCTTGTGACATGCCCGTGTCACCCATGGACATGCCCGTGTCATGGGCCGTGTACCCCAATCGGCGCTGGAACCATCACGTCCCGAAAATGACACGGGCTTAGACATGCCCGTGTCAAATTTGACACGCCTGTGTCAACTAGAACACGCCTGTGTTTCGGGTCGTTTCTCTTAGTCAACACAGGACCAAAAATTCCAGAAGAGGACACGGCCATGTGATACACCCGTGTCACATGTCGTGTGCTAGACAAGCCCTAGGACACGCCCGTGTCCCAGGCCATGTTCCCTGCTTTCAATGATCGTCGACCTCGCCTCGATGACCCGAGCACGACACGACCACGTGACACACCCATTTCACAGGGCGTGTTCACCTTCCCAAGACCCAAACTCGGCTAAAATGTTGCTCGTTTCTATTTTTAGTTTCGGGGCATTATAATCCTCTCCCTCTTAAAAGAATTTCGTCCACCAAATTACCGAAAGGAAAAGATACACAAAAAATAAAATGGTACCTGAGTGGAAAAACTCTGGGTACTCCTCAAGTATGGTCTGCTATCGCTCCCAAGAGACCTCCTACCATCCACAATTATCCCAACGAACCTTGACCATCCTGATCTCCTTGTTACAAAGTCTCTTGACTTCAGAGTCCTCAATACGAACGGGCATGACCCTTGTCGTCAACCCTTCGTCCACCGGTATTTGATCAACCACGATCACCTGTGAAGGCTCTTGCACAGCCTTTCGCAATGCTGATATGTGGAATACGTCGTGTGGACCACTCAACCCCACCGATAGCTTTAGACGATAAGCCGCTTCACCAATCCTCTCCAAGATCTCAAATGGTCCAAGGTACCTCGGCCTCAGCTTCTTCAAGCGTCGTACCCGTGAAACACCCTTGAACGGCCTTATCTTCGAATACACCCAGTCGCCAATAGCGAACTCAATGTTCCGATGCTTGGCATTATAGTATTTGTCCTGTCTATGCTGAGCGATCAGCAAACTCTCTCGAATGGTTCATACCAATGAAGTGGCACTTTCTACCTCTTGCTTTTTGTACAACCTCGCATCACCCGTTTCCAACCACGACAACGGCGTGCGACATTTTCTATAAATATGGCTTCGAAGTGCGCCATTTGAACGCTCGCTTGGTAGTTGTTGTACGCAAACTCAACCAAATACAGATGATCTTCACACTGCTTCCCAAAATCTAGGACGCACATGCGAAGAATGTCCTCCATTGTCCTGTAAACTCTCTCAGTCTGACCATCTGTCTATGGATGAAAGGCTTTCCTAAACCTCAGCTTAGTTCCAAGCATTTACTGCACCAACCTCCAGTCATTGGACGTAAACTGCCCATCTCCATCACTCACGATGTTGCGTGGCACACCGTGCAGTCTAACAATGTTATCCATATAAAGCTTTGCCCATTTCTCCACCGAATCATCCTTCCTATTCGGAATGAAGTGCGACACTTTTGTCAACCGATCTACGATCACCTAGATGGCGTCATTTCCCTTCTGCGACCTTGGCAGTCAATGCACAAAGTCAATTGAGATATCGTCGAACTTCCACTCCGGAATAGGCAAAGACTTCAAGAAACCCCCTGGCTTTTGGCACTCAGTCTTCACTAAGGCGCAAGTCTGACATTTCGCCACATATAGTGCCACATCCTTCTTGAGCCCTGGCCACCAAAACAACTTCTTCAGATCTCGGTACATCTTCGTGCTCCCTGGGTGAATCGAGTACTTGGTATGATGAGACTCATACATCAACTCCACCCGTAAATTACCCACGTTTGGGACACACAAACGACTGTCCTTCCTTTGCAGTCCATCTTCAACCGTAAATTGGGAATTTGACCCATCCAAAACCGCCTCCATGATTTGCTTCATGCTGCTATCCAAAGCCATAGCCTGCCGAATCTGATCAGCCAGGTCATACTTAACTTCCATCCAGTTCAATAGCGCTTTGGCGCTAGTCTGCTTGTCAACACAAGAGATATCTAACGCCTCTAACTCCCAAATCAACCGCTCGTCATGGACCGACAACCAGTTGGCTTGCGTGAGAGACCTGCGACTCAACGCATCTGCAACTGCATTGCCTTTCCCGGACACATAATGAATTTTGAATGTATAGTCTCCCAAGAACTCCATCCATCTCTGTTGCCTAATATTCAGATCCTTATGGCCTAACAGGTATTTCAGGCTCTTGTGGTCGGTATAAATATCGAACTTTACGCCGTACAAATAATGCCTCCACAGCTTTAGAGCAAAAATCACGGCCGCTAACTCCAAGTCGTGGACCGTATAATTTCTCTCAGGCACTTTCAGCTGACGCGAGCCATAAGCTATAACACTTCCATGCTGCAGCAACACATAGCCCAAACTACTGCCTGAAGCATCGCTGTAGATCTCAAAGCCTTCGGTCACACTCGACAAACTTAGCACGGGCGTCGTGGTCAACTAGACCTTCAACTCTTCAAAAGCTTGCGCGCACTCCTGCGTCCAAACAAATTTCTGATCTTTCCTTGTCAAAGTCATGAGAGGTAACGCTATCTGCGAGAAGTTCTCTACGAATCGCCTGTAATAGCCGGCAAGCCCCAGAAAACTCCAGACTTCCACTACCGTAGACAACACAGGCCACTCCTATATCGCAACTATCTTCGTCGGATCCACCGTAATCCCTTCTCCACTAACTATGTGACCATGGAATGCTACTGAGGGCAACCAAAACTCGTATTTGGAGAACTTTGCGTATAGTTCGTTCCTCCTCAGCGTCTCCAAAACCAAATGCAGCTGCTTGAAGTGGTCCTCTTCGCACGGCGAGTACACCAATATGTCGTCGATAAAGACGATCACAAAGTGGTCTAAGTACTCCCTGAACGTTCTGTTCATCAGATCCATGAACATTGATGGCGCTTTAGTCAACCCGAATAGCATGACTGTAAACTCAAAATGCCCATATCTCGTGTTGAACGCTGTCTTTGGGATATCATTTTCCCTTATTCTAGCTGATTGTAACCAGACTTAAGATCCAATTTTGAGTACACTGATGACCCGACTAGCTGATCAAACAGATCATCAATCCTTGGGATCGGGTACTTGTTCTTTTCCATTAACTTGTTCAGTTCTCTATAATCGATACACAGTCGCAAACTTCCGTCCTTCTTATTGACAAAGAGGACCGGTGCGCTCCAAGGCGATGAACTTGGACGCACATAACCCTGCTCCAACAACTCTTCAAGTTGAACCTTTAGTTCCACCATCTCCTTAGGCGCCAACCAATAAGGGGAGCGTGACACAGGTTTGGCACCTAGCACTAGCTCAATCATGAAATCAATCTCCCGCTGAGGTGGAGCTCTGGGACGATTGTCCGGGAACACGTCAGGGTACTTGCACACCACTGGGATGCTACCCAAAGTGGGCTTAGGCTTTACAGCCTCCACTAGCGTGAAGAACAGCTCTGCGCCAGCACGAACTGCCTTGACCAACTGAAGAACAGACATTAAAGTCTTGCTAAACCCCTTCAAACTCGCAAACGTTGTCTCCCGGTGAGCTCCCAACTTGACTTCCTTACGATTACAATCTATGTAGGACTCCTGCTCCGAAAGCCAATCAATACCAAAAATGACGTCGAACTCTACTAGCAGCAGTAACGACGCTAGCAAGTCAAACTCCTAACTCCCAATACAAATCTTTACCGCACAAACTCTCTCCACGGGCATAGAACACCCATTCAACAACAACACATCCAATTTGTCCTTCGCCATCGAAGAAGGGACTCCGATGCATGATATGAAACCTTCGGACAAAAAGGAGTGTAAAGCTCTCGTATCGAAGAGTGCTCTCGCCGGATTATCACAAATAAGAACAAAGCCTATACAAATAATAATAAGCTTACATGCGCAATATAACAGTATTTAAAGCCAAATTGCTATAACTTTAAACCGTACCTGTCACCAAATCCGCTTGTTTGATGGCCTCCTACTGGACAAGATTGTAGACTCTTGGTTGAGTCGGAGCATAATGGGATGCGGTTGACTCCACCGCCTTGCCCTTTTCCTCGTAAGTTGCTCCTTGCTTCCTCTCGGACTTTGGACGTCCACTCCAACAGTCACGGGAAAAATGCCCCAGCTTCCCACAAGTAAAGAAAGCGCCCGAGGTTCGGCTAGTAGTTGCCCCTGAAAGCACCAGAAGAAGGGGCTGGACCCGATGTCCTAGCCTTCTTATTCCACCTTCGAAAACCGAACTTTGAAGGCGATACCTTGAACTCTGACTTCAAAACACTGGAGTCTTTCTTTGCATGCACATTCTTCATATCTTTCTCCAAAGACCGGCTCGTGTTGACTAGGGTCAAGAAGCCCTGCATCATCAGCCTCGAGAGCAGTAGTCTTAAGTCATCCCTCAGACCTTCATAGAATTGGTTTGTCTTTCCCTCCTCATCAGTGAATGTAGCACTTGCATACCGACCCAAACGTGTAAATTGGTGGAGGTACTCATCCACACTACACTCTCCCTGCACTAACTTATGAAACTCATTCTCCATTGCAATCCTCTGAGCTGAGGGGAGGTATCGAGCCAAGAACAGTCTCAAGAATTCATCTATTGAGACGTCAGTAAGTTATCAACCCCTCAAATGGTGTAACTCCAAACCTTTCCACCACAGTCTTGCGTCGCCATCTAACAAGAAAGTGGCAATAGTGGACTTCTACCACACTTCCGTTTCTGTAGCTATCAAGACTCTCTTAACTCTGGAGAGCCAATCCTCCGCTTGGGTTGGGGTTCCCGTCCCCGAGAACACTGGAGGATTAAAGCCCATAATGTGTTTGAGCTGTTTTTCCGTTTCTCTCCTAGGCATCATTGGCTCCACCACAACCTTCTTCACTCTCCTTGGTTCCGCCACTTGGAGAGATACTTGCTCCACAGCAGGGGCAGGCTGCTGCACTTGCCTTGCAGGCTGTGCATTAATCATGGCAAACACTGCTTCAGCTACCAATCGTATGGTTTCGGCCGAAGGAGGTGTTGTTTGCGCATCGTTCGGTGCGCTACTTGCCTCAGAAACTGGACGTTCTGCCGGCCTTGCACCACTCTTGGTCACCTATAGTCCTGCAAAACACTGTTAAGTGACCGAACAATATTGCAAAAAGAAATTATAGGAACACGCAGGTTCCTCAAACATGTGTATTTTCATTCCTAAGTGGACATTCATGGGTTTTTTCATGTTATAACGGTGACGCACACACATGTGCTCACCACTCCTTAAATTGAAATCGTCCACGAATTCATCTACGCCTATCCGAAACCGGTAGTCTGATACAAAATTGTGACACCCCTATCTGTCACATAACATATAGCAGTAGGTACGACCGGGGCCTGACGCAAAATACCACGGACAGACGAAAGGGTTACTCAATGAAACCATTCTTCCAATCATCACGTCCTACACAGAGCATCTAGCGTAAGCAATTTATTAAGTTGCAAAAATAAGAACCCAGCCACAAGCATGAATGTCAACTAACAAACCCAAATAGGAATGAACTACAAAGTACACAAAGTACCGGCCTTATGGCCTTATAAGAGTTCACTAAATTTTAAAACAGTGTTTTCCATACATCAGCGTGCAAGACGGACACACATGAACTAAACAAGTAAACATAATAAGGACTTCAAGGGCCAGCTCAGCGACAAGGGCTTTTGTCAGCTATTTGGCACTCGGCTCCGCAGCACCTGCAAGCACAATTCACCGCAACGGTGGCAAAAAAAGTAACGGTCAGCTAATGCTGACCAAATTATAACGATCCCTCCCCCAAACTCGGGGCGGCGATGCTCCTTCCATGCACTTATTAGCATAATAAGCATTATAGTTAATAATCACAACACCACAGGTGCAGGCACACACGGTCGCACACCCTGTGCTCTCAGGGCACTTACACGAAGAACCCGGTCAAAACCACGGTCTCACCACCGCCCCTTGGACGGCAATGCTCGTGAGCATTTTAGTCTTTCTGTTCTAAGCCTAAGACTCCCACAACTATACCAATGGCCAGTCCCTGATTTCAGGTCTCTATCACCAAACCACATAGCCCGGGTCCAGTTCAACAAGCCCGTTGCTCACACCGTACTGTCAATCTTAAACCAAATACGCGGGTCAAGCTTCGCTGGATCCCAAATTCGATCAAACATGCACATAACCCAGTTAAGTTCAAGGCTAGATTTCAGGTCACCATGTTGGAAGAAATGCGTTTCCGCCCAGTTTTCCGGGTGCACCTTGTAGTTAATCCCAAGGTTTCCCTGTTGCAATCTACCGCGTAGAAAACCCGAAAACAACCAAAGGCACGGAGTCTTCTCCAGCTAACCATGTAGAATGAAACATTACTAATCCAGACCAACTTGTCCAGGTAGGCTTCACACACCATGCCTATGTCCATTTCCTCATTTTCGGACTCTACATGCAAGCAACGGGGACTATTCATGTCTACCCGAAGGAACACCTCAAACACTCCGCATACTCGCGAGAGCGGGCTTCCTATGCAAAAGGGAAAGAGGACTTCACATGTCCAAGCTGAGAATCGTTACCCTTGGGTTTCTCTTTGGCGCAATGGAAATCTATACGGATGAAAAGCACTGCGATAACCTCGCCTCCATAGATCTGGACTCGGCTTGCGATTTGGCGCTCCGAATCTCCTCCGGCAACCGGATCTCTCTTGCTTCTTTCTCCTTGGTCTCCCCTCTCTCTAGAACTTAGAAAGAGATTGAAACAAAAGAAATGAGGGTTTTCAACCCTATTCCCGGCCTAACCTAGGATGAATAAGCCTGAGCCCTTGGATCCTAAAATAAGGAAACGAACGGCCACGATTCTCCCTGAAAATAATATTTTTGGGCCGAACACAGCTTGCGACACGGCCGTGTCCAAGGCCGTGTTCCATACTCGCTGTAAAAAAGGAAAATCCAGAAAAGGACACGGCATGTAACACGGCTTATGATACGCCCTTGTCACCCATGGACACGCCCGTATCATGGGCCGTGTACCCTAATCGGCGCTGGAACCGTCACGTCCCGAACGGGACACGGGCTTAGACACGCCCGTGTCAACAAGAACATGCCCGTGTTCTAGGTCGTGTCTCTCAGTCGACGTAGGACCAAACTTCCAGAAGAGAACACAGCCATGTGACACGCCCGTGTCACATGCCGTGTGCTAGACACGCCTGTGTCCCAAGCCGTGTTCCCTGTCTTCAACGATCGTCGACCTTGCCTCTACGACCCGAGCACGACACTAGCATGTGACACGCCCGTGTCAAGGACCGTGTTCACCTTCCAAAGACCCAAACTAGGCTAAAATGCTGCCAGTTTCTCTTTTGAGTTTTGGGGCGTTACGAAGGAGGCAGTGGAAGAACAAGGCCCTTTCAGGCTCCAACTCAAAGAAGCCCAAAGCTAACTATGATAAAGCCAGAATGGACCCTACTGGGGAAAGGTATGTTTCTAAATAGAAAAAAAACATTATAAAACTGATGTGGTTTGTTATTATTGTAATAAGATAGGGCATGTTATAGCTTACTGTCTTGTTAAAAGAAAAGAGAGCAAGAGGTTAGATGACAAGAAGCATCATAAGGATACAAAGGCTGACAAGTGCTTCTTGGCTAAGAAGCACTTTAGCATATCCAACAGTGATTCTAAGACTTTAGAATCTGAAGAAGAAAATAAATATGTTTGGCTATTCTCTTTGGAGGAGAACACAGAATACCCACCAACAAATGTTGTCATAAGGGCGCTACCGTCTTCAATTGAAAGTGATTCTGAAGATGAAGAAGGCAGCAACCTCATGGCCATATTTGTTGAAGAAGCTCAGGAAGACTCTGAAACTTATGAGTTAATCAATTCTCCCCAACTCTCCTTCTGATTCTGATTATGCAACTAGCCTAGAATCTTAATCATCCTTCTCTTCTGGTGCTGAAGCTGGTTCAGATTCAGAAAATGATATCAATCAATTGATTGATAAATATGGGGCACTCCTTGAGGCCTTGGGTAAATGAAAAAAAACTTGCTAAGCAAGCTGGATAGCTTAAGGTTCTTTGACACCTTAAGCCCGAGTTAGAGGGAAAATGGAAGCATTCCATCAGATGGCCTCTAACTCAATTGAGCTCAAAGAGATCATTGACAAACACAATGAAATAAGATTTCATAATGAATAACTTATTAAGAAGCTTAAAATGATCTTCTCAAGGAGAAAAGTTTAGTGGCTCAATTCTTCAAGCTCAAGACTGTGCTTCCATTTATTTATAACTTCTCTTCTCAAAATAATAGAAGAGGATTGGGGTCAAGTGGAAAGCTAGAGCATCTAATTCTAATTAAAAAGGCAAGACTCCACTTGTTCCTCAAACCACCTTTCAGAAAGTAATGATTCCTTCTAATAGGTATGACCATAATAGCATATACAATCACTGAGAGAATGGAAGTTACTCAAGTAAGGTAAATAGTACATCTTATAATGGGAGGATAAAGGGAATAGAGTTGAGTGCTTTGAAAGCTCCCCATGAAGAAGTACAAATGGCCCATCAAGTACTATCTGTGTCTAGTTCTCCAGCCCCCATACTCAAGGGTAAGGAAGTGATATGCTCCAAAAAATTTCAAGCAAAGAAGATGGCTGATGAAAAGACAGTAAGAAACTCTCACAAGGCAATATATGTTGTCATCAACACAATATAAACTGCAAAGCAGACATCTATTACTGACAAATAAATACAGTTGAGTAAGCATGTTTACCATCGAGCTTTCTACCAAATTGTAGCTGAGAGAAACAAGAAAATTGTTATTATCTTCTCTGTTGAACAGAAACATTCTGATGCTCATCTATCTCAAAGAATGTTCAGAAAAGAAGATACAACATCCATGAGTGCTAGTGTTGTGGCAAGGTGGGACACTTTGTAATTGATTGTTGGCAAAACCCTAATATGTCAAATGCAAAGATGAGCTTTCCCGCCAAGGTTGCTGTTGGCAGAAATATTCCTAATTATTTTAATAAAAACATAGGGCCCAAATTTCTTTGGGTGCCTACGGTAAATTTAAAAAAATTGCATGTATGTCCAAGCACCAATCAAATGCCTATCCGGTACTTGGAAAGTGGTTGTTCTAGGAACATGACTGGAATAAGAAGTCATCTTAAAAAATTCACTCTAGTAAAGAATGGACCCAAAGTTATCTTTTGAGGCTTAGATAGAGGAGTGACAAAAGGCTATGATATGATTACCAATGACATAGTCACCATCACAAAAGTGGCTTGTATGGAAGGATTACAACACAATCTGATTAACATAAGAAAATTCTATGATCTATGCTATGTCATTGTTTTCCACAAGGATAAGTGCTTAATCAAAAGGTCAACTGACCAAGAAATAATTCTGACTGGCACTATGAGTGGAAATATTTATTATCTTAACTTTCTTTGTTTAGATTCCAAGTCTTCAGTATGCCTTATAACAAATGAGAAAGACTTTTACTGTGTGCAATGACACAAGAGGCTTGCTCACTTGAACTATAAGTCTATCAGCAAACTCTTCACTGAAGGGCAAGACAAAAATGGAGCAAACTTGAAATACATCGAAGAGGGAATTTACCCTGCATGACAAAAGGGAAAGCAAACAAGGGCCACCTATAAGAGCATCAGGTCTAAGGATTCTGAAAGGTGTCTCTACCTTCTTCATATGGATTTATTTGGTCCTATGCCAATTCATTGTCTAGGTAGGAAAGTCTACACTTTTGTGATAGGTTATGATTACTCCATATTTGTTTGGGTATTCTTTCTAAAGAGAAAGTATAATACCTTAGATAGCTTTGTGACCATTGTAAAGTAAATTCAAAATGAAAAAGGTTTCACTACGGTCAAAATTAGAAGTAACCTTGGCACAGTATTTCAGTCTAAATACAAGTTTAATTTCTATAAAGAGCAAGGTATTTATCAAGAATTCTCCTCTCGAAGAACACCCCAACAAAATGGTATTGCTGAGAGGAAAAACAGAACTCTCATTAAGGCTAGAAGAACTAAGATGAGTGACAATTCACTCCCAGAATATTTCTTGGCTGAGGCAATCAACACAGAATGTCCTGTCCAAAATGGGGCCTCTATCAACAAATATCACAAGAAATCTCCCCATGAGCTAATGAAGGGCAAAAAACCAAATTTAGCCTATTTAAGAATTTTTGGAATCAAATGCTCCGTGTTTTACAATGGGAAGACTTATCTTACCAAATTTGCTGAAAAATCCTATGAAGGCATTTTTGTTTGGTATAATAGACCTAACAAAGCCTATGAGATTTTCAATTTGAAGACTCAGGTTGTAGAAGAATCTATTAATGTTATTTTTAATGAAACTTCCATGATTCACAATGAACTGTCAAGCTCTTCTAGTGATGTAGGTGCAAATTTTGAAAAACTAAGCTTAGAAGACACCACTCTATCAAACAAAGAAAAGGAAGATGGTGTGCTCATCCTTGAAGAAGAACCAAATTGAATGCAGATAGAGGAAGAATGCCAGCCCACTGAAGATAAAAAATCAAGGAGCTGAACATAGATTACTAGTGGTTGTTAGACAATTAAGAAACCATCTTAGAGATTTGATAATTGGGGATGCAAGCCAAGGTGTGACTACCAGGAGCAGAAATCTTAATGTAGCTATGTACTCCAGTTTCCTGTCTCAGATAGAGCCAAAGAAGTTTGAAGAAACCAACATAGACCCATTATTGATAGTGGCTCGCAAGAAGAGCTAAACCTGTTCAAAATATGTAATATCTGGAAGATGGTTCCCAGACCTCAAGGACATAACATCATATGGACTAAATAGATATACAAAAACAAGCTAGATGAAAATGGTGTTATAATTAAGAATAAAGCTAAGCTTGTTACAAAAACATACATGCAAGAAGAAGGTATTGACTTTGATCAAACCTTTGCACACTTATCTAGACTTAAATCTATAAGACTATTCCTTACATATGCTGCCCACAAAGAATTTAATATCTACCAAATGGATGTGAAATTAGCCTTCCTAAATGGTGACCTAAAAGAAGAGGTCTATGTTGACAAGCCATCAGTTTTTATCAATTCAACTTTTCTAAATCATTTCTTTTAAGAAAAGCTTTATATGAGTTGAAACAAGCACTAAGGGCTTGGTAAGAAATCTTGTCTAGCTTTATTTTTGTGAATAAATTCTCAATGGGAAAGATAGATAAGACATTATTCTTAAGGGAAGTCAATGGTAAGATTATCCTATTTCAATTGTATGTTGATGACATAATTTGTAGTTCTATTATTGATTGCTTTTGTAGAAAGTTTGTTAATCTCATGCAAGGGTAATTTGAGATTAGTAATATGGGTGAACTCATGTATTTTGTGGGCCTGCATGTCAAACAATTTGAGGATGGACTATTCATCTCTTAGACTAAGTTTGCCAAAGATTTAATTAAGAAATTTGGAATGGAGAGTGTCTCCACCATAAAAACTAATATGACATCAAGTATGTCACTAAATAAGGATGAGAGTGGCAAGCTAGTTGATGAAACCTTGTATGGGAGCATAATTGGCTCCCTCCTATAATTGTCTGCTAGTAGACTAGACATTATGTTTGCTACATGTGTTTGCGCTAGGTACTAGGCATGCCCTAATGAATCTCACTACCCAACTACAAAGAGCATTTTGAGATATATTAAGGGCACAACAAATCTTGGCCTATGGGACCTTAAGAATGATGATGTTGAACTAACAAGTTATTCAGATACAGATTTTGCAGGTTGTAAAGACAATAGAAAGAACACATATGTTCCTTGCCAGTTTCTTGGGAGAAGACTAGTATCTTGGAGCAGTAAAAAACAAACAAGTATAGCAATTTCCACTATAGAATCTGTATACATCTACCAAGGAGTTGCTGTGCAGAGATCCTGTGGATCTTACAAAATAAAGAGGTAAATGAGAATGAAATCCTGGATCTGCAATCTTCTTGGTGATGATCAGCTTGAATTCCTTGAAGAACTTGTAGAACAGATCCACCTTAATCCTCTGATCAACTTGTTGAAAGGATAAGAAGACTTTCTTGAAGACCTTTGTCTTCCTTCTTCTTGGGGTTGTCGTCCTCCTCTGACTTAGGAGAAATTAGATTGAGAGAAATTGATTATGTGATTCTCATGATTGTTGTTTTCTGTGTAGACGACCAGTCTATTTATAGCCTTCACGGGTTGTTGGCTTCTGATTGATGATGTCATCATTAAGCCATCATACTCTAAGTCTTCCTTCAAATAGTTTATAATGAGATATCACGTTACTGTAGCTGATGTGACATTTCTAACTTGACTTGACACTTCTGTGTTGACTCTGTTCATCTTCAGAATCATAAGTGTCAATATGTCCTAAGTGTCTCGACACAATATTACTTAGTATTCTTAGAAGGTGTCGAGACACCTTAGCAGTCTCGACACAATATTACTTAGTAGAATTTTCAGTCTAAACTTGAAGGTGTCGAGACAGTTAACTTGTCTCGACACAACGGTTGACTGTGTCGACATCTTTAAATCTGCACTGTGTCGGGACAGTTGAATTATCTTGACACAACTATTTTCCAACTGTCGACACTTGTTTTAATTCTTCACTGTGTCGAGACAATTGAATTGTCTCGACACTTCAGTCTGTCGGGTGTCGACATCTTTAACTCTACACTTTAATCTTCATTGTGTCGAGACAGTTGTATTGTATCAACACTACTGTCTTAAGGTGTCAAGATATCTGACTTGTCTCGACACATGTATCTTGATCTTTAAAGTGCCGAGATAACAGAATTGTCTCGACACAGCTATCTTGATCAAAGTGTCGAGATAGCAGAATTGTCTCAATGCAGCTGTCTTGATCTTCAAAGTGTCGAGATAACTGACTTTTCTCAACATAATTGACTTGATCTTCAATGTGTCTAGATAACTGACTCTTCTCGACACTACTCCTATAAAGGTGTCCACATAGTTGAAGTGTGTCGACACTTTTGTACTTTGCCATTTATATGCATTGAAACTAGCTAGGCGTTGACTGTCCTGACTTCACTCAGCACTTTTAGCTGTATGGCATTGTGTGAACTTGCTTCACTCGATGCTATTAGACTTAGGCAATTTTCTGCCTTTCTAGTCAGCTTCTTTGAGTCCACCTGTCAATATGACTTAGACCACCTATCCAATCAATATGACATAGGCAACCTGCATGCATTAACTGAAATATACATCAAATACAAAATTGTGTATATCATTGTGTTGAAAGGGCTTCTTCAAATCAAGTAAATTATTTCCAATATACCCAATAATCTCCATTTATTTGGAGAATTAATAGCCCCAATTCAATGATATACACCACAATACCAAATTATGAGAATTAAGATGTACATGAAAAGTGCTTAACAAAATTATAAAGTGAACAGTAATGATAACACAGATATAATAATGTGCAACCAAACTTTTTCTTATAATATGTTAAAAGAATACACCTTTCAGATTTTTACAATGTTCTTAAAACAAAATTACATAATTCCTAGAAAAAGAAACAATATTCTAAGATTATTCTAGCTCTTTAATGACAATGCCTTTTCCTGATTGTATTTTAGATTTGACTTCAGGAACCTTGTCATCAGCCACTTTCTTGTCCTTGACATATTTAGCCTTAGAGATTTCTTCTTCCTTTAGCCTTTGTCTTTCAGCATAATGATATGACTTGGGGAAGTATTTGATAGGCTCTATAAAATCAGCTGGGATCTATCCTTCATTTAGATCTTTTCTAAATTTTTGGATGATCTCCTGCTGCTTTGTATGCTTGACCCATTCCTGTTCTGAATACCACTTTCCCCTGTCAGCTGTATTTTTATTGACTCCTTTCCATGCAGTGAGTATAAAAGATCTAGAAGTTGGACTCCACTACTCAAAATCTGGCTTTGCTTCATCCTGCTCCCTGAATCTTTTCTTAGATAATTAAGCTTCTTTCTCTTTGAGCAATGCAGAAGAAGTCATCTCCACCTCCTCACATATTATATTCTTAATCTGTGGTAGAGGACTGTACATGGATTGTACTGTAGTTTGAATGTCGTCAAAATGAGCTGGTTGGAAGCCAGACTCAGCAGGTTTATCTTCATCATAACTTAAGGGAGGAAGGCCTAGAGTTTCTCTCATGCTATTGGAGGTCCAAATAGCATGCTCAGAGCATGAATTTATCATTACTCTCTCCCCCTTTATGACTTCTCTTTCCACATGATCCCTTAAGTCATTCTTATGAAATCTTACCTGACCCTCTAGATGGATAATTCCTGAGGACAAATGATTCTTTGCTTTGAGCAAGTGATCATCTAGTTCTTTGCAAGAAGCCTTAATATCCTGAGTCACAGAGGCTGAGTGAGTAGATAACTGAGTTTTAATATCTTTGGACGTAGAGGTTATCTTGGTATCCAGAGCAGTAGTTTGCTCAGCTAACTTTACCAATGTAGTATCATGCATTACTATCATGTTCTCATTCATTCTAGTCTTATTTTCCAGGACATACCTTATTTAATAGCTATTTCATCTTCATTTTTCTTTGATTCCTGCTGCTGTTTAGCAATGTACACTACAACATTAGCTCCTCTTTGGAATAAGTCAGTTATATCCTTCTTCAATAAATTTAATTTAAATCTAATGGATTTGATTTCTTGTACAAGCTGAAACTGCAACTCCTTTTTGATTTCATCTACATATTTTTCCAGTTAATTTCTTTGTTGATCTAGCATTATCTGCATTTGAACTAGAAGTGAGCTTAAATCCATAGGAGGTGCAGGTGTTGTTCCAGACTAAATGATCTTCTTATAGCTTGTACTCCACTTTTTAAGTTCAGTTAATTTTATTTTCTTCATCTGAGAGGCTTCCTCCTCCTCAGATTCTGAAGAACTAACTACTTCAACTGATGTAGGCTCTTTAAATCCTTTAGTATTTGGGGCTAGATCTACTATCTCCCCCTCAACTCTTGCACCTTCTTCACCAAGATCTATGTCTTCAGGAACTGGATCCTCTTGAAGAGCAATCATCTCCCCCTAGATATCTGTAACTTTATTCAGAAAGATTTATTCCTCTGTCTCCTTAGAGACTGCCTCCTCAATCTCCCTATCAGGTATTTCCTTTTTAAGGACTTCTACTTGTTTTAGAACAATGTCTAGCTCTTATACTACTTCCATTACTATTGTATTTATAATATCCAAATATATATATCTGGAAGAATATTGAGGTTCTCCCACTCACTTGGATCCATAACTGGGATTGTCTCCCCTACATCTGATCACCAGTATCAGGAGAGGTCCATGGAGATATTTTAGGTGTTGTATCATCATGTTTCTCTGAGCTGGAACTTCCCTGATTTTCAGAATCACTGGAAGATTCTTCTTCCACAACCAATGTTTTCTTCTTTTTCTCCTTCTCCTTCTCCACTATAGATGTTTCCTTGGATTGTACTATATCCCACCTTACTAGTATTCTCATGTCCATTCTTCTCATGTGATTGATCTTAGATCCAATCTTGAGATTGAGATTGTCAGGACTGACATATACCAAGTAGAGGCTTATAATTCAGCCTATATTAGGCTTCTTGATGCTTTCTGCAATCTTGTCAAAGACTACTTTACTCAAGTTAGTCTTGACATTGAAGATAATTCTAGTCATTAGCTCTAACATATATGCAAGAATCCTATCATGTGCTCCTATTTTGCACAGCAACACCTTTCCTATTATCTCAGACAGGAATTTGCCCTGGGTATTCATACAATTCCTGATTAGGGTGCTTCCAATCTTTGTGGTTGGGGCCAATCCACACCACTCCAAAGATTTTGCAGTCTTAACAGAATCTTGGTCATCTTCTTGATTAATCCTTGGCAATTGAAATATCCTGGCCAGCCTTTTGGTTGTGATTTTGACCTTTGTTCCATTCACTTTAGACTTAATCTTTTCTGAGTTTGAATCGAGATTAGCATTAGAGAAGAATTCTGAAACTTCACATTTCCATACATTTGAAGGTTCTGAAAGCAGATATTCCAATCCTTCTTTAGTGATTGGGGCTATGACATTCTTAATTTCTTCAGATGCCGAGTCGAATCCATTGCGAAGAAGTTCATAACCTTCAAAGATGTTATCGTAATTCTTGGGTGCCATAAGAGTGGAGAGAAATTGTTAGCGAGTGTCTAATGATCTTGGTTCTAGGGCTCGACACTTAGGAATCAATAGTTCACTAAATCAAGAAAGCGTAGTCGGCTTCTACTCTCACACCATATTTATAGTCTAATATTTCCTGAAGATGAAAGGGCGCGCTGCTTTTAGACTGTTCGAAATTTTTAGGTAAATATCTAGTGTCGACGCAGGGAAAATTTGTTTGTCTAGATGTGTCGACACAAGTCGGCACAAGGATAATGTCTCTCAACATATACCTTAGGGTCTCGATACCCTAGATGTCTCAACACTTACTTTGGTTTCTCGACACTTACTTTGGTGTCTCGACACATTGCAGTATGCATTGTCGACAAAATATCTGGTGTCTCGACACTTTCTTTGATGTTCGACACATTCTCTGGTGTCTAAACATAACTTTTGACTTAGTCAATATTTTGTTTTCTAAACTACAAATACTAGACATTTTTGAGGTCTATTCTTGATATTTAGGCAAGCAAACTTAATTACTGACTAATATATTCTATTCTTATTTTTATCATTTATATATATATATATATCCATAAATTATTCAAGATTAACCATGCCAAGTTCAAACTTAAAGAAATTAAATTTCTCTTCATCTAAGGGCTTAGTGAAAATATCAGCAATTTGTTTATTTGTAGGAACAAATTCTAGATTAATATCTCCATTTTCTACATGTTCCCTAATAAAGTGATATCAAATTTCAATATGTTTAGTTCTACTATGTGACACATGAATGTTTGCAATTGAAATGGCAGTAGTAGAGTCACAATATAATGGAATTTTACTTAGCTGAATGTCGTAATCTTGTAATTGATGCTTAATCCAAAGAAATTGTGCACAACAACTTCTAGCTGAAATGTACTCAGATTCAATAGTTGATATTGCTACACTTGTTGTCTTTTTGCTGCTCCATGACACAAGCCTTATTCCAAGGAATTGACATGAACCTAAAGTGAATTTCCAATCTTCTTTAAAACCTGCATAATCTGCATTTGAAAATCCTATTAGTTAAAAATCACTATTGTTGGGATACCATTGGCCAAGATTAGGTGTGCCCTTTAGATATCTCAATATTCTTTTGACTACTGTATAATGAGACTCCTTAGGCCAAACTTGATACCTAGCACAAACACAAGTAGCATACATTATGTCTAGTCTACTGGCTGTTAGATAGAGTAGATATCCAATTATGCCCCTATACAAGGTGATATCAACTGGCTTGCCAGCACCATCCTTATATAAAGAAATACTCTCATGGATGTGGTTGTTTTCATGTCATACTTCTTGATTAACTCCTTGGTGAACTTTGACTGACTAATGAAAAGTCCATCTATAGTTTGCTTAACTTAGAGACCAAAGAAAAAACTTTAGTTCACCCACACTACTCATATCAAACTTAACTTACATAAGTTTGGCAAACTTAGTGCAATGTGACTCATCAGTAGAACCAAATATAGTGTCATCTACATATATTTGTACTATGATGGTCTTGCCTTTGACTTCCCTTAGGAATAGTATTTTGTCTATTTTCCCCCTTGAGACTTTGTTCTCCAGAAGGAATTTAGACATAGTCTCATACCAAGCCCTTGGGGATTGTTTTAATCTATAGAGAGCTCTTAATAAAAGATAAACATGATTAGGATGAGTAGAGTCAACAAAACCTTAGGGTTGCTCAACATAGACCCTTTCTTTGTGGTTATCATTAAGAAAAGCTGACTTCACATCCATTTGGTCAACCTTGAATAATTTGTCGACTACATATGCCAGGAAGAGTCTAATAGCTTCCAATCTAGCCATTAGTGCAAAGGTTTGATAAAAGTCTATACACTCTTCCTGTCTATAGCCCTTTGCAACCAGTCTAGCCTTGTTTCTGACTATAACAACATTCTCATCCAGTTTGTTCCTGTAGATCCACTTAGTTCTAATGATGTTACAGTCACCTGGTCTGGGAACCAGCTTCAAGACTTTACATCTCTTGAACGGGTTCTATTTTTCCTGCATAGCCCCTATCCAAAATCGATCTACATTGGCTTCTTCAAACTTCTTTGGTTCTATTTGTGACAAAAAACTTGAGTACATCATAGTGTTGTGTTGTCTACTTCTTGTGGTAACACCATGAGCTGCATATCAAATGATCAGTCCCTTTGGATGATCCCTTAGATGTAACACCCCTATCCATCACATAACATATAACAGTAGGTCCGGCAGGGCCCTATGCCATATACCAAGGATAGACCGAAGGGTTACTCATTGAAACCATTCTTCCAATCATAACGTCCTACACAGAGCATCTAATGGAAGCAATTTATTAAGTTGCAAAAATAAGAACCCAGCCACAAGCATGAATGTCCACTATCAAACCAAAATAGGAATGAATTATAAAGTACACAAAGTACCGATCTTATGGCCTTACAAGAGTTCACTAAATTTAAAACAATGTCTTCAATACTTTGGCTTACAGGCCGATCACACATGAATTAAACAAGTAAACAAAATGAGGCCTTCAAGGGCCGGCTCAGCAACAAGGGCTTTGGCCCGCTATCTGCCACTCGGCTCCGCAGCACCTTGCAAGCACAATTCACTGCAACGGTGGCAAACAAAAGTAACGGTCAACTAAAGCTGACCAAATTATAACGATCCACCCCCAAACTCAGGGTGGCGATGCTCCTTCCGTGCACTTATTAGCATAATAAGCAACATAGTCAATAATCACAACATTACAGGTGCAAGCACACACGGCCGCACACCCCGTTCTCTCAGGGCACTTACACGGTGAACCCGATAAAAATCGCGGTCTCACCACCGCCCCTTGGACGGCAATACTCGTGAGTAGTTTAGTCATTCCGTCCTAAGCCTAAGACCTTCCATCAATGACAACGGTAAGTGCCATGTACTTTAGGTCTCTTTAACCGAACGACACAGAGCGGGTATGGTTCTTCCTAACCCGTTGCTCACACCGCAACGTCAATTTAAGCCATATGCGTGGGTCAAGCTTCCCCGAGTCCCAAAACGATCAAAAAAGCACATAACCCCGTTATGTTCAAGGCTGGCTCTCAGGCCACTAAGTTAGCAGAAATGCGTTTCCGCCCAATTTTCCGGGTACGCACCTTGAAGTTATTCCCCAAGACTCCCTGATGTAATCTACCGCGTAGAAAACCCGAAAACAACCAAAGACACGGACTCTTCTCCGGCTAATCATGCACAATGAAACATCACCGATCCAGACCAACTTGTCCGGGTAGGCTTCACACACCATGCCTATGTCCGTATCTCGATTTTGGACTCTACATGCAAATAAGGGGGACTATTCACATCTACCACAAGGAATGCCGCACACTCACCGCACACTCGCGGGAGCGGGTTTCCTTTTTCAAAAGAAGGAGAGCTTCACATGCTCAAGAAGAGAATCGTTACCCTTGGGTTTCTCTTTGGTGCCATGGAAATCTATACAGATTAAAATCACCGCGATGAACTCGCCTTCATAGATCTGGACTCGGCTTGCGATTTGGCGCTCCGAATCTCCTCCAACAATCAGATCTCTCTTTCTTCTTCTTCCTTGCTCTCCCCTCTCTCTAGAACTTTAGAAATAAAAAACCCAAATAAAATGAGGGTTTTTAATCCCTATTCCCAGGTATATCCCAGCCAGAACAGCCCTGAGCCGTTGGATCCCAAAATAAGGGAACGGATGGCCACGATTCGCACTTAAAATACAAAATTTGGGCCGAACACGGCTTACGACACGCCCGTGTCCAAGGCCGTGTGCCTCAATCGACGCTGAAATCGTCGCGTCCCGAAATGAACACGAGCTCTCGACACGCCCGTTTCAAGCTTGACACGCCCGTGTCATCCAGTACATGCCCGTGTAGCTGGGCGTGTTCCTTCATCGACACAGGTCCAACACCAACCCGAGAAGAACACGGGTATTCGACACGCCCGTGTCGAATTTGACATGCCTGTGTCAGACCTTAACACGCTTGGGCTAAGGCCTTGTCTCTCCCCCCGACACAACTCGGCTAACAACCCGAGTAGGACATGGCCTGGGACACACCCGTGTCTCAGGTTGTATTCATTGTTCGACAATCGTCGACCACACGGCCATCGTCGAACCCGAGAACGACATGCCCCTAGGACATGCCTGTGTTCTAGGCCGTGTGACCTATACAAAGTCCCATACTTGGCTCAAAATGCCACCCGTCCCTCTTTTGAGTTACGTGGCGTTACATTAGATGTCTGACAGCAACTGGTAATGTGACCTCTTCTTTTTTAACAATTTTATCTTGTTGTCGAGTCTCTTCTTTTGGCTATTCCTTTGCAATCTCTTCCTCAATAATGTTGATTCCATCTTGTATACTTTTGCTTGCTGGAACTGAGTCTTCTATTGACAGTTCCTTTAGCTTCAAGTCTTCTCTTATTGTGCTGGATGTACCTGTCTTATCATCGTAATACATAGAAATTTCATCAAATACAACATGAACAGACTCCTCTACAACTTGATCCCTCAAGTTGTAGACCCTATAGGCCTTACTGTGGTTACTATAACCAACAAATATGCCTTCATAGGACTTCTTAGCAAACTTAGTTAAGTATGTTTTCCCATTATTAAGGACAAAACATCTACATCAAAAGATTTGAAAGTAGGCCATGTTTGGTTTTCTGCCCTTCATTTGTTCATAAGGAGTCTTATTCAACCTTTTGTTGATTAAAGCTCCATTAAAACATGACATGTTGTGTTAAAAGCTTCAGCCCAGAAATATTCTGGGAGAGAAGAATCACACAGCATGGTTCTTCCAGCTTCAATGAGAGTTCTATTCTTTCTCTCAGCAATCCCATTTTGCTGGGGAGAGAAGAATCACTCAGTTCAAATGAGCTAGTCTCTTGTGCCATTTGACACAGTATGAGGCTTTCTCTTTTGCAATTAGGCATATGGGTGTGTCTGACTTTAGACACAGAAAATTTAAACAATAAACATTCCCACACCTAGTGTCTGTTAAGATGACCTCTTGGTCAATTGACATCTTTATAAGGCACACATTCTTGTGGAATGAAATATCCTAGCTATGATCACAAAGTTGGATTATGCTTATAAGGTTGTGTTGTAACCCTTCCATATAAGCTATTTTAGTGAAAGTGACAAAGACATTTGGTATCTTACCATAACCTCTAGTAATCCCTTTGTCAGCTCCACCAAAGATCACCTTTGGTCCATTTTTCACTGTAATAAACTCCCTTAAATTGCTTTTTGTTCTAGTCATGTGTCTGAAACATCCACTATCCAAATACCAGATGGTTTTATCTCCAGTGCTTGGACAAACCTACAAAATAAGAATTTATTTAAACTTAGGTACCCAAATTGTCTTGGGTCCTAGGTGCTTGTTAGTTGGGGCTCCATTGAGACCACCTGAAAATTTCATAAGTGAGAACATTTTTTGCCCATGAGACACAGTGTGATTGAACCAACAGTCCAGGGCAAAGTGTACAATCTTTCCACAACACCAGCACTCATATCTGTTGTACCTCCTCTTTGGAGGAACAGTAGGAACTTTATGCTGACATTCCTTAGGTAAGGAATCAGCAATCTTGATAGTTGCATTTATACTAGGAGCAAAATAAAATGTTTGTTTTGCGAATCAGTCACAACAGTCCTCCTAAGAGCAAGCACATGAGGAATAAATTTCCTATTCACATATGAGTTTGGTCCAATTGGTCCAGACTTTTGGATTTCTTTTCCCTTAGTCTGAAATACAGGTTGTGGGATTATTGGAACCTTTTGTCCTGTCAGCTTTTTGCCTCTTCTTCTCTTTGGTTTAACATAACCAAGTACACTTCTAGGAGTTCCTGAGAAGGTATCTATAATAGGGAGCATAGTATTAGGTTTGGAAAACAACTGAACAAGTCTTTTCTCATTTAGGAGTTTGAGTTCTAACTCCTAAATGGTATAATCCTTTTATTTTAGCAACATGATCTGATCATCAATGATTTTAGTTAACTTAGACAACTTTTAACTTTGAAGACAAATCTTCTGAGTAGCCATCTCATGATGGTACTTAAGACCTCTTAGTGATGCAATCTCAATGGCTTGTTCTTTGATAAGCTTTTTGCTCTATACAAGTGCCTCTAGCAGTTTTCAAAATTTTACAGTGAGCTGCTGCAGTTCAGTCTCAGAGTTGGACTTATGTGACTCAAAATTTGAGTTACATGAGTCTGACTCATCCCCAATCTCATAAACAAGAGTTTTAGAACAAATAGAATTATCATAGATTACTTGAGTATTCTGACAGTCAAGAATTTTTGTTTCTGGATCATCAGACAGTGACATCAACTTAACCTCCATATCATCTTAAAAGTCATCATGGTGTGATGAAGTTGTGGAGTTATTGACCTTATATATGGACTCTCTGATGAATTCCTCTTCACAAGAGAACAGTCCAATGTGTGCATGTTCTTCTTCTGATTCAGTTGAATCAGTATCACTATTAGATAATGTCTTTGGCTTATTTTCCATCAGACAATTTTCTGATTTCTTCTCTTTATTGAACTTCTTTTCCTTGGACTTCCTATTCTCCTTTCTTTTTACTGGACAGTCAGCAATGACATATCCAAGCCTGTTACAGTAATAAGAAATAATGTCAATCTTAATTTGTTTGTTCTAGTTTGTATCATACCTGACCACAAATTTGTTTCTGTGTTTGTATTTATTTTTGCTAGAACTTGGACCAGATGATGTCTTCTTTTTCCATTGCTTCCTTCTTCTCATCATCTTGTTGAATTGCCTGGTGAACATTGCCAATTCTCCATCTGACAATTCTTTTGATGAAGAACTAGTCATAGTGCTAATTGTATCTTCATCCCTTCTTGGTGATGATGGAATTTCTCTTTCAGTCTTCTTTGATGTGTCAGCTTTGAAAGCCATAGATCTGGTCTGATTTGAACTTTTGGCAGATTTATCTTCAGCTTTTATAGAATTTGAAAGTCTCTAGTGTCGACAAAATCCACCTATGGTGGGGGGGGGAATAGGTGTCATGCGATCTTTTACGGAATTAAATTAACCTGCACAAATTAACAAACACAGCACAGAAAACACACAAAGAGTTATAGTGGTTCCCCGATTTGGGTACGTCCACTTTCCCCCTTCGACCTATCTCCCACCAAGGGACGACTCGGTCACTTCTCCAAACGGATTGAAATACAATCCTCACACTATGGAAGGAACCCTTTCAACAAAGGAGTCACAACTCCACCACCACGGGTTGCACCCAACCCTTATAACTAGGAATAAAAATTCCTTTACAATAAACCAAAATTGAATGTAAAAGAAAATACAAACAAAGCTTTTGGAGATTCTGATGTCCTTCTTCGTTCGTTGAAGCTTTCTTGAAAGTAACGAAGAGTCCACAACCGAATTTCTCTCTTGGAGAGGATCTTGTCAAGATCGGCGGCGGCAAGTGATTGCGGCGGCGATACTTGGTAGATCCAAACTTCTTGACGAAGCAAGCAAGGTCTACGAACGATCTTAGTCGGATCAATTGTCTCTACCGATTCGGAATGAAGAACTTGTCTTGTTCAACGAATCGAGAGACAAGAGATCTCAAGAGAGATGCGTGAGATGCTCGGCTTTCCTCGGTGTTGTAGCCGGAAGATCAAAGAAGATCGGAGATTGGCTGCGACGACGAACTGCGAGCGGCGACAAGCGATCGGCGGTTTCCGCGATCGGCTAGGGCACGACGTCGGTTGCTTTTGATTTATCATGAATGGTTACTGTAGAGTTTCAAAATATGTGCATATATATACCCGAGGCCAACCCTAAAGTCCGTTGTGGGACCCACAAGGAGAAGCCCTAGCCCCGGCCGAAATAGCGCAAAGCATCTTGGTTCAGTTCAGCGAATGAAGAAAATTGCCTAAGGAAAAATCGGCGGGAATCGTTGGTCAATCCCGTCGAAGTCGGTGGGAATCATTCACGATTCCCATCGATTCTGCCTTAGCGGAATCCCTGTCTGGAAAACAGTCAGCCGAAAGAAATCGGCGGGATAGGCTAGCTGATACCCGGCGAATCGGCGGGAATCACTAACGATTCCCATCGATTCTGCCTTGGCAGAATTCCTGTTGGATAACTGTCAGCTGGAAGGAAGTCAGCAGGAATGCAGACTGATTCTCGACGAATCGGCAAAAATCACAAGTGACTCCCGTCGAAGTCGGCGGGAATGACTTAGTGATTCCCGTTGATTCAGCCGTAGAGGTTGCGACACAATTATGCTTTTTACTGTTCCACAATATAAGCCTTTTTCCGAGGAATTGGCACGTCCCGGAAGTGCTTTTTCTATCATCCCTGCTTCCTGCAAAGTCAGCATCTGAAAATCCTATCAGCTTGACATCATTGTTTCTTGGGTACAACAAGCCAAGATTTGGTGTACCTTTAAGGTATCTAAGAATTCGCTTTGCAGCGACATAATGAGATTCCTTAGTGTTCACCTGATATCTGGCACAAACGCATGTGGAGAACATGATATCCAGTCTACTTGTAGTAAGGTAGAGCAGGGATCTAATTATGCTTCTGTATTTGGTTTCATCAAAAGGTTTCCCTTTCTCATCCTTGTCCAGAGACACAGTGGATCCCATTAGAGTCCTCATAGAGGTTGCATTCTCCATTCCGAATTTCTTGAGGAGTTCATTTGTGAACTTCGTCCTAGAAATGAAAATTCCATCCTCAGACTGTTTCACTTGAAGTCCCAAGAAATACTTTAGCTCTCCCATGCTGCTCATTTCAAACTTTCCTTGCATAAGTTTAGAAAACTTCTTGCAAAGATTGTTGTCCGTTGAGCCGAATATTATGTCATCAACATAGATTTGCACCAGCAAAATCTTGCCTTTGAATTCCCTAAGAAACAATGTCTTATCTATTTTTCCTCTCGAGAACTTGTTCTCAAGAAGAAAACTAGACAGAGTCTTATACCAAGCTCGAGGAGCTTGTTTTAAGCCATATAATGCTTTATTAAGAAAGTAAACATGATTAGGGAATGTTGGATTAACAAAACCTTGGGGTTGCGTGACATATACTTCCTCTTTCAAATCTCCATTTAGGAACGCAGATTTCACGTCCATCTGATAGACAGCGAATCCTTTGTGAGAGGCATAAGCCAGGAAAACCTGATCGCCTCCAGCCTTGCAACTGGTGCAAAGGTTTGGTTGAAGTCAATCCCCTCCTCCTATCTATAACCTTGAGCTACCAGTCTGGCTTTGTTCTTGATGATGACACTGTTTTCATCCAGTTTGTTTCTGAAGATCCACTTAGTGCCGATCACTTTCTGTTTCTTTAGTCTTGGAACAAGCGTCCAGACGTTGCATCGTTCGAATTGATGCAGTTCATCTTGCATGGCCAATATCCATGACGTCTCTTTGTTTGCATCGTCGAACTTCTTTGGCTCAACCTGTGATAGAAAACTAAGGTGCAGAATCTCGTTAATTGTACCTCTCCGAGTTTTGACACTGTAGCGAGGATCTCCTATGATCTGATCTCTAGGATGATCCCTCATATGTTAGAGATCTAAGAGTCTGGCATCTGGAGCTCTAACAACTTCTCGGGCTCCTCCCTTTTTTTGGGTGATTTTCTCCATCCTGATTGTCATCTTCTCCAGTTGGCGTTTAGGTGGAGACCATGACGTACTTTGGAGTTGCATCTTTAGCAGTCTCATCGAAACTTAGCTGTTCAAGCCTTGTACCTGCATCTTCAAGAATGCCACTTGAAGAATTGCTATGGAGCAAGCTTCCTTCATCAAAAACAACATTGATGGACTCTTCTACCACTAGGGTTTTCTTATTGAAGACCCTATATGCCCGACTATGGCTACTATTGCCCATGAAGATGCCTTCAAAGCATTTTTCTCCGAATTTAGTACGTGGGTACTTCCCATTATTGAGTACATAGAGCCTGCAGCCAAAAATTTGTAGATAGGACATGGTCCGTTTCCTGCCTTTTAGTAGCTCATAAGGCGTATTACGATGGTTCTTGTTGATAAAGGCTCGGTTCTGCACATGACAAGCTGTATTGACATCCTCTGCCCAGAAGTACTCTGGAAGAGAAGTGTCATTCAACATAGTCGTACATGCTTCAATGAGCATTTTATTTCTCCTCTCTACAACTCCATTTTGCTTAGGAGTACGCGGGGACGAAAACTCATGAAAGATACAATGTTCTTCATAGAATTCTGTCATAGCGCCAAACTCGAATTCTGTTCCATGGTCACTTCTGATTTTGACCACGGAGCAGTTAAGTTCGTTCTGAATCTGCTTGATAAAATTAGTGAAGATGTCAAACGTATCTGACTTTCGTTTCAAGAAGAACACCCACGTAAACCGAGAGTGATCATCAATAATCACTAGCGTATACGATTTTCCTCCTAAGCTATGAACTTGCACTGGACCGAACAAGTCCATATGCAGAAGATAAAGTCATCTAGAGGAGTCTTTGTCTGCAATGCCCTTAAAGGTAGCCCGAGTCTGTTTGCCCTTCTGGCATGCATGACAAGGGCTATCTTTGATGCACTTAATAGTAGGGGCATCCCTTACTAAATTCTTGGAAAACAACATATTAATAGTCTTGAAATTAATATGTGCTAATCTCTTCTACCATTGTTCACAGAGAGATGCATTGCCTTTTGCTACTAGGCACACGGGGGTAGAAGAGTCTAAGCTAAGAAAATCTAAGCAAAAGATATTTCTGCTCCTAATGCCAGTTAATATCATCTCCGAAGAGGCACAAGATATTATCAAGCACTTCTCCTTGCAGAACTTAATGTCGTATCCTTTATCACACAACTGGCTTATACTGATCAGGTTATGGTTTAACCCTTCCACATAGGCCATGTCTGTGATAGAGAATACACCGTTGAAAATCATACCATAACCCCTGGTGACTCCTCGATCAGATCCTCCAAAGATGACTTTGAGTCCAATTTCGACTGGGGAGTAATCACGCAACGGGCTTCTTATCCCGGTCATATGCCGGGAACATCCACTGTCCAAGTACCAGATTGGCGTTTTGGTGGCCTTTGGGCATACCTGCAAAATAGAATTAGTTTCCCTTAGGAATCCAATCGAACTTGGGTCCTAGATTCCTTGTTAGCATACTCCCCCTCGGTTGGTTAACCCTACGAGTGGTCGTCCTCGCATTGCTAACATGAGGAGTCTCGTTTAATCTTGGATTAAGCCAGCAATCCACGGCAAAGTGACCAACATTGCCATAGCACCAACAGTCAAACATATTGTACCGTTTCCTAGGCTCCTGCTTCACCCTTGGAACGGTGGGTCTAGCCGGGGCCTTGGATCTGGAGGTGGAGGCATCATGATGACAGCAGTCACATGATTTCTTCAATTCCTATTCCTTCAGTATAACAGGCTTGGCCTTTGGTTCCTGCTTCCTATTATGGCTACTAGAGAACTAGCCATAATTCTCCACTTGGATTTCCTCATAAGGAGCCTTGAAAACGCTCTCACCGTAGTTTCGGGGGAAGGTCCAACCATCATACCGGCTCTTGGGCTTTTCAACTGAGTGCCGGAAGAAGTGGCCATAGGTTGACTCAAAGTCCTGCTCATTGCAAGGAAAGCCAGGCTTTCTGAATGAAACAAGATCGAGTGGGGCCTTTCCCTTTTCTGCAGCAGAGGCCTTCCTAGCAGCCTTATTGTTCCTCTAATTTCTGTTTCTCCTGGATGATTTACCAGGCACACCCACATGCCCTAAGCCAGCCCCCTTTGCCTAAGCAGAGAATTCATCAACCAGAGGAAGAACGGTCTTGGGCATAGAGAAGCTTTTGACAATCTTCCTTTTTGCCGCAAGCTGTTCTTCCAACTTGTTGATTTCTTCCTGTTTTTTGTCAAGGAGCCTTAGAGACTCTGAGTGCTCAGAAGTCAGGTCCAGGTGTTCCTGTCGGAGAGAAATCAAGCTAGTGATCTCTTCTCTTAGGGACACACCCTCAACCTTAAGGAATTTGACTTCCTTTTTCTGAGCCCTCAATATCTTGCGACATTCCTCAAAGGTATTAAGCAAAAGCTCATACTTTTCGAGGAGCTCAGCTTCACGGGCAGATGGGCTGTCCTCGAGATAATCGTCAGGAGACTCAGAGTCAGAGTCAGAGAGTGGGTGCGATCTTTTACCTTCCCAGTAAATGGGGGACAATCTCTATCTGAGTCAGAGCGACCCATTAACCCGAAGTAGGCTTCCTCATCATCACTAGAGTCTGACGAATCAGATTCACTCAGTGTCTTTGGATTTTTAGCAATGTAGCTCCTCTCCTTCTTCTTATCTCGAAGAGACTTGTGCTCCTCTCCCTTCCCCTTAACTCTCTTGCTTTGGTGGCAGTCAGCAACGACGTGGCCTGGCTTTTTGCATCCAAAGCAAATAATGTCTGCAGAGTGATGTTTGTTCTGTTTAGATTCATACCTGTCAGAAGAGTAATTCTTCTTATGATGTCTGGAGGAGGAGCTGTCTCTCTTTCTTTGATTCCTCATCTTGAGGAACTTCTTGAACTCTCGAGTGATGAAGGAGAATTCTTCTTCAGATAGATCTGAGCCGGAAGAACATGGCTTAGAGTCTTCTTCCTCATCCTTTTTCCAGGAGTGGGACGATGCTACACCCTTGCCTTTCCTTGAGTGATTGGCTTTATGGGCCACAGTCTTTTCTTTGGCAGCGGCTTTATCGGCTTCTTTTTCAGCTTTTCTGGTGTTCAGCTGAAGCTCATAGGACATAAGCTTCCCAAATAGAATCTGGGGATCAGTTTCTGCCAGCTTGCCAAATTCTCTGATGGCACAGATCTTGGTGTCCCATTCCTTAGTAAGGGATCTAAGGAATTTCTAATTTAGTTCACCATCGGTGAACACTCTTCCATAACCCTTCAGGGCATTGACAATCTTCAGGAAGTTCTCGAATGTCACTCCGATTTCTTCCTTGGGACCTTGCCTGAAGGACTCAAACTTCTTGTTTAGAAGGGATCTTCGATCATCCCTTACTTCATCTGTGCCTTCCATCAGAATGATTAGGCAATGCCATATGTCCTTGGCAGTCCTGCAGTTGCTGAAATTCTACATCATGGAATCATCGACGGTGCTTACTAAGATGTTTTGAGCTTTCTTGTCGAGTCTGACAAGCACCATCTCATCCTAATCCATTTCGGAGAGCTTCTTGAGAACCATCTTGGTCGGATCAATGGTGGACACCTTAGTGGGGATGTAAGGGCCCTCCTCCACTACCATGAAGAGTCGGGGGTCGACTGCTTCCATGTAGAACCTGATCCTTTCCTTCCAAATAGGAAAGTTTAGCTTGGTGCATACTGGGATATTTCCTGAATACTTGAGTCCGTCCATTCCTGAGATCTTCTTTCTTCTTGACACTAGATACAGGATCTTACTCAAGGTGTTAACCTTATTGATGAGCAACCTCCCTCTAATACCACTTGAAAGTCTCTCGTGTCGACTAAATCCACCTATGGGGGGGGGGGGGAATAGGTGTCGTGCAGTCTTTTGCGGAATTAAATTAACATGCACAAATTAACAAACACAGCACATAAAACACACAAAGAGTTATAGTGGTTCCCCGATTTGGGTACGTCCACTTTCCACCTTCGACCTATCTCCTACCAAGGGACGACTCGGTCACTTCTCCAAACGGATTGAAATCCAATCCTCACACTACGGAAGGAACCCTTCCAACAAAGGAATCACAACTCCACAACCACGGGTTGCACCCAACCCTTATAACTAGGAATAAAAATTCCTTTACAATAAACCAAAATTGAATGTAAAAGAAAAAACAAAAAAAGCTTTTGGAGATTCTGATGTCCTTCTTCGTTCGTTGAAGCTTTCTTGAAAGTAACGAAGAGTCCACAACCGTATCTCTCTCTTGGAGAGGATCTTGTCAAGATCGGCGTCGGCAAGTGATTGCGGCGGCGATACTTTGTAGATCCAAACTTCTTGACTAAGCAAGCAAGGTCTACGAACGATCTCAGTCGGATCAATCGTCTCCACCGATTCGGAATGAAGAACTTGTCTTGTTCAATGAATCGAGAGACAAGAGATCTCAAGAGAGATGCGTGAGATGCTCGGCTTGCCTCGATGCTGTTGCCGGAAGATCAAAGAAGATCGGAGATTGGCGGCGAAGACGAACTGCGAGCGACGATAAGTGATCGGCGGTTTCCACGATCGGCTAGGGCACAGCGTCGGCTGCTTTTGATTTCTCGTGAATGGTTACTGTAGAGGTTCAAAATATACGCATATATATACCTGAGGCTACCCTAAAGTCCATTGTGGGACCCACAAGGAGAAGCCCTAGCCCCGGCCGAAACAACGTAAAGCATCTTGGTTCGGTTCAGCGAATGAAGAAAATTGCCTAGGGCAAAATCGGCGGGAATCGTTGGTGATTCCCGTCGAAGTCGGCGAGAATCATTCACGATTCCCGTCGATTCTGCCTTAGCGGAATCCCTGTCTGGAAAACAGTCAGCCGAAAGAAATCGGCGGGAGAGGCTAGCTGATACCCGACGAATCGGCAGGAATCACTAACGATTCCCGTCGATTCTACCTTGGCAGAATTCCTGTTGGATAACTGTCAGCTGGAAGGAAGTCGGCAGGAATGCATACTGATTCTCTACGAATCGACGAGAATCACAAGTGACTCGCGTCGAAGTCGGCGGGAATGACTTGGTTATTCCCGTCGATTTTGACTTAGAAGATTTTTCTCTTCCTTCCTATGATGACTTGGTCTTTGACCCATATTTGCTCCTCTTGTGCTCTTGATCTCCCTTGGCCCTGTACTTTAAAATAAGTACACTCCAATAGAGAGAGCACACGTGAGTCAACACACTGATCTACTAACGATGGATTACGTTGCGCAGACCCGTGTATATTGACCCACTGCACCGTGACATTGGTGTGTACTTAGCATGGAATAGCTGCAAGCACAACTTGATAGAAGATCGTCAAATACATTGTTAATTCAACTTAGCTTGTTCATGGGCTTCTTCAAATCAGGTACATTGTGGATACAATACCCAACAGAATTTAACTAAAGCTCATATGACAATAGATTTTCATACAAGTTCTGGGGTAACAAGTTCATCAGATTGTCCATTTATCTTACAAAACTAATCTTTATGTCCCATTCTTTATTTAGGGATCTCAGAAACCTTGTCATTTAGCTCATAGTTTGAAAATTCTCAAGTCATTGACTATTCTAAATAACTTTTCATAACAAAGTTATATAGAATCAGTCTTCCCTTGCCTGAATGCCTCATACTGATGGTTGAGTAGAGACTTTCTGTCATTTCTGACCTCTTCTGTGCCTTCCATATAGACGATTAGAGTGTCTCACATCTCCTTGAATGTTTTGCAGTGTAATAAGTTCTGAAAGGTTGAATTATCTATTGCACTGACAATTATATTTTGTACTCTTTTATCCATGGTGGCAAGAACCACCTCATCCTTGGTCATCTAAGACATTTTCTTAGGGGTTTACACATTTTCATCTAAAACAAATACTTTCATGGGAATATATGGTCCTTCTTATACTGTGACAAACATTCTTAGGATCTGATGCCTCCATAAACAATCTCACCCTTTGCTTCTAAATAGAAAAGTTATCCTTTGTACATATAGGAAGCTTCATATAATTGAGTTCTCTGTGAGAATCAGAAGCCATTAGATATGATATGTTTCAACAACCCTTAGTATCTTTTTCTGACTGTTAGATCTTTTTTTGAATAACCTCACTTTGATACCACTTGAAAGATAATTCTATGGGTAGTTAATCACCAAGAGTGGGTGGTGAATAGGTGTCTTTTAAATTTCTTTGTTACTTATACTAAAGGTTTAGCAGAATCTTTAAAATAATCATTCACTAGTACACAACACAAGCAATCCACAGAGTACATAGAAATTTTATAGTGGTTCCCCTATTTAGGGTACATCCACATTCCCCCTTCTTCCTCACTAGCAATGTGCTAGATAAGGTTATATCTCCTCCTCTTCAACTCAGATCAAAAGATCTTACAGGCTCAGTTATATTAAGAAACCTACAACTCAGACCAATAGGTATTACCTCAAAGATCCCCCCAATCTCCTACCTCAGGTCCCTTAAGAACCCTACCTCAGCCTTTATAACACAGGCTTACACCTCAGTTATCCAACATAAATCACCTACCTCAGGTCCCTCAAGAACCCGACCTCAGCCATTATAACACAGGCTTACAACTCAGAGAACTAATCTCCTACCCACTCAGATCTCAAGGAGATCTTACAAAATAAAGAGGTAAATAAGAATGAAAATAATCTTAGAAAATAGAAACTTAGTAATCTGACTTATCTGAGAATTTAGATTCTTCAATTCAGCAGCAAAGAATTAATTCTTGATGAACAGACTGGCTGAAAAGATACTTCTTTGGATTTGCAATCTTATTAATGATGATCGGCTTGAATTCCTTGAAGAACTTGTAGAACAGATCCACCTTAATCCTCTGATCAACTTGTTGAAAGGATCATAAGAATTTCTTGAAGACCTTCATCTTCCTTCTTCTTGGAGTTTTCGCCCTCCTCTGACTTAGGAGAAATCAGATTGAGAGAAATTGATTGTGTGATTCTTCTTATTGTTGTTTTCTGTGTAGATGAGCCCTCTATTTATAGCCTTCACGGGTTGTTGGCTTCTGATTGATGATGTCATCATTACGCCATTATACTCTAAGTATTCCTTCAAACAGTTTCTGATGAGATATCACGTTACTGTAGATGATGTGACAATTCTAACTTAACATGACACTTCTGTGTTGACTCTGTTCATCATCAGAATCATATGTGTTGAGATGTCTCAAGTGTCTCGACACAATATTACTTATTTTTCTTATAAGGTGTCGAGACATCTTAATAGTCTCGACACAATATTACTTAGTACAATTTTCAATCTGAACTTGAAAGTGTCGAGACAGTTGACTCGTCTCGATACAACCGTCGACTGTGTCGACATATTTAAATCTGCACTGTGTCAAGACAGTTGAATTGCTTCGACACAACTATCTTCCTTGTGTCGACACTTGTTTTAATTCTTCACTGTGTCGAGATAGTTGAATTGTCACGACACTTTAGTCTACCTGGTGTTTACATCTTTAATTCTACACTTCAGTCTTCATTGTGTCGAGATAGTTATATTGTCTCAACATTACTGTCTTAAAGTGTCGAGATATCTGACTTATCTCGACACATCTATCTTGATCTTCAAAGTGTCGAGATAACGGAGTTGTCTCGACATAGTTATTTGATTTTCAAAGTGTCAAGATAACGGAATTATCTCAACACAGCTGTCTTGATCTTCAAAGTGTCGAGATAACTGACTTGTCTCGACATAACCGACTTGATATTCTAGGTGTCGAGATAACTGACTTTTCTTGGCACTGATCCTACAAAGGTGTCGACATAGTTTAAGTGTGTCGACACTTTTGTACTTAGACATTTCTCTGCACTATAACTTGGTAGGCGTTGATTGTCCTGACTTCACTCAGCACTTTTAGCTGTATGGTGTTGAGTGAACTTACATCACTCAACGCTTTTGGACTTAGGCAATTTTCTGCCTTTCCAGTCAGCTTCTTTGAGTCCATCTGTCAATATGACTTGGACCACCTGTCCAATCAATATGACATAGGCAACCTGCATGCATGAACTGAAACATACATCAAATACAAACTAGTGTATTTCATTGAGTTGAAAGAGCTTCTTCAAATCAAGTACATTATTTCCAATGTACCCAACATAATATACTATACAAATTATCCCATCCAACACTTGAGATCACGATTCAACATTTTTCATGGCCATGAGATTTACCTTATCCGGTTCCTTCCTTATAATCAAGCATTCACAAACAATTATGCTTTCCTACATTTATCACAACAATATATTCACTGTCCACGTATCTAGCAAGTGTGATAACATAAGTATAGATTACACATTCAAAAATTAGGCACCACACCCTCTTTCAAAACCTATATCATTCATCGAATTACAATCGCACGCATCCTTACCAGATTTCACAAGTAGCCGTTTGTACAACCAAATCTTATCAAACAATTTGTTCACTAATTTACCCAAACCATTTGTATATTAAATTCCTCCAAACCATTTGTTTATCTCGACTACATATAAATATGCTCATCCAAATCTTAACATCTTCTTGCTACGTTTCATCTACCTAGTCCAAACCCTATTATACACTAACCCGAAAGCATCTTGCACATAAATTGTTACCTTGCAGCAAATTCGACTAGACATTTTTGGAGCTACAAAGCTCTTATGTAAATGTATAACTATTCGTTGGAAAGGTCTTTTTGAGGACTACAACTTTTGTGTTCAGATTAAGACCTAGATCTGGCCGTATCACACCCGAACATGGCCTCGAAGTCCGTTGCATGCAGAAAACAGATTTTTGCACACATCTTAAAGCAAAACGAACGACATCAGTTCGTCTTCTTCCTCTAGCCATTTGTTCAAAACTACACACAGATCTTCCTCCTCCCTTATTCACCCTAAATAGACCATTCCTATTCATGAAACCAAGTCCATCATCTTCACACGAAGAGAGGAGAGGTTGAAGACAACAATCCCTAGGACAAAGTCCTAGCATGGTCTCTTTCCTAGAAGATCTTCATCATACACAAGCCAAACTATTTTGAGTCGACATCTCTTCAACAACATGACTAAAGATCTAGCACTAAGGGAGAGGGTAGGAAGCTCACCACATTCAGCCATGAATGCTCTAAAGAATCAAGGCTCCCCCTGGCTCAAAGATGTCCAGGTGAAGTCTTGCTTCAGTGCAGAAAAACTCTTCAGAATGTTCTGAAGGAAAAGCTACAGGAAGAAAGTAAATAATAAAATCAAAGATCTTCAAGCAGCTATCTTCTTCTTCTTCTTCTTCAAAGGAACTCTGAGTTTGAACTTCCTGAAAGCAGGAGAACTCAGGTGAAGAAGAGATGAAGATCTTAACACTTCTCAGTTAGATGGAAATTGCTGAGAGCAGAAAGCTTTTTCTTGATGAAGGCTTGAGAGCTTGAATGAACAACTGGTTAGCTATTAGCTAGCTTGAATCCTTCTTCAAAGGGTCCTTTATATAACATCATCAAGCAACGGCTCTCTTCCATTTGAATTATTTGTCTTCTTCTGAGCCTTGAGACCTGGGCTGTAAATATCAAGAAGACAGAAACATCTCTGCAGCAAAACATTCTATAAAAGGAATAAACCTCTTTCTAAGAAGCTGCAGGCTTAAATCAAATAACAGAAGGACTAAATAAAGTCACATCAGAAATAATCTCTTTATAGCAAAAAGAAGACTTTTCAGTCTAACGGCTATAAAGGGCTGACAACAGATAAAGTAATTTAT
The DNA here is from genome assembly GCA_039513925.1 of Platanthera zijinensis. NCBI lineage: Eukaryota > Viridiplantae > Streptophyta > Magnoliopsida > Asparagales > Orchidaceae > Platanthera > Platanthera zijinensis. The sequence goes on along the minus strand of CM077088.1, from coordinate 184,378,212 downwards.
AAAGACAGATAATAAGACAAACAACTTTATCTTAAAAAGATTTGACTCAGGCAAAAGAGCTGGAGCAAATATTGCCTGGTAATTTTATCATACAGCTTAAAATAAAGTGCCAGAAAATGTATTAATAAATTAAATATAATAAATAAATACAAAATACAAAGGCAGACAGAAAGCGTCGAACGACCCTCGAAGATCGTCGAACGACGCACGGAGATCGTCGAACTATCGGGCAGATAGTTGAACGATTCAGATAGTCGACCTATCGAAGAAGATAGTCGAACTACCCCGGCAGATAGTCGAATTATCAGAGCAGATAGTCGAACTATCAGATAGTCGATCTATCTAGGACAGATAGTCGAACTATCAAGCGCACAGAGATAGTCGACCTATCAAGCAGATAGTCGACCTACCTCAGAAAACAGATAGTCGATCTATCAACAGATAGTCGAACTATCAAAACAAACCAGATAGTCGATCTATCAGCAGATAGTCGAACTATCAGATAGTCGAACTATCAGGACAGATAGTCGAACTATCAAAGACAACAGATAGTCGAACTATCAACAGATAGTCGAACTATCAAGACGAAACAGATAGTCGATCTATCAACAGATAGTCGAACTATCAAGGCGAAACAGATAGTCGATCTATCAACAGATAGTCGAACTATCAAAGCGGAACAGATAGTCGATCTATCAACAGATAGTCGAACTATCAAAGCGGAACAGATAGTCGACCTATCAACAGATAGTCGAACTATCAGATAGTCGATCTATCAGAACAGATAGTCGAACTACCTCGCCAAGCAGATAGTCGAACTATCAACAGATAGTCGAACTATCAACGCAAAATAGATAGTCGACCTATCAACAGATAGTCGAACTATCAACGCAGACAAAGCGTCGACCAACTGATAGACGATCGTCGATCAGCCAATAGACGATAGTCGAGCGGCGTTCGACTATAGTCGAACGAAAAACTACTTAACCAAATTCTCAATCTGGAAAAGTGAGGACTCTACAGCTAGATTCCTAACCATTGACCATAGATATTTCTTGGGTCAAGGGGCACAAAGGAGAGGACTAAACTCAAATCAAAACTAGGGTACCAACAATCTCCCCCTATTTGAGTTAAGTCTCTCAACAACTAAAACATACAGCTAGCTAAAGAGCAATAAAATAATACAGGAAAGATTTAAGAATTAACTAGCAGATTATCAAACAGATAAACAAATATAGCACAGCAGTTAATCAAACTATGGATTAACAGAGTCAGGCTTAGAAACAGAAGAGCTAGAAACAAAAGAGATTTTCCTTAAAGGATCATCAGATTCTTTCTTTGACAGTTTCAGGTCCTGCGCACCAATGATATTCAGTTCTGTAGCTCTTGGGACTACTGCTTCAGGATGCTTTTCCATATATTTTGATGGATCAAAAATCTCAGGATTAACCTGGAACTTTTCAAATTCTTTCTTTCTGTAAGCAGACATGGTAGTTAGACCAGTCGTATCTTTTCCTTCTGCTCTAGCTTTTTTTATTTGCGCTGCTCCAACTAGTTCTTGAAAGCGAGCCATCCTAAAGTTAGGATCCAGCTCAGGATTTTCATAAACAGGCTCAGGAGAAGCAGCATCAGCTATTTTATCTTGAATAACTAGATAAGACATTGGAAGCAAACTTAGCAAAAGGGTCTTGCTAGAAATTTTAAAACAAAGTAAACTATTTACCTTTTGATACAATTTCCTCAGACTGAACTGGTGTTGGAGATGGAATTCTCTTCTTTGGAGAAGGAGGTGGGGAAAAGGTTTGTCTTTGAACCACAGCCTCCTTCATTTGTCTTTGAGAACCAGAAAACGATTTTCCTTGCGAGCTTTGATAACTTTGTCTTGGCTGGGGCTGAAAAGAAGCAGATCTTCCAGAAGAGGCAGTAGGATTAGCTGATAGGTTCCCAGGGGCTCCTGCACCTGGAGGAGGAGGAGGACCTCTGGGAGTCCATCTTGAGACAGGACTATCATACCTCTTAGTTCTTTTTCTTTCTTTCTGCTGATTCTTTGAAAACCACATCCAGTGCTGAAATTCCTTGGATTTAGGGTCAATGCCCTTCAGAATGTAATAGGGAATATCATTATCTTTACTGGGAGGAGGAGGAGGAGCTTTCCTTTTCTTTGAAGCAGCTTTCTTTCTCTTTGACTTCTCAGAAACATCAGAATCATCATCATCATCAGAATGAGATGAGGGAGGATTTTCATAAGGATCATAGGCTTCTGAAACAACCTTTTCTTTAAGCTTCAGATCAGATTTTTCTCTTTCCTCTTCCATGGCATCCAGAGCCAGAAGGGAATCTAAGTCCAACCCTGGAGAGTCATCCCAGATGGTTGACTTTTCAATTTGCAGATCTTTTTCTTTCTCTTTTAAAGATTGTACTCTTAAATCCCAGCCAGCTCTTGCTTGAGCTTCTTCCAAATTCAGAACAGGAGAGTCATCCTTGACTTTATCTTGATTCTCAGATTCATCCTCTCTATCATCTAAGAAAGATTCCAATTCAGGATCTACTTGAATATCAGGAACACTTGGATCAGCTTCAGAAACAACTGCTATGATCTGAGCAGTTAAATCTTCTCTAATAACATCTATAGAATTATGAATACAGATCTGCTAAATAAACAGAAATCATTCCTTCCAGGAATTCACAAACTAACAAATTAATCGACTCATCAACAAAACGGATGAAAGAGTTACCTTCATACTTGACCATCTCCCATGATTCATTCAGATATGAAGTTATAATTCCTTCTAGGAATCTAACAATCACAGGAGTGGTAAGATCTTCTAAGCAGACTTTAACTGCAATCTCAGATAACAAGATTCCATCTGCTATTTCCTTATCAGACAATACTGGAACTATTTCTTTCTCAGCAGGAGCAGACTCTTCCTCAGCTGGAGCTATTTCTTCCTCAGCTGGAGCTATTTCTTCCAGGGCTGTCATGACTGTATCTTTTATAGCTGGAGGGGAGGCAGGATGGTCTGAGGCATCTTCATGGAACATCTCCCCCTGCCTGATTTCAGTGGAAACTGAAACCAGGCCCCTTGAGGAAGATGGCTCAGCAGATTTTGAAAGGGATTTGATGGAGGCAGATAAGATATCAATGGAGGCTGCAAGGGGAGCGATTGCCTCTTCAATCATGGTTTTGATTGAGGGGGTAATCAACTCCACAATGCGGGAGATGAATTCAGGAGAGATCTCAAGAGATGAAGGATGTGAAGTGGATGGAGCTGCAGCAGATATAGTAGTGGTGCTGGGATGAAAAATGGTGTGGACAGGGGATGGAGCAGGAGATGGAGCAGGAGAGTTAATTGGGGAATTAACGGGAGATACAGGAGGAGTAGGAATTCTCTCTGATCCTAACAAATCAAAGCTAGGTGCAGATATCCTAGCCAGATGAGCAGGTAGAGGAGAAGCTGGAGGGGAAAGAGGAACAACCGTAGTTGTTTCTGGAGCAGAAGATGAAGAAGGTCGTACTTCAGCTGAAGTTGATGGTACTTCAACTGAGGCAGACAGCAAAGCAGAGGAGAAGGAGGGAAGAGCTGAGCCAGCTTCAACATGGTGAGGAGTGACTGATTCAGTCCTGGTGTCCTCAGATGTTACTGGAGCAGGTTTCACAAACTTTCTCTTCCACTTAGAGAACAAGTTGGGATCCATCTTCTTGCTCACATTGATTGTTGTTGCAGTTGAACTCAGCAGCTGGGGGTATTTTTCCTTAAGGAAGATTCCAATGACCCTTCCTAGGGTGACTTCCTTCTTACCAGTCTTTTTCCTGATTAAATCAAACACAACTGCTGCCCAATCTATCCTTTTTCGATTAACAATCGCACACATGAGTGCGAATTGCTGCCTTGTTATATTGTCGTGGGCAGAGTGCTTACCCAGGAGCACTTTTCCTACTAGCTCAGCAAGAAACTTGATTTTGAAAGGAAAATTCACTTTGAGCAGCTTCGTGGGAATGCCCTCAGCATGTCCCAGCTCAACTAGCATTCTTCCGAATTCCTGAGCATCTTGCTCATAATCCTCTTCACCATTAACTAAACCAAAAACATCAGATAAAACGGCCGGAGTCAGGATTACCTCTTCTCCGCCGATGGTACCAGTCATTGATTCGTCTGTGGAAGACGACGTGAAAGCCCATTCTTTGATTTCTGGGATGTTTATCTTAATCCTTGCAGACATTAACTTCTCTAATCCCTGATCCCGGCACAGCTGTAGAACTTCTACTATTCCTGCATCGCAGCTGCTGAACGCGTCGAAATCCACGCTAAATCCTGCATCAAACTTCACGACGGCTAGAACTGCTGGGGAAACCGCCATGGATTTGCTGGAGAAAGCTCGAGAAAGCTGCAGAGAACGAAGAAGACGAAACGCCCGGAAATCGCAAGCGGGAAAGCAGAATGCGAAAGGGCACGCTCCGTCGACGATAAAACACAAGATCTTTTAACCTAGGTCGACTATCGGCTTTATATTAGACCGGGAATAGTCGATCTATTAAAAAGATACTTGACCCGATAGTCGAACAGCCGTTCGACGATCGGCTCAGAAGCAGAGTAGTCGAACCATCGTTCGGCTATTTCTGGCTTCTCAAACAACAAGCTGTCGTCGTTCAGAGATCGACGATGAGCTCAACATGTTCGACGATGGTCGAACGTCGATCGACGATCTTCAAACAGATAAGCTATCATTAACCAGAGGTCGACGATGGGCTTAATCCGTTCGACGATCTTCGATCATCGTTCGACGATCTTCAAGCAGATTTCAACATAGGCAGATATAGTCACACTTAGTCTCGTCCATTAATCATGCCTAGTTGAACTAAAAAGAACAGATGCTTCTGTTCATCTAAAGGCTTGGTGAATATATCACCTCTCTGAAACTCAGTGGATATGAACTCAAGACAGATCTTGTTCTTTTCCACACAATCTCTCAGGAAATGGTGCCTAATCTCAATGTGCTTTGTTCTAGAGTGGTGCACTGGATTTTGTGCAATTGAGATAGCACTGGTACTATCACACATGATCTTGGTGTTCTTATGTGAGTAACCATAATCCACAAGCTGGTTTTGAATCCACAGGATCTGTGAACAACAACTGGCAGCTGCTATATATTCAGCCTCTGCAGTTGAAGTTGAGACAGAAGCCTGCTTCTTACAGAACCAAGAGACCAATCTCTCTCCCAGGAACTGGCAAGTTCCTGAGGTGCCCTTCCTGTCAACTCTGCAACCAGCATAATCAGAATCAGAATATCCAATTAATTCAAACTCTGACTCAGCTGGGTACCAAAGTCCTAGATCTGGACATCCCTTCAGGTATCTCAGGATTCTCTTTAGAAGAATCAGATGAGATTCCTTGGGGTTGACCTGGAATCTAGCACAAAGGCATGTAGCAAACATTATATCTGGCCTACTTGTAGTTAGATATAATAGGGAACCAACAATGGCCCTATAATTCTTTTGATCAACTGGCTTGCCGTGATCATCAGAATCAATAACTACATTAGTAGCCATGGGTGTAGGCATTGCTGAAGCATCAGCCATCCCAAATTTCTTTACCAATTCCTTGGCATATTTGGATTGGGAGATGAAGATACCATCAGCATCTTGCTTAACTTGGAGACCAAGAAAGTAAGACAGCACACCCATACTACTCATCTCAAACTTGGAATGCATCAAGTTGGAATACTTTTTGCACAGTTTGGGATCAGTGGAGCCAAAAATAATATCATCTACATACACCTGAACTAACAGGATTGTGTCCTTGTGATGCTTGACGAAAAGGGTTCTATCAACTACTCCCCTAGTAAAGTTGTGCTCTAACAGGAAACTAGCTAAGGTCTCATACCAGGCCCTAGGAGCTTGCTTTAGTCCATAAAGAGCTTTCTGCAACTTAAAAACATGAGAAGGCTGAGTTGAAGAAACAAACCCTGGTGGTTGTTCAACAAACACCTCTTCCTTAAGCTCACCATTTAGGAATGCACTTTTGACATCCATTTGGAATACCTTAAACTTCATGAAGGCTGCATAGGCCAAGAAGATCCTTATTGCTTCTAGCCTTGCAACAGGAGCAAAGGTTTGGTCATAGTCTATACCTTCCTCCTGTCTGTAGCCCTAAGCTACAAGCCTTGCTTTATTCCTTATTATAATTCCATTTGCATCCAGCTTGTTTCTATACACCCACTTGGTGCCTATGATCAGTTGGCCTTTAGGTCTTGGAACCAAAGTCCAAACTTTACATCTCTCAAACTAATTGAGCTCCTCTTGCATTGCAATGATCTAGTGGGGATCTAGCTCTGCATCTTTAAAGGTGAGGGGCTCAACCTGTGAGAGGAAACAAGCATGCATCACATCCTGTCTTAATTGGTGTCTTGTTTGCACACCAGCTGATATGTCTCCAATCACTTGAGATGTGGGGTGATCTCTAAGTGTGACAATATCAGCAGGTGGGATGTGATCTTCAGCAACAGTTGGGATTAATTCCTCAGGAGGAATTTGATCTACTGTTGGTGGTACAACAACAGCTTCAACAGCTTCAGCAATGTCTTCATCACTGTCTGATTCAGTGATCTGAAGAGTTGATAGTTGAAGAATTTCTTGAGGGGCATCAGGTACCTGCAAAGAACTGGAGGAAGGAGAATTTTCCTTCTCCTTGTAAAACATCTGAGACTCATCAAAAGTCACATGCACAGATTCTTCTATCTTACAGGTAGACTTGTTATAAACCCTATAAGCTTTGCTTACTTGGGAATATCCAAGCATGATTCCCATTGAAGCTTTTGCTTCAAATTTTCTAATATATTCTTTATTATTATTATGAATATAAACAATACAGCCAAAAACTCTAAAGTAATTAATTTTTGGTTTCTTTCCTTTAAGCAACTCATAAGGAGTTTTACACTTAAGTTTGTGTATCAAACTTCTATTCAAGACATAGTTGGCTGTACTAATAGCTTCTGCCCAATAGGATAGAGGCATGTTAGCATCTGCCAACAATGTACTAGCAGCTTCAATTAGTGTTCTATTCTTCCTTTCAACTACCCCATTTTGTTGGGGAGTTCTAGGAGCTGAGAAGCTATGTTTGATACCTTCTCTCTCACAGAATTCTTGCATGAGAAGAGAGTCAAACTCAGTACCATGATCACTTCTGATCAAGGCCACATGAGTAGAGTACTCAGTCTGCACACATAATAGAAAGTCTGTAAGGGCTTTGAAGTTATCAGACTTAGTTCTCAAAAAGAAAACCCAACTGAACCTAGAGAAGTCATCTACAATTACTAAGGTGTAATACTTCCCTCCTAAACTCTGTACATTTATTGGGCCAAAAAGGTCCAAATGTAATAAATACAGGATTCTAGGAGAATCACTTTTATTTACAGATTTAAAAGAATTCTTGGTTTGCTTGCCTAGCTGACAAGCCTTGCATAGGCTCTCCTTCTTGTAGGGGCAAGAAGGTAAACCTCTAACAAGGTTGTGCTTAGATAACCTAGATATATTTTTAAGGTTTACATGACTAAGCCTTTTATGCCATAGGGAATTATTATTAAGGGTTACTTCATTAAACAGGCAGATTTCAGAATGAGATGAATTGAAATCTACTAAATAAATATTACCTATTCTAATACCTACTAAAACAACATTATTATTTAAAGTAATATTGCAAGAGATATTAGAAAATGAAACCTGGTAGCCAGCATCACATAGCTGGCTGACTGAAATCAGATTATGCTTCAGTCCATTGACATAAGCAACTCTCTTGAAAGTAACTGCTCCAATTGTGATCTTGCCATAGCCTTCTGTCTGACCACAGCTGGAGTCTCCAAAGATAACCTTTGGGCCGAGCTTAGCTTTGAACTTTGACAGTAGATCTTTATTTCCTGTCATATGCTTAGAGCATCCACTATCCAAATACCACTTATTTTGAGTGATTGGATAGGCCTTCACCTGCAAGACAATTATTTAGACAGAGTGGACCCAGGTAACCTTGGGTCCCTTGTTTTTCACATAAGAAAAACTGGAAATATATGAGAATGCAGGCTGAGGGTGATACCCTAGTGGGTGAGATCTCCTAGGTGGGATTCTCCATGCAGATGATGGGTCAACAAACCTAGGGTTTCTATTCTCATTTTGGTTTCTATGGAATTGATTATGATTTTGAAGATCATATTGAAATCGTCGATCGACGTTCGACGATGGGCGCTCAGATCGTCGAGCTTCGTTCGACCATGGAGCTTCCGATCGTCGAGCGGCGTTCGACGCTCTTTGCATTTCTTTAAAGAACTTCTTTCTCTTTTCTCTCTTAGCTTTATTTAAGGTTTTATTAACCAGATTTACTTGCTCAGTGTTCTTCTTTCCACTAGCTGAAATGAAGTTCACTGGAGTTGAAAGATTATTTTTAAGAAGGACTGGGGGTTCACTAGGAGAAGCTCCTAAGCCTAGTTTATCATTACCTGACCTAGTGTTAGTCATGCTGGTAATTTCTAACAACTTAAGGCTTCTACCATTAAGGGATTCTTCTAATCTCTTAGACTTAGCTAACTCTATTTTAAGAAATTTAACATCTTCACTATAAGTAGTGAGTTCTTCCTTTAACCTAACATTTTTAGAGGCTATTAATTCTGAGTCAGCTAACCTATTTCTAAGTTCTTTTATTTCCTTTTCTGAGCTAATTAAATCTAAACATAAAGATTTAAATTCTAATTTAAATTCTTCTGAAGTAAAATCATAAGAAGAAAGTACCTCATCTTCTGTAGGCATCTCTTCATCAGAATCAGAACTCTCTGCAGCAGAGTGGTTGCTGCAGGCATCTATTGCCATTAGGCAAACTTCTTTTGCCTTCTTCTCTTCCTCATCCTCACTGGAGCTTGATGAGGAGGATTCTTCATCAGAATCACTCCAGGTTTCAGCAATGAAACCTCTCTCCTTCTTCTTGTTTTTGTAGGAGGATGGCTTGGAGGGCTTCCTGTGTTGTTCTTTTCTTTTCTCTTTTCTTTGTTCTTCTCCTCTGGACACTCGGGCAAGATGTGTCCAGGCTTCCTGCAACCATAACAAATAATTTCTTTAGCAGGAGAGCGATCATACCTTGGTTTGTCTTCATATCGTGAAGATTTCTTTCTGAACTCCTTTCTTCCCATCTTGAGAAACCTTTTGGCAAACAATGCCATAAGTTCCTCATTAGATTGGCTGCCTTCAGAGACATCTGCAGCCTTAAGAGCTAGAGATTGCTTCTCTGGTCTTCAGCACTTGCTCAAAAGACTTGAGCTTGCCGAGGAGAGCTTCAGTTGAGATCTCATTAGTACTTCTGGCTTCCTTGATGGGCCAGATTCTTAGATCCCATGTGCTAGGGAAGCACATAAGAATCTTATCATTGACCTCTGTCAATGATATGTCCTTGTCCAGGGTCCTCAGCTCATTGATGATTGAGCTGAGCCTGGTGTACATAGCTTCAACTGATTCAGCATCAGTTTTCTTGAAGTTCTCATACTGTGAGATCAGGTTGGACCTTCTGTCCTTCCTTTCATCAGTTGAATCAGCTATAATCTGGTTCAGTGTGTCCCACATGGCCTTTGCTGAGGAGCAGTCAGCCACCTTCTGGAACACCTCATCAGACATTGTCTGAGCCAGTATGTTCATTGCCTTGGCATCTGCAATTTTGGCCTTCTTGTATTCATCATTGTAATCTGGAGGAGGCACTGCACTCATATCAGATGATGAGGCAGTGGCAGCAGCAGGTGCTCTTGGGGGACCTGACAAAATAGAAGCAAAGATGCTTTCATTAATAGAGTTCATATATAATTTAATCCTTGCCTTCCAGATGCCAAACTTAGCTAAGTTGCATGCTGGAGGTCTAGTGCTAGAATAATCCTTGGACTGGGCCATGATAGTGAATATCTATAAGCTCTTGGTATCTATCAGGATCTTGTGACTTAGGTGTTAGCCTATACAGTCAGTCAACCTCCCTCTGATACCAATTGAAAGTGAAGGGATAGATACTACTCTAGAGGGGGGGTGAATAGAGTTATCAAATTTTGCACAGACAAAACTCAATAGTCTACCCAACTCCCTTGGAGTGAAGTGCGGAATGAAAAGATTATAGATATAAAGTTAACCCTAGAGCCTAACACAAGTGATGTGAACAAACACAAGCTAACTGTAATTACAGTTAAGCTTGGCAAACCCTAATCAGCAACTAGCAACCTAGTTATATCTAATCACAGCCACAATGCAGGAATTAAACAATGGAATCCAGACGACACAAGGAAATTTATAGTGGTTCCCCAAACAACTTGGGTACGTCCACTCTTCTACCCACACGGTAGGAATCCACTCAGGTTTTGATCAGGTGCCCTGCCACCAACAGGATCTGCTTCAGGTAGATCCAGAAACCCTTTAGACTTTTGATCAGGTGTCTAAAAACCAAGCACAGGTTTTTGATCAGGTGCCCTGCCACCAAGGGATACTTTTGAAGGGAGTAATAACCCTGTACAGGAGGGGGAAGAAGGTTAAGATGTCTTCTCTATTTTACAAAGATTAGAGAAGCACAAAAGCTTGCACTGAGCTAGAATGCTCTAAAGAATCAAGGCTCCCCCTGGCTCAAAGATGTCCAGGTGAAGTCTTGCTTCAGTGCAGAAAAACTCTTCAGAATGTTCTGAAGGAAAAGCTACAGGAAGAAAGTAAATAATAAAATCAAAGATCTTCAAGCAGCTATCTTCTTCTTCTTCTTCTTCAAAGGAACTCTGAGTTTGAACTTCCTGAAAGCAGGAGAACTCAGGTGAAGAAGAGATGAAGATCTTAACACTTCTCAGTTAGATGGAAATTGCTGAGAGCAGAAAGCTTTTTCTTGATGAAGGCTTGAGAGCTTGAATGAACAACTGGTTAGCTATTAGCTAGCTTGAATCCTTCTTCAAAGGGTCCTTTATATAACATCATCAAGCAACGTCTCTCTTCCATTTGAATTATTTGTCTTCTTCTGAGCCTTGAGACCTGGGCTGTAAATATCAAGAAGACAGAAACATCTCTGCAGCAAAACATTCTATAAAAGGAATAAACCTCTTTCTAAGAAGCTGCAGGCTTAAATCAAATAACAGAAGGACTAAATAAAGTCACATCAGAAATAATCTCTTTATAGCAAAAAGAAGACTTTTCAGTCTAACGGCTATAAAGGGCTGACAACAGATAAAGTAATTTATAAAGACAGCTAATAAGACAAACAACTTTATCTTAAAAAGATTTGACTCAGGCAAAAGAGCTGGACCTGGTAATTTTATCATACAGCTTAAAATAAAGTGCCAGAAAATGTATTAATTAATTAAATATAATAAATAAATACAAAATACAAAGGCAGACAGAAAGCGTCGAACGACCCTCAAAGATCGTCGAACGACGCACGGAGATCGTCGAACTATCGGGCAGATAGTCGAACGATCCAGATAGTCGACCTATCGAAGAAGATAGTCGAACTACCCCGGCAGATAGTCGAACTATCAGAGCAGATAGTCGAACTATCAGATAGTCGATCTATCTAGGACAGATAGTCGAACTATCAAGCGCACAGAGATAGTCGACCTATCAAGCAGATAGTCGACCTACCTCAGAAAACAGATAGTCGATCTATCAACAGATAGTCGAACTATCAAAACAAACCAGATAGTCGATCTATCAGCAGATAGTCGAACTATCAGATAGTCGAACTATCAGGACAGATAGTCGAACTATCAAAGACAACAGATAGTCGAACTATCAACAGATAGTCAAACTATCAAGACGAAACAGATAGTCGATCTATCAACAGATAGTCGAACTATCAAGGCGAAACAGATAGTCGATCTATCAACAGATAGTCGAACTATCAAAGCGGAACAGATAGTCGATCTATCAACAGATAGTCGAACTATCAAAGCGGAACAGATAGTCGACCTATCAACAGATAGTCGAACTATCAGATAGTCGATCTATCAGAACAGATAGTCGAACTACCTCGCCAAGCAGATAGTCGAACTATCAACAGATAGTCGAACTATCAACGCAAAACAGATAGTCGACCTATCAACAGATAGTCGAACTATCAACGCAGACAAAGCATCGACCAACTGATAGACGATCGTCGATCAGCCGATAGACGATAGTCGAGCGGCGTTCGACTATAGTCGAACGAAAAACTACTTAACCAAATTCTCAATCTGGAAAACTGAGGACTCTACAGCTAGACTCCTAACCATTGACCATAGATATTTCTTGGGTCAAGGGGCACAAAGGAGAGGACTAAACTCAAATCAAAACTAGGGTACCAACATAGTGACTTCTTAAATTCTGTCGGGCTCGGCCAGTAATAACTTTGCAAATATGAATGAAGTGACGGCTAGGGTTTCCTATTTCTTCATTTTATAAGAAAGATTAGGGTTTGAGTCATGCATTGCCACATCTCACCCTAACATTGGACAACCCATCATTGCTTTAAATAGGTCTTGTTTGAGATGACTGGGTCCAAATGAGCCATCGGCGCTTATCCCAAAAATATGGTTTAGCCTATACATATGAACCAGCAAACACAGCTTGGTAAGTATCACTCGACGCTTCATCGAATGGCATCGAGTTCACTCGATGCCTACAGAATCTTGTATTATTCTAAGTCCATTCTTCTTATGCGTCAAGTATAACTCGATGCCTCGTCGAATGGCGTCGAGTTCACTCGACGCCTACTGAACCCAGTATAATTCTAAGTCAATTTCTTCTTATGTGTCGAGTATCACTCGATGCTTCTTCGAATGACATCGAGTTCACTCGACACCTACTGAATCCAGTAGTATTCTAAGTCCATTTCTTCTTATGCATCAACTATCACTCGATTCTTCATCGAAAGGCATCGAGTTCACTCGAAAACTACAGAATCCTGCATTATTCTTAGTCCATTCTTATTTTGCATCGAGTATCACTAACTCCTCATCGAATGGCGTCAAGTTCACTCGACGCCTACTGAATTCAGTAGTATTCTAAGTCCATTTCTTCTTATGTGTCAAGTATCACTCGACGCCTCATCGAATGGCGTCGAGTTCACTCGACTCCTACTGAATCCAGTAGTATTCTAAGTCAAATTCGCCTGATTCGTCGAGTATCACTCGACTTCTGTTACCAATGCACCCCGAGCCTGAGTCACTGACTCAAAACACGTGTGAGAGGTCTAGCACGAATCGGGACATTACAAATCCAATAAAAAAAATTAAAAGATTTCGTCCCCGAAATCAGGCTAAGGCTATAGGGAAAGTATAGCATGTTGAATACAAAGTATGCTTTTAAGTATACCTTGGGGAAACAACTATGGGTCGTGCTTAAGCATCAAGTCCACCGGCTACCAAGTATATCCCTCTTTCCCATGATTAGACCACAAGACCAACACCGAAGGAACACTCTTCTGACGCAAGTTCCTTGTCTCGGTGTCCACTATCCGCATTGGCTCTAGTCGAACAGACCTATCAAATTAAATTATTCCATTTGTAGCGAGGACAAGCTGATCGGGCCATAGGAGTGCTTTCCGAAGTGATGACACATAGAAGACGTCGTGCAAAATTTCTAGCTCTGGTTGTAGCTCCAGCAGATAGGCCAGAGGGCCAATCCTTTCTAATATAGCATAAAGCCCTACTTATCTCGGGCTGAGCTTCTTCCTACCATGCACTTGTTACACTCCATGCATTGGCTGGATCTTCAAGGACACCTTTTCACCCACTCGAAACTTCACCATCATATGTTTCATGTTATAATACTTTATCTGCCGACTCTGAGCCTCAAGCATGCGATCTCGCATCAATCTAACCATAGCATCGGTGTCATATATATACTCGATTCCAAAAATCTTTTGCTCTTCATTCTGTACTGATGATAAAGGTGTTCTAAACCTCCTTACATAAAGCGCTTCATGGGGTGCCATCCCGATGATAGTTTGATGATTGTTGTTGTATGAATATTCCACCAGTGGTAAGAGCCTTTCCCATGGCTCCCCACTATCCAATACACACAACCTCAACAGATCTTCAATAGTTCTAATGGTCCTCTCAGACTGACCGCCCATCTGAGGATGAAAGGTCGTGCTAAAGGTAAGGCAAGAGCCCAAATACACTTGAACCGCCTTCCATTCCTTGGAGGTAAAGCGACCATCACGGTCGGAGACTATCGTCTTAGGCACTTCATGGTATCGTACAAATTATTCCATGAAGAGATGTACCAATACATCCATATGCATCTCCTTCCTCATTTGGATAAACCTGGGAACTTATCACCCAAATCGGGTCATTCCTTGATCATTATCAGGGAAGGCTGTGAACAAAATCCATTGAGATATCTTAAAATTTCCACTCCAGAATGGGAAATGATTGTAACAATCCTCTAGGGCTCTTAAACTCCTCCTTTACCTTCTGGCAGGCCTCATACTGTGTAACATAATACTTAACAACACTCTTTATTCCTGTCAAGATCATGGTCTTTCGTAAGTCACTATACATCTAGGAAATCCCGGGTTGATCGAATACTAAGAGCAATGTGCCTCTCTCAAGATAACTTCTCGGATTTCATCGCCCTTGGGAATTTAGAGCCTGCCACGGAAATGAATGAGGCCGTCCTTCAGAGTATACTCTTCAGTAGATTCGTCCTCAATTGTCTTAATCACAAGGGCCAGAGCAGCATCCTTCCCTTGCTCTGCCTGAATTCGATCTCGAATGTCACAAATTATACTCATAGCATTTAAGTACTCAGTATACTTCTCCGAATGATCTTTACACACTAACATGATCACCATCTCCTCGAGCACTGGAGCCAATTCCATACTCATCATCCGAGAATCAGGGCTTAACTCAGGTACTCTTCTGCTCAATGCATTAGCTACAGAGTTTGCTTCCCCGGGTGTTAGTTTAATGTAAACTCGTAATCACACAAAAATTCTAACCACTGTCGCTGCCTCAAATTCAACTCCTTTTGAGTATGAACATACTTTAAATTCTTAAGGTCCGAAAACATCTCACAGTGGACGCCATATAGATAGTACCTCCAAACCTTTAAGGCGAACACCACTACTCCCAACTCCAAATCATGTTCCGAATAATTTCCCTCAAGCTTCTTCAGCAGTCTTGATGTTGGATCTAGTGGCCAAACTTAAAGGGGGGTGAATAAGGTTTGAAGCATTATGTGAAATTTTAATATAATTCGTTCCAGGAAGTCGAGTTCTAGAAGCTACTACGGGGCGTTAGGAATCTAACACACAGAGGTAATTCTATGAACTCGTTTCCTGTATGAATTTGCTTGTACACCACACACCAAATATTAAACTAACGTTCACAGCAGAATCATAGAAGCAATAATACAGAAAATATATTTCATTCCAAGAATTAATAGAAAATGGTTTTACAATTACAAACTTGTGATCCCTGTGACGTCGGGGATCGAAGGCGATGAAAATGAAAACTCTTTTGTTTTCTATACTGACCCGCTCCACGGACCGGTTAGCTCTCTCCTTTTCCCTCCAAGAAAATTCTTCGAGTTGGCTCTTCACCTCCTCATGAAAGTGTTAAGTTCTCAACCGAAATCACCTAGAGGGGGGTGAAAAGGTGAATTGTGCGTCTAAATGCGGAATAAAATTTTTAAAGAACTTGCACAAAAAATCAAGCAATCACAGATGACAAGAAGATTTATAGTGGTTGTAATGCCCCTGATTTTTCTGCGATTATTTAATTCTTGCTTGGAGTTCGTCGACGCGTTTTCTTGGCTTGTGCTATCTGTGGAGTATTGTCTTAACTCCTTAGAACTGGGTGGCCTATTTTGTAGCCTATTGGCAAGATCTCCCTAGCAAGCCGAGTCATTTTGGGTAACCCGGTGTGGCCTCTCGGGGGATGCTTGTGTTTTGGCTTCGGGTGGGTATAACTCGAGTTCTGTTCGTCAAAAGTTAATTTCGAATTCGCCGTTGTGTTCGTAGCATGGATATTTAGCTATGGTACAAATTTCGTCGAATTCCGAGGATGTTCGGTGTTCGCATCGTTTTGTATTTTATGAAAAAAATAAAACTATTTAATAAATATTATATTAATAATTATTTTGAAAGGGTGCGGATGCTTGGCGGTTTTGCCTTGTCATTTTTAGCCTTAATTAATTGATTAGTTAATTAAGAAAGAGGATGCTATATATAGGATAGTTTAGACTTAAGAGGAAACCGCTCCTGTTCATCTTCCCGAAAGGCCGAACCAGTCCGTGCCTGTTCGCGGAAAGCAGAGAAATCGCCGGAACTGCTCCCCTTTGGATGCCGATTCCGGGAGCGTTTGTGGATGGAATTCGATTCCGAAAGTGGATTTGGATTGCTCTCGCCTAGAACTTCATTCCTACGGTAAGAGATTCAGTTTTCGTGGTGTTTCTAGGGGTCTCGATTTTCTAGTGTTGTCCGTTTCCGCCATTATAGCTCCAGATTTCTGCTTTAGGTGTTATTGTTGTTGGTACCGAGTGAGGATAAGGGAGGCCGACCAAGCTCTTCTTGAAATTGAGGCAAGTGGTACTCTTGCCCTTTTCATTTAGTTTTCCTATTTTCTTATATGCCCAGTTAGCCTATTTGATACAACCGAGCATTGCTTTAGCCATAGTCAGTTCCTTTCCTGTACAATAGATGCTTTCTTTTCCTGTGCAAGAACCGGTGATGATGCCTAAGCTTACTGTAGAAAATTCCCTGTACAGAACCTTGCCCAAAACAGCCGTGTATGTTCTCTGTTATTTTTCCCTCGCTGTAGCTTATTTGTTCTCGGGCCGGGGAAGGAAGTAAGGGTTAGGTTAGCATTTTCCTGTGCCATAGCTGTAGCCGGGTAGGAGTTAGAAGCTTTAACTCGAAAATTGTGCTAGTCCTCGTTATAACCCTAGAAACGTGTTTGGCTGTTAGATTAATATTACTACAGGAATAGACTTGCTGGAATTAGCGATGGAGGATTCAGGGCTTGGCGTTGAGTGTGGTGTGCACACTCAACGCCGGGTCTGCTTGGACTTTGCGTTGAGTGTGGTGCACACACTCAACGTCGGGTCTGCTGGGACTTGGCGTTCAGTGTGGTGCACACACTCAACGCCATAGCCCCTTGATCTGTTCTTTTGCGGCTAAGTAGTGTGGCGTTGAGTGAGAAAATTCTTCTAAGTCAGAATCGACGGGAATCACTATGTGATTCTCGCCGACTTCGACGAGAATCGTTAGTGATTCCCGTCGATTCGGCGAGAATCAATCTGCATTCCCGCCGACCTCTTTCTGATGGCGTTGAGTGAGTGGGCCTCACTCAACGCCATGGCGGTTTAGGCGCTGGGTGAGGCGGGCTCACTCAACGCCGCAGCCCTTTCCTGCGGGTAAGTACTTTGGCGTTGAGTGAGTTGATCTCACTCAACACCAAAGCTGTTCTATCGTTGAGAATGGTTGAAGCACTAACCGCCGTAGTTTGTTTTCGCGGCTAAGTACTTTGGCAATGAGTGAGTCGACCTCACTCAATGCCAAAGCCATTTTCGCATTGAGAGAGGTGGACTCACTCAACGCCACAGTTGGGTTTTGTGGTATAGTGCTAAGGCGTTGAGTGAGTGGACCTCACTCAACTCCGTAGATATTTTGTCGTTGAGTGAGGTTAGCTCAATCAACGCCACAGCCTAGGGTGCTGAAGTCGTTGAGGGAGTGGACCTCACTCAACGCCATAGTTGTTTTGGTGTTGAGTGAGGTTAGCTCACTCAACGCCACAGCCTGCTTTGCTAAAGGCGTTGAGTTAGGTTAGCTCACTCAACGCCACAGCCAGTGTTGTAGAAGGCGTTGAGTAAGTTAACCTCACTCAATATCATTGCTGTTTTGGCGTTGAGTGAGGCTAGCTTCCTCAACGCCACCGTCTTTCTAGGCGTTGAGTGAGTGGGGCTCACTCAATGCCATGCCGTGTTGAGTCATCTCAACGCTTTTCCCTTACCTTGATTTTCTCCCCCGAGTGAATTCCTTGATTTTGAGGTTCCTTGTCGGCTATTTTCTTTTTTTTTTCAAAAAAGGCTGAATCGTGGGTCGTGGTTAGTAGTGGTGATTTGAAGCTCTTAATGGGGGAGGTGTTGTGTAATTTAGCCAAGGCCACCCTTTTTCTTTTATCTTGCTCCAGGTACGGGCTGAGCAAGGGGTGGGAGGTCTCTAGTGCTTTCACATGTAGACCCCTGAGCTTGGTTTCTTGGAAATGGTGGTTGGGGGGCCGAGTTTGCCTCCAACCCGGATCCGCATTGTTTTTTATACTATCATCTCTCACAGCTTAGGGTGTTAGACGTTTCTTCCTTTATAAATTTTCAACGTTTGGGCTCATGGTAGCCTGGTAAACTCTGCAGGATTTATTTTTAGGAAGGGTTGTTGTTGTTTCCTCGCACTTAGTGCTTTTCGTTTTTTCTGGCCTTGGACAGTGGTGCTTGTTTCGGTTTACTTACTCTTCTTTCTTACCTTTTAACTTAATATTTCCGTACAGCTTACTTGTTTAGCTTGATGAGGTATTTTTTTCTTCTTTGAATGCCTCAGGTTCTGGTTAGTAGCCGATTAGGCGGCTAGTTGTGTTGTGTTGTTGTTGGTGGTCTCTCGTACTGTGGAGATTAGTTTCTTGGTCTTGTGAGGTAGTTTTGTGCTTCTTTCTTACATACATACATACTTGCCAGTGGGTTCGTGTCAGTTTGTTGGCACCCACTGGTAGTTTTACCTTGATACTAGATATGTTAACTTTTTGCTGCTACCTTTTTCTGGAGATAGTCTACTTGCTCTTGGGATGATTTATGCTAGTTTGCTAGTTACTTTTAAACCTAAAAACACTATTATAAGTATATCTCATTATCAGCATGTTTTATACAACTCATCATTATTTTCCAAATAACGTAAAAAGATTGTTTTCCTATATATATAGTATAAATTAAAAGTAGGGTCCTGCATAGTATAAGTTGTCCTCTGGGGACACTTATGCACTCTTTCAGGATGTCGAACCTGAATAAAGTATTTTCTGCAGCGTATAAGTATAGTTTTTAACTTGTGGACTAGGTGATCCACCGAGCCGAGGGATACAGCCTTTAAAAATATAACTGATTTTCTAATCATACAACTTATGAATTTTATAAAGTAAAGTAGATAGTTTTGCCTGAGCGTCAGCAGTTATCCCTTGCTCGACGTTGCATCACGATGCATGTTTTCTCATACTCTGATGCTTCTTTAAATTGGAGAAAATGCGGGTTGTTATAGTTGGTATCAGAGGGAGGTTGCTTGACAAGTAAGTCGGGCAACCGTCCCTTTTGATTGTATTAGCAGTTTAGCATCATGTCATTCACACACTAATATGTCAACAGCACGTCTTGGCAAAAGCACGAACACTACACTCATAGCATAACATAAAGTATACGGGGCATATTATGTAGTATGAGATGCATAATATGTGTTCGTATATGGATCCACCATAGGGGCAACATGTGAGGGTTATGTAGTATTGGATGCATAACCTCACCACATGGCTGCGACTAGCTTGTTTTCTTTTTCGTTGCATGGGGATGTTATGTAGTATGGGATGCATAACATTATCATGTGTACGTCACTCATAACATGCATTAGGGCCTTTTTAGAATGCATAGCACAAACATGCATAACATAACATTGCATGAGCACAGCGTGCCAAGCTAAAGACTAGCAGGATGACATATGTACACACATCAGTTTTCGAGTAAAAAATAATATATATCATGCATTCCTGATCTAGGCACAAGAGTTAGTATGGTGGTGGTTAACCATCCTAGGTTAAGGCATAACATCAATTCTTGTAAAAAATAAACTCCCAGAGCAAGTTTAGCAGCTTTAAGTTCATATTTATGTATGTATTGTTTGTACTTGTAGTTAGTTGCAGTTGTCGTACTAGGATCTGACTAATGTTGCTATGATTTTAGGATGGCAAGACGCCCTTCGACTAGATCAACCCCCCCCCCCCCTATCTGAGGGTGAGTCATCGGGAGCGGAAGAATGATGCGGTGATCGAGAGCCTGCGACAGAGTAGCGATTCCTTGAGCAGGAAGATGGTGGAGGTGCGAGCCCAAATCAAGTCTCTGGTGGCAGTTGTGGCAGGATAGACTCAGGGAGTGAAAGGCCCTGCAGGAGGGTTAGCTGTTCCTCCACCTCCTGCACCCCTGAGACCTCTAGTGGTGGTGCCAACAGAGATGGAATTCATCTCGCAGTTTCAGAGACTTAGCCCTCCTACTTATGATGGGAAGGCAGATTTCATGGTCATAGACGATTGGCAGATCTCCATGGAGGAGATGTTCTCGTACTCCGGTATTACAGATGATCATAGAGTGATGATAGCCGCCTATCAGCTCAAGGGTTTGGCTAAGAGTTGGTGGCTTAAAGAAAAGGAGAGCTTGGTAGCTTGTTGCTCTTGGGAAGTGTTCAAGGAAATGGTGTTGAATAAGTTCTTGTCTTTGGTCGAGCGTGATCGTCTTATAAACGACTTCCTCCACCTGAAGCAAAGGCAACTCACGTTCGGTGAGTATGAAGTAGAGTTTAGCAAGTTGAGCCGGTTTGCTCCTTGGTTGGTAAGTGTTGAGGCTGATCGAGTCAAGCGATTTCTTGGTGGCTTGAGGAGCGAGGTGCAACAGTTGACCAATGCTTATGGATCAGAGACTTATGTAGGGGTAGTGGATGTTGCTCTGAAGGTGGAGGCTATCGAGACCGCAAAGAGCAGAGGCAGCAAATGAGGAAGGACAAGCGGAAGTCTGTTGAGGAGAAGAAACCCCAGGTACCTGGTACTACTTCGGGAAAGAAGAGCAAGGTGGTGTGTAGCTTCTGCGGTCGGTCAGGCCACCCTGTTGAGAGGTGTTTCAAAAAAGGCAGCAGCTAAGAAGAAGGGGCAAGTTCATGCTATTCAGGGTGCTCCTAGGAGGGATGTTTCCTGTTCTGTTTGTAAGTGACCCGGTCATGATGCGGCCCAGTGCTAGTCCAAGGATAAAGTCTGCTATCAGTCCGGGCAGAAGGGTCACATCAAGTCTAGGTGTCCTCAGGTCCAGCCTGCTCTTCATGCAGTTCCACTTCAGGCACTACCTCCGCCTCAGCGTGTGGAAAAGGGTAACGGAAAGCTGAACGTGATCTCTTCCGAGGAGGCTCAAGCTTCGACTCAGGTCATCTCAGGTTAGTTGTTTCTTTTTCCAGCTTGAAAGTTTTATTTGTTAGAATGGTTATAGTTGGGTTTTGGTAGATCCTTAGTGGTATATGCTCCTATAGGGAAATTTAAGGTGAAGAACTGCTGGGCGTGCGTTCTATTCGACTCCGGCACTACCCACTCATTTGTGGCTATAGCCTTTGTGGAGCGACATCGGTTAACTCTAGATCGAGTTCGTGATACCTTCCGCGTCAAGTTCCCTTCTAGTGAATCTGTGTTATCAGATTTGGCCATTCTAGATTGCCCTGTTTTGTTAGGGTATTTTCTTGCGAAGGCAGACTTGAAGATGATTGATCTGGAGGACGTCGATGTTATTTTGGGCATGCACTGGCTGTCTAAGTATGATGCGGTCATTCAGTGCAAAGGGAAGCGCTTAGACTTCATCAAGGACAATGGTCAGCCGGGAAGCGTGTATGCTTATCTGTGCCAAGATTCTCCTGTCTTTTATGCAGTATGTGCTCAGAAGTTGTTTCTTTCTGGTTGTTTTGCTTGTTTAGTCTCGATGGTTGGGACCGCTGTTAGTATACCGCGCTTAGAAGAGATTCCCGTTGTTCGTGGTTTCGCTGATGTGTTTCCTGATGACCTTCCTGGTCTTCCTCCCAATCGGGATGTCGAATTTGTGATTGATTTGGATCCGAGTACGCGTCCTATTGCGAAGGCGCCATATTGGATGGCCCCTCGTGAGCTAGAGGAGTTGCGAGTCCAGTTAGATGAGTTGTTGGCAAAAGGGTTTATCAGGCAGAGTTCGTCGCCTTGGGGTGCTCCTATTTTGTTTGTAAAGAAGAAGGATGGGTCGATGCGGCTTTGCATCGACTACCGGGAGTTGAACAAAGTCACTATTAAGAACAGGTACCCTCTGCCGAGGATCGATGACTTATTTGATCAATTGCGTGGTAGCACGGTGTTCTCCAAGATCGATCTTCGTTCCTGCTATCATCAGCTCAGGATCCGTGAGGCAGATATTCCACGGACTGTATTTAGATCAAGGCATGGACATTTTGAGTTCTTGGTGATGTCGTTTGGTCTGACCAACGCACCATCAGCTTTCAGGGATATGATGAACCGGGTGTTCAAGGATTTCCTAGACAAGTTCGTTGTGGTTTTCATCAATGACGTGTTGGTCTATTCCCGCAGCGCTGAGGAGCTTGAGCAGCATCTGCGCTTGGTTCTATCAGAGTTGAGGAATCACAAGTTATTCGCCAAGTTGAGCAAGTGTGAATTTTTGTTGCCTCAGGTCTCGTTTTTGGGCCACGTGGTGAACAAGGATGGGATCTCGGTTGACCTAGAAAAGATCGCAGCAGTGATGGATTGGAGCAGGCCGGGAACGCCCAAGGAGTTCAGAAGCTTCCTAGGGTTGGCCAGCTACTACAGGAGGTTCGTGGAGGGTTTCTCCACCCTGGCTGCACCTTTGACCAAGTTGACTCGGAAGAACGCAGCCTTTGTTTGGAGCGAGAAGTGCGAAGAAGACTTCCTGGAGCTAAAGAACAGATTGTGCACTGCTCCCGTTCTGACCCTACCTACTAAGGGTGTGGAGTATGATGTGTACGTGGATGCTTCGCATGTTGGTCTGGGTTGCGTGTTGATGCAAGTTGGAAAAGTTATTGCGCATGGGTCAAGGAAATTAAAGACTCACGAGAGAAATTACCCTATGCGTGACCTTGAGTTTGCAGCGGTAATTTATGCATTGAAGATGTGGAGGCATCTACTTTATGGGTCTCAGTGCAAGATCTTCACTGATCACAAGAGCCTGAAGTACGTGTTCACGCAGAAGGAGTATGTGGCCGATTATGATGTGGAGATCCAGTATCATCCAGGCAAGGCCAATGTGGTGGCCGACGCCCTGAGTCGGAAAATGGGGAAGATCTTTAATCTCTCCGCCGATCGTTTAGTGGAAGAGTTCCTCCTTATGGATATCTCGGTGGGATGCTGTGTCATGCAGACCAGTTTGGAAGTGGCAGAGCCGTCTTGGATTTCTCTTACTAGGTTGCACCAGAAAGATGATCCGGACCTTCTGCACTTATACCTCGGGACTGAGAGAGGGGAGTTGCCAGATTTCTCTATCGATGATGCAGGTACTTTGAAGTATCGCGGCAAGTTTTTCATCCCCGCTTTTGAGAGATATCAGGCGTATGATATGCAGAGAGGCTCATGGGTCAGGTGTCTCCTACCATCCGGGATCTACAAAGATGTATCGTGATTTAAAGAAAATTGCCTGGTGGTATGGGATGAAGAGTGATATAGCCTGATTTGTTGCAGAGTGCCTCACTTGCAAGCGTGAGAAGGCCGATCACGGAAGGCCTGGTGGCAAGTTGACTCTGTTAGAGATCCCGACTTGGAAGTGGGAAAGTATTTCTATGGAATTCATCACGGGCTTACCGAAATCTCCAAGGGGATTTGATTCTGTTTGGGTTATAGTGGATAGACTGACGAAGTGTGCTCACTTCGTGCCATATAAGATTGACTATCTGATCAAGAAGATAGTAGAGTTGTACTTGAATGAGGTCATCAGATTGCACGGTGTGCCTGTTAGCATCATTTCTGATCGAGACTCCCGGTTTGCTTCTCGTTTTTGGCAGAGTCTGTAGGAAGGTTTGGGTACAGATCTGAGGTATTCTACTGCTTACCACCCACAGACCAATGGGCAGATAGAGCGGGTGAACTAGATAGTTGAGGATATGATCAGATGCTACATTCTAGACCACGGTGGAGTGTGGGATGAGCGATTGCGACTTATGGAGTTTGCATACAAAAATAGCTATCAAGAAAGTTTGCAAATGGCTCCGTTTGAAGCTTTGTACGGGAGGCGCTGCAGAACTCCCCTGTTTTGGGCTGAGGCAGGTGAAAGACCCTTGTTGGGTCCGGATGCGCTCGAGGAGATGGAAATCGCGGTGAAGCTTATTAGAGAAAAGCTTCGTTTAGCTCAGGAGAGATATGAAAAGAACGCCAATTGGCGTAGGTCGGACTTGGAGTTTTTTGTAGGGGACCTTGTGTTTCTTAAGGTTTCCCCGATGGTTGGTGTTAAGAGGTTCGGTAAGAACCGGAAATTGGACCCGAGGTATGTGGGCCCGTTAAAGATTATTGAACGGATTGGCGTGTCAGCTTATAGGTTGGATTTGCAAGCAAACTTCCCAAGTGTTCATAATGTATTTCATGTAAGCCAATTGCGGAAGTGTGTGCGCAGTAGTGGGCAAGTATTGGATGGTGTGCCCCAGTTGGAGCCTAATCTCTCTTTTATTGAAGTGCCGGTCCGCATTTTGGATACTCAAGATCGGGTGCTGCGAAGAAGTCCATCCCGATGGTCAAAGTTCTATGGAAGAATCAGGGTTTGGAAAGCACGACTTAGGAGTTAGAGTCGGCTATGAGGGAGGCTCACCCTCAATTGTTTCCCTAATTAGATTGGTTTGTTTTCTTCTTGTAATGTTTGGCTTGTTACCTTTCCTTCTATAGTTGAGGGGTGGTGCGTAAAGTTTCGGGACGAAACTTTCTTTTAGGGGGAGTGACTGTAACGCCCCTGATTTTTTTGCGATTATTTAATTCTTGCTTGGCGTTCGTCGACGCGTTTTCTTGGCTTGTGCCATCTGTGGATTGTGGTCTTAACTCCTTAGAACTGAGTGGCCTATTTTGTATCCTATTGGCAAGATCTCCCTAGCAAGCCGAGTCGTTTTGGGTGACCCGGTGTGGCCTCTCGGGGGATGCTTGTGTTTTGGCTTCGGGTGGGTATAACTCGAGTTCTGTTCATCGAAAGTTAATTTCGACTTCGCCGTTGTGTTCGTGGCATGGATATTTAGCTACGGTGCAAATTTCGTCGAATTACGAGGATTTTCGGTGTTTGCGTCGTTTTGTATTTTATGAAAAAAATAAAACTATTTAATAAATATTATATTAATAATTATTTTGAAAGGGTGCGGATGCTTGGCGGTTTTGCCTTGTCATTTTTAGCCTTAATTAATTGATTAATTAATTAAGATTAAGAGGATGCTATATATAGGATAGTTTAGACTTAAGAGGAAACCGCTCCTGTTCATCTTCCCGAAAGGCCGAACCAGTCCGCGCCTGTTCGAGGAAAGCAGAGAAACCGCCGGAACTGCTCCCCTTCGGACGCCGATTCCGGGAGCGTTTGTGGACGGAATTCGATTCTGAAAGCGGATTTGGATTGCTCTCACCTAGACTCTTATTCCTACAGTAAGAGATTCAGTTTTCATGGTGTTTCTAGGGGTCTCGATTTGAAAGTGAGGATAGATACAACTCTAGAGGGGGGGTGAATAGAGTATTCAAAAATTATGACAATCTACTCAACTCCCTTAGAGTTAATTTACGGAATAAGTGTATAGATATATGAAATCCTAGAGCCTAACACAAAGTGAGGTGCACAAGAGAAAGCTAACTGTAATTACAGTTTAAGCTTTAGTCCTAACACAGCAACTAACAACCCTAGTTAGTTCTACT
Source organism: Platanthera zijinensis (assembly GCA_039513925.1). NCBI lineage: Eukaryota > Viridiplantae > Streptophyta > Magnoliopsida > Asparagales > Orchidaceae > Platanthera > Platanthera zijinensis. The sequence continues at coordinate 184,352,544 of CM077088.1, read as the reverse complement.
CACAGCCACAGTGCAGTAATTAGAATAAGCAACACAGACAACACAAGAAGATTTATAGTGGTTCCCTCTGAATAGGTACATCCACTCTTCTACCACCCTGGTAGGAATCCACTACAGGTTTTTGTTCAGGTGCCCTGCCACCAACTTATCCGGTTCAGGTAGATCAAGTAGACCCTTTGAGCTTTTGATCAGGAGCTCAAAATCCAACACAGGTTTTTGTTTAGGTGCCCTACCACCAAGGTTCACTTTTGAAGGGAGTAATAACCCTTTGTACAGGAGGTTGAGAGAGTTAGAATGTCTTCTCTATTGTTAAACAGAATTAGAGAAGCTAGTGGATTGCACTGAGCAATAGAAAGCTCTGAAGTAATCAAAACTCCCCTTGCTTAGAGAATATCCAGGAAGAAGCCTTGCTTCAGGGTGCAGGATCTCTTCAGAACTCTTGACAGAAACTTATGTCTTGAAGTTCTTGAAGGAGCAGCTTGAAGAAGACTCTGAATGTGGAATGATTGTTCTTCTTCAACAGCTTTTCTTTCTTCTTCTTCTTCTGAAGCACTGAGTATGAATGTTTCTGTAAGCAGGATGAACTCAGGATTGAAGAAGTGAACTCTGAAGAGAGTTGATCTTCTCAGCTATATGTAGAAAATAACTGAGAGCTGTATCTTCTTGTTCTGGTTGAATATGTGTATCTGAATAATGTATTCTGAATATATTTTTTTAACTTCTCTCTCTATCACTTTATATATCAGCCTTTTGCAACGACTTCTAACTTTCTCTGATTTGAAAACTTGTCTTCTTCTGAGATCTGCAATCTGGGCTGCAAATAGCACAATACAACTAGCCTTCAGAAAGTACATTCTATAAAGAAATAAAGCTTTCTAAGAAGCTTCTTATCCATTCTGCAAGTCCAAAAAGTATTAGAAAAAGTCACATCAAAAACAACCTCTTTACGGCCAGAGAAAGACTTTTGTGTCTAACGGCTATAAAGGACAGCATGGTAGATAAAGCAAAAAAGATTATGTTAACTAATAAGACAAAAGACTTTTTCAGATAGAACTTGACTTATGCATAAAGAATGAGGCAAAGATTGCCTTGATATGTAAGCATAAAATCAAAGAAATATTCTTTAATAAAATAAGCCATATAAAAGAGAAATAAATTATAGAAGAGAAAGAATATAATATCTCTAAATGCAGACAAAAGATCGTCGAACGACTGACGGAGATCGTCGACCTCTCAGAGCAGATGGTCGAACTATAGGAACAGATAGTCGACCTACAAGAAATCTGTCTAGACAAAAGAAGTCGAGCAAGGCTCGACGATCGACGATGCTGAGACCATAGATCGTCGACCTAATAAAGAAGAACTAACTCAGAGATAGACGATCTGCTGACTGACGATAGTCGACCAACTAATAGACTATAGTCGATCAGCTGATAGATGATGGTTGAGCGGCGTTCGACTATAGTCGAACAAAAAACAACTTAACCAGATTTTCATCTGGATAAGCAACAACTCTACAACTGAGGTAATCTAACCTAACAACTAACCTTTGACCATAGATAAATCTTGGGTCAAGAAACTAATTGAGAAGACTTAACTCAAATCCAAACTAGGGTACCAACAATCTCCCCCTATTTGGGTCAAGTCTCTCAAAACAAAAAGAAATCTATAAATAGATATAAAAGCAACATTAACCTGTTAGGATCAATGAGTATCATATCATATTAATAAGCAGCATTCATAAACTCAAACAAACAAACAGACTGTCAATACAAATAAATTTATACAATATCAGAGTCTTGTTTAGAAGAAACTGGAAGAAAGGAAATCTTCCTTTTGGGATCAAGAGCATCCTTCTTTGAAGTCTTCAAGTCTTGTTCTCCAATAATCTTTACTTCTCTTGCTCTGGGCAAGACAACCTCTGGATGCTTTTCCATATATTTAGAGGCATCAAAAACTTCTGGTCTGACTTGATATCTGTCTAGTTCCTTTTATCTGAACTTTGACATAGTTGTTAAGCATGTTATGTCTTTATCTTCAACTTTAGCTTTTCTTATTTGGGTTGATCCAACTAACTAAAGAAATCTTGCCATCCTTAACTCAGGATTAAGCTCTTGGCTTTTATACTCATTTTCATTAGCTGGATCTAGAGGCTTTAAAGTTTTGAACTTTGTAGAAAAGTCTAGCAGACTTGCAGCTGGTTCTATGTTTTCTTGAATGACAAGAGAAGATGGTGGAGCAAACTCTGTAAATTTCTTGCTTGACTTGTCTGAGTAAATTACTCTTTTTCCTTTTAAATCTACTTGCTTAATCTGATCTGGCTTTCTGGAGGGAAGAGTTTTGCTTTCCTTAGGTGAAGGAGGAGGAGAAAATGTTTATTTCTGATAAGTCATCTCCTTCACCTGCTCTTTAGGTTCAGCTACTTGTCTTTGCTGGCCTGACTGGGTTCTGCCCAGGTAACCTGGGTTTCCTCTTCTCTGATATGCCTGAGAAGGGGTAAATCTGGCTGAAGGAGCTGAGGCTTTAGAAGATATATTTCCTTAATCTCCTGCACTAGGAGGAGGAGGAGGAGGACCTCTGGGAGTCCATTTAGGAACTGGAGAATCATATCTTTTGCTCTTCTTCCTCTTCTTTTGCTGATTTCTAGATAGACCCATCCAATGTTGAAAGTCCTTAGACTTGGGGTCAATCCCTTTCAATATGTAATAGGGGGTGTCATTTTCTTGACTAGGAAGAGGAGGAGCTTGAGCTTTCCTTTTCCTTTGAGCAACTTTCCTTTTCTTGGTCCCTTCAGAATCCTCTGAATCTTCCTCATCATCAGAGTGTGATGACTGAGGTTGGTCATATGGGTCAATGATATCTTGAGAAGCTTTCTCTTTGGATTTTAAAGCAGCCTTTTCCAATTCTTCTTCTATGGCATCTTGAGCCAATAGAGAATCCAGATCAAGTCCTGGAGTATCATCCCAGACAGTTGATTTCTCTTCTGACTCATCTATAACTATCTTGGGGACAAGTTCTTCAGAAACTTGCACAAATTCCTGATCTGCTATAACAGACTCAGGTCCTTTATCTTCTGCAGCAGGTTTTGGAGCAGGTTCTTGAATATCTTGAGCTCTATCTGTAGCCAAGGGAACACACAAGTTTTCTAAATGGTAATGAAACATCCCTTCAAGGTATTCACAAGTTAACATGTCAGTTAACAGGTCAAGGAATAGAGTAATTGGATTACCTGCAGAATTTCCTAACTCCCATAGATCATCTAGTTAGGAGGTAATGACTCCTTCTAGGTACATGGCAATAATAGGGGTAGATGATTCTTCAAGGCAAACTCTGAAGGCAAATTCAGCTTCATTTATAACTTGAGCTGTATCTGGAACTGCAACTGCAACTGATGTTGTAATTTATGAATCTGCAGCTGTAAGAATGACATCTGATGGAACTGCAGCTAAAGGAATGACAAGAGGAAGTCTTGAGACATCTTCCTGGAACATCTCCCCCTGCCTGACTTTAGTGGGTACTGAATTCAGGCCCCTAAGAGAAGAGGGCTCAGCAGAATTCAGGCCCCTAACTATGCTTATCGTGCGCAGAGTGCTTTCCCAACAGCACTTTTCCAACAAGTTCTGCCAAGAACTTGATCTTCATCAGGAAGCTTACCTTTAGCAACTTGGAAGGAATGCCTTCAGCATGTCCTAACTCTAGCAACATCCTGCTGTACTCTTGAGTATCTTGATCATACTCTTCTTGACCATTAATAAAATCAAAAATCTCAGTCATGACGGCAGGAGTCAAAGTTACCTCCTCGCCGCCGATAGTCCCGGTCATCGATTCGTCGCTGGAAGATGATGTATAGACCCATTCCTTGATCTATGGAACATTTATTTTAATCCGTGTAGACATAAGCTTCTCCAGTCCTTGATCTTTGCATAGCTGTAGTATCTCGAGAATGTCGACATCGCAGGCACTGAAATATTCGAAATCGACGCTAAATCCAGCGTCAAACTTCATCACGGTAAGCAAAGCTGGAGAAATTGCCATTGATTTGGTTGGGGAAGACGAGAGAGACGAAAAGCAGAAAGCGCGAGGCAGAGCTCAAGTCAAACCTTACAAGCAGGAATGAGGAATATGAAAAGACGAGCTCTATCGACTACAAAAAGCACGATCTATTAACCTAGGTCGACCATCGGTTTATATTAAAACAATAATTGTTGACCTATTTCAACAGATACTAGAAACGATGGTCGATCGAACGTTCAACGATCGTTTCCTGAAGCAGAGTAGTCGAGCTATCGATCGACTATTTCTGTCTTCACAAACAATCGGGCCGTCATCAACCATAGGTCGACGATAAGCTCAACCTGTTCGACTATGGTCGAACGACGTTCGACGATATTCGAGAAGATTTCAACATAGGCAGAATTCACACTTGGTCTATTCAATTTATCATGCCTAGTTGATTCAAAAAGAATAGATGTTTCTGTTCATCTAAGGGCTTGGTGAAAATATCACCTCTCTGAAGGTCAGTGGATATGAACTCAAGACTGATTTTGTTCTTTTCCACACAATCTCTTAGAAAATGGTGTCTGATTTCAATGTGCTTGGTCCTAAAGTGGTGCACAAGATTTTGTGCTATGGAAATAGCACAGGTACTGTCACATATGATTTTTGTGTTCTTGTGTGTGTACCCATAATCCAAAAGCTGGTTTTGAATCCACAGGATCTGTGAACAATAACTAGCAGCTGCTATATATTCAGTCTCTGCAGTTGAAGTTGAGACAGAAGCCTGTTTCTTGCAGAACCAAGAGACTAATCTCTCTCCCAGGAACTGACATGTCCCTGAGGTACTTTTCCTATCAACTCTACAACAAGCATAGTTAGAATCAGAGTATCCAATTAACTCAAATTCTGATTCAGCTGGGTACCACAGTCCTAAATTTGGACATCCCTTCAGGTATCTAAAAATTCTCTTGAAAAGAATCAAATGAGATTCCTTGGGGTTGACCTGGAATCTAGCACACAGGCATGTGGCAAACATTATATCTGGTCTACTTGCAGTTAAATAAAATAGGGAACCAATAATGGCCCTATAGTTTTTTTTGATCAACTGGCTTACCCTGATCATCAAAATCTATAACTACATTTGTAGCCATGGGTGTATGCATTGCTGAAGCATCAGCCATCCAAAATTTCTTTACCAATTCCTTGACATATTTGGATTGGGAGATGAAGATGTCATCAGCATCTTGCTTTACTTAGAGACCAAGAAAGTAAGAGAGCTCACCCATACTACTCATCTCAAACTTAGAGTGCATCAGGTCTGAGAACCTTTTGCATAGTTTAGGATCAGTGGAACCAAAAATAATGTCATCCACATAGACTTGAACTAACAGGGTGGTGTCCTTGTTATGCTTAACGAACAAGGTTCTATCAACTACTCCACTAACAACGTCGTGCTCTAACAAGAAACTAACTAGAGTCTCATACCAGGCTCTAGGTGCTTGCTTAAGTCTATAAAGAGCTTTTTGCAACTTATAAATAAATGAGGGTTGAGTTGAAGAAACAAACCCAGGAGGTTGTTCAACAAACACCTCTTCCTTTAGCTTACCATTTAGGAATGCACTTTTAACATCCATTTTAAAAACCTTAAACTTCATATAGGATGCATAGGCTAGAAAGATCCTTATTGCCTCTAGCCTTGCAACAGGGGCAAAGGTTTGGTCATAGTCTATACCTTCCTCCTATCTGTAGCCCTGAGCTACAAGCCTAGCTTTGTTCCTTACAATAATCCCTTGGGCATCCAACTTGTTTCTAAACAACCACTTGGTGCCTGTGATCAGTTGGCCTTTTGGTCTTGGAACCAAAGTCCATACTTTCAAATTGATTAAGCTCCTCTTGCATAGCAATGATCCAGTGGGGATCTAGCTCAGCATCTTTTATGGTGAAGGGCTCAATTTATGAAAGGAAACAAGCATGCATCACATCCTGTCTTAATGGATGTCTTGTTTGCACACCAACTGATATATCACCAATCACTTGAGATGTAGGATTATCTCTAAGCATGACAATATCAGCAGGTGGGATGTGATCTTCAACAACAGTTTGAATAAATTCCTATTGTGGAATAGGATTAACTGTTGGTGGTACAACAACTGCTTCCACAAAATCTTCATCACTGTCTGAATCAGTGATATAAAGAGTTGATAGAGGGAGAATCTCTTGGGTGAGATCTTTGCATAACTCTGGTACCTGCAATGAGTTTGAGGAAGGAGAAGTTTTCTTCTCCTTGTAAAACATTTTTGACTCATCAAAGAAAACATGCACAGATTCTTCTATTTTTAAAGTTGATTTGTTAAACACCCTATAAGCTTTGTTTACTTGGGAATATCCAAGAAAAATTCCCATTGAAGCTTTTGCTTCAAACATTCTAAGGTATTATTTGTTGTTTTTGTGAATGTACACTACACAACCAAAGACTCTAAAATAGTTAATTTTAGGTTTCTTTCCTTTAAGTAATTCATAAGGAGTTTTACTCTTAAGCTTATGTATTAGACTTCTGTTCAAAACATAATTAGCTGTGCTAACAGCTTCTGCTCAATAAGAGAGAGGCATGTTAGCATCTGCCAACAATGTTCCTGCAGCTTCAATTAGAGTTCTATTTTTCCTTTCCACTACCCCATTTTGTTGAGGAGTTCTAGGAGAAGAGAAGCTATGTTTGATACCTTCTTTCTCACAGAATTCTTGCATGAGGAGAGACTCAAACTCAGTACCATGGTCACTTCTGATCAAGGCAACATGAGTAGAATACTCAGTCTGCACACAAAGTAGAAAGTCTGTAAGAACTTTGAAGTTATCAGCCTTAGTTCTCAAAAAGAACACCCAAGTGAACCTTGAGAAATCATCTACAATCACTAAAGTGTAAAATTTCCCTCCTAGACTCTGTACTTTTATTGGGCCAAAAAGGTCCAAGTGCAATAAGTATAGGATTCTAGGTGAATCACTCTTATTTACAGATTTGAAGGAATTTTTGGTTTGCTTGCCTAATTGACAAGCATTGCATAGACTTTCCTTCTTGTAGGGGCAAGAAGGTAAACCTCTAACAAGGTTGTATTTAGATAACTAGATATATTCTTGAGGTTACCATGTCTAAGCCTTTTATGCCATAAGGTGTTATTATTGGTTACTTCATTAAACAGGCAGATTTCAGATTGAGTTGAATTAAAATCTACTAAGTAAATATTACCCTGTCTAATGCCTACTAACACTGCATTACTATTTAAAGTAATATTGCAAAGAGTGTCAGTGAATGATACCTGATAACCTGCATCGCATAACTGGCTTACTGAGATTAAGTTGTGCTTCAGCCCAGTTACATATGGAACCCTTTTGAATGTCACTGCTCCAATGGTAAACCTACCATATCCTTCTGTTTGACCACAGATGGAATCCCCAAAGATCACCTTTGCTCCAAGCTTGGCCTTGAAGCTTGACAGATTGTTTTTGTTTCCTGTCATATGTTTGGAACAGCCACTATCCAAATACCATTTGTCTTTAGTAATTGGATAGGTCTTCACCTGCAAATCAAACAGTTAGACATTGTGGACCCAGACAACCTTGAGTCCATTATTCTTCACATAATGAAAACTTGAAATGAAAGAATAAGCAGGCTGAGGTTTATATCCTAAGGGATAGGATCTCCTAGGTTGAATATGTAAGACCCCATTTTTTTTCGATTTAAAACTCGGGGTCTTATGCCCAGAACCGCCGCTTTGCGGTGACACCTTCGCACTCGGGAAGGTCATCACTACAACGCGCCGATTCTGCCCGCCTTTTCGATCACAATCAAGTAGCAAGTAGTAAAGAAGGAGAAATGCAGTCCACAATAATAAATCATATATATGTAAACTCCACGAAGGGAGTGTCCACAGTATAACATAAGAGTAAAAATAGAGTACTGAAAGGAAGAGGGCTTAAGCCCGGTACAACAACACCTCACTACATAGTCACTCAAACGGAAGCTGAAAAACAAACTGCTACTAAGGAACGGAACTCACGGTCCCGGCTGTCTGAACTCCTGAGCTAGACTGCCCAGTCTCCAAGCGCACCGGCCTCCTGGGCTGCTCCTCCGGGTTGGGCTCCACGATTCCCTAAAATGATGTGGTTCGAAAACCGTTAGTCTATAAGACTAAGCCCTATCATCCCCCCACCCCTTCCCCCATGCCCTAAGGCACCGAGCGGAGAGGAAGAAAGGGAAGGACATGAAGGTGGAGAGTAGTCAAAAGCAGATGACGGTGGAACTAACTAGCAAGTTATGACAGGAGAGCAATATAAGTGTTGTAATAGGTAAAATAGAAAGGTAAGTAAGTAAGAAATTAAACCTCCACTTATGTGAGTACACATAAGCCAAGGGATCTTCTACAAGGATCCCATCGTATAAATGTCCCATTCCACTTATACGTTGGGGTTTCGGTTATCACGCAGCAGGTATACATATATCAAATTAACCTTAATTTATAAACTTGCCCATACAAGCTTATAGACCAAGGGGTCGTTTTGCAAGTCCTAAAGTATAAGCGTCCCATTCCACTTATACTTTAGGTGTCAAGGTTGTTATGAATGATTATGGCATGCAGCTATATGGTGGGTATGATGATCAAGCAGTGCAACTCACACACCCAACTTTGTGTACACAAACCTTTAGTTCCCCCTTTCAGAGCCGTTACCTCCCAGGATACCTCCGTAGTGGCAGACGGAAGCGGTGGGTTGGGCCTCGCCCACCTCAAAACCAGTAAAAGCACCACTGGTCTGACCTATCGTACGCCCTCAACGCTTGGTGCACAAAGCTGACTCCTGCGTACTCTTGCCGACTGGACCGCCGGACTTAACCTTGGCTAAGTGCTAGTCACCTTGCCGAGTCAACGATATCGGTGTCGGTGCAATCGAACTCCCCGATATCGAGAACCCACCACCTTAATCTTTCCTATTTTTATGCACATGCAACAGTTAATATAAGAAGTCAAGAGTAAAGCTCCCGGACCAAACCGTCCGGCTCAACCACAAACCGAGACTAAGCTCCCCGGACTAAACCGTCCGGCTCAATTCCAAACCTCATCCCTTGAGCACCGCGGGATGGCGCCCCTTTGAACACCTCGGGACGACTTAACCTTTTCCAAATGTCTATCTAACTAGTGTGTGAAGTGTAAACTTATTTCAACTAATTATTCTTACCCTTTCCATTAATAAATTACATTAAACTAAACCTAGGGTGAATTTGACTCTTCACTCTTACGGGGATGACGATCTTTCGTCAGGTCCATGCTCCTTCTACCACAACCACTCACTTCTCGTCACTCCTTAGAACCTTCCATGACAACCTATCTAAATCCATCCCAATCAACATATTGAGAAACTCCAACATTGCCCTAAGTCGTTTCCAAATGCGATCTTTTACGAAAACGCTAAATGCAGACCAGCCTACACTATATGATGACCTTGATAGGATGTCCTTTGTGTCTTCATCCGAATGACCTAAGTTATTTACTGGGGTCCTATCATGTCATAAATGAATCAATTACAGGTTATAACTATTTTCTCAATTAATCTAATAATTAATTAATTTTCCTACAAATCCAAGGTCTACCAATTTGAACATGAAGTAGACTTTTTAGCTATGTAAAAATCATAATAAATTCATAATAAATTTGTTATATCTAAAAAGGATATATCCAAGGTCTGACATTTTTCTCTAAGGTCTAAAGGGCCTAATCAGGTTTTATCAATAATTCATTTCTTTCATGACTAATGAATAAACTACATCAAATCTTCATTCAAATGATTTGAATCAATTACAGGGTACCAATAACACAATGAAAACAGTACTAGATAAGTTTCATAATTTTCCTACTGGGAATTAATTTTCAATAAATCATTTACTAAATTCTTAATCTAGCATGCTTGTGAATCAAGTACTATATTCATAACTCCAAAAATTCTGAATAAAATCCCACTGATTCATAATGAATTAAAAACACCATTTACCAACTTTCATAATTTTCCAGAGAATATTTATGCCATAAAATATTTTTAAAACATAGAGCCCTTTAATAATACTTGTGAAGGAACTATTCTGTTTAATCAACATAAAATTGAACTAAAATTCATGGGAATTCCTACTGATTAAAAACATCTAATTTTAGAGTTTTAAGGGGTCTTATTTGAATTAAAAATCTTTAACAAATAAAACATCAAAAAAAGGCTATACCCACATTCATGAATGAAGTACTAGAAATACCTATCCAAAAATTCTAGTAAAATTATCCAAGGGTCCTAACTACCCTAGAAACACACTGCCCAAATTTCATGGCTTTTAAAAGAGTTTAAGATACTGTTTTGACCTAAAATCCCTTCTACCCTAAAACTAGGGTTTAAGTTTTGAGGTAGCTACCTACATCAAAATTCTCTAACATTACAACCAGAGAGTTACAAGCTCATTAACAACCTCTCCACTAAATCTCAAGGCCATACAAGGGCATTTGCCCCTATGTCCTTCACAAACCCCAAAAGTCCACCTTTAGGATTTTAACCTGGGTCCTAGGGTAAACTTACCCTAAATCATCCCATCTTCCCTAAGGATAATCTTATGACCAAAATAAACCAGTGGTCAAAATCTCAACCTCTGTTGAGGTGAGATGATCATACCAGAGTGCAAGGAACCTTCTCACTAAACTTCCTTCTACTAGGTCAAAACTAGGATTTAGAGGATTCCTAATCAAAACTCAACCAAATGAGTTGAAATTTAAACCAAACCTAGATACCTATACCAGGGACACCTCACCAAAATTTGGGAGGGTTTGGAGGTCATTTGACCCTTCAACTATCTTACCCTAGCTTTTCTAGGTTTAGGCAGAACCCTAAGTTACACTATCCAAAATGGTCTCCAATTTTTACAGGAGTTAGGTCTAGATAATATTGAGTCCCTGCCCAAATTTCAAAGCATTTGGACCAAGGATTAGGTGTGGGGAATTTTTCAAAGATCTGCCCTATTTGTAGGACCTACCCTAGAATAATGGCCCTATAGGTCAGAATACTTGTCCTAAAATTTTCCATTATATATCAAACTGTAGATAATACAAATTCCTACAATATTTATGTTGAATCATTTTTGATGAACATGCCCCTAAAGGGCCTAAATAATTTTTAGAAGAAAACTACCCTAGTTGTAGGACATACCCTTACTAAAAAGTCTCTACAGGGCACTCCCCTCATCCAATTTTTCACCACTACATATCAAATTGTATGTATTCAAAAGACATACAACTTTCATGTTGTACTCTTTTTCATGTGGTGCCCATAAGGGGCCTAAATTTAATTTACAGTGAAACTGTTTTATTAAATACAGAAAATCCGAAAAAATATGGGTTTATAAGTATTTATTTTGATCCTGCACAAATCTTAAAGCGATCGGACGGCAGCTGTACTTCGTCTTCTCCAAATGGCCTGAACCAGAACCGTGAGAAGTGGTTATCACGGGCCTTTTCCTGGCCACCATGGGCGGCGCCACCACCGGGAATCAACTCCTACATGTTCCCGGTGGTGGGGGCTAACCTTTCCGGCGGCTAGGGCGGCCGGAGGTGGCGGCGCCGCCCTACCTGAGCCCACCAAAAACTCCATAAAAATGGAGATTTCTGAATTTTTAAGCTTTTGCTCCGGTTCGTTTGAGCATGAACTCAACTCCTAAACAATTCTAGGATCTAAACATGAGAGAAGAGGTGAGGGAGGACCTGATTTCGGGCTTGGATGCGAGTTGAACGGCGGGATACCATGGTGGCGGCGGTGCGGCGGTGGCGGCGGTGGCGGCGTTTCTCTCCTTGATGGCTCCGGCAAGGGTTCACCCCCCCTTCTCTGATTTCGAAAATGGTCTCCCCTCTCTCCTAAGTGAGTATATAAAGAGGAGAGGGGGAGAGGGGCGGTTTTCTCCAAGAGGCAAAACACCTCTTCATGTGGGGGGGGGGGTGGTTAGAGGAGAGAGAGGGTGGAAACACCTCTTGATGGCCGGGAAAAGGGTGGGGGGAGGAGGTGTCAACCTCTAGGTGGCTGTTGGCCCCTCTTTGGCCGAACTCATGCCTCCTCTCTCTTCAAAACACCTCTTCACCTCTCCACCACCTTTTCTCTCTCCTCTATATAACCAAATACTTATTTTTTTCTCTCTCCTAGTCATCCTCACGAATTTTCTTCCCCTAGAAGCCTAAAGCCATCCCATAAAATTAATATTAAAACCTTAAATGCCATATGAGAGGGGGGGCTCACCATTCTACCATGAAAATACCCTTAATTCACACTTTCTCTCTCCTATATTTAGCCTATTTCTCTCTTCTTTCTCTCTCCTAGTCAACATGTTGGCTAGCCTAGGGTTTAGGCTATAGGCAGCCATAATAACTCCTAATAAAACCCTATGAGTCTACATGAGGCGGCTTGAGCTTGAGTTAACCCAATTGAGCTAGGTTTGACTTGATTTGGGTTTAGGGTTGACTTGGTCAATTTGACCTTCCGAGTCAACATCAATAGACCCCTAGGGACCCATTGACCTCCCCTAAGGCCTAGGTATGGTTAGGTAGGGTAGACTTGGCATAAAGAGGGTGAGTTGATCCAGGGCAGGGTTACTTTGGCCTAACTAGGGCTTAAGTTGACTTGGGTCAACTTAGCCATTAGGTTTGCACCCAATGGGTCCTTGGTGACCCATTGATCTCATATTAGGTCTAGGAATGCCTTGGAGTCAGATTGAACCCACTAGGCCACCAAAATCGGGTTTTAAGATTTTACTATTTGCAGCCCAAGTGAGTCTCAACTAACTAGTTGGGTCACATGACCTCCTAGGTTCAACCTAGGACTTGGTATGACCTAGGAATGTTCAAGTCACTCCTAAGGGGGGGTCTAATTGAAAAATGGGATGTTACAAATCCCAATAAACAAAACAAAAATTTCGTCCCCGAAATTAAGGTTAAGTCTATGGGAGCTTTTCTACCGGGTTATCTTAAGCTTGTAACATCCCACGAGGGTTGAATTGCTTAACCAAGGTTAATAAACAAGGGCTAGCCCCAATAAACAAAGGATTAGCCTCTAATCTTAGGTGATACTCCGGTGTAAAACAAGTATGGAAAAATAATTACAAGCATCTTGAGAAGTTAGAAGATATTACCTGGCTAAACAACTCCGGGTACTTCTCTTGCATCAAGTCCTCGGGTTCCCAATTATGCTCCTCTTGCCCATGATTCCTCCACAAGACTTTGACTAGCGGGATCTTCTTGCGGCGCAAGACCCGTATCCCCTGGTCTTCTATCCATATCGGCTCCACCTGAACGGACCGATCGGTAGCTACCGGCCCATCAGTAGTGGTAATCTGTAGCTCCGGGCGTAGTAGAGCCCTCCTGAGAGAAGATACGTGGAACACATCATGTAGGCCGGACAGCTCCTGCGATAGCTCCAGTCTGTAAGCTAATGGACCGATCCGCTCCAGGATCCTGAAAGGCCCCATGTATCTCGGACTGAGCTTCTTCCGCCGACCACGTACTCGTGAAACCCCATGCATCGGCCGGACCTTCAAGAACACCCGGTCCCCAACCTGAAACTCCACCTGACGGTGTCGGGCATCATAGTACTTAGCTTGTCTGCTCTGGGCCTCTAATATCCTGTCTCTGATCAGCCTTACCTGAGCTTGCCTAAGTAAGCCTGCAAGGATCTCCACTCCCTGGAAGTGAACCGGCCATCCCGATCCGACACAATCGTCTTGGGCACCCCGTGATAACGAATAGCTACTCACAATTCTTATGAAACACCCACGGGAGTTTTCTTTCGGGTCGGGGTGACCCCAACTACCTCGTTCAGTCTTATCTTCATCCGATGATGCAACATAGCGATTTAGTCTTATCTTCATCCGAATAACGTCGAACTATATTAAATTCAATCTCACTATGTTTGTTACGCCACATTCCCTAAATTAGGTCTAAGGAAACCCAAGTCAATCCTATTTGCCCAATAAATAAAATACAAGCCCCCAATAAACAAAAGATAAGCCCCTATCTTCCTTGGGCTAAGTATCTTTGATATTACCATGTTATATCTGTCCTAGCTGGGTGTACAATCCCCGGGCTTCAATCTTCGACTTGGGGTTCCACCCTGAAACTCGTCGATACACCCCATACTTAAAACTCTTTAAGACACATTTTTGACAACCTTATCTGGGTCAAAATGTTCCCAATCCCAAATGTATATCATCTGAATTTGAATTCATATCCCACCCTTGGTGTTTGTCTTTGTGGTTGTCTCCGAGAAATCTTGTTACATGTACGAGGGTTAAGACCACTTATCTTCTACCATTCTGCTAATGGCTTATTGGTCCCAACTCCCCTTAAAGCAGTCTACTGATTTGAGTAATCCTTGATAGAGACCATAAGGTCACCTGAATTTATCTATTAGGTTGTCATTCTCACGTTAAACTCTTCCTTTTATTCTGTTTGGGTACATCCTTACCTTAAACAAGTTCATACCCAGGGTCTATTTCGAACTAGGGAATGTTATAAGTCGTCATGGTTGGTCATGTGTCCTAATGGGTTAAGTCTAACTCATTGACCTAGGAATTATAAGATGAGGTCTTTGCAGCCGGAGGTACTCTTGTTGGGGGAAGGGTTTGCCTCAAGCTACAAAGAAGAATTCCATTTGTTAAAGAAGTGGACAATTTATATGTGATCACCATATGGGCACACCACTGCTTCCGCTGCTTAGTTTGTCCCCAAACTAAACTCGTGCGGGGGTGACCCAGGATTTGTGGACTGCTACTTTTTCGATCGTGATAACCTATCCTCTGATACCACTTTGTAGGACCCCTTTTTTTTTTCTTTTCAAACCCGGGGTCTTATGCCCAGAACCGCCGCTTTGCGGTGACACCTTTGCACCCGGGAAGGTCGTCACTACAACGCGCCGATTCTGTCGGCCTTTTCGATCACAATAAGTAGCAAGCAAGAAGAGTAAGCAAGTCCACCAGAAGAAAATATCACATATAAATCAAAACTCCACGAAATGAGTTGAAATTTAAACCAGACCTAGATACCTATACCAGGGACATCTCACCAAAATTTGGGAGGGTTTGGAGGTCATTTGACCCTTCAACTACCTTACCCTAGCTTTTCTAGGTTTAGGGAAGAACCCTAAGTTACACTATCCCAAATGGTCTCCAATTTTTACAGGATTTAGGTCTAGATGATATTGAGTCCCTGTCTAAATTTCAAAGCATTTGGACCAAGGATTAGGTGTGGGGAATTTTTCAAAGATCTGCCCTATTTGTAGGACCTACCCTAGAATAATGGCCCTATAGGTCAGAATACTTGTCCTAAAATTTTCCATTACATATCAAACTGTAGATAATAAAAATTTCTACAATATTTATGTTGATCATTTTTGATGAACATGCCCCTAAAGGGCCTAAATAATTTTTAGAAGAAAACTACCCTAGTTGTAGGACATACCCTTACTAAAAAGCTCTACAGGGCAGTCCCCTCATCCAATTTTTCACCACTACATATCAAATTGTAGGTATTCAAAAGACCTACAACTTTCATGTTGTACTCTTTTTCATGTGGTGCCCATAAGGGGCCTAAATTTAATTTACAGTGAAACTGTTTTATTAAATACAGAAAATCCGAAAAAATATGGGTTTATAAGTATTTATTTTGATCCTGCACGAATCTTAAAGCGATCGGACGGCAGCTGTACTTCGTCTTCTCCAAATGGCCTGAACCAGAACTGTGAGAAGTGGTTATCACAGGCCTTTTCCCGGCCACCATGGGCGGCGCCACCACCGGGAATCAACTCCTACATGTTCCCGGTGGTGGGGGCTAACATTTCCGGCGGCTAGGGCGGCCGGAGGTGGCGGCGCCGCCCTACCCGAGCCCACCAAAAACTCCATAAAAATGGAGATTTCTGAATTTTTAAGCTTTTGCTCCGGTTCGTTTGAGCATGAACTCAACTCCTAAACAATTCTAGGATCTAAACATGAGAGAAGAGGTGAGGGAGGACCTGATTTCGGGCTTGGATGCGAGTTGAACGGCGGGATGCCATGGTGGCGGCGGTGGCGGCGGTGGCGGCGTTTCTCTCCTTGATGGCTCCGGCAAGGGTTCACCCCCCCTTCTCTGATTTCGAAAATGGTCTCCCCTCTCTCCTAAGTGAGTATATAAAGAGGAGAGGGGGAGAGGGGCGGTTTTCTCCAAGAGGCAAAACACCTCTTCATGTGGGGGGGTGGTTAGAGGAGAGAGAGGGTGGAAACACCTCTTAATGGCCGGGAAAAGGGTGGGGGGAGGAGGTGTCAACCTCTAGGTGGCTGTTGGCCCCTCTTTGGCCGAACTCATGCCTCCTCTCTCTTCAAAACACCTCTTCACCTCTCCACCACCTTTTCTCTCTCCTCTATATAACCAAATACTTATTTTTTTCTCTCTCCTAGTCATCCTCACGAATTTTCTTCCCCTAGAAGCCTAAATCCATCCCATAAAATTAATATTAAAACCTTAAATGCCATATGAGAGGGGGGCTCACCATTCTACCATGAAAATACCCTTAATTCACACTTTCTCTCTCCTATATTTAGCCTATTTCTCTCTTCTTTCTCTCTCCTAGTCAACATGTTGGCTAGCCTAGGGTTTAGGCTATAGGCAGCCATAATAACTCCTAATAAAACCCTATGAGTCTACATGAGGCGGCTTGAGCTTGAGTTAACCCAATTGAGCTAGGTTTGACTTGATTTGGGTTTAGGGTTGACTTGGTCAATTTGACCTTCTGAGTCAACATCAATAGACCCCTAGGGACCCATTGACCTCCCCTAAGGCCTAGGTATGGTTAGGTAGGGTAGACTTGGCATAAAGAGGGTGAGTTGATCCAGGGCAGGGTTACTTTGGCCTAACTAGGGCTTAAGTTGACTTGGGTCAACTTAGCCATTAGGTTTGCACCCAATGGGTCCTTGGTGACCCATTGATCTCATATTAGGTCTAGGAATGCCTTGGAGTCAGATTGAACCCACTAGGCCACCAAAATCAGGGTTTTAAGATTTTACTATTTGCAGCCCAAGTGAGTCTCAACTAACTAGTTGGGTCACTTGACCTCCTAGGTTCAACCTAGGACTTGGTATGACCTAGGAATGTTCAAGTCACTCCTAAGGGGGGGTCTAATTGAAAAATGGGATGTTACAAATCCGAATAAACAAAACAAAAATTTCGTCCCCGAAATTAAGGTTAAGTCTATGGGAGCTTTTCTACCGGGTTATCTTAAGCTTGTAACATCCCACGAGGGTTGAATTGCTTAACCAAGGTTAATAAACAAGGGCTAGCCCCAATAAACAAAGGATTAGCCTCTAATCTTAGGTGATACTCCGGTGTAAAATAAGTAGGGAAAAATAATTACAAGCATCTTGAGAAGTTAGAAGATATTACCTGGCTAAACAACTCCGGGTACTTCTCTCGCATCAAGTCCTCGGGTTCCCAAGTATGCTCCTCTTGCCCATGATTCCTCCACAAGACTTTGACTAGCGGGATCTTCTTGCGGCGCAAGACCCGTATCCCCTGGTCTTCTATCCATATCGGCTCCACCTGAACGGACCGATCGGTAGCTACCGGCCCATCAGTGGTGGTAATCTGTAGCTCCGGGCGTAGTAGAGCCCTCCTGAGAGAAGATACGTGGAACACATCATGTAGGCCGGACAGCTCCTGCGATTGCTCCAGTCTGTAAGCTAATGGACCGATCCGCTCCAGGATCCTGAAAGGCCCCATGTATCTCGGACTGAGCTTCTTCCGCCGACCACGTACTCGTGAAACCCCGTGCATCGGCCGGACCTTCAAGAACACCCGGTCCCCAACCTGAAACTCCACCTGACGGTGTCGGGCGTCATAGTACTTAGCTTGTCTGCTCTGGGCCTCTAATATCCTGTCTCTGATCAGCCTTACCTGAGCCTGCCTAAGTAAGCCTGCAAGGATCTCCACTCCCTGGAAGTGAACCGGCCATCCCGATCCGACACAATCGTCTTGGGCACCCCGTGATAACGAACAGCTACTCACAATTCTTATGAAACACCCACGGGAGTTTTCTTTCGGGTCGGGGTGACCCCAACTACCTCGTTCAGTCTTATCTTCATCCGATGATGCAACATAGCAATTTAGTCTTATCTTCATCCGAATAACGTCGAACTATATTAAATTCAATCTCACTATGTTTGTTACGCCACATTCCCTAAATTAGGTCTAAGGAAACCCAAGTCAATCCTATTTGCCCAATAAACAAAAGACAAGCCCCCAATAAACAAAAGATAACCCCTATCTTCCTTGGGCTAAGTATCTTTGATATTACCATGTTATATCCGTCCTAGCTGGGTGTACAATCCCCGGGCTTCAATCTTCGACTTGGGGTTCCACCCTGAAACTCGTCGATTATACCCCATACTTAAAACTCTTTAAGACACATTTTTGACAACCTTATTGGGTCAAAATGTTCCCAATCCCAAATGTATATCATCTGAATTTGAATTCATATCCCACCCTTGGTGTTTGTCTTTGTGGTTGTCTCCAAGAAATTTTGTTACATGTACGAGGGTTAAGACCACTTATCTTCTACCATTCTGCTAATGGCTTATTGGTCCCAACTCTCCTTAAAGCAGTCTACTGATTTGAGTAATCCTTGATAGAGACCATAAGGTCACCTGAGTTTATCTATTAGGTTGTCATTCTCACGTTAAACTCTTCCTTTTATTTTGTTTGGGTACATCCTTACCTTAAACAAGTTCATACCCAGGGTCTATTTCGAACTAGGGAATGTTATAAGTCGTCATGGTTGGTCATGTGTCCTAATGGGTTGAGTCTAACTCATTGACCTAGGAATTATAAGATGAGGTCTTTGCAGCCGGAGGTACTCTCTGTTGGGGGAAGGGTTTGCCTCAAGCTACAAAGAAGAATTCCATTTGTTAAAGAAGTGGACAATTTATATGTGATCACCATATGGGCACACCACTGCTTCCGCTGCTTAGTTTTTCCCCAAACTAAACTCGTGCGGGGGTGACCCAGGGTTTGTGGACTGCTACTTTTTCGATCGTGATAACCTATCCTCTGATACCACTTTGTAGGACCCCATTTTTTTTTCTTTTCAAACCCGGGGTCTTATGCCCAGAACCGCCGCTTTGCGGTGACACCTTCGCACCCGGGAAGGTCGTCACTACAACGCGCCGATTCTGCTGGCCTTTTCGATCACAATAAGTAGCAAGCAAGAAGAGTAAGCAAGTCCACTAGAAGAAAATATCACATATAAATCAAAACTCCACGAAATGAGTTGAAATTTAAACCAGACCTAGATACCTATACCAGGGACACCTCACCAAAATTTGGGAGGGTTTGGAGGTCATTTGACCCTTCAACTACCTTACCCTAGCTTTTCTAGGTTTAGGGCATAACCCTAAGTTACACTATCCCAAATGGTCTCCAATTTTTACAGGAGTTAGGACTAGATGATATTGAGTCCCTGTCCAAATTTCAAAGCATTTGGACCAAGGATTAGGTGTGGGGAATTTTTCAAAGATCTGCCCTATTTGTAGGACCTACCCTAGAATAATGGCCCTATAGGTCAGAATACTTGTCCTAAAATTTTCCATTACATATCAAACTGTAGATAATAAAAATTCCTACAATATTTATGTTGATCATTTTTGATGAACATGCCCCTAAAGGGCCTAAATAATTTTTAGAAGAAAACTACCCTAGTTGTAGGACATACCCTTACTAAAAAGTCTCTACAGGGCACTCCCCTCATCCAATTTTTCACCACTACATATCAAATTGTAGGTATTCAAAAGACCTACAACTTTCATGTTGTAGTCTTTTTCATGTGGTGCCCATAAGGGGCCTAAATTTAATTTACAGTGAAACTGTTTTATTAAATACAGAAAATCCGAAAAAATATGGGTTTATAAGTATTTATTTTGATCCTGCACGAATCTTAAAGCGATCGGACGGCAGCTGTACTTCATCTTCTCCAAATGGCCTGAACCAGAACCGTGAGAAGTGGTTATCACGGGCCTTTTCCCGGCCACCATGGGCGGCGCCACCACCGGGAATCAACTCCTACATGTTCCCGGTGGTGGGGGCTAACCTTTCCGGCGGCTAGGGCGGCCAGAGGTGGCGGCGCCGCCCTACCCGAGCCCACCAAAAACTCCATAAAAATGGAGATTTCTGAATTTTTAAGCTTTTGCTCCGGTTCGTTTGAGCATGAACTCAACTCCTAAACAATTCTAGGATCTAAACATGAGAGAAGAGGTGAGGGAGGACCTGATTTCGGGCTTGGATGCGAGTTGAACGGCGGGATGCCATGGTGGCGGCGGTGGCGACGGTGGCGGCGTTTCTCTCCTTGATGGCTCCGACAAGGGTTCACCCCCCCTTCTCTGATTTCGAAAATGGTCTCCCCTCTCTCCTAAGTGAGTATATAAAGAGGAGAGGGGGAGAGGGGCGGTTTTCTCCAAGAGGCAAAACACCTCTTCATGTGGGGGGGTGGTTAGAGGAGAGAGAGGGTGGAAACACCTCTTGATGGCCGGGAAAAGGGTGGGGGGAGGAGGTGTCAACCTCTAGGTGGCTGTTGGCCCCTCTTTGGCCGAACTCATGCCTCCTCTCTCTTCAAAACACCTCTTCACCTCTCCACCACCTTTTCTCTCTCCTCTATATAACCAAATACTTATTTTTTCTCTCTCCTAGTCATCCTCACGAATTTTCTTCCCCTAGAAGCCTAAAGCCATCCCATAAAATTAATATTAAAACCTTAAATGCCATATGAGAGGGGGGGCTCACCATTCTACCATGAAAATACCCTTAATTCACACTTTCTCTCTCCTATATTTAGCCTATTTCTCTCTTCTTTCTCTCTCCTAGTCAACATGTTGGCTAGCCTAGGGTTTAGGCTATAGGCAGCCATAATAACTCCTAATAAAACCCTATGAGTCTACATGAGGCGGCTTGAGCTTGAGTTAACCCAATTGAGCTAGGTTTGACTTGATTTGGGTTTAGGGTTGACTTGGTCAATTTGACCTTCCGAGTCAACATCAATAGACCCCTAGGGACCCATTGACCTCCCCTAAGGCCTAGGTATGGTTAGGTAGGGTAGACTTGGCATAAAGAGGGTGAGTTGATCCAGGGCAGGGTTACTTTGGCCTAACTAGGGCTTAAGTTGACTTGGGTCAACTTAGCCATTAGGTTTGCACCCAATGGGTCCTTGGTGACCCATTGATCTCATATTAGGTCTAGGAATGCCTTGGAGTCAGATTGAACCCACTAGGCCACCAAAATCAGGGTTTTAAGATTTTACTATTTGCAGCCCAAGTGAGTCTCAACTAACTAGTTGGGTCACTTGACCTCCTAGGTTCAACCTAGGACTTGGTATGACCTAGGAATGTTCAAGTCACTCCTAAGGGGGGGTCTAATTGAAAAATGGGATGTTACAGAATACTCCATGCAGTTGATGGGTCAATGAACCTAGTGTTTCTATTTACCTTAGTATTTCTAAGATTCTTATTATTCTTTTGAAAATCATGTTCAGATCGTCGATCAGCGTTCGATGATCGATGCCCAGATCGTCGAGTATCGTTCGACAATTGAGCCTTCGATCGTCGAGCATAGTTCAAAGATTTTTGTATTTCTTTAAATTTCTGTTTTCTCTTTTCTCTCTTAGCCTTATTTAAAGCTTTGTTAACTTGATTTACTTTCTCAGTATTCTTTATTCCATCAACTGAAATAAAGTTTACTAGTGTGGAAAGATGATTTTTCAGAACCATGGGTGATGCAGGCCACCCCTACGCGACGCTAAAATTGAAAATAACAACAGGGAATTCATATGGGAATTTATGCGAACACCTAACGAGCATTTAAAACAACCTAGGGGGCATTTCTACGAACACGTAGTGCGCGTGCGGAATTGGAAATTTCGGCGGAGCTTTGTTTGTAACGGCGCGATCTCACAAGGGGGTTTCTCCCAACCAAACCTACACGAACATCCACATACATATAGCATACCCTAACACAACACCTAAGCATTCATTTCCAAGCATTTCTATATCAATACGGAGGGTGTCCGAACTCAAGCCACGATCCAAAAATAGTCTGTAATCGGCCCTCAAAACAAATCAACGAGGATATACCAAGCCCTCTTGAATCGTCCGAAATCAAAGGGCTACACAAACCCCGATTTGCAAAACGCCCAAGGGGACCTATCCTTTCAAAAACCTTCGCGAAAAATCGGAATGAAACACAATAATTTTCAGATTTTAATACATGCCAATGGAGACAACAAATAGGATAAAATTTGCATTCATAATTTCCACCAAGCTCACAAAAATTAAGAGGAATCACACAAGATTTAGGGGGGAGAAATCGTTACCCAAAGTTCTGAAATTAAAGAGGAGGAGGAGGAGGAGAAGAGTGATAAATATGAAAGCGTCGCACTTCCACGGGTCGCCGGAGTCACACCGGATGAGGGAGAACCGAGCCGTCTTCTTCGGAGTCACACCGGAGGAGGAACGAGGTCGCCGGGGCAGCAAGAACACTCCACCAAGAGGGGCGGCAGCACTTGAAATCTGCGGCTTCCTGTAGTCCGGGCTGGAGTCGGCCAGGCCGAAGAGAAGGGGGGGCTGCTGTCCACGGTAGGCAACAATTAGGTTGTAAGTTTCTTTTTTTTCTTCTTCAATTCTATCTCTCCCTCACACATACATATATATATATCATTACATGCCTCCATCATCACCCTTCATCCAACACCCAACTAATCCTAGCCTCATAAAATGTTTGTTTTAACCAAATTAAAAAACACAACATAAATAAGGTTATAAATTTATAACACTAAATTATAAATTTATAACACTTATAAAATGAAACTAGAAAGGAATTTAATGTTATTTCATACGCGTGAAATAACATTAAATCATGAAGACACGACGGTGGCGGCGGCGGCGGTTACGGCGACGGTAGCGGTGACGGTTGCGGCGACGGTGGCGGCGGCGTTTGCGGCAACGTCCATCAACGTCCACGAACAAGTAGCGGCGGCGGTCAAATGAGAACTCCATGGCGGCACGAACGAGCGGCGGGGGGTCCTCGCCATCAATCCTCCCCCGCTCGAAATCACTCATCACGATGAGTGGCCAGTGAGAGAATAGCAGGAGACAGCAACATCCAATGGTGGCATAGCGAGAGCGGACATCCACGGGGCATCCGCAATAGAACAGGACCTGTCATGAGCAAGAACAGCAGAAAATCTCGCAGATGTGTCAGCACAAAGAAAAACAGTGCAGTTCTTACCATCCAATGCGAGAACCAGAAAACCCAACTGGAAGAGCGACACGGAAAAAATCTCACCTCTCAACCCAAGAGAATCTGAAGTGGAAGAGGGAAACGTCGGAGAAAGCCACTCAGGTGGAAACAAGATATGCAAAATTAAATCCGAAAAGTTGAAACACGGCGTAAAACCGATTGCATCGTAAGAATCCGAAAAAATTGCATTAAATCCGAAATCCGAGAAAATCATGTAAGGATCGGCGCTCCAACGTGTGAAATTCATTACAGAACCCTAAGATATCCACTCGAGGGCCGACAAGACTAAACTCAGATCAATCACTCCGTAGTCAGACGCTCTCCAGCATGTATAGTCGTGCGAGTGAAGCAAAGCAAAGGAACAGGTATAAGGCGGTGCCCTGTATACATGAAGTTCTTGTCGGGGCGAATGAAAATAATGTGCAAGGTGACTTGATGGGTGGCCATATCGTAAAGACACCAAATCAAAATGCACAAGCATAGGGAGATCACGCATAGTCACCAACAAAACACTATCCGTCGGGAGATATCTCGTGAAGTGATCCGTCTCGTATGAAGCATGAGCAGGATAAAGTGGAGCAGTGACAAGATCAACGATAATTAAGCTCAGCTCGTGAACATCTAAACGAGGGGCCAACGCTAGAGTAGGGGGTATCCAAGTAGGTATATCATAAAAGCGTAGACTAAGGCTAGCGGATCCATGTCCTAAAATGATATCAAATGTATGCACACAAGCAGGAGGGAGGGTCAGTAAAATCAAACCCGGGACTAAATCCAAATCCAAATAAATCTCACACAACGGTGACTCAATCAAGGGACACTCATCCGGGAAACTCACGTCCGGGCAAACATCAGAATAATCGTCCAAGGATACCCTACCCTCAGGAGGAAACTCATCCAAAATAATAACTGAGAAATCCTCAATCTTTGGCTCACTCGACATAGGGATCATAGACTCGAGAGGGTACTCACTAGTAGGGTGAACTGAAATATCACTAACAAGACATGTAGTGGCTAAAGGGGTACTCTCACAAGTCAAAGCCTCATCAACATCCCAAAAATCATCATCCAAGTCGCTAGGATATCCAGTATTCTCATCGTCAGAAAAATCGGCAGAATCAACGGGCACTATCGCACATGCCAGGATACTCTCATCTAACTGGACATCCTCAACAAAATCAGGAGATACCACACCAATGTCCAGATCAGGATCAGCAGCAATCTCAAAAGTAGTCTGGGGTGGCTCCGAAGTGGAGACTAACATAGCTGAAGCCCTAGGCTTGGTGGGGCAGGTCACGGCATAGTGGCCAGTCACACCACAAGCATAACATAAAGCATTCTCCTTGGCAACCTTAACTGGCTTCCTATGCCTAACCTTCGACTGGATAACATCCCTAGTCGAGATAACAACAGAAGGTGGAACAGGGGACCCAGCATGCTCTGGTTCTCGCACGGCCGGTGTAGGTGTGCTCAAGATGGTGGGATCCTTTTGGGGCAAGGATCTAATGCGAGGCCGATCATCACTCCTATAATCAGAAAAATAACAACAGGGAATTCCTATGGGAATTTATGCGAACACCTAACGAGCATTTAAAACAACCTAGGGGGCATTTCTACGAACACGTAGTGCGCGTGCGGAATTGGAAATTTCGGCGGAGCTTTGTTTGTAACGGCGCGATCTCACAAGGGGGTTTCTCCCAACCAAACCTACACGAACATCCACATACATATAGCATACCCTAACACAACACCTAAGCATTCATTTCCAAGCATTTCTATATCAATACAGAGGGTGTCCGGACTCAAGCCACGATCATAAAATAGTCCGTAATCGGCCCTCAAAACAAATCAACGAGGATATACCAAGCCCTCTTGAATCGTCCGAAATCAAAGGGCTACACAAACCCCGATTTGCAAAACGCCCAAGGGGACCTATCCTTTCAAAAACCTTCGCGAAAAATCGGAATGAAACACAATAATTTTCAGATTTTAATACATGCCAATGGAGACAACAAATAGGATAAAATTTGCATTCATAATTTCCACCAAGCTCACAAAAATTAAGAGGAATCACACAAGATTTAGGGGGGAGAAATCGTTACCCAAAGTTCTGAAATTAAAGAGGAGGAGGAGGAGGAGAAGAGTGATAAATATGAAAGCGTCGCACTTCCACGGGTCGCCGGAGTCGCACCGGATGAGGGAGAACCGAGCCGTCTTCTTCGGAGTCACACCGGAGGAGGAACGAGGTCGCCGGGGCAGCAAGAACACTCCACCAAGAGGGGCGGCAGCACTTGAAATCTTCGGCTTCCTGTAGTCCGGGCTGGAGTCGGCCAGGCCGAAGAGAAGGGGGGGGGGGGCTGCTGTCCACGGTAGGCAACAATTAGGTTGTAAGTTTCTTTTTTTTCTTCTTCAATTCTTTCTCTCCCTCACACATACATATATATATATCATTACATGCCTCCATCATCACCCTTCATCCAACACCCAACTAATCCTAGCCTCATAAAATGTTTGTTTTAACCAAATTAAAAAACACAACATAAATAAGGTTATAAATTTATAACACTAAATTATAAATTTATAACACTTATAAAATGAAACTAGAAAGGAATTTAATGTTATTTCATACGCGTGAAATAACATTAAATCATGAAGACGCGACGGTGGCGGCGGCGGCGGTTGCGGCGACGGTAGCGGTGACGGTTGCGGCGACGGTGGCGGCGGCGTTTGCGGCAACGTCCATCAACGTCCATGAACAAGTAGCGGCGGAGGTCAAACGAGAACTCCATGGCGGCACGAACGAGCGGCGGGGGGTCCTCGCCATCAATGGGGGGTTTACTTGGTGAAACTCCTAAGCCTAGCTTATTGTTACCTGTCCTAGTGTTTGACATGCTAGTAATCTCTAGCAGCTTAAGACTTCTACCATTAAGAGATTCTTCTAATCTTTTAGATTTGGCTAGTTCTGTTTTAAGAAATTTGATTTCTTCAGTAGATCTAGTGAGTTCAGCTTCTAGCCTAGCATTTTCACTAGATAGAGATTCTGATTCAGCTATCCTATTTCTAAGCTCCTTAATCTCCTTCTCTGAGCTAATTAAATCTAAACAGAGAGATTTAAATTCAAATTTAAATTCAACAGAAGTAAAATCATAAGAAGACAATACCTGATCTTCAGTAGGCATTTCTTCTTCATCAGAACTCTCTGCAGTTGAATGATTGCTGCAGGCATCAATTGCCATTAGGCAAATTTCTTTTGCCTTCTTCTCTTCCTCATCTTCACTGGAGTTTGAGGAGGAAGATTCCTCATTTGAATCACTCCAGGTTTCAGCCACAAATCCTTTCTCCTTCTTATTTTTGTAGGAGGAGGACTTGGAATGATTTTTCTGATGCTCCTTTTCTTTTCTTTTCTCCTTATTCTTTTCCTCTGGACACTCAGGTAGAATGTGTCCAGGTTTCTTGTAGCCATAATATATAAGTTCTTTAGCTGGTGTTCTGTCATACCTTTGCTTGTCTTCATATCTTGAAGATTTCTTTCTGAAGTCCTTTCTGCCCATTTTGATAAACCTTTTGGCAAAGAGTGCCATCAGCTCCTCATTTGATTAGCTTCCTTCAGATACATCAGCAGCCTTTAGAGCAAGAGTTTGCTCTTTTCTTGTTGGAGTGGGAGTCTTATCTTCAGCTTCAGCTTCCCGTATCTTCAGTACCTGCTCAAATGACTTGAGCTTGCCAAGGAGAGCTTCAGTTGAGATCTCAGTTGTACTTCTGGACTCTTTGATGGGCAAAATCCTGAGATCCCATGTGCTGGGGAAGAACATCAATATCTTGTCATTGACTTCTGTCAATGTGATCTCCTTATCAAAGGTTCTTAGCACATTGATGATGGAGCTGAGCCTGGTGTACATTGCATCAACTGATTCTGCTTCAGTCTTCTTGAAATTCTCATATTGGGATGTGAGGTTGGACCTTCTGTCCTTCCTCTCATCAGCTGAACCAGCTACAATATGGTTCAGTGAGTCCCACATGGCTTTTGTTGAAGTGCAATCAGCCACTTTCTGGAATGTTTCATCAGACATGGTCTGAGCCAGAATGTTCATAGCTTTTGCATCAGCTATCTTTGCTTTCTTGTAAGCATAATTATAGTCAGGAGGTGGCACTGCACTCAGATTTGTTGAAGTTATAGCAGTAGTTGCAGCAGGTGGTGTTGGTGGTCCTGTCAAAATAGAAGAGAAAATATCTTTATCAATAGAATTCATATACAGTTTGATTCTTGCCTTCCATATGCTGAACTTAGCTAAGTTGCATACTGGAGGTCTGGTGCTAGAATAATCCTTGTACTGGGCCATGAAGTGAATATCTATAAACTTGGTATCTATCTATATCTTGTGACTCAGGTGTTAGCCTGTACAGTCAGTCAACCTCCCTCTGATACCAATTGAAAGTGAGGATAGATATAACTCTAGAGGGGAGGTGAATAGAGTATTAAAAAATAATGACAATCTACTCAACTCCCTTAGAGTTAATTTGCAAATAACTGTATAGATATATGAAACCCTAGAGCCTAACACAAAGTGAGGTGCACAAGAGAAAGCTAACTGTAATTAAAGTTTAATCTTTAGTCCTAACACAGCAACTAGCAACCCTAGTTAGTTCTACTCACAGCCACAATGCAGTAATTAGAATAAGCAACACAGATAACACAAGAAGATTTATAGTGGTTCCCTCTCAATAGGTACATCCACTCTTCTACCACCCTGGTAGGAATCCACTATAGGTTTTTGTTTAGGTGCCCTGCCACCAACTGATCTAGTTCAGGTAGATCAAGTAGACCCTTTGAGCTTTTGATCAGGAGCTCAAAATCCAACACAGGTTTTTGCTCAGGTGCCCTGCCACCAAGGTTGTCTTTTGAATGGAGTAATAACCCTTTGTACAGGAGGTTGAGAGAGTTAGAATGTGTTCTCTATTGTTAAACAGAATTAGAGAAGCTAGTGGATTGCACTGAGCTATAGAAAGCCCTGAAGGAATCAACGCCCCCCCTGGCTTAGAGAATATCCAGGAAGAAGCCTTGTTTCAGGGTGCAGGATCTCTTCAGAACTCTTGACAGAAACTGATGTCTTGAAGTTCTTGAAGGAGCAGCTTGAAGAAGACCTTGAATGTGGAATGATTGTTCTTCTTCAACAGCTTTTCTTTCTTCTTCTTCTAAAGCACTGAGTATGAATGTTCCTGTAAGCAGGATGAACTCAGGATTGAAGAAGAGAACTCTGAAGAGAGTTGATCTTCTCAGCTGTATGTAGAAAATAACTGAGAGCTGTATCTTCTTGTTCTTATTGAATATGTGTGTCTGAATAATGTATTCTGAATATATTTTTTTAACTTCTCTCTCTAGCACTTTATATATCAGCCTTTTGTAACGACTTCTAACTTTCTCTGATTTGAAAACTTGTCTTCTTCTGAGATCTGCAATCTGGGCTGCAAATAGTACAATACAACTAGCCTGCAGAAAGTACATTCTATAAATAAATAAAGCTTTCTAAGAAGCTGCTTATCCATTCTGCAAGTCCAAAAGGTATTATAAAAAATCACATCAAAAACAACCTCTTTAAGGCCAGAGAAAGACTTTTGTGTCTAACGGCTATAAAGGACAGCATGGTAGATAAAGCAAAAAGATTATGTCAACTAATAAGACAAAAGACTTTGTCAGATAGAACTTAACTTATGCATAAAGAATGAGGCAAAGATTGCCTTGATATGTAAGCATAAAATCAAAGAAATAATCTTTAATAAAATAAGCCATATAAATGAGAAATAAATCACAGAAGAGAAAGAATATAATATCACTAAATGTAGACAAAAGATCGTCGAACGACTCACGGAGATCGTCGACCTCTCAGAGCAGATGGTCGAACTATCAGAACAGATAGTCGACCTACAAGAAATCTTTCTGGATAAAAGAAGTCAAGCAAGGCTCGACGATCGACGATGCTGAGACCACAGATCGTCGACCTAACAAAGAAGGACTTAATCAGAGATAGACGATCTGCTGACTGACGATAGTCGACCAATTGATAGACGATAGTCGATCAGTTGATAGATGATGGTCGAGCGGCGTTCGACTATAGTCGAACCAAAAATAACTTAACCAGATTTTCATCTGGATAAGCAACAACTCTACAACTGAGGGAATCTAACCTAAAAACTAACCTTTGACCATAGATAAATCTTGGGTCAAGAAACTAATTGAGAAGACTTAACTCAAATCCAAACTAGGGTACCAACACGATTTTCTAGGGTTGTTCATTTCCGCCATTAAAGCTCCAGATTTCTGCTTTAGGTGTTGCTGCTGTTGGTACTGAGTGAGGATAAGGGAGGCCGACCAAGCTCCGCTGGAAATCGAGGGAAGTGGTACTCTTGACCTTGCCATTTAGTTTTCCTGTTTTTGAAAGTGAGATCTATCCTAGAGATTAGAGCAATAACACAGCAATAATAATAAAGAAAAGAAATAAAGGCAAACCAGACGACACAAGAATTTTATAGTGGTTCCCCTAAACTTGGGTACATTCACTCTTCTACCACCCTAGGTAGGAATCCACTGCAGGAAGAGTTAATCAAGTGTCCTGGGCACCAATGAGCTTTTTATAAGGTTCTCAAAAACCAACCACAAAACTTGATTTTTTGATCAGGTGTCTTGACACCACTGAGTTTTGACAAGGTGTCAGGAACCAAGCAGAACTTTTGAAGGGAGTTTAAGAACCCTTTTACAGGAGGAAGGGAGAGTAAATGTTGTCTTCTCTGTTCAATAATCAAAGAGAAGCACAAGTGGATTTTGATGATGTTGTCAAAGCTCCCCCTGAGATTAGCAGTAGGTTCAGGAGTGGAAGCTTTGCAAAGGGTGATAGGTCTTCAATGTATGACTGCTCCAGCAAATGATGATTTCAGCAAAGGCTGAAATGTGAGTTGTCTTGGAGTGTTAATGATGAAGCCTTGATGATGTTAATCTTCCAGAATGCCTTCAGACTGATGTAGAGTAGTTGTCTCTTCAGGCTTCCTGGAATAGTAGATCTGAGAAGAGCACTGGCTGTACAGGTGATGTTGATTTCTTCCTGGAACTCTGATTCTTGTATCTCTTTCTATTTTCTTTTCTTATCTTCTCTGTTCTATTTTTACTACTTTCTCCTCTCTTCTTCTTTTTTGTTCCTCTATATCTCTGTGTATATATTCTGATAGGAAACCAACGGTCATTTGAATTATTACATTTATTACTGCTTCCTCTTAGTTACTCCAATGGCTATAATCTCCATAAATGCATTCTTGTAACTGTCCTGTAATAAAGTTGTGTTGGAATATGAATAGCTCACTTTGATTGGACCAAAGATATCCTAAAAATTTGCCTGGGAACTTGCGTTCAGTGTGATGGCAGAAATCGTCGATCTCAACAAGATGATCGTCGATCTGAGCTCAACTATCATCGATCTAAGCTTAGAGATATTGGAGCTGGTCTGGGACAGAAAACATCGATCTGAGCTCGGAGATCGTCAAACGGAGTTCGACGCCTCGTAGACCTGAGCTCAGAGATCGTCGATCTCAGCTCGATGCCTGAACTCATCTCGTTGATCTAAGCTCGACGCTAAGGTTGAATTCTGATTTCTTCTCTTGACTTTTTTCTCTTGGCTGATTTCTTCAATCTATGAGAGCCTATGGCTTAGCACATCCTATGACCTTTAGCTATACATTGATGGGTCAATCTAATAGTCCTAAAGACATAGTGATCCTGACCCAAATCCAAACAAGGGTGTTCCAACAATCTCCCCCTATTTTGGTTAGGATTATTATTTACATGAAAATATTACAATAAACATTACAAAGCATAAAATATACAAAGAAAAAGATTTGCATTGCTGTCTTCTGTTGCTGTTAAAAACTGACTGTTGCTGGCATTACAATCTCCCCCTATGTTGATGCAGTAACTGTGATTGGAGGAGGCTGGGATGTCTTTGAAAATTGGATTTTGATTGAGTCATCCAGCTAACTCTTATTGATGGTACCTGCATAAAGCTATGGTAGAGATTGCTCTCTCCTTGAAAAGGATATGTTAGCAGAAAAAATGATATTTGTCCAGCAAATTTTATTAGGGTTCTGAATCTGAAAAACAAAGTCTGATATCTTCCTTCCTATAGAATTTCTTTTCATCAGAAGAGATTCAAACTCAGTGCCATGATCACTGTTGACCAATGCAACTAGAGTAGAGGACTCAATCTCGATGAATTTAGAAAAAGATTTATAAGAAATATAAAGTTATCTGACAGAGAATTCTCATACAGAAGTCCTAACATAATTTTGAACAAGATATAAAAAAGACAGAAGTAGGCCTAAGAAAAGATGTTTCCTAATAAATTTGTTCCAAATAAGAGAAGGATTTGAAAATATTTTAAATAGTTTATCCTTATAATTATAAATCAAATTTATGAAAAAGCAGACTGAGTTTGATGATTTTATATAGGATCATCGATCTGAGTTCGACGATCTGAACTCATTTCGTCGATTAAGATGTTTCTTCTTCCTTTGAATATATTCTGAAAACATTCCTCTGAGAAGTTTTTTTCCACCTCAGGTTTTATTGAATCTTGGCAGTAAATTTGAAGTTCTAAGTTAACTGAACTGAAAACAAAGTTAGATAATACCTGATCCTCTTTAGGTTTTGATTTTCCTTCTGTTTGTTCAGCCTCTAAACTGCTGCAGGAAGTATTGATGGTCGTTAAGCAGAATTTTTTGGCCCTTGATTCCTCCTCTTCATCTTCAAATGATGATTCATCATCTGAAACATCCCAAATAACATCTAGAGATATTGATTCTCCTCCTTCAAATAAGATGTTGTGGCTTTTTTCTGTTGTTCCATCCACTGGTTCAGAAGCCATTTGATGAAGAGAATCCCATATCTCCTTAGCTGTTGAGCATTCAACAACTTCCTGGAACAAGTCATCAGATAATGACTGTGCTAGGATATTCATGGCTCTGGCATCAGCTAGCCTGGCCCTTTTAGTTGTTGTTGCTGAGGTTGGGAGACCTGTTATAATTTTATAAAATATTTCTTCATCAATATTGTCCATAAATGACTTAATTCTTGTCTTCCAAAGTGCAAATTTGTTTTTGTTGCACTTTGGAGGTCTGGTGCTAGAATATTCCATATTCTTGCTATGTGAAAAATAGAATAATTAATCTAACTAGGATGGATCAAAAGAGAGATCTTTTAGTTCAGGTGTTAGCCTGTATAAACAACCAACCTAATGATGGTTTAGTTGTTGAATAACCAACCTCCCTCTGATATCAATTGAAAGTGAGATCTATCTTAGTGATTAGAGCAATCACACAACAAGAATAATAAAGAAAAGAAATAAAGGCAAACCAGACGACACAAGAATTTTATAGTGGTTCTCCTAAACTTGGGTACATCCACTCTTCTACCACCCTA
This sequence comes from Platanthera zijinensis, assembly GCA_039513925.1. NCBI lineage: Eukaryota > Viridiplantae > Streptophyta > Magnoliopsida > Asparagales > Orchidaceae > Platanthera > Platanthera zijinensis. Next base: position 184,319,724 of record CM077088.1, on the reverse strand, counting down.
GGTAGGAATCCACTGCAGGAAGAGTTGATCAGGTGTCCTGGGCACCAATGAGCTTTTAATAAGGTGCTCAAAAACCAACCACAAAACTGGATTTTTTTATCAGGTGTCTTGCCACCACTGAGTTTTGACAAGGTCTCAGGAACCAAGCAGAACTTTTGAAGGGAGTTCAAGAACCCTTTTACAGGAGGAAGGGAGAGTAGATGTTGTCTTCTCTGTTCAATAATCAAAGAGAAGCACAAGTGGATTTTGATGATATTGTCAAAGCTCCCCCTGAGATTAGCAGTAGGTTCAGGAGTGGAAGCTTTGCAAAGGGTGATAGGTCTTCAATGTATGACTGCTCCAGCAAATGATGATTTCAGCAAATGCTGAAATGTGAGTTGTCTTGGAGTGTGAATGATGAAGCCTTAATGATGTTGATCTTCTAGTAGGCCTTAAGACGAATGTAGTGTAGTTGTCTCTTCAGGCTTCCTAGAACAGTAGATCTGAGAAGAGCACTGGCTGTACAGGTGATGTTGAGTTCTTCCTGGAACTCTGATTCCTGTATCTCTTTCTATTTTCTTTTCTTCTCTTCTCTATTCTGTTTTTACTACTTTCTCCTCTCTTCTTCTTTTTTGTTCCTCTGTATCTCTGTGTAAATATTCTGATAGGAGACCAACGGTCATTTGAATTCTTACATTTATTGCTGCTGCCTCTTAGTTACTCCACCAGCTATAATCTCCATAAATGCATTCTTGTAACTTTCCTGAAATAAAGCTGTGTTTGAATATGAACAGATCACTTTGATTGGACCAAAGATATCCTGAAAATCTTCCTGGGAACCTGCGTTCAGTGTGATGGCATAAATCGTCGATCTCAACAAGATGATCGTCGATCTGAGCTCAACTATCGTCGATCTGAGCTTAGAGATATTGGAGCTGGTCTGGGACAGAAAACGTCGATCTGAGCTCGGAGATCGTAGAACGGAGTTCGACGCCTCGTGGACCTGAGCTCAGAGATCATCGATCTCAGCTCGACGCCTGAACTCATCTCGTCGATCTGAGCTCGACGCCAAGGTTGAATTCTGATTTCTTCTCTTGACTATTTTCTCTTGGTTGATTTATTCAATCTCTGAGAGCCTCTAACTTAGCACATCCTATGACCATTAGCTATACATTGATGGGTCAATCTAATAGTTCTAAATACATAGTGCTCCTGACCCAAATCCAAACTAGAGTGTTCCAACAGTTTTCTTATATGCCCAGTTAGCCTATTTGATACAACCGAGCATTGCTTTAGCCATAGTCAGTTTCCTTTCCTGTACAATAGATGCTTTCTTTTCCTATGCAAGAATCGGTGATGATGCCTAAGCTTACTGTAGAAAATTCCCTGTACAGAACCTTGCCCAAAACAGTCGTGTATGTTCTCTGTTCTTTTTCCCTCGCTGTAGCTTGTTTGTTCTCGGGCCGGGGAAGGAAGTAAGGGTTAGGTTAGCATTTTCCTGTGCCATTGCTGTAGCCGGCTAGGAGTTAGAAGCTTTAACTCGAAAATTGTGCTAGTCCTCATTATAACCCTAGAAACGTGTTTGGCTGTTAGATTAATATTACTACAAGAATAGACTTGCTGGAGTTAGCGATGGAGGATTCAGGGCTTGGCATTGAGTGTGGTGCACACACTCAACGCCGGGTCTGCTTGGACTTGGCGTTGAGTGTGGTGCACACACTCAACGCCGGGTCTGCTGGGACTTGGCGTTGAGTGTGGTGCACACACTCAACGCCATAGCCCCTTGATCTGTTCTTTTGCGGCTAAGTAGTGTGGCGTTGAGTGAGAAAATTCTTCTAAGTCAGAATCGACGGGAATCACTAATTGATTCTCGCCGACTTCGACGAGAATCGTTAGTGATTCCCGCTGATTCGGCGAGAATCAATATGCATTCCCGCCAACCTCTTCCGGATGGCGTTGAGTGAGTGGGCCTCACTCAACGCCATGGCGGTTTAGGCGCTGAGTAAGGCGGGCTCACTCAATGCCGCAACCCTTTCCTGGGGGTAAGTACTTTAGCGTTGAGTGAGTTGACCTCACTCAACGCCAAAGCTGTTCTATCGTTGAGAATGGTGGACGCACTCAATGCCGCAGTTTGTTTTCGCGGCTAAGTACTTTGGCGTTGAGTGAGTCGACCTCACTCAACGCCAAAGCTATTTTGGCGTTGAGAGAGGTGGACTCACTCAACGCCACAGTTGGGTTTTGCTGTATAGTGCTAAGGCGTTGAGTGAGTGGACCTCACTCAACTCCGTAGTTATTTTGGCGTTGAGTGAGGTTAGCTAACTAAACGCCACAGCCTGGGTTGCTGAAGGCGTTGAGGGAGTGGACCTCACTCAACGCCATAGCTGTTTTGGCGTTGAGTGAGGTTAGCTCACTCAATGCCACAGCCTGCTTTGCTGAAGGCGTTGAGTGAGGTTAGCTCACTCAACGCCACAGCCAGTGTTGTAGAAGGCGTTGAGTAAGTGAACCTCACTCAACGTCATTGCTGTTTTGGCGTTGAGTGAGGCTAGCTCTCTCAACGCCATCGTCTATTTAGGCGTTGAGTGAGTGGGCTCACTCAACGCCATGCCGTGTTGAGTCATCTCAACGCTTTTCCCTTACCTTGATTTTCTCCCCCGAGGTAATTCCTTGATTTTGAGGCTCCTTGTCGGCTATTTTCTTTTTTCCAAAAAGGGCTGAATCGTGGGTCGTGGTTAGTAGTGGTGATTTAAAGCTCTTAATGGGGGAGGTGTTGTGTAATTTAGCCAAGGCCACCCTTTTTCTTTTATCTTGCTCCAGGTACGAGCTAGGCAAGGGGGTGGGAGGTCCCTAGTTCTTTCACATGTAGACCACTGAGCTTGGTTTCTTGGAAATGGTGGTTGGGGGGCCGAGTTTTCCTCCAACCCGAATCCGCGTTGTAAATTTGCAATGTTTGGGCTCATGGTAGCCTGGTAAACTCTGCAGGATTTATTTTTAGGCAGAGTTGTTGTTGTTTCCTCGCACTTAGTGCTTTTCTTTTTGTCTTGCCTTGGATAGTGGTGCTTGTTTCGGTTTACTTACTCTTCTTGCTTACCTTTTAACTTAACATTTCTGTACAACTTACTTGTTTAGCTTGCTGAGGTATTATTTTCTTCTTTGAATGCCTCAGGTTCTGGTTAGTAGACGATTAGGCGGCTTATTGTGCTGTGCTGTTGCTGATGGTCTCTCGTACTGTGGAGATTAGTTTCTTGGTCTTGTGAGGTAGTTTTGTGCTTCTTTCTTACAGACATACATACTTGCCAGTGGGTTCGTGTCAGTTTGTTGGCGCTCACTTGTAGTTTTACCTTGATATTAGATATGTTAACTTTCTGCTGCTACCTTTTCTGGAGATAGTCTACTTGCTCTTGGGATGATTTATGCTAGGTTGCTAGTTACTTTTAAACCTAAAAACACTATTATAAGTATATCTCATGATCATCATGTTTTATAAAACTCATCACTATTTTCCAAATAACTTAAAAAGATCGTTTTCCTATATATATAGTATAAATTAAATGTAGGGTCCTGCATAGTATAAGTTTTCCTCCGGGGACACTTATGCACTCTTTCAGGATGTCGAACCTAAATAAAGTATTTTCCGCAGCGTATAAGTATAGTTTTTAACTTGTAGACTAGGTGATCAACCGAGTCGAGGGATACGACCTTTAAAAATATAACTGATTTTCTAATCATACAACTTATGAATTTTATAAAGTAAAGTAGATAGTTTTGCCTGATCGTCAGCAGTTATCCCCTGCTCGACGTGGCATCACGATGCGTGTTTTCTCATACTCTGATGCTTCTTCAATTTGGAGAAAATGCGGGTTGTGACAGTGGTTCCCCAACCTTGGGTACGTCCACTTTCCCTCACCGATCTAGTAAATCACTAGATCCGGCTACTCCACTATCTCGGATTGAAAACCAATCCTACGCCTCGGAACCAAGTTCCTATAATCTCGATCCAAAAGGGATCTACACTCGGAAGATGAAAACTTCCTACAACTCGGAGATTAATCTCCTACAAAATGTACAAATAGATTTGAAAAAAAAATACAAACAAAAATTTGTCTCAGATCTGGAAAAATTCAACTCTAGGTCTTCTTCTTGAACTTACTGCTTTTTCAGAAAATGTTGAAGAAGAGTTGAGATATCTGATCTGAGAAATCTTATACCTACTTGATCAAGGAGAAGATGAAATATCCTTGAACAGCAAGCCTTTCTTGATCGAAAATAGAAGTGTCGATCTACACGTTGAGCGGCGGCGGCGACTGAAACTTCTGTTCTTCTTGGAAAGAGACGGCCGATCACAATAATAGAAATGTACGATTTTCCGCTTAGGGCTAGTCTTGATGAAAAGACATTATATAGGATTTCCCCTAACAGTTAGAAGTAACATTAATGATGACACGTGGACCAATCACGATGTCTCATTTGAAAAACCCGTCGATCTGGACTTAAGAGAAATTTTCAGAAAAATTGGCAGCAATTCTCAAGAAGTATGAATGAGTTCTCGAGAACAGACTGACTTCTCGAGAACTAGACTGTCTGGACTTAAGTTAGTACTCGAGAACAAAAGGCGTTGAGTCTACTTAAGAGTTATGTGAAGCTTCTCGAGAACTAACTAGACTTCTCGAGAACTATTACTTGAAAGCCAAACCATATACTCGAGAACTATGCTGACTTCTCGAGAACTAGAGACTAAGTTCTCGAGAACTAAGATAGACTTCTCGAGAGAGGGACTTAGAATAATTTTGCGGCTATCTCTGACTACTCGAGAAATAAAGGCTGGGACTTCTCGATAATCTTAGACTGACTTCTCGAGAGCTATAAAAGGTTTCTAGAGAACTAGTCTCGGCTTCTTGAGAACTAGAGAAGCTTCTCGAGTTCTACTTTGTCTACTTCTCGAGAACTATCATGGACTTCTCGAGAAGTGGACTTAGAGAAATTCTAGACTTAGAAAATTTTCTTTACTCTTCAAGAATCCAATCTTCATTCCTTGATCCAAGTGCTTGAATATTAAGTGTATCCCAATTGAGAGGCTACACATGAGTCAACACCTTGGATCACACAGTGAGGGAATATACTGTATGGTCCTGTGTTCATGACCCACTGTAGACTGACATTGGTCTACACTTAGCAATGATAGTCTGCAAACACACAACTTAAACCAAGATATCAAATACAACTTAATTCATCTTAGTTCAAGTGTGACTTAATGCAAATCTGGGTTATTGTGGATGCAATACCCAATAATCTCCCCTTATTTATAGAAGTCAAAACCCTCTACACTAAGGTGAATTACACCAATAAAGAAAGAACTGTAAATGAAGAATAGAAATCAAAAGCAAGATAGAAAAATTAAACACACAATTAGCAAAACTAGAAATTGTATATATATATAATGTTTTAGATTTCCAATTCAACATCATTTCTTCCATAGTCTCAAAAACAAGTATCGGTAGAAAAATCATCTCTAGCTCTGATGCTGTTTATCATGCTTCTCCTATTGTCTCCTCTGGTAGCTGAAAGGCTTTGGGTAGTATCTTGGAGGTTTTGGAGGAGCCTTGGGATTATTCTTGTCATACTCTCTGTCATATATCCTTCTTTTAGTCATGGACTTCTCATAAAGTTCCCACTCAGTAGAGCTGTAGTGGAGACTCCTGTTTTCATTATAGTCCATTACTAACTGTAGAGTATATAGAATCAGTGACTTGGAGGTAGGACTCCAGACTTCAGAAAACTCTTGTGCCTTTCTTTTCTCAGAATCTGGCTTGGGAACACTTTTGCTGACTGAGGGGCCTTCCCCATACTTCCTTTTCTTAGAGGTGAGGATCTCAGGTAAACCTTGAGGAATAATATCATCCTATACTTAGTCATAAGAAGCAGGAGGAGGATCCTGATCTTCTGGCCTAGGAGAGAAGCAGGGCATCTGAGGTTGTTGTATCTGAGCTGGCATCTGACTGGACTGTCCTTCAGCAAGAGGATTCAGGTTATGAGGAATGATATTAGGATCAACCTGAAATTCAGGGAATATTTGGTTGTGCATCCAGACTAAGGTGTCATAGGTATGAAATTTCACAGATTTAATTTGCTCTAAAAAATTCTTATTGATTTCACTTATCTTTTCAGACCAAGCTGTGTTTGCAGCAGCAGTAAACTTATCCACAAGTTTTTCCACATATTCTTTCACCAGGCTCTCCCCCTTTCTGAATTCTACACACAGTATTTCTATGGCATCTTCCTTGAAGGTTCCCACTTCTTCACAGATTTTCATAACATGTTCCTGGGCTTTCTTCTCTAGCTGAATCTGATTGTTAGCAAGAGTTACAGATTGGTCCATTACCTGACCAACACTAGTAATGGTGTGGTCTATAGATTTTCCACCAATCTGAAACAATTCTTTGAGGGAGTCTGTGTTGTGCTGGATTTCTGTAAATCCTCTACTCATCTCTTTTTCTAGAGTAGTGACTTTGTCCTGGACTGCCTTCAGAGATTCATCAAAATATTTTCTTTGTTATGCCAACAGGACTTCAATCTTACTGAGAATATCTTAATTGATAGGGGCAGCAGCAGTAATAGTAGGAGGAGGCGCAGTCCATGGAGGAATCTTATCAATCACTACAGAAATTTTAGCTCTGATAGTATGAGTGACTGCATCTCCTTCTTCATCAAGGAAAGTAGGCATGGAGAAGTCAAGTTTCCTTAGAGGAGCTTTAATAGGCTCTGGAGAAATTCTATCTTCATCAGAAAGAAGAATGGTAGCTTGTAGATCTTTCTTAGCAGATGGGGATTGAGAAGTTTGAGACTTGGGTGATGGTATTGGAGATGGAGTATGTGCTGGTGATGGAGATGGAACTGGAGATGGATAAGGATCCTTTGATGGCTCTTCAGCATTTTTCTTGTGTAGAGAAGAAAGAGGTTCATCTGAAGTCAGTTCTTTGATCATACTATCAATATCTTCAGCAGTAGATTTGAGGGTTTCTTGCACTTGCTCATCTGAGATGGTATTATCTTAAAAGTCTGCCTCTGGGGACTTAGTTGGAGATCTTACTGGGCTCCTGACAGGACTCCTGATGGGTGAACTTGCTAGTTTTCTGACTATACTTCTAACTGGAGATCTAGCTGGAGGAGGAGGAGAAGGAAGTCTGACATCTGGAAATGAGGCTGCAGGCTCCCCCTCAGTTGCTGCACTAGATGGTTCAGCAACATTATGAGAGGAGGGAGATGGGGTCCTGACCTCTTTAGCAGGGGATGCAAGCTCTTTAGCTAGCTGCTTTGGATTCTTCAGCTTTAATTCCCATCTATGAATGGAGGCTAGGAAGATCTTCTTTAGGTGATGGATTGGAGCGCCTTTAGAAGTCTTGAAGATAGTTGGATCAATCTCATGCAACATCAGGGAAATTATCCTAGCAAATCTTTGTTCTCTTATGCTGTCTCTAATCAAGTCAAAAATCATCAAACCATAAGGAAATCTTTTCCTGCACACTATGGCAGCCATAATATTGAAGAAGTCATTTGTAATAAACCCTATTGACCCAATTCTGCACCACAGAATTTTGCCAATAATGTCTACTAAAAGTTTGCTAACATCATTCAAAGAAGTCCTCCTAATAGAAGTAATGTCATCTGGAACTCCACAGAAATGACAGGTTTTGTCATTATCATCTCCTATTATTTCATCTACATCATCTACATGAGGTAATCTGAGAAGTCGGGACACTATGGTCGGGCTCAACTTAATTTTAATGCCCTTGACTTTAGACTTCAGGATAGTTCCATTTCTCCTTATCTTTACATTTCTAAAGAACTCTTCTACCTCAGGAAATAAAATCTTGCAAGGTTCTGATAAGACGAATGTCAAACCTGCTGTGTCCAGGAGAAGAAGAAGATTTCTGAAATCCTCTGAAAGCTCTGTTATCCCAGCTGCTACTAGCCCACTGCCGACGCCGTTTTTGAACTGCTGGGCCATTGAGATGGATGACGGCGAAGGATGGAGAGCGAGAAGGCGGCGGCGTCGAAGCACTGGTCGGCAGAAGACGAAGAGTTTTCGAGAGAGTCGAGTTTGAAATGTCAGTTGAATTTGGGATTCTAACGTTATATATATAACCCTAGTAATGCCGATTAGATGTATAACTAAACTAAATTAACCCTTGGATTAAGGCAGAAATCGAGCGGTTTTCGAAATAGTAGAAATTAACAGAAATCGAAAATTGACATGGCATTTCTCGAGTGGTAGGGAAGTTCTCGAGAAGTATCATTGTAGTTCTCGAGAAGTAAAGGACTTATTTTCGAGAACTTTCAGTACCTCTCGAGAGACAGATTTTCTGTTCTAGAGAAGTGGACATGAAGTTTTTGAGAACTAATTTCATGCTTTTCGAGAAGTAATAGTAGCTCTCGAGAACTTCCTTCTACTTAAGAAATTTCTGACCTTTTTGAAGTTTCCTCGATTCTTGAGCTTTGATCTTATTCCCTTTGATCAATCCTTCTTTGTTCAGCATCCCAAGTTAAGTTTTAAAGAAATTGAACTTGGTCTCGTCCAACGACTTTGTGAAAATGTCGGAAACTTGTCGATATGTTGGCACGTACTACAGATCCACATCCCCTTGCTCCACATGCACCCGGATGAAGTGATATCTGAGCTCGATGTGCTTTGTCTAGCTGTGAGAGATTGGGTTGTTTGCAATTGCTATTGCGCTGGAGGAGTCACAGAACAACGGAATGTCTTTAACTTTCATATTGTAATCTTCTAGCTGGTTCTTTAGCCAAAGTAATTGTGCACAACAACTGCCGACAGAGATATACTCTGACTCGACCGTTGAGATTGCGACATAATTTTGCTTTTTGCTGCTCCATGAGATAAGCCTTCTTCCAAGGAACTGACATATATCGAAAGTTCTTTTCCTATCATCTTTGTTACCTGCAAAGTCTGCATCCGAGAAGCCAATTAGTTCGCGATCATTACTTCTTGGGTACCATAAGCCAAGATTCGGTGTACCTTTAAGGTATCTCAAGATTCGCTTTGCAGCAGCATAGTGAGATTCCTTATAGTTCACTTGGAATCTAGCACAGACACATGTAGAGAACATTATGGCTGGTCTACTGGCAGTAAGGTAGAGCAAGGATCCAACTATGCTTCTTAATTTGGTTTCATCAAAATGTTTCCCTTTCTCATCCTTGTCTAGAGACATAGCTGAGGCCATTGGAGTTCTCATAGAGGTTGCATTCTCCATTCTAAATTTCTTAATCAACTCCTTGGTGAACTTTGTCTATGAGATGAAAATTCCATCTTCAGATTGTTTCACGTTAAGTCCTAAGAAATACTTCAGCTCTCTCATACTACACATTTCAAACTTCCCTTGCATAATTTTAGAAAACTTTTTGCAGAGGTTGTCGTCTGTAGAACAAAAAATAATGTCGTCGACATAGATTTTCACTAGAAAAATCTTTCCTTTAATTTCCCTAAGAAATAATGTCTTATCTATCTTTCCTCTTGTGAACTTGTTCTCGAGGAGAAAGGTAGATAGCGTTTCGTACCAAGCTCGAGGAGCTTGTTTCAAACTGTACAGTGCTTTCGATAATAAATAAACATACTCAGGAAATTTAGGATCAACAAAACCTGGGGGCTGTTCCACGTACACTTCTTCCTTTATGTCACCATTCAGCAAGGCGGATTTCACATCCATTTGGTAGACAATGAAGCCCTTCAGTGCAGCATAAGCTAGGAACAGTCTGATGGCCTCCAGCCTTGCCACTAGAGCGTATGTTTGGTCGAAGTCGATCCCTTCTTCTTGACGATATCCTTTGGTGACGAGTCTGGCCTTGTTCTTTATGGTTGTTCCATCCTCGTCCAACTTGTTCTGGTAGACCCACTTCATTCCGACGACATTCTTACCTTTGGGTCTAGGAACTAGTTTCCAAACTTTTCATCACTTGAATGTAGTTCGACGAATGACCGTTCGATGAATCCTGCCTTTGGCGCAGAAGTAGTTCGTCGTTCGACGAACGTCATTCGACGAACGTCATTCGATGAATGCCGTTCGACGAATGCAGTTTGACGAATGCCATTCGACAAATGCAATTCGACGATTGTCATTCGACAAGTCTAGTCTTTTGTGGCAGAGTCAAGCGTTGACTCAGCTAAGGATGGCGTTAAGTTCATCATGTATGCTATAAGATACTCGACGATTCATCATGACAAACTGTTGTCTGGCCGCAAGTATATTCTTTCTAAGTCCTGGGTCTATGAATAGCGACGAGCTGTTTTGTTTATTCCCATTGTGTTTAAATAAGAAACATTAGGGCTTGAACAGTAAGAGATCATATTCTATCTAAGCACATGAGCCGTAACTGTCCGATAAGACTGATAACCCTAGAAAGCCGACGGAAGTTGTTCTGCCTTTCGCCGTCGCCGATCCAGATCCCGATCCCGGCGAGTGTTGTCGTCGCCTCTCCTTTAACAGACGTAGCAGTCTATCGAGACGCTGAGTGTCCTCTCCCGACCTAGAACTTCTGCGACAAGTTACTACGGGTTCTCCCGATCGTGTGGATTTCCTATAGAGGAGCGGATATACATTCTGAGCTCAAGACTCAAGCCACTAGTGACCGACTAGAATTTTTCAGGAGCATCTAGGTTGAGTATTGACTCTATCCCTCAAAGGTTATTTTTATTACATCATGTTTTACTTCTTGAATCATGAATATTGCTAGATCCGAACTCGTTTGGGTTTTTCTTATTCTTATTTCCACTGCATGCACAAGTGTTGTGCAATCCAACAAAACCCAATAATGGTATTAGAGGGAGGTTGCTGGCAATATTCATTGTTTCAGAAGTTGCTAAATCCATGGCGTATAGATTTGGAGATTTAGAAGTGTTCTAAATGACCAAATCTAGTCTTGGATCTTTCCAAGAACACATGTGATTTCTTTGAAGTGTACTCCTTAACAGTAACCATCACCTTATTAGTTTGTGAAACTAAGCATGTGTTAGATTTGAAATCCCACATGAAGTGACGATCTTTTCTACTATGTAAGTGAGGTTGGTGTTGCTCATGTCCAGTGCATGTAGGTCTGAAGATTTAGAAATGTTCTAGATGTTTAGACTTAGCCCAGTTCATCAAGTGTTGATAATCTTCTTGTGCACATCTTGGATGCATTTGGATTGTGCTTGTTGTATTTTATTTTACTTGATATGCACACTGGTTAAATATTAACCATGACTAAAGAGTTAATCAAGAATTAAAATCCCTTAAGCAATATTAAGTATTTAGATGTCTTCAGATGGATGACACTCTTCCTGCCTCGATCGATGAAGTGTGGGCTTGCCAAAGAAGGTGCATTAATCTATCTTGGTAAGGGTGTGAGCGGATAATTGTGATATCCCACTATCGACATCGGGTCAAGCTTAACTAGGTGACCTCAAAGGTTGAGTGCCCAGAGGCATGGGGTTGGCATGCACAATATGATGGATGCAAATAAAGAGTTATTCACCAGCCATACAAGAATTGCATAGTGATGCATTTTGCAAGCATTGCCTACCTAAATAGTTGCATTGTGAGAGAAAAGCCAAAGCTGACTCATAGTGTTAGTGAAATATGGATCTTGTCCACTAAGAGGGTTACTCGCTAAACTCTTGGAATTGATATCGAGGGTTATCAATTTGATAAAAATAGTGGGAGTTATTTTGATTAAAGTCCAAATCGAAAGAATAAAATTATATTTTTAAATATAGTACTAATTTGCTTTGCTTGTATCCTTGTAAAATTTCCATGGCAAGTAGTTCACACTCCACCCTGTCCTTCAGAGCGATCCTTGAGAAGGAAAAGCTACGTGGAACAAATTATTTGGACTGGTACAGGAACCTGAGAATTTTTTCTCAGGCAAGAGCACAAACTCTATGTTTTGGAAGAGATATCCCCTGATGAGCCTGTCAGGAATGCATCCTATGCTGATAAAGATGCTTACAAGAAGTATCGACTCATTAGACGTCAAATGTCTCATTCTTGCGGCCATGAACTATGATCTCCAAAAGCAACACGAGAGCATGGGTTGCAAGGAAATTGACGAGCATCTCATGAAAATATTTCAAGGGTAAGCTCGTCAAGAGAGATTCGATCTCACTAAGGCATTGTTCCAGTGCAAGATGGGAGCTCGGGACCTAGTAGAGACTCACGTACTCAAGATGATTGGGTATATCGAGAATCTTGAAAGACTAGGGTTCGCTCTAGGCCAAGAGTTGGCCACAGACCTGATCCTGCAATCGTTGCCGTACAGTTATGAGCAGTTTGTCTTAAACTATAACATGAATGAAATAGGAAAGACACTGCCCGAGATCCTAGGTATGTTGCGAACTGCCAAGATAAACATGAAGAAGTCCAAGCCTGCTAGCCCCAAACTGATGGTGCATAAAGGCAAGGGCAAGGGCAAGGGCTTCAAGAAGAAGAAGGTAGTACCTAAGTCTTGACTGGGGCCCAAGTCTTTTGCATTGAAAAGGAAAGGCCCAGGGAAAGAAGGAAAGTGCCACAACCATGGAAAGTCTGGTCATTGGAGGAGGAATTGTCCTTCGTACATTGAGGGTCTGCAAAAGATAATGGGAGGTATGACTTCTACTTCATGTATTAATGTTACAGAGAAAAACCTTTCTGCTCCTTCATACTAGGTATTAGATACCGGATGTGGTTTCACATTTATATAAATGTGCAGGAACTGGGAAGGAGAAGATTGCTGAGTAAAGGAGAGGTGGACATGGGCGTTGGCAATGGAGCAAGAGTTGTTGTTGTTGCTGTGGGGGTTTACCGTCTTTCTTTGCCCAGTGGGCTTGTAATAGAATTAGATATTTGTATTTTGTTCCTTCCATACCTAGAAACATTATATGCATTTCATGTTTGGACATGATGAGTTTTTCTTTTATAATAAGAATAATTGTTGTTCAATATTTAAGAATGATGTTTGTTATGGTGTAGCCCAAATGTTTAATGGTCTGTATGTTTTGAACTTAGACCATTAGAGCTATAATATTGAAAATACAAAAAGACTAAGAACTAATGACTCGAATCCTACGTACCTTTGGCATTGTCGTTTTGGCCATATAAATGAGAAACGCATATCCAAGCTCCATAAAGAGGGACTACTAGACTCATTTGATCATGAATCATTTGAGAGATGCGAATCTTGTTTATTAGGCAAGATGACTAAAGTCCCTTTCACTGGTTTCAATGAGAGGGATGATGATCTCATTGGTATAGTACATAGTGATGTATGTGGATTCATGAGTTCTGTGGCTAGAGGTGGATACTTCTACTTTGTTATATTTACTGATGATTTCAGTAGATACGAATATGTGTATCTCATGAAGTGCAAATCCGAGACCTTGGAAAAGTTCAAAGAGTTTAAAAATGAAGTAGAGAACCAGTTGGGTAAGAAGGTTAAAGCACTCTGATCTGATCGAGGTGGAGAATACCTAAGTCATGAGTTTCATGATCATCTAAAAGAGTGTGGTATTGTATCACAGCTCACTCCACCTAAAACACCACAGCATAATGGTGTGTCTGAGAGGAGGAACCATACTTTATTAGACATGGTGCGATCGATGATGAGTCATGTAGATCTGCATGTTTCCTTTTGGGGCTTTGCTCTAAAAACTGATGCTATCACATTAAATCGTGCTCCAACGAAAGCAGTTCTAAAGACACCATATGAGATATGGATTGAGAAGCATCCCAGTATGTCTTTCATTAAGGTTTGGGGCTGTGAGGCATACGTGATACGTCAAATGCCTGATAAGCTGGAAGCCAAATCAGATAAGTGTTATCTTGTGGGGTATCCTAAGGAAACTAAAGGGCACTACTTCTACCTACATTCCAAGGGAAAAGTGTTTTTCGCGAGGACTGGTGTCTTTCTTGAGAAAGAGTTCTTAAGTAGAAAGACTACTAAGGTAGAACATGAAGAAGTTCAAGAACAACAAATCACTACTAAAAAACAGACTTTTAGCCACGGTAGATATCCGTGGCTAAAAGTCCAAAACCGTGGCTAATAACTATTAGCCACGGCCTACCCACGGTAAATGGGCGTGGGCAATGCAAGCGTGGCTAATAGTATTAGCCACGCCGAATTCGTGGCTAATAAGTTATTAGCCACGGTTCAATTGCCGTGGCTAAAAGTTCCTCATTTGCCACGGTTCAATTGCCGTGGCTAAAGGACCTGTAATAAACCTAACATAAAAAATATTCGGCCGCCCTCCGCCACTGCCGGCCGGCCGCCCTCCGCCGCCCGGCCGCCGCTCGGCCGCCACCCAGCCGCCGCCCGGCCGCCGCCCGCCTCCCGGCCGCCGCCCGGACGCTGGCCGCCACCGCTGCCCGGCCGCCGCCTCCGCCTGGCCGCCGTCACCCGGCCACCGCCGCCGCCACGTCCAATTTCATTTCAAATAATAATTATGAAAGGCCTATATAAACCCCAAATCCAGCTTTTTATTGGCGGTGTGGGACTAAAAAAAACCAAACTTTTTGCCACGGATTAGGCTTCCGTGGCTAATACTAGATTATTAGCCACGAAACAGGAAAACCGTGGCAAAAAGTCGGGTTATTTGCCACGGATTAGTCATCCGTGGCTAATACTAGCTTATTAGCCACGGAATAGGAATCGTGGCTAATACTTTAGTATTAGCCACGGTTTTTTCCCGTGGCAAAAAAAACCGTGGCTAAAAGCCATTTTTCTAGTAGTGAATAGTGAATGAACCGGAATTGGAACCTGAGTTAGGACTACAAGGTGTTGTAGTTGGAGAACCTACTCAGGAAACACAAGTTCCATGTAGATCTGGTAGACCAAGGTTTGAGCTTGAGAGATATGGGTTTCTCGTGTCTCAAATAGGTAATGTATTGCTTATGGATCATAGTTATGAGGGTGCAACCTACCAAGAGGCTGTGTGTGGACCGGACTCCGAGAAGTGGCTTGAGTCCATGAAATCTGTAATGGACTCCATGTATGAAAACCAAGTATGGACTTTGGTGGAACCACCTGAAGGGGTAAGACCCATAGGGTGCAAGTGGGTCTTTAAGAAGAAGACCGATATGGATGGGAATGTACAGACATTCAAAGGGTGACTCGTTGTTAAGGGTTTCAAGCAAATTCTTGGTATTGACTATGATGAGACCTTTTCCCATGTTGCTATTATTAAGTCCAACAGAATTCTACTTGATATTATTGTGTATTATGACTACGAGATCTGGCAGATGAATGTCAAAACAACTTTCCTAAATGCGAACCTCCTTGAAGAAGTGTATATGACACAACCCGATGGTTTTGTATCTATAGGTGAAGCGACTAAAAAATGCAAGCTGTAGAGATCCATTTATGGGTTAAAATAAGCTTCTCAAAGTTATAATCTTCGTTTTGAAGAAAAGCTCAAAGAGTTTGGTTTTATCAAGAATGAGAATGAACCGTGTGTTTACAAATGGATTAGTGGAAGCATATTTGTCTTCCTGATTTTGTATGTAGATGACATACTATTGATCGGGAATGACAAACCGACCTTGCAAGTTATTAAGAACAACCTAGGGGACTGCTTTTCAATGAAGGACTTAGGGGAAGCGACTTATATACTCCGTATTATGATCTATAGAGATAGATCGAAGAAGTTGTTGGGTCTGACCCAAAGTACGTACATTGACAAGGTGTTGAAACGGTTCAGCATGCTTGATTCCAAGAAAGGATTCTTGCCCATATCTCATGGTGTGAGTCTCTCTAAGGACCAGTGTCCCAAGTCTTATGAAGATAAGGACTGCATGAATTTAATTCCGTATGCTCGACAATTGGGTCAATCATGTATGCAATGATATGTACTAGACCTAATGTCTCTTATGCTTTGAGCATGACTAGCAGGTATCAGTCTGATCCCGGTGAAAGTCATTGGATTACCGTCAAGAATATCCTCAAGTACTTGAGAAGGATTAAGGATACATTCTTGGTATTCTGCGGATAGGAAGAGCTCGTTGTAAGTGGTTACACGAATGCTAGCTTCCAAACTGATAGGGACGATTCAAAGTCTCGGTCAGATTTTGTGTTTTGCCTGAATGGAGGTGTTGTTTGTTGGAAGAGTTCCAAGCAGAATACAGTTGTTGATTCTACAACTGAGGCCAAGTATATCGCCGCTGCAAATGCAGCAAAGGAGGTAGTATGGATTAGGAAATTCATTGGCAAGTTAGATTTAGTTCCTAGCATTGTTCGTCCCGTAGATCTCTAATGTGACAACAACGGTGCAATTGCACTTGCTTCGGAACCTAGATCTCATCAGCGCTCCAAACACATACTTTGACGGTTCCATCCAATTCTTGAGATTGTCGATCGAGGAGATGTGAGCATATGTAGAGTGCCGACTGATTAAAACATTGTGGATCCACTAACGAAGCCTCTCGCACAGAGAAATCATGATGGTCATGTTAGATCTACGGGTATATGATACCTGAATGATCAACTCTAGTTTGAGTCTTGTGGATTGTATGTTTGTTGGCTGTTAGATATTTCATTTTATGAATAAAAGTACTGTATACATTGTATTTATTTATTTTTGAAAGTTCTTTTATTATGTTATTATTTCTATTATGATAGAATAGTTAACTAAAATAAATGCCCTTAGAATGTTTGCTTCCATAGGTTAAGTAGTGACTTTTTGTGAGAACTTATGATCCCAGATGCTTTATTCTTAAAGATTCCCTAGTCATTGTATCATCTTAGAAGCTAAGGGCGATGATGATGCCTTTAATACTAGCATGTGTGTTGACAGATGAACTGTCCTCACAGGCCATGATATTGTGATATCAGGTCATCACATGGGTACTTGTTATGAACATGTTGTACTGGACAGAGTCACCGTGAGAATACATTGTGGATAGTTATATGAACATGTCACAAGTATGGCTCAAGTGGTAATGGTGTTTGTGGTCCTTTGACCTGAAGTCACAGCACTCACTGAGTGAGGAAGAGCATGCTTTGATGCTATCAAAAGTTTAGTATTGAGAAAGTTGGTTGATAAAGGTGGTTATTGGGTACTTTACGAATCATTTGGGTGTTTGCGTGCGAGCGGAGATGGGATTTGTCCTCCTATATGACATAAGTTGCCTCCATGAGCACCTTGATGGAATGGGACAGAGAAATGCATGGTCATGCTTGGTTGAGTCAATATATGATATTGGACTCACCAATTTCTGAAATTCCATTCTAAATCAGGAAACTTGGATTGAACAATTATGAGGGTGACACGGTCTATACCGCTAGTTCTATCCGGATGTAAGGGATGAAGGGACGTGAAAACAATGTAATATTTGTCATAATGGCTTATGAGTTTATAAATTCTTATTATTCTGGGAGCAATGATGTATTGCTAGATGCCACTCATTGTTTGTGAAGCTTTTGTTTGATACTATCTAGATCAAGTGAGAAACTATTGGTGCTACCATAGTGATCTTGAAGTGATCAAACATATATCCTCACTTCCAACTCGGTATGAGCCTATCAGGGTCGCACATAAGATTGTGGAGAAATTGGGAGTTTGGATTTGTATGGTATAGCTCATATGATGAGCAATAGGGACTGAAATATTCTAAGGCAAAAGCGTCGAGACCATTCAATGCTTTCGTCAAGTTAAGTGTTAACTCGCCGAATGATGGAGTTGAGTGTGTTGAGTTGACTCACCAATTCGTCGAGTATCAAGTGTTGATTTGTTGACTATCGCACTTAAGTATTGTGTGCATTGTGTCCACTCAGAGATTCATCGAGTAAAGGAGTTTACTGGACGAGTCTGGGTCTTAGGCGTTGAGTGCGTTGAGTGCACTCAACGCCTTCGTCGAGTAAAGGGTTTATTTGGCGAGTCTGGCACTTAGGCGTTGAGTGTGTTGAGTGCAATCAACGACATTCGACGATCAAGTGTTGATTCGACGAGTATGGCACAGAAGTCAAATGCAGTTCGACGAATGTAGTTCGATGAATGTTGTTCGACAAATCTGGCCTTTGGCGTAGAAGTTGTTCGCCATTCCATGAACATCATTCGACGAATGCAGTTCGACGAATGATCGTTCTATGAATCTGGCCTTTGGCACAGAAGTCATTCGTCGTTCGAAGAATTCCGCTCGATGAATACTGTTTGATGAATGCAGTTCGACGAATGTCGTTCGGCGAATGCAGTTCAACGAATGTCGTTCGACGAGTCTTGTCTTTTATCGTAGAGTCAAGCGTTGACTCAGTTGAGGATGACGTTGATTTTGTCATATATGCTATAAGATACTCGACGATTCGACATGACAAACTGTTGTCTGGCCGCAGGTCTATTCTTTCTAAGTCCTTGGTCTACGAATAGCGACAGGCGGTTTTGTTTATTCTCTTTGGGTATAAATAGGAACCGTTAGGGCTTGAACAGTAAGCGATCATATTCTGTCTAAGCACACGAGCCATAACTGTGTGATAAGACTGATAACCCAAGAAAGCCGACGGAAGTTGTTCCGCCTTTCGCCGTCGCTAATCCCGATCCCTCTCCCAGCAAGTGTCACCGTCGTCTCTCCTTCAACATACCTAGCAGTCTGTGGAGACATTGAGTGTCCTCTCCCGACCTAGAACTTGTGCGAAAAGTTGTTACGGGTTCTCCCGATCGTGTGGACTTTCTGTAGAGGCGCGGATATACTTGCTGTGCTCAAGACTCAAGCCGTTAGTAACCGACTGGAATTTTTAAGGAGCATCTAGGTTGAGTATTGACTTTATCCCTCAAACGTAATTTTTATTACAACATGCTTTACTTCTTGAATCATTAATATTGCTAGATCCGAACTCGTTTGGGCTTTTCTTATTCTTATTTCTACTGCGTGTGTAAGACCCCATTTTTTTTCTTTTTAAACCATTGGGTTCTTAGGCCCAGAACTGCCGCTTTGCGGTGACACCTTCGCATACGGGAAGGTCATCACTACAAAACGCTGATCCTGCCGGCTAACTCGATCGCAGAAGTGTAGAATAAAGTATAAGAGTAAGAAAGAACTCAAAACTAGTCCACCAAAATCACATGTATAGTAAATAATCTTCATGAAGGGAGAGTCCACAGAAATAATAAAGGTACATAAAATAGGGCTCATGCCCAGTACATTAATATCCTCACTACATATCACTCAGCGCAGAAGCAAAACTAAACATCTACTAATGATCGGGACTCACAGTCCCACCTGTCTGAACTCCGGTGCTAGACTATCCCATCTCCAAGCAGGCTGACCTCCGGGGCTGCTCCTCCATACTGGGCTCCACGGTCCCCTAAAATGATGTGGTTCGAAAGCCGTTAGTCTAAAAGAATTAGTCCTATCATCCCCCACCCATTCCCTCATGGCTCCTAAACACCGAGCGGGGAGGAGAAAAGGAGAGTTAATGAAGGTGGAGAATAACAAAGTAACAGGTGATGATGGAACTAGTCTAGCAGTTCTAAGAGTATATGTGACAGTAATGAAAGTATGAAAGACTGAATATATAATATGTAACCTTAGCTTATATAAAAACACATAAGCTAAGGGATCTTCTATAAGACTCCTATCGTATAAAAAGTCCCATACAAATTTATACGATGGGTGGGGTTTACAAGAAAGAAATATTATCATAGGAAAATAACCATAACTTATAAGCATGCTCACGCAAGCCTATAAACTAAGGGGTCGTTTTGTAGGGCCTATTGTATAAAAAGTCACATACCAATTTATACAATAGGTGTCAAGGGTTATATGCAATGATTATGCTATGCCATTCAAGTATGATATGATGTGAGTCACGCAAATGCAACACACCCACCCGACTCTGTGCACACAGACCTTTAGTTCCCCCTTTTTAGAGCCTAACCTCCCAGGATACCTCCGTAGTGGCAAACGAAAGCGGTGGGTTGGGCCTCGCCCTCCTCCAAACCGGTATCAGCACTACCAGTCAGACCTATCGTACGCCTCAATGCTGGTGCACTAAGCGGAGCTCCTGCGTACTCTTGCCGGCTGGCGCACCAGACTTAATTTGGCTGAGTGTAAAACCACACCCGCCGAGTCAACGTACTGGTGTCGGTGCGACGACTCTCAAATATCAAAGACCCACCACCTTATATCTTATGCACATGCAATATTATTGTATTATCCACCGAGCCAAAGCTCCCCAGACAATCCCGTCCGTCACAACCAACAACCGAGCCGAAGCTCCCTTGACTATCCTGTCCATCATAATTATCAACTAAGCCTTTGGCTCGCCGGGCTATCCTGCCTATTTCCACAACCACCGAGCCTACCACTCGGGAGACCTAACCTAACTCCCACAACACCGGGGAGTGTGAGTGTGAGTGTAATCCTAGTTATACTATCTACTCTTTAACATTTATTATTCTTACGGTTTAGGTTCGCCCAGGACAGCCCCCGGCATACCCGGTGAAGGGTTCTCAAAGGGCACTAAGAA
Source organism: Platanthera zijinensis (assembly GCA_039513925.1). Lineage (NCBI taxonomy): Eukaryota > Viridiplantae > Streptophyta > Magnoliopsida > Asparagales > Orchidaceae > Platanthera > Platanthera zijinensis. Next base: position 184,299,270 of record CM077088.1, on the reverse strand, counting down.
CTATGATGGTAGCTGAAACTCATCTCTCCCTTTTGCAAGGCACTTACTTTTATTGGTTATTACCCATTACCCGATCCCTTTTATATTACTTTGGATCTAACCCTAGTGTATTAAGACTCTTCCTCTCTCTACAGGGAAAATGATGTTTCGTCGACCCCGAGCACCACCTACACTAGTCAACCTCTCTTTATTTCTCTTTATAACTCCTGATGATGAACTCATTATACTTTATCATGACCAGCAACCTAAAACCCTCACATCCTAGTTCATTCTTCACCTTATCTCAGTTTTTGCTCTTTTACTATATGCAGACCACCCTAAGCTATATGATATACATCATGGGAGGTACTCCAAATCTTCATCCAAAAGCCCTAAAATATTTATTAAGGGTCTACCATGATATATTCAATCTAAATCCAGAAATTTATAATTTTCTAATTAAACTTGATATTTAATTAATTTTTCCTGAAATTAATCCATGGGTGATTTGAACATGAAGTACAAGATTTACTTAGGTTATGACTATACAAAAATTATGAACACTGTAGGATAACAAGATATCATTGAATACTAAATATCATAAACTTTCATAAATCATTTAACCTCTAAATATTTAAACCAAAATAATTCGTATAAATAGGAGTATTAAAGGAAGTACCAAAAATACTAGTCCAAAAATTCCTCAAAAATTAACAGAGCTACATTATGATCATAAAACTTTACTGCCTAAGTTTCATGAAACTCCCAAGTCAGTAAACCAGGTAAAAGATTATCCTAAGGAAAACCATCATGAGGCACTTTACGAAGACACACCCTTGTAATCTCAATTAAACAACATTTAATAATTTTTTCATGCTTCTATATGCCCTAAAATGTTCCTTTACTAAGTATCACAATTTTCGAGCAAGCTATAATATTTATTTCCTATTTATCAAGGTAAGGTACACTAATTTACTTTACAAAGGAAGTACTATAAATAAAGCTTCAACCACTCCAATTAAACTACTAGTGCAACTAAATGACATTTGATTAGCTATTACGGAATTTCAAATCATTCTAACACATATACATCATATTTTCAACATTAACATCAAAAAGGGCAATATGGAAGCTACTACTACATGGATGATCTACTGATCTCTAAACACCCTAAGATAAATACCAAAGGTTAATAATACTATGAAATTAACCATACCAAATTATCATAAAGATTCAAGGTCATTTGATCCCATAAGATAATTTCTAGGGTTTAAAATCCTAAATACTTATTAAGTGGTTTATGTGGCGTGAATATGTCTAAATACCACCATAACCTCTCCTAGGGCATTTCACCAACCTAGGATCACATGGACTACTCCCCAAGTCCATCCAAGAACATAACCCCGTATGTCCTTCACAAGCCCCCAAAGTTAAACCTTAGGGTTAGAACTAGGGTCCTAGGGAAAATCAACCCTAATCCACCCCATAATCCATACTAGGGGGTATAATGTCATAACAAATCAGTGTCCCAAGTTTCAGCCTCTGTTGAGGTGATTTGGCCACTTAAACCCACAAGGGGGGCTTTTGACCTAAATACCTTTCTTAGGGCAAGGCTAGGGATTGCTAAAATCCCATCCTAAACATAACCAAATGGGATGAAAATTTATACAGAAACCTACAATGACCCCAAGAACCTTTCACTAAAATTTGGGAGCATTTGGAGGTCATTAAGTCCCATAATAATTTAATCATGGTTTATTAAATAATTACAAAAACTATAGGAAACCAATATCCAAAAATTTTCATTTTTGGATATAGTGTTGGTATAGGTGAGAGTGATTTTTAGACCAAATTTCAGATTATTTGGATGGCTAGATTTGTGGGAGCACTCAAACCAACCTTTGATCAATCCTATGTATTGACCTCACCAAAATGGGTGTTGTGGTGAAACCACTTACCCAAATGGGTTCAAACAAATTGTAAATTAAACTAAACTTCAAGGGCTACAATTGTCATGTTGGCCACTTTTTCTGTAGATGGGCCTAGGTATTTTTAATATTTAATTTAAACAGCCTAGTAAACAGGACAAAAAACTCAGAAATCAAAACTAAAAAAAAGAAATGATCCAGCACGGATCTTAAAGAAAATCCAACGCATCCTTGTCATATTCTTCCTCCAGCCAAGGGCTGTGATTAGCCTGACCTGGAGCTCCTTACAAGCCTTTTTCCTGGCCACCTGGCCACCTCCCTGGCCGGCCACCACCGCCACCACCTTCGTTGAGGTGGGGGCTATCGCCGGGAGGCGGCACAGCCGCCGGAGGGGTGGTTTCCGGCGAACCCGACCACTCCAATTTTTCAAAAAAACCATGGAAAAATAATCACTCGATATGGCTCATTTGAGCCCGATTCTAGTCCTAAAAGATTCCTAAGATCTATCCATAGAAGGAGTAGAGGAGGACCTTCAACCGTGCTTACCGACGGGTTTGGTGGTGGTGCGCCATGGCCGGATTTTGGAGCTTCGTGTATGTTACAAACGTGTAGTGGGAGGGCTCGATTTCTCCAGCAAAAAGGTGGAAACTTCTGCTATTTGCCTAGGGAAGCCTTTAAGGTCATCAAATGGGGGAGGGGATGGGCCTAGGCTTCAAAGTTATTTATGGCCATGAAAGAGAATTTCGGCCATGGAAAAAATCCCTTGAAATTCACCTCCCCTTGGTCCCAATTCATTTGTAAACTCCTCAAAACAAATAGGGGAGATGAATAATAATTAATTGGTGAAGAATGAAGGGGTGATTCACCTTCCCCACCATGAATGGCCTTCTCTTTCTCACTTTCTCTCTCCTCCATTAAAGGGCAAATGGATCTTTCTCTCTCGTAGTCATCATGAATGAATTTTCTAATCTCCCTAGCCTATTGGCAGCCCATCTAACCCACATGAACAATAAAAATGAGGTTAGATAAAGTAGGTTTGGGTTTGAGCATGAGTTAGCCCATTTGAACCAACTTGAACTAACACTTGGGTAAAGTTAACCTAGGCCAATTTAACCTTTTGGGTTGACCCAAATGGGTCCTTGGTGATGCAATTGGCTCCACTAAGTTCATGGTACGGTTGACTTGGCATTTTGGAGGTCACTTGCCCCTTTGTTAGGGCACTTTGACCACTTTAGGGCTAGGGTTGACTTTGATCAAAATGACCATTTGGGTTGACCCCAATGGGTCCTTGGCGACCCATTGGCCTCCCCTAAGGTCTAGGAAGACTTGGGTAGGGTTGGCTTGGCACCTTGGAGGTCACTTGCCCCTTAGTTAGGGCACTTTGACCTTTTTAGGGCTAGGTTGACTTGGGTCAACTTAGCCTCTTTGGTTGACCCCAATGAGTCCTTGGTGACCCATTGGACTCCCTTAGGGCTTGGGAAGGTCTGGGTATGGTCAATTAAGCATGTTAGAGAACAATTGACCTTAGTTAGGGAACCTTGCCCAATTTAGGTCTATGGTGGACTTAGGTAAATTCGACCACTTTGGGATGACCCCAATGGAGTCCTATGGCTCTAATAGACTCTCTAATGGGTTAGGAATGTTGTGGTGGGGTCATGGACTCATGGTAAAGCCCCAAGATCATCCCAAACTAATGTTTAGAATTTTACTATTTGCAGACCATGGTGGCCTTCACCTTCCTACCTAAGTTCACCTAGTCTTTTTGGACTTCCTAGGGTCTTGTCAAGAATTAATCATGAAAAAACCACTCTTAGGGGTCTAGCTGGAAATGGGATGTTATAGCGTGCACAAGTGTTGTGCCATCCAATAAAACCCAACAAAATGGTCTAGGATGAGCCATTTGAATTTCTTCATGGGCAGCCTTAACGACACTCACCCTGCTATACCTTCCACCATGGATGTGAACATTTTTGTTCACACCAGTGGATCTGTCATTCATCCAGTGACCATAGATGCTTTCTTGGTCAAATCTGTTTGAAGGCAATTTAACTTTCCTAAAAGGAATGGGAGGCTTGGAAGCAAGAGACTGAGTTGGAGCTTTTCCCTTCCCTTTGGAAGGAGCAACTCTTGCGCTTCACTTGAATCCCAACCTCTTCTTACCCTTCTGGAAGAAGAAGGAGTCTATCAAGGGTAACACGGTACTTGGCTTAGAATAGATAGCCACTATTCTTTTCTCCCTCCCTAGCCTCTCTTCAAGATCCCTGATAAGACTATTCTTCAACTTGTTGGAGCCTATCTGGTTGAGATTCATGACCCTAAGTTGTCTAAGTTCCTTATCCTTCTAATCCAGCAAAGATATTGTCTCAGTTAGCTGGGAAGCAGCATGCTGCAGAGAGGAAATCTCCACAGCTTGCTTCTTAGACAACTTCTTGCACTTTTTGAAGGCATCAAGAAGTTCTCCAAACTTGTCAATCAATTGATTGACATCTCCTTCTGATTCAGAATCATCTTCACCACTGGAAGAAGAAGCTTCTGTACAGGGACTAGTCTCATATCCAAAAATAGAAGAAGAGCTTGATAGAGAATTTACCTTGCTTTGACAAGGCTGATCCTTACTGGATTCATCATCAGTCATTGCCATCAGCCCATAATAGCTGTAGGAATCTTCATCATCTTCATCATCCACCTCTGAATCACTATCTGAGTGTGATAGTTGGTCCCTGATACCTATCCTAGCGCAGGATAGTCTTCATCTGCTGTTATAGCTTCTTGTTCAGCAGCAACAAAAACCAACCCAATATAGACCTCTTCTTCTTCAGACTCAAGTGAAGATGAGTCTGTCCAGATCTTCTTTTTCTTAGCAATGAAGTACTTCTCCTTCTTCCCTTGTGCTGGTGTTGTTTCTTCTCACCAGCCTCCTTCCTCTTCAATGGGCAATCAGCTATCACATGCACTTGTTTGTTGCAACAATAACAGACAACTTTAGAAGAATTATATTTACTAGATTTAGAATCATACATGTCAGTCTTGGAGTGATTCTTCCTGTGATAAGAAGAGGTGGAAGGTATGCTCTTCCACTGTTTCTTATTCATATGCTTCTGAAAGTGCCTGGAGAAGGAAGCAAATTCCTTATCAGACATATTACAGTCTGATGTATCTAACTCTGAGCTATCTGAATCAGCTGGTCTTCTTGGAGGAGAGGGAATCCTCTCCTTACTCTTCCTTGTGTTATCTTCTCTAAAGGCCAAGGACTTTTCCTTAACTTGGGATCTACTGGTGGCCTCCTCCTCTTTTCTGGCAGCCAGCTACATCTCATAAGAGAGCAGCTTCCGAAACAATGTTTGGGGAGGAGTATTAGCAAGCTTGGCCACTCCTCTTATGTCACAAATCTTAGTATCCCAGTCTCTATTAAGATATCTTAGGAACTTTTCATTTATCTCATAATGACTGAAGACCATCCCATAGGTCCTCAGTTCATTTATGATCCTGAAAAATCATTCATAGTAAGTAGTTATGTTCTCTTTCTGGGATTGCCTGAAAGACTCATACTTCTGGTTGAGCATGGACTTCCTATTACTCTTAACTCTTCAGTACCCTCCATGTAGACCACAAGAGTGTCCCACATCTCTTTGGAGGTCTAACAGTGGACCAAGTTCTGAAAGGTTGAGTCATCAATGGCACTCACAATGATATTTTGTGCCCTATTGTCCAATGTAGCTAAGATGACTTCATCCTTAGTCATCTCTGAATATGTCTTTGGAGTCTGGACATTGGCATCTAGAACTGAGGCCTTCTTAGGGATGAAGGGTCCCTCCTTGACCGTCACAAAATCCTTGGGTCATAGGCTTCCATGAATAGCCTAACCCTCTCATTCCAGATTCAAAAATTCTCCTTTCTGCAGATGGGGTGTTTCATAGAACCTAGCTCCTTATGGTTCTCTCCATAGCCTATAAGTATAGAACTGTAGCAACTTTTGGAGATCACTCAGATTGTTAAATCCTTTTTGAGCAACCTCCCTCTAATATCACTTGAAAGTATATGTTTTCAAGGTAGCTAGAAACCTAGAGGGGGGTGAATAGGTTTCTTAGTCTCTTGTGACTTTCTTTTAATTTCTTCTTTAAGTGCTTAGTGTGTTAATAGTTTTCTGCTTTCAAAAAACACACAACCTACAACAAAGAAATAACATAAGAAGCATAAACAGAATATATAATTAGATAAGGCACTTCATTAAAACTCAGCTCTAAGAGCTTACACCACAGATCCCACAGGATCTCTCAGACTCCTCAAAGATTTACAACTCATGCCAAAGCCTTACCTCAGAGTAAACTTGCTCCTACAACTCAACGATCAACTGATAACCTACCTAAGGCCCAAAGGCCCTATAACTCAGGCTGGGATTACATCCCTACCTAAGAGAGAATGACTCTCCTATAGCTCAGGCGCAAAGGCCCTACCTCGGACCCAAAGGATCCTATAACTCACGCACAAGTCCCCTACAACTTAGAGAGAATGACTCTCCTACCTTAGGCTCAAGATCCCTACATCAGAGTCAAACAGGATCCTACTCTCATAGAGTTTAACTCTCCTACTGCTCAGGCAAAACTGCCATACCTCAGGCTCAAAAGCCCTACAGCTCAGATTTAAGAGGATCCTACAGAAGTACAATAGTTTTAGTTAATTTGACACAAAGAAATTTCTCTGTGTTTGCGAATAGAGATGAGTTATCTCAGCTCTAACTATCTTCACAGCAGCAGAAAAATGTTCTTCAATAAATCGCTGCCACTGCTGGAAGTATCTCAGAAAACTATTTTTGAACTTGATGTAGAAGACTAAAGATCTGTTAGGTCTTGAGTTATTCAAAGAACTGACCTGAACCTGCAGAAGACTGAAGGCCCTCCTCTCTTTCTTTATAAGAAGTGTTTCTGAACTTGCTGTAGTAGAAGAAAATTCTATAACTAACTGGACTGAACTTTTAGTTCAGCTGATTGACTTCAAGCTTTTTCCCCGGCATCAATGGGGAGGAAGATGAAGTCCAGCCACTCTTTTTCTTTTTGAAACAAAACCCTAAAAGTTAAGTTCAACATCCAGACGCTACCCCCTTTTATCTTCCGCCAATTAACATGTCCAAGAAGCAGTGGGGACCACCTGCAGTTGACAGCTGCACCTTGCTTTAATGGAAGAAGACGTACAGTATCTCTCCGGCGCTATTTGGCATGTTTTGTAGCTTTCCCGCAAGTATTTTGAATGATGTTGACTTCTGTTGACTTTGGTTGATGTCCTCGGTATGGACTTAGCCAATTTCTCAAATCCACTTCAGGCGTTGAGTGTGTTGACTTAACTGGCTTCACTCAATGCCACTAGACTTGGCTAAACTTTCTGCAATGCAAGGCGTTGAGTGCGTTGACATCACTCAACGCCACAAGACTTAGTCGCAACAAGCTTGGCGTTGAGAGCTTGGAGTGAAACTTCATCTCTCAATGCTTTTATACTTGGCCTCTCCTCTAGACTTCCAGCTGCTGAGGAGTTGAGAGCGTTAAGTAAGCACATTTGGATGTCATCAGATAAGGAAGGACCCAACACATAAGTTAGCAAGGAGTGATAGTTTAAATATGGCGCAGTATGCGTGGTTGATTAGGTGTGTGCACATTTGGAAGTCATCAGATAAGGAAGGCGGTGGATCCTTCCTTGCAAACCCTTGTTGCGGTCGAGTGGTAGGTGCTACCGCAGAGTGGTAGTGGCATTTCCTTTTATAGTCATCGCCAAAACCGTATTGAGCACTTTGATTGCTGGCGTGTACTTCCAAGGGAGTAGAGCGTTGGTAGTAACGCATGGCGGTAGTTGAATCACCTGGTGTCATAACCCGCATTTCTCCCACAAAGGCGGAATATTAGAGTAAGGGAAAATGTGCTTCATGATGCCACATCAGCAGGGGATAACTGCAGACGCTCAGGCAACACTCCAAATCAATACAAACATAAGATTTAAATGATCAATTGAAGAAGTTTAGTTTGGGTTAGACAATCAGCCGTATCCCTCGGCTTTGTGGATCACTAGTCCCCTAGGGAGAAAGTATTTGAACGCGGCGGAAAAATACAATAGTAATCAAATTAGACATCCTACATGAGTCTAACATCCTAAAAAGGAAAACTCATTGCATGCAGTACTCTAAATTTATATTAAAAATATTGAAGTAGTTGGTACGCTATTAAACATAGTGACTTAGAGTTTTAAATCGTGATATGCATGAAATAATATTAGTTTGTTTTATATTTGAAAATATCTATAGACATCCTAGCATAAATCCTTCCCAGAAGCAAGAACTACTACCATAAAAGTAGACACTAGCAATTAGCAAAATATCCAAGAACAACAATAAACAATCAGTGGGCGGCAAACACCTGACACAAACCCACTAAATGTTCTCAAGTCTGAACCAAACAACAAGAGTACCAAAAGCTACCTCGCAAACACGAGGCACACACAGCAATAACACCACTCAGCCGCACCACCGGCTACAACCCTGCACCAGAGGCATTCAAAAGAAGAACACCTCAGCAAGCAAAAGTACAAGTTGCAAGAGTACAAGTAAACAAGTATGAAAAGAATTTAATAAAGAAGGGTGTACCAAACCCAACCCAAGGGAAACAGAAAATTGAAAAAAAAAACCACAGCAATAATTAACCAAATTTGATCGAGTAGAGAAAGGTTAGCCAATAAAATACATCTGAATTAAAATGCACCAAGTGCCAAAATGAACAAGTCTGAGCATAAACAACAAGATTTAGCAAACTGTGGCATAATCCATTAGGAACCAACTGAGCATGAACAGCTCAGAAGAGGGTGGATCATGAACACGTGGTATGACTACATTATAGGACGGAGAGGGAGACGACCTCAAGCGCCCTAAAGCCCAACTCTGGATCCTCAAATGTCTCACAAGCGGCACTATGGTCAACAACATGGCCAAACCGGGCCAAGCAGACCCAACAGTCCAGAACAAGAGAACTAAAGCATACCCCAACTGTGATGATCCATAAAAAGAAGGGGCTCCCGATTGGGTGGGCTATTATCCACACCAACCCTCACATCCCCAACATCATCATCCAAAATTAGCACAACACCTAAGGATTTCAACACAAACTCGAAGACCAAACCTACAATCGGCCTAAAACTAAGCGCAATGTGTCCTACACTTAGCGGTGTCGAAAATTTTACCCTAAGTGCAAACCTAAAAGATTTAACATCTTATACTCTAAAGAAACATGGACATTAATATATGATGAAAGTCTTACCATGAGAACTTAAGGAGAGAAAAAAGGAGGAAAGGAGCCACTTTCCTTGGTGTTACCAGAGAAAGTCTCCAAATCACACCTCGTCGCAGATCGGGACTAAGGGAGATGAGAGAAGTCGAAATCGGAACAAGAGTTGACGAAATAGAAGTTAGGGCCAAAAATCCCTAACGAAGAAAGTTCACGAAACGGAAAATTTTACTATGATTGCATAGATCTCATCGAGAGCTTTCCGAATCTATACTCGGACGAAGATTTCGAGCACCGGAGCTCCGTCGGCAGTGACCGGAAGGTTCACGAAATCTCACGCTCCGCCATCACCGTGCTTTCTTTTTATTTCTTCAGTTCTGGTCTGGCTCGATGTAGAAGAAGGACAACAGTCCTAATGAAAGGAGTGGGCCGGTTCTAATTCTAAGTACACACATATATATATATAGTCTAAATATGAAGAAATGGACGATTTAAGTGCGGGCGCACGGAAAATGAAAATATGGGCTTAAGATGGCTTCAAATCAAAAAGTGTTCAACATGAAAGTCGTAGATCTCGTCGAGACAAACAAACCTTATGTTAACTATTTTGTTATAAGACACCGTTTTGACCCTCAAAATGGCATCTGAACGCAGACAGGAACGGACTACTCGAGTAGCAGCCAAACCCACTCGAGTAGCAGCAAAAGTCACTCGAGTAGCAGCAGCAAAAACGAATATAGAGGCACAATATGGATTCAAATCGAAAAGTGCTCAACATAAAAGTTGTATATCTCATCGAGACGAACAAATTTTATGTTAACCATTTTTTGATACGACACCGTTTTCACCCTCAAAACGGCGCCCGAACGCAGACAGGAATGGATTACTCGAGTGGCAGCATAAACCACTCGAGTTCCAGCATAACCCAGTCGAGTTCCAGCAACAATTTCACTCGAGAAGAGTCAAAATTTCACTCAAGAAGGGTCAGACTACCCGAGAAAACAACAAATTAACATTTGCATGAACAGTGCTCTTTTTTGTCCACATGAATAGTGGAATTTGCAAAAATACCTTGATTAAACTTTAGGGATGAATAGAGTTTTATTATTATAATATTGAAATCTATATATCTTTGATTAAGGAAATTGTGAGCTCAAACGGAGGCTTCATCACGCGCAAAATTAAACGAAATTTGCACCGTAGGCGACTACTGACGCTACGGATCCAACAACGAAGACGAAACCAAATCCGACGTGCCAATCTCGAGTTATACACTCATAAAGCCTATGACAAAAGTAAATAGCAAAAAACTAAAAACGCGGGCCGAGGCTCCAAAAATGCTCGGGTCGCGACGAATCTTTACGAGCAAGTCCAAAATCACAAAACTTAACTTACCAACTTGAAAACTTTTAGTTTCGACGAAAAACCCAAAATCTTGTAAATCAAACCTAATAGACGTGAAAACGCACTAACGGTGTAGCGCTGACAACACGATGTAAAAAGGGTAACGCCCTGACATCATAACTATAACGATAATAAATCAAATAAAATCATCGAAAAATCGTGGGCGTTACAGTCACTCCCTCTAAAAAGAAGTTTCGCCCCGAAACTTAATACAACACCAAAACCAAACCAAAACAATAGAATCAAACATCGCAAAAACAAGGAGGCTAACCTAAACTAAGGGAAGAATTGCGGATGAGATTTCCTCATCGCCGACTCCAATTCCCATGTCGTGCTCTCGACGTCTTGATTTATCCAATGAACCTTGACCATGGGGATTGTCTTTCTCCGCAACACTCGATCCTGAGACTCCAAAATATGAACAGGCACCTCCACAAAAGAAAGGTTTGGTTCCAACTGGGACACAACATCAAGAATCTACATGTTGCTCAACACGCACTTCCGCAGCTGACATACATGGAAAACATTGTGCACTCCGGGAAAATTCGCCAGTAGGTCCAGCCTATAAGTTGAAACACCAATCCACTGAATAATTCGGAAGGGTCCCACATATATTGGGTCCAACTTATGGTTCTTAACAAATCGCTTCACATAAGACATCGGGGAAACTTTTAGGAAAACCATATCCTCGACGGCAAACTCCAAATCGGTCCTGCGCCGATTATCATACTTTTCATAGCGCTCCTGGGCTACCCGAAGCTTCTCTCGGATTAGCCTAACTGAAGTTTCCATCTCTTCAAGTGCTTCTAGAGCTAGCAACGGTCTCTCACCAATCTCAACCCTAAACAAAGGAGTCCTGCAACGTCTCCCATATAAAGCTTCAAATGGATCCATTTGCAAGCTCTCCTAGTAGCTATTATTGTAGGCAAACTCCATTAGCCTCAGACGCTCATCCCACGCTCCACCGTGGTCCAAAATGTAACATCTAAACACGTCCTCCACGATCTGATTTACTCTTTCTGTTTGTCCATTCATCTGTGGATAGTAGGCGGTGGAATACCTCAAGTTGGTTCCCAACCCCTCTTGCAAGCTTTTCTAGAAACGAGACGTGAACCTGGAGTCTCGATCAGATACAATACTGATGGGTACTCCATGCAACCTAATGACCTCGTCCAAATACAATTCAGCTATTTTATTCATGGAGTAGTCAATCTTGAACGGCATGAAGTGAGCACTCTTAGTCAGTCTATCCATAATCACCCAAACTGAGTCATGCCCTCTAGGAGAGCTTGACAATCCAGTAATAAATTCCATCGAGATACTCTCCCATTTCCAACTCAGGATCTCCAAAGGTGTTAGCTTGCCTCCAGGCCTTCCATGATCGGCCTTAACTAGCTTACAGGTGAAACATTCAGATACAAACCTTGCTATATCACCCTTTATACCCATCCACCAAGCAATCTATTTCAGATCCTGGTATATCTTGGTCTAACCGGGGTGGTAGGCCACATTAGAACCATGTGCCTCCTTGCACAACTGATACCTAATATCCTTAATAGAGGGAATGCAAAGCCTACCACAGTATCTCAGGGTTCCCATATCATCAATAGAAAACTCTGGCAACTCACCCTTCGTAGCTCTACTATAAAGATGCAACAGATCTGGATCCTCCTTTTGATGCAATCTAGTAAGTGTAATCCATGAAGGCTCTAACACTTCTAATTCACTATTCGAGCTGCCACTTCCCACTGAAATACCCATCAAAAGGAATTCTTCCACCAGTGAATCCAACGTAAGGTTAAAAATTTTAGTTGTCTTCCTGCTCAGTGCATTGGCTACCACGTTAACTTTGCCTGGGTGGTACTGGATCTCGACATCGTAGTCTGCCACATACTCCAGCCATCTACGCGGGCGCAAATTCAATTTCTTATGTGTGAAGACATATTTCAAACTTTTATGATCAGTATAAATCTTGCATATTGCGCCATATAACAGATGTCTCCACAACTTGAGAGTATAGATCACTACTGCAAATTCCAGGTCATGCGTAGGGTAATTCCATTCATGAACCTTCAGCTGCCTAGACCCATACGCAATAACCTTACCCTCCTACATCAACACGCATCTGAGCCTAACATGCGAAGCGTCCATATACACAACATACTCCAGTCCTCAGTAGGCAGGGTCAAGACTTGTGCAGTGCATAACCTCCTCTTCAGCTCCTGGAATGTCTCTTCACACTTATCACTCCAATAAAAGGTTGCATGCTTCTGCGTTAATTTTTGTAATGGCACAGACAGTGTAGAGAATCCCTCTACAAACCTTCTATAGTAGCCTGCCAGCCTTAGAAAAATTCTTATTTCCTTGGGAGTGGTAGGTTTACTCCAATCCATCATTGCAGCTATCTTTTCCGGATCAACTGTTATCCCATCCTTATTCACCACGTGGCCCAAAAAGGAGACTTGAGGTAGCCAAAACTCGCACTTGCTCAACTTAGCATACAACTTATGCTCTCTCAAAGTTGACAAGAACAGACACAAGTGTTGCGCATGCTCTTCAGCATTATGGGATTAGACTAAGACGTCATCTATAAACACTATCACGAAGTGATCTAGGAAGTCTTTGAACACTTTGTTCATCAAATCCATGAATGTGGCGGGTACATTAGTCAATCCAAATGATATTACCAAAAACTCGAAATGTCCATGCCGCGAACAAAAAGCAGTTCGTGGAATGTCTGCCTCACGAATTCTCAACTGATGATAACCTGAACGCAGTTCAATCTTGGAAAATACAGAGCTACCATGCAACTGATTGAACAAATCATCGATTCTCGGCAAGGGATATCTGCTTTTGATGGTCACCTTATTTAATTCTCTGTAATCAAAACACAGCCTAATTAATCCATCTTTCTTCTTTACAAATAAAATGGGAGAACCCCACGATGACGAACTTGGCCTAATGAAACCATTCTGCAACAGCTCGTCTAACTGGGTGCGCAGCTCTCCCAACTCACGCGGAGCCATACAGTACAAAGCATTAGCGATAGGACGGGCACCCGATTCTAAATCTATGACAAACTCAACATCTTTCTCAAGCAGAAGACCAGGAAGATTATTAGGAAACACGTCAGGAAACTCACGCACTACAACAATATCCTCCACAAGCGGCAAACTAACAACGGTCGCCAACACTGAAACCAAACAGGCAAAATATCCTGAATTCAAAATCTTTCAAGCACTTACTACGGAAATGATCAGAGAATCTTGGCACGAATAACCATAAACGCTCCTGCGTTGACCGTCATCCATCTTAAAGTCCAAGCGCCTGACCTTGCACTGGATTACTGCATCGTACTTCGATAGCGAATCCATGCCCAAGATTACATAAAAATCTTCCAAGTCTATAACCTTTAGATCAGCAACTATGAGAAAATCTCCCAACTGGACTGGACAACCCTGAATTCCCTTATCTGACACCACGGAATCACCTGAGGGGAATTTGACACAAAACGGGTCGCCAATAGGATTGAGGGTCAATCGGTGATGCTCTAAGAAAGATCTAACCAGGAACGAGTGGGTAGCACCGGAATCGAAAAGGACACGCGCCCAGTGTTTACTTACCTAAAACTTTAATATAAGATTAAATATGTAACTAAGGGAAAAGAACATTGACATTTAGATCACACCTAGAAAATAAAACTAGGTTAGAATTTAACCTGAAATAACTTGGGTCGACGTTTGAGCTTCATCCATGGACACCACGTTCAACTTGCCCTTCCCTTTGTCCATGAGCTGCGGTGGCGGCAAGGCCTGAAGTAGCACTGGCTGCAAAGAGGGCTGAGCTTGCAGGCAATGGGTCTTGACATGCCCCTTCTGCCCACATAGATAAGAGGTCTTGTCCTTCCAGCAATGGGCTGCATCAAGCCACGTCTTGTTACAACTGGAACAAACAGATCTCTCTTTGGGAGCACCCTTAATCACGTGCACCTGCTCTTACTTCCAAGCTCCCAGTCTTTGGTAACATCTCTCAAACGGGTGGCCTGCCCGACCATAGAAACTGCACACTTCCTTTCCTCTTTTCTTCTTAATAGTCCCAAATTCTTGTGATTCCTTACCTTCAACAGAATTCCTCTTATCCTTCCTCATCTGCTGACCTCTGACCTTGGAATTGGCAATGGATTCTACCTTAAGAGCAGCCTCTACCACCTTAGTATAAGTCTCGGATCTGTAGGCACTGGTAAGCTACTGGATTTCATTCCGAAAGACCACCCAGAAATCTCTTGACTCGGTTGGATTTTTAAGAAACCAAGTCAGGAGCAAAGCAGCTCAGCTTACTGAACAACACCTCGTATTCACTGACGTTAAGCTGCCTATGCTTCAAATGAAGGAAATCATTCATCAACCGATCTCTGTCCACAGACGGCAAGAACTTCTTCAACAATAACTCCTTGAAGGACTCCCACGAGCATACATCCTTCAAGCTTTCTGTCTCCCTCAACCACCAACACTTGTCCACGCCCTTGAGTTGATAAGTGGCAACCATCACTCTCTGGTCCGCAGAGATACAAGAATAGGTGAACATCTCCTCGATGGCAATCATCCAGTCATCTAATGCCATAAAATCTGCCTTGCCATCATACGTAGGGGGTCTGTTGTTACAACCCATTTTCAACTAGACCCCTAAGAGTGGTTTTGGTCATGACCAAGTCATGACAAAGCCCTAGGGAGCTAAAAAGGGGCCAAGTAATCAAAGGCCAAGGTGAGATTCACCTTGGTCTGCCTATGGAACAACCTCATCACCAGATCTAAGGTTTGACTTTAGGGCTTCACCATGACTCCATGACCCCACCACAACACCACTAACCTATTATAGGATCCACTAGACCCCTAAGGGTCCATGCAAGTCAACCCAAAGTGACACATTTGACCTAGGACCACCACAGGCCAAAAATTGGACAAGGTGCCCTAACTAAGGGCAATTGGCCTCTAATGTGCTCAAGGGACCCCACCATGCCTTCCTAACCTTAAAGTGAGGTCAATGGGTCACCAAGGACCCATTGGAGTCAAACCTAGTGGCTAAGTTGACCCAAGTCAACTCTAGATCCAGATTGGTCAAAGTGCCTTAACCAAGGGGCAGGTGACCTCCAATGGGCCAAGTCAACCCTACCCAACCTTTCCTAGACCTCCAGGGAAGTCAATGGGTCACTAAGGAACCCTTGGGGGTCAACCCAATTGCCATATTGACCCAAGTAAGCCCTAACCTAAGCCAAGTCAAACATAACTCATGTAGGCTAACCCAAGCCCAAGCCCTCCTCCAATTTGGGCTAACATCATTCCATAAAAATATATGAGTGAATGGGCTGCCAATTTGCTGGAATGGTCAGCATGGTCAACATGGGTGACTAGGAGAGAGAAAGCTTCTTCTCCATGTTAATGGAGGAGAGAGAAAATGGGGGGAAGAGGAATTGGTGTGGGGATCGGCCAAAGGAGGCCAACAGCCATCCATTATGGCTGCAATCAACTCCTCTAGGGGAGAGGAGTTGATTCCAGCCATTTCTCGGCCACCAAGGGGCAGTTTTAGCCCCCCTCCTCTCAACCCGAGCCACCACCTTTAATGGCTTTAATGGCCATTGAAGCTACGGCCCCTCCCCTGCCCAATCCAGCATTTAAACTCCATCAGTGGGTAAAGGGGAAGATTTCCCACCACTTACCCTAAGGAGCTGAACCAATGCATAGTGTTGTTGTAGAAGCCGAGCACCGCCGCTGTCGACCATGGCATCCCGTCGTTCCTCCCGCATTCAGGCCGCCGGAAAGGTCCTCCTCCACTCCTTGCTTCATGGATAAATCCTAGGAATGTTTAGATTTAAGGTTCGGGCTCAATTGAGCCCGATCCAAATGCTCATTTTCTTGGTTTCGGCCGAAAAATCGGCTTGGTAGAATCGCCGGGATAGGTGTCTTCGGCGGCCGTGCCGCCGGCTGGGGGTAGCCCCCACCTCCCCGAAGGTGGTGGTGGCGGTGGCCGGCCGGGGAAGTGGCCGGGTGGCCTGGGAATCGGCCTGAAAGCCGCTCTAGGATGGGGAAATCTAAGCCGTCGGCTGGAGGAAGGGGATAACCTGATGCCGTCCATAGTAGAGCTTTAAGATTCGTGCAGAATGATTTAAATATTTATTTATCTGATTTAATACAATTCTATCACACTTTATGCAGTATTTGGTTTTAATTTTTAAAAATACTTAGGCTTATCTAATGGAAAAGTAATCAACATTAAATGTGTAGCCCTAAGGGTCTACTTTAATCCAAAATTAATTTGGACAGGTTTGGACAACTAGTTGGGCCAGGGCACCCATTTTGGTGGGACCTATACCTAGGGCTATCCTCAAATTCAAATGAATTCCCACCTCTCATACCTTGTCCAAATGAGCTGAAATTTGGGCAGGGAGTCTACCCTAGCTATATTTAGGGCCTGTCCAAAAATGGAAATTTATGGAGAATATTTTTCTATAGTTTTTAGAAAAAATTTAATAAACCAGGTATAAGTTAAATAGGTGTCATAAACACCTCAAAATCCACCGAAATTTGGGTGGGTAGTCTTAAAGGGCATGCTAAGGCTCTGGTAAAAATTTCATCTCATTTGGAGATGTTTTGATTAGGTTTTTATCCAACCCTAGGTTGACCCTCATAAGGGGTAATTAGGTCAAAACACCCCATTAGTGTTTTGAGTGGTCAAACCACCTCAACAGAGGCTGAAACTTTGGTCACTGACTTTTTATGGTATGAAACACCCTCCAATGGAATTTGGAGTGGTTTGGGGCAGGGTATCTCTAGGACTCTAGGGTAGACCCTTTTATGGGATTTTTAGGGTTTGATGGTCATTGGGTCAAATGACTTTGGAATGACCTGAAATTTGGTGGAGAAGATCATAGAGTGTATATGGTCCTATGGATGAAGTTTCATTGAATTTGAAAGCCTTTAACCCCCTCAAACCTCTAACCCTAGTTTAGGGCACCAATCTTAATTTGAATTATTATGCTGTCAAATGAACTTCTAATCAAATAAAATTTGGGCAGGGTGATGTTCTGGTCTAAATGGACATAATATAATTTTGTTGAGATTTTGGGGTTAATTTATACAGTACTTCATTCACAACCCTAGTTGTGCCCTAGATATTTATTTTGATGATTCTGGAATTTCTGTTCACTGGAATGATATGAAATCTTGGATTAGTATCTGATAGCATGTTATACCTTCTGTATTTTTTGGGAGTTTTATCTGATTATTTTAGGTACTTCATTCATAAAATTATTAACTATGAATTTTGATCATAAATAGATTTAGAGCTTAGTTTTATTATGAAAGTTATGAAATCTGGTCAATGGGTGTTTTATATCAATATGTAGGTCCTGTAATTTTCTCATAATTTTTAGATAATTATTTACAGTACTTGCTTCAATAACCCAAGAGCTTGGAATTAACAATGTAAAATTAACTTAGGAGTTACTGTTCACTAGAAAATTGTGATAATCCTCCTAGAGTGTTTTTAGGCCATGATGATCTTACTGGATTTTTTCTATAATTTTTGGAACAATATTTCTGACCTTTGATTCTTAAAATAGGTATTAATAACCTTATATTCTAAATTTTGATTTTGGGGCCAAAACCATTTTAAAAATTCACATATCTTGGATTTACGGTTGATTTGCTCTTTAGAACTTACCATGATTTTATGAAGTTTTATACTTACTTGAAAAGTGCACTTCATGACCAATGGGTAGCTCTTGGAACCCTTAAGAAAATTAATTAAAATATCAGAATATTTAGTAAAATTATAATTTTCTGGATTTAGTCTATTTGTGTCATGATAAGCCTCCAGTAAATAACTTAGGGCACTTGGATTATTATTTGGATTGTCCCCTATCCGGTTCGACATATAGCCTAGGTTGGTCTGCATGTAGCAAATTTATAAATAGCAATAGGACATGATCCGGGATAGTTGTTGGAGTTTGTCGTTTTGGCTTGGTGGACTGGTGTGGATGATTTCACTATAGAGGGATAGGAAGAGTAGTGAGAAGTGGTTTGGCTAGATTCTAGGGGTATTAGGGTTCGACGAAAGATCGTCTTCCCCGAGGAAAGGAAGAGTAAAAAATCACACTAGGTTAGTATATCGTAACACGAGAAGGAAATGGGTAAGGGATTCAACCAATAATAATAAGTGCCTTGCGAAAGGGAACGATGGGCTTCAGCTCCCATCATAGTTCCTAGTGCCCTTTGAGAGCCCTTCATAGGGAATACCGGGGGCAGTCCTGGGTTAACGTAAACTGTAATAACAAACTGAAAAGAGTAACATAGTAATTAGGATCTCACATTTCACAAACACTGTTTGCACGGGGATATTGTTGGGAGCTTCGGCTCGAATGGATAAGAGACGG
Organism: Platanthera zijinensis; assembly: GCA_039513925.1. Classification (NCBI taxonomy): domain Eukaryota; kingdom Viridiplantae; phylum Streptophyta; class Magnoliopsida; order Asparagales; family Orchidaceae; genus Platanthera; species Platanthera zijinensis. Next base: position 184,280,272 of record CM077088.1, on the reverse strand, counting down.
ACGGAATGGTCCGGGGAGCTTCGGCTCGATTGGTTAAGAGACAGACGTTTTGGTCCGAGGAGCTTCGACTCGGCTTTTGTTTGATTATGGTTAAACTTGCATGTGCATAAAAGGAAAGAAAATTAAGGTGGTGGGTCTTCGGTATTTGAGGGTCGATGCACCGACGCCAATACGCTGACTCGGCAAGTGTGGTTTGCACTTCGCCAACAAAAGTCCGGTGCGCCAGCCGACAAAAGTACGCAGGCGTTCGCTTAGTTCACCAAGCGTTGAGGCGTACGATAGGTCTGACCGGTAGTGCTTTACTGGTTTAGAGGTGGGCGAGGCCCAACCCACCGCTTTTGTCTGCCACTACAGAGGTATCCTGGGAGGTAACGGCTCCGAAAGGTGGAACAAAAGGTCTGTGTGCACAGAGTCGGGTGTGTGAGTTGCACTTGCATGTTCCATCATACCCACTTGCATGTCATTGCATAATCGATTCATTAAACCTCTGACACCTGAAGTATAAGTGGAATGGGACGCTTATACATTAGGACCTGCAAAACGCCCCCTTGGTCTATAAGCTTGTGTGGGCAAGTTAATAAATTAAGGTTAAATTCCATATATATCAATGTTGTTGTTTGATAACCGACACACCAACGTATAAGTGGTATAGGGCACTTTATACGATGGGAGCCTTGTAGAAGATCCCTTAGCTTATGCGCTTCCGCACATAAGTTAAGGTTACTCTACCTACTTTCTATTTCTGTCATATTTATTATAGAATTGCTAGATTAGTTCTGTTGTCACCTGTTTCTTTGATTAAATCTCCACCTTCATGTCCTTCCCTTCCTTCCTCTCCGCTCGGTACCCTTGAGCCATGAGGGAAGGGGTAGGGGATGATATGGCTTAGTCTTTATGACTAACGGTTTTTGAACCGCATCATTTTAGGGAATCGCGGAGCCCAGCACGGGGGAGCAGCCCCAGAGATCGGTGCGCTTGGAGATGGGGCAGTCTTGCTCCGGAGTTCATATAGCCGGGACCGTGAGTCTCGATCTTGAGTAGTTTCTATTTTTGCTTCCGCATTAGTGATTTGTAGTGAGGACTTGATGTACCGGGCATAAACCCGTATTTTTTGTATTTTGATATATTATTCTGTGGACACTCCCTTCGTGGAGATTTTATTTCTATATATGTGATTTTCAGTGGACTTGCTTTTACTTACTTCAATTATTGTGCTACCTTTCTATGATCGAATGGCCGGCAGAATCGGCGCCTTGTTGTGATGACCCTTCAGGACGTGAAGGTGTCACCGCAAAGCGACGATCTTGGGCCTAAGACCCCGGTGTCGAAAAAGAAAAAAAGGGGGTCTTACAAGTGGTATCAAAGGGAAACATCGATCTGAAAAAGGTAGCAGTCCACTACCCTTGGGTCACCCCCGCTCGAGTTTAGTTTGGGGACAAACTAAGCAGCGGAAGCAGTGGTGTGCCCATATGGGGATCACATATAAATTGTCCACTTTCATTAAAGATTGAACATTTTCTCAGTATGGGTTTTTGTTACGCAGCCTCCAGCACAGCCTACGCCACAAGGTGGAGTTCAGCAGGCTCAGGATGTTGCACCACATCCACCGGTCCCCACTCCTTTCCTTCAGTCAAACATGGGACAGACTCTGACTGCCATATTGGAGGCTTTCAGGGCCAAGCAGGTTCCTGTCCCGCAGCCAAATCCGGGGGCCAACTGGTTGAGCATCTTCCGAGGACTTTCTCCTCCGTCCTACTTTGGGACAGAGTCGGCGGTTCGGACGGAAGAGTGGCTGGATATTATGTACGAGATGCTGACCGGGATACGATGTCCCTGGGAGGAGAGGGTGGCTCTAGTTGTCTCTTGCCTGGAGTCCAATGCCAAGAGGTGGTGGAAGACGTTGTTGGACATAACATTTGCCGATAGGGAGGTTGCAGAGGTTACCTGGAAAGAGTTCAGTGTCGCGCTGCTGGAGCATTTCGTTCTGCAGTCGGCCAAGGATGAGTTGGAGGAGCAGTTCTAACAGCTGAAGCAGGGCACCCGGACGGTGGTGGAGTACCATCGGGAGTTCGACCATCTGGTTCGATATGCAGATTCTTACCAGCTGGACGAAGCAGGGTACATCAAGAGGTTCTATAAGGGCCTGCGGGAGGACTTGAGGGAGGCTTTGTTGTTTGTATCCGACGGGCCTATCTCCCGGATTTTGGAGATGGAAAAGAGGATTGAGGCTGATTGGCACACAACTCGGGGCCGGAAGTGGCCAGCAGAGGATCAGGGACGGAGAGTCATAAATGACCAGCGGCGAGGTGCTATACTAGAGGGGAGAAGGACAGAGGACCAGCCTCGTCAGGAAGTGAGGCAGGAGCCGAGGGAGCAGGTGATATTGGCCCCTCAACCTATTCGGATGCAGGAGATTCTGAGACCCGGGGGAATGGCGTATCCCCCACCAGAGTGCTTCCTTTTTCATCAGATTGGGCACATCCGGAGGAACTGCCCGATGAGGCTGGCACAAACTCTAGCACCACAAGATGGCCCACCAGCTCAGCATTACGGAGTCCGAGGACGCGGCCGTGATCGTGGATACCAGGAGGGAGATCGTAGACAGGGAAGGGAGCAGGTATATGCTTTGGACCTTGCGCAGCCTCGGAATCCGGAGCAGGTCATAGCAGGTACGCTGCAATGCTTCTTTATTTTCATAGAATTTCCCTTTCAGTTGTTAAAACTTAGAACCGCACTAGATAGATTAGCAAGGAAAGAAAACTCATTATAGAACCCTAAGACATCTAATCACCCCAGGTATAGTCTTCATCAGTGGCAAGCCTGCCCGCACGCTGTTCGATACTGGAGCTACTCACTCCTTTGTGTCGGAGACGTTCGTAGAAGGACTGGAAGGCGTGGAGCGATTCACGTGCTCGAAGATGAAGGTGCGACTACCGGATGGATCTGAGCTCCTTACCACGGACCACTGCAATATGGAGGCAGAAATTGGTGGAAAGGCGTTCGAGGCTCCAGCGACGATTTTGAAGCTGACGGACTATAACCTGATCCTGGGCATGGTATGGCTGCACTGGAACCATGCCCAGATCGATTGTCAAGCGAAGAGGATCACCGTGAGACATGGGGACTCTTTCATTATCATCGAAGGTATAAGACCTGTCTCTCGTATACTCTTATCTTCGGTACAGGCCGTTAAGGCCCATCTGCAGGGAGAGGAGGTTTATCAGGTTCTATTTGAGATGACAGAAGTCAAGGTGTCTGTGACAGACATCCCAGTAGTGCGAGATTTTGCTGACATCTTTCCAGAGAAACTACCAGGACTACCTCGGCACCGAGAGAAAGACTTTCAGATACATCTTGTGCCGGAGGCCAAGCCGGCATCTAGGGGCCCTTATCGGATGGCCCCGAAGGAGTTGGCAGAGTTTTAGAATTAGTTGCAGGAGTTGGTGGAGGAGGGATTTGTTAGACCGAGTTCCTCGCCATGGGGAGCCCCGATCCTATTCGTGAAGAAGAAGGATGGGACACTTCGCATGTGCATCGATTATCGAGCACTAAATAGGCCGACCTTTCGGAATACCTATCCGCTCCACGGATAGACGAGCTGTTCGACCAGCTGGAAGGGGCGCACTTCTTTTCAAAATTGGATTTGAGGTCTGGCTACTACCAGCTTCGGATTCGAGAGGAGGATATTCACAAGACTGTTTTTAGTAGCAGATATTCTATACACCCGGGGATTACCAAGATGACGGCAGATCTGTAGAAGATGATGTTTTGGCCAGGGATGAAGAAGGACATTACGTACTTCGTGACCCATTGCGAGGCATGTAAGTTAGTGAATGCGGAGTGCAGGAACCCCGCAGGACTGTTGCAGCCACTCCCGGTGCCGGAGTGGAAGTTTGATGATATAGCTATGGATTTTATACATGGGCTTCCCCGGTCTCGGACAGGGAATGACTCGATTCAGGTGATTGTTGATCGATTGACGAAGGTGGCCCTCTTTATACCAATCAGGAAGGATGACTCGGTGGGAGTGCTGGTACGGAAGTTCGTGGAGCAGTATATCCGATATCATGGCGTGCCCAGGACGATAGTGTCGGACCGCGATGGACGGTTTACATCCAGGGAGTGGCGGTCAGTGCAGGCATACCTAGGCACCCGATTGACTTTTAGCACGGCCTTCCACCCTTAGATGGACGGGCAGACAGAGCGCACCAACAGAACGTTGGAGGATCTACTACGACTGTGTATACTGGACCGAGGAGAGCTGTGGGAGAAGATGTTGCCGTTGGTCGAGTTCTCCTATAACAATAACCACTAGTCCAGAACCAGGATGGCGCCTTATGAAGCCTTGTATGGAAGGAAATGTAGGACCCCGCTTTCTTGGGTTCAGGATGAGGATCCTAAGGTGTTGGGATCGGATTTTGTTGAAGACACCAAGGCTCAGGTGAGATTGATCAGAGATAGGATGTTAAAGGCGCAGAGCAGACAGGCTAAGTACTATGACGCCCTACATCGTCAAGTGGAGTTTCAGATGGGGGATCGAGTGTTTTTGAAGATCCGGCCTATGCATGGAGTTTCACGGGTGCGTGGTCAGAGGAAGAAGCTCAGCCCTAGGTATATGGGCCCTTACCGGATCCTGGAGCGGATCGGGCCCCTAGCCTACAGGCTGTAATTACCACCGGAGCTGGCAGCTCTACACGACGTCTTCCACATTTATTCGCTGAGGAGGGCTCTACTACGCCCGGAGCAGCAGATCTTGACCATAGATGGGACGATAGCTTCAGACCGGTCTGTTAACTTGGAGCCGGTTCGAATCGACGACAGAGGAGTACGGGTCCTGCGTCGCAAGAAGGTTCCGTTAGTCAAAGTTCTGTGGAGGAACCACGGCCAGGAGGAGCATACCTGGGAACCCCAGGACCTGATGAGACAAAAGTATCCAGAGTTGTTCAGTCAGGTATACCCCACAACCTCTCAGGACGTTCAATTTTCATTCCTATTTTAAACTAGTAGGACTGGAATTTCAAGAAATAGGGGCTAATCTTTTGTTTATTGGGGTCTAAACGTTGTCAATTGAGCGAATTAGTCATAGATGTGAGTTTTCCCCTTTAAACCACACTTAGCAAATGTGGCGTCGTGATGTAATCTATCACTTTTACTTGGGAGGTTACAAGTTTCTTTCTCTCTGATACGTGTCCCCGTAGGCATAACCTCGATTTCGGGGACGAAATCTTTGTTTTGTTTATTGGGATTTGTAACATCCCATTTTCAACTAGACCCCTAAGAGTGGTTTTGGTCATGACCAAGTCATGACAAAGCCCTAGGGAGCTAAAAAGGGGCCAAGTAATCAAAGGCCAAGGTGAGATTCACCTTGGTCTGCCTATGGCACAACCTCATCACCAGATCTAAGGTTTGACTTTAGGGCTTCACCATAACTCCATGACCCCACCATTACACCACTAACCTATTAGAGGATCCACTAGAGCCCTAAGGGTCCATGCAAGTCAACCCAAAGTGACCAATTTGACCTAGGCCAAAAATTGGCCAAGGTGCCCTAACTAAGGGAAATTGGCCTCTAATGTGCTCAAGGGACCCCACCATTCCTTCCTAACCATAAAGTGAGGTCAATGGGTCACCAAGGACCCATTGGAGTCAAACCTAGTGGCTAAGTTGACCCAAGTCAACTCTAGAACCAGATTGGTCAAAGTGCCCTAACTAAGGGGCAGGTGACCTCCAATGGGCCAAGTCAACCCTACCCTACCTTTCCTAGACCTCCAGGGAAGTCAATGGGTCACTAAGGACCCCTGGGGGGTCAACCCAATGGCCACATAGACCCAAGTCAACCCTAACTTAAGCCAAGTCAAACCTAGCTCATGTAGGCTAACCCAAGCCCAAGCCCTCCTCCCATTTGGGCTAACATCATTCCATAAAAATATGTGAGTGAATGGGCTGCCAATTGGCTGGAATGGTCAGCATGGTCAACATGGGTGACTAGGAGAGATAAAGCTTCTTCTCCATGTTAATGGAGGAGAGAGAAAATGGGGGGAAGAAGAATTGTTGTGGGGACCGGCCAAAGGAGGCCAACAGCCATCCATTATGGCTGCAATCAACTCCTCTAGGGGAGAGGAGTTGATTCCAGCCGTTTCCCGGCCACCAAGGGGCAGTTTTAGCCCCCCTCCTCTCAACCCGAGCCACCACCTTTAATGGCTTTAGTGGCCATTGAAGCTACGACCCCTCCCCTCCCCAATCATGCATTAAGACTCCATCAGTGGGTAAAGGGGAAGATTTCCCACCACTTACCTGAAGGAGCCGAGCCAGTGTATAGTGTTGTTGCAGAAGCCGAGCGCTCCCGCCGTCGACCTTGGCATCCCGTCGTTCCTCCCGCATTCAGGCCGCTAGAAAGGTCCTCCTCCACTCCTTGCTTCATGGATAGATCCTAGGAATGTTTAGGTTTGAGGTTCGGGCTCAATTGAGCCCGATCAAAATGCTCATTTTCATGGTTTCGGCCGAAAAATCGGCTTGGTAGAATCGTCGGGATAGGTGTCTCCGGTGGCCGTGCCGCCGGCTGGGGGTATCCCCCACCTCCCCGAAGGTGGTGGTGGCGGTGGCCGGCCGGGGAAGTAGCCGGGTGGCCGGGAAATCGGCCCGCAAGCCGCTCCAGGACGGGGCAATCTGGTCTGTCGGTTGGAGGAAGGGGATAACCCGATGCCGTCCATAGTATAGGCTTTAAGATTCGTGCAGAATGATTTAAATATTTATTTATCTGATTTAATACAATTCTGTCACACTTTATGCAGTATTTGGTTTTAATTTTGAAAAATACTTAGGCTCATCTAATTGAAAAGTAATCAACATGAAATGTGTAGCCCTAAGGGTCTACTTTAATCCAAAATTAATTTGGACAGGTTTGGACAACTAGTTCGGCCAGGGCACCCATTTTGGTGGGACCTATACCTAGGGCTATCCTCAAATTCAAATGAATTCCCACCTCTCATACCTTGTCCAAATGAGCTGAAATTTGGGCAGGGAGTCTATCCTAGCTATATTTAGGGCCTGTCCAAAAATGGAAATTTATGGAGAATATTTTTCTATAGTTTTTAGAAAAAATTTAATAAACCAGGTATAAGTTAAATAGGTGTCATAAACACCTCAAAATCCACCGAAATTTGGGTGGGTAGTCTTAAAGGGCATGCTAAGGCTCTGGTAAAAATTTCATCTCATTTGGAGATGTTTTGATTAGGTTTTTATCCAACCCTAGGTTGACCCTCATAAGGGGTAATTAGGTCAAAACACCCCATTAGGGTTTTGAGTGGTCAAACCACCTCAACAGAGGCTGAAACTTTGGTCACTGACTTTTTATGGTATGAAACACCCTCCAATGGAATTTGGAGTTGTTTGGGGCAGGGTATCTCTAGGACTCTAGGGTAGACCCTTTTATGGGATTTTTAGGGTTTGATGGTCATTGGGTCAAATGACTTTGGAATGACCTGAAATTTGGTGGAGAAGATCATAGAGTGTATATGGTCCAATGGATGAAGTTTCATTGAATTTGAAAGACTTTAACCCCCCTCAAAACTCTAACCATAGTTTAGGGCACCAAACTTAATTTGAATTATTATGCTGTCAAATGAACTTCTAATCAAATAAAATTTGGGCAGGGTTATGTTCTGGTCTAAATGGACATAATATAATTTTGTTGAGATTTTTGGGTTAATTTATACAGTACTTCATTCACAACCCTAGTTGTGCCCTAGATATTTATTTTGATGATTCTGGAATTTCTGTTTATTGGAATGTTATGAAATCTTGGATTAAGACATCTTATAGCGTGTTATACCTTCTGTATTTTTCTTGGGAGTTTTATCTGATTATTTTAGGTACTTCATTCATAAAATTATGAATTATGAATTTTGATCATAAATAGATGTGGAGCTTAGTTTTATTATGAAATTTATGAAATCTGGTCAATGGGTGTTTTATATCAATATGTAGGTCTTGGAATTTTCTCATAATTTTTAGGTAATTATTTACAGTACTTGCTTCAATAAACGAAGAGCTTGGAATTAACAATGTAAAATTAACTTAGGAGTTACTGTTCACTGAAAAATTGTGAATATCCTCCTAGAGTGTTTCTAGGCCATGATGATCTTATTGGATTTTTTCTATAATTTTTGGAACAATATTTCTGACCTTTGATTCTTAAAATATGTATTAATAACATTATATTCTAAATTGTAATTTTGGGGCCTAAACCATTTTAAAAATTCACATATCTTGTATTTACCGTTGATTTGCTCTTTAGAACTTATCATGATTTTATGAAGTTTTATACTTACTTGAAAAGTGCACTTCATGACCAAATGGTAGCTCTTGGAACCCTTAAGAAAATTAATTAAAATATCAGAATATTTAGTAAAATTATAATTTTCTGGATTTAGTCTATTTGTGTCATGATAAGCCTCCAGTAAATAACTTAGGGCACTTGGATTATTATTTGGATTGTCCCCTATCCGGTTCGACATATAGCCTAGGTTGGTCTGCATGTAGCAAATTTATAAATAGCAATAGGACATGATCCGGGATAGTTGTTGGAGTTTGTCGTTTTGGCTTGGTGGACTGGTGTGGATGATTTCACTATAGAGGGATAGGAAGAGTAGTGAGAAGTGGTTTGGCTAGATTCTAGGGGTATTAGGGTTCGACGAAAGATCGTCTTCCCGAGGAAAGGAAGAGTAAAAAATCACACTAGGTTAGTATATCGTAACACGAGAAGGAAATGGGTAAGGGATTCAACCAATAATAATAAGTGCCTTGCGAAAGGGAACGATGGGCTTCAGCTACCATCATAGTTCCTAGTGCCCTTTGAGAGCCCTTCATAGGGAATACCGGGGGCAGTCCTGGGTTAACGTAAACTGTAATAACAAACTGAAAAGAGTAACATAGTAATTAGGATCTCACATTTCACAAACACTGTTTGTACGGGGAGATTGTTGGGAGCTTCGGCTCGACTGGATAAGAGACGGACGGAATGGTCCAGGGAGCTTCGGCTCGATTGGTTAAGAGACGGACGTTTTGGTCCGTGGAGCTTCGGCTCGGCTTTTGTTTGATTACGGTTAAACTTGCATGTGCATAAAAGGAAAGAAAATTAAGGTGGTGGGTCTTCGGTATTGGAGGGTCAATGCACCGACGCCAATACGCTGACTTGGCAAGTGTGGTTAGCACTTCACCAACAGAAGTCCGGTGCGCCAGCCGGCAAGAGTATGCAGGCGTCCGCTTAGTGTACCAAGCGTTGAGGCGTACGATAGGTCTGACCGGTAGTGCTTTACTGGTTTAGAGGTGGGCGAGGCCCAACCCACCGCTTCCGTCTGCCACTACGGAGGTATCCTGGGAGGTAACGGCTCCGAAAGGGGGAACTAAAGGTCTGTGTGAACAGAGTCGAGTGTGTGAGTTGCACTTGCATGTTCCATCATACCCACTTGCATGCCATTGCATAATCGATTCATTAAACCCCTGAGACCTAAAGTATAAGTGGAATTGGACGCTTATACATTAGGACCTGTAAAATGACCCCTTGGTATATAAGCTTGTGTGGGCAAGTTTATAAATTAAGGTTAAATTCCATATATATCAATGCTGCTGTTTGATTACCGACACCCCAACATATAAGTGGTATGGGACACTTTATACGATGGGAGCCTTGCAGAAGATCCCTTGGCTTATGTACTTCCGCACATAAGTTAAGGTTTCTTTAGCTACTTTCTGTTTTTGTCATATTTATTATATAATTGCTAGATTAGTTCCGCTGTCGCCTGTTTCTTTGATTAAATCTCCACCTTCATGTCCTTCCTTTCCTTCCTCTCCGCTCGGTACCTAGGAGCCATGAGGGAAGGGGTAGGGGATGATAGGGCTTAGTCTTTATGACTAACGGTTTTCGAACCGCATCATTTTAGGGAATCGCGGAGCCCAGCACAGGGGAGCAGCCCCAGAGACTGGTACGCTTGGAGATGGGGCAGTCTAGCTCCGGAGGTTATACAGCCGGGACCGTGTGTCTCGATCTTGAGTAGTTTCTATTTTTGCTTCTGTATGAGTGATTTGTAGTGAGGACATGATGTACCGGGCATAAACCCGTATTTTTAGTATTTTGATATATTATTCTGTGGACACTCCCTTCGTGGAGATTTTATTTCTATATATGTGATTTTCAGTGGACTTGCTTTTACTTACTTCAATTATTGTGCTACCTTTCTGTGATCGAATGGCCGGCAGAATCAGCGCCTTGTGGTGATGACCCTTGAGGACGTGAAGGTGTCACCGCAAAGCGACGATTCTGGGCCTAAGACCCTGGTGTCGAAAAAGAAAAAAAAGGGGGGGTCTTACATCCGTACCTTTGAAAGTGCGAAATGAAAGTCATCTCTGGTGGTAACACCGTCGGGGGCACTAGAGGAGCGGGGGGGGGGGGGACGGGAACAGCTAGTTCCATGGCGGGCTCTTGCTCTCTCTGTGACTGACTCGCCACGACTGGCAATAACTACTGAATCTGGGACTGCATCTCCAGCATCTGCCTCGATAGGGAATCATTGCTCTGTCGCAATCCCTCTATTACGGCCTCACTCTTGGCACTAGAAGATTCTCCCTCTGATTGGGGAGTAGTCCTCGTAATCGGATGCTTAGGCGGCATTCTAAACCAACAATAAACAATCTATCAACACCTTGCGTAACCTGCTAGACTTACAACTGAGTCTAGACCTACAAACTTAGATACTTGCTCATGCTGCTCGCTTGCTCTAGAATTTAAAATAAATGATGGCATGCCTTACTTAGGGTGAAACACCCTCAACCTTATGATTCTTGTGCCTATTATATGAGTGCATGAATGAATACATTTTTATTTCAAATCATGCATGTACATATGTCATCCTGTAGATCTTTAACCTGACACGTGTGCTAATGTAATGATATGATATGTATGCAGTGTTATGCATTCTATAGAAAAGCCTTAATGCATGTATGAGTGGCATACACATACAATGTTATGCATCCCATACTACATAATATTGTATGTAACGAAAAAGGTAAAACATGCTAATGGGCATCCATGTGATAGTGGTTATGAATCACATACTACATAACTGTCACATGTCACATCCTATGGTGGATCCATATACAAACAAATATTATGCATCCCATACAACATAATATGCCCCGTATACTTCTTCTTTTGTGTTATGAGTGTAGTGTTCATGCTTCCATCAAGATCTATTGATGACATATCGGTGTGTGTATGCAATGAATGACACGACGAGAGTTTTGCTTAAGGTCAAGTTGTTCGACCAACTTGCCAAACCAATTGCCCCCTCTTGCAGAACCTCCCTCTAATACCAACTGTCACAACCCGCATTTATCCCACAATGGCGGAATATCAGAGTAAGGGAAAATGCACGTCATGATGCCACGTCAGCAGGGGATAACTGTAGACGCTCAGGCAACACTCCAAATCAACACAAACATAAGATTTAAATGATCAATTGAAGAAGTTTAGTTTGGGTTAAACAATCAGCTGTATTCCTCGGCTTTGTGGCTCACTAGTCTATAGGGGAGAGAGTAGTTGAACACAGTGGAAAAATACTATAGTAATCAAATTAGACATTCTACATGAGTCTAACATCCCAAAAAGGAAAACTCATGGCATGTAGTACTCTAAATTTATAATAATAATACTGAAGTTGTTGGTACGTTATTAAACATAGTGACTTAGAGTCTTAAATCAAGCAATGCATGAAATAATATTAGTTTGTTTTATATTTGAAAATATCTATAGGCATCCTAGCATAAATCTTTCCTAGAGAGCAAGAACTACTACCATAAAAGTAGACACTAGCAATTAGCAAAATATCCAAGAATAACAATAAACAATCAGTGGGCATCAAACACATGATATGAACCCACATAAAGTGCTCAAGTCTTAACCAAACAACAAGAGTACCAAAAGCTACCTCGCAAACACGAGGCACACACAGCAACAACCCCACTCATCCGCACCACCGACTACAACCCTGCACTTGAGGCATTCAAAAGAAAAACACCTCAGCAAGCAAAAGTACAAGTGGCAAGAGTATAAGTACGAAAAGAATTTAACAAAGGAGGGTGTACCAAACCCAACCCAAGGGAAACAGAAAACTGAAAAAAAAACCACAACAATAATTTGCCAAATTTGATTGAGTAGAGAAAGGTTAGCCAATAAAATACATCTGAATTAAAATCCACCAAGTGCGAAAATGAACAAGTCTGAGCATAAACAGCAAGATTTAGCAAACTGTGGCATAATCCACTAGGAACCAACTGAGCACGAACGGCTCGGAAGAGGGTGGATCATCAGCACGTGGTATGACAATATTGCAAGACGGAGGGCGACGACCTCAAGCGACCTAAAGCCCAACTCCGGATCTACAAATGTCTAACAAGCGGCATTATGGTCAATAACATGGCCAAACCGGGCCAAGCAGGCCCAACAGTCCAAAATAGGAGAAATAAAGCATACCCCCACTGTGATGATCCACAGAAAGAAGGGGCTCCTGGTCGGGTGGGATATTATCCACACCAACCCTCACATCCCCAACATCATCATCCAAAATCAGCACAACACCTTAGGATTTCAACACTAACTAGAAGACCAAACCTACAATCGACCTAAAACTAAGCGCAACGCGTCCTACACTCAGCGATGTCGAAAAATTTACCCTAAGCGCAAACCTAAAAGATGTAACATCTTATACTCTAAAGAAAAAGGGATAATAATATATGATAAAAGTCTTACCATGAGAACTTAAGGAGATAAAAAGGAGGAAAGGAGCCACTTGCCTTGGTGTTACTAGAGAAAGTCTCAAAATCACAGCTCGTCGCAGATCGGGACTAAGGGAGACGAGAGATGTCGAAATTTGAACAAGAGTGGACGAAATAAAAGTTATGGCCAAAAATCCCTAACAAAAAAAGATAACGAACCGGCAAAAGTTTACCATGATTGCGTAGATCTCGTTGAGAGCTTTCCGAATCTATGCTCGAACGAAGATTTCGAGCACCGGAGCTCCGTCGGCGGCGACCGGAAGGTTCATGAAATCTCACGCTCCGCCATCGCCGTGCTTTCTTTTTATTTCTCAGTTCTGGTCCGGCTCGATGAAGAATAAGGACAACAGTCCTAAAGAAAGGAGTGGGCTGGTTCTAATTCTAAGTACACGTATATATATATATATATATATATATATATATATATATATATATATATATATAGTCTAAATAGGAAGAAACAGACGATTTAAGTGCGGCGCATGGAATAAAAAAATAGGGGCTTAAGATAGCTTCAAATCAAAAAGTGATCAACATGAAAGTTGTAGATCTCATCGAGACGAACAGATTTTTTGTTACAACACCTCTTTGGCCTTAAAAAATGGCGCCCGAACGCAGACAGGAACCGACTACTCGAGTAACAGCAAAACCCACTCGAGTAGCAGCAAAAATCACTCGAGTAGCAACATCAAAAACGAAAATAGGGGCTCACGATGGCTTCAAAACGAATAGTGCTCAACATGAAAGTTGTAGATCTCGTTGAGACGAAGAAATTTCATGTTAACTATTTTTTGATACGACGCCATTTTGATACTCAAAACGGCGCTCGAACGCAGATAGGAACGGACTACTCGAGTGGCAGCATAAACCACTCGAGTTCCAGCATTACCCACTCGAGTTCCAGCAACAATTTCACTCGAGAAGAGTCAAAATTTCACTCGAGAAGGATCAGACTACCAGAGAAAACAACAAATTAACATTTGCATGAACAGTGCTCTTTTTGTCCTCATGAATAGTGGAATTTGCAAAAATACCCTGATTAAACTTTAGGGATGAATACAGTTTTATTATTATAATATTCATATCTATATATCTTTGAACAAGGAAATTGCGAGCTCAAATGGAGGCCTAAACACGCGCCGAATTAAACAAATTTTGCACCGTAGGCGAATACTGACGCTACGGATCCAACGACGAAGACGAAACCAAATCCGACGTGCCAATCTCGAGCTATACACTCGTAAAGCCTATGACAAAAGTAAATGGCACAAAACTACAAACGCGGGCCGATACTCCAAAAATGCTCGGGTCGCGACGAAACTTGACGATCAAGTCCAAAATCACAAAACTTAACTTACCAACTAAAAAACTTTAAGTTTCGACGAAAATCCCAAAATCTGGTCAATCTGACCTAACGGACGCGAAAACGCTCTAACGGTGCAGCGCTGATAACACGACGTAAAAAGGGTAACGCCCTTGCATCATAAATATAACGATAATAAATCAAATAAAATCATCAAAAAATCGAGGGCGTTACACCTAGTCTCGTCGATTCTTTTTCTAGTCGACACAAGCTGTCAAGTCGAACCTTCCTTAAAATCGATACGTCTAGAGCTCGGTGTTAGGGCTATCACCAACGGCAGCTCACATATCCAGTCAACATGTGTTGTGATGGGGACGGCGACCCACATCTTGATGACGACGCAGTTGATGACGATCCACCGCCACCACCCAAGGATCTGCGACGCCGCAACATTCGTGACGGACAACGTTACAACCTTCGCCCTCGGCACATGAAGAACTTTATTTAATTTGAGTTTGTCTTATGTTATGTTATTTTTGGGACATTTAATCTGGCCTGCGTTTAGCCAGCCTTTGCTACAATTTTATTTTTTATTTTGGTCTGCGTTTAGCCGGCCATTATTGTTTTATTTTGTATGGGCTGCATATAGCCTTTGGTGTGTGCTTGGCTATATATATTAAGCCATGAACTAGTGTAAAAGGAATTTTGAAGAGATAATTGAAAACCCTAAAAGCTTTTGCTCCTCTCCCTCTCATCTTGTGGCCGCCCCCCTCTCTTTCTCTCTTTCCCCTCTCCTAGTTTCGGCCTAGCCTAGGCCGACCACCCTCCTCCTCCTCCTCCTTCTAGCCGCCGGCCACCCAACTCTCTTCCTTCCTTTTTCTCTTCTCCCACTCCACCCCTCTCCTCCTCTCATATTGCTCTCCTATTTTTCGGCCAACTCCAAGAAGGATCACCTCGGCACGACTATGGATTGGGAAGGCTTTACCGGGCGTGACGCGGCGAAGGCGGTCGTGTGCAACTTCTTGGTTCATCTCCGGTAGGCTATTGGAGGGAGCGATCATTTGTTGTGGATCCACGATCTCGGATCTACAAACTCCGAGTGGGTAACGAAACCTCCTACCAAGAGTGCTCTTTTCTTAAATTTTTCTTGTTGGTGGTTGAGTTTTGGCGTGACTTTGGAAGCATCGAAATTTTCGTGGTTATTTTCTTGCGGATTTGCGTTTTTCTGAATATTTCTTGAAGAGTACGAAAAAGGATTGGCGATCCTTGCTTTGTTCTTGTTGGGGAAACATCCACCCTTTTCGAATCGGTTTGTTTTGGTGGATCTTTCTTTGGTACAACTCCGCGCTCGTCCGGAATTAATATTATTCCTTTTAGCTTGTGTGGGTATAGGCCTATAGCCTATAGTCATACTCTAACGGTTGCTAACCGTGCGCTGCGTTAGTAAAAAGGTAAGCATATTCGGGGCTGCGTTAGTTGTGTGTTTGGGTAGAGTGGAGCGGCGTAGGTTCTTGTACGGAGACGTGTGCGGCCACCGCGACCCGGTGGCCTACATCAACTTTTGGTATTAGAGGGAGGTTGTGTTGGTTTCCCAACCGACACCATCCTCTTGCGCTTCCGTAGTTGGATTTGCCACTCACTTGGTCGCGCACAGCCCGTCACAAACCTTACAAAATCTGAAATTTTGCTGAATTTGGTCTGCAATTAGTAAAAACAGAAAAAAAAAATTCAGAAAAAAAATTAGAAAAAAATTCTGGGAACTCGTCATTTTTTTCTAAGCATAAAGGTCAAAAAAATAATTTTTGTTTGCTCAACGGATTTGTGTCAAAAAAATCTTCCTTTATAAAATTAATCTGTCCAGACCTATCTTAGCTTTCTGTTGTTCATGCGCACTAGGCTTGGGACTGAATATTCCCCCTCCACTTCACAAATGGCTAACCACCATGATGATGACCACACACCGGCCACCATCGCGGAGCTTCGGGAAGAGTTCAACACTAGGTTCGATGCTCTAACGCAATTAATACAAGGGTTGGCTGTCAACCAAGCGGTGCCCCGTAATCCCGCTGCTGGGATACCCAGACCGGGTTTTCCTCCCCAGGCCGCTCACCCACGCGATGATAGGCACAACCAATATCACGAGCAGGATGATGAACACACGCCTCGAGCCCCTTATGAGTTCGATTTAGCTAGAGCCGTTAAGATTGACCCACCCTCATACGATGGTATGGGTGAACCCCAGACATTTCTAGATTGGGTCATGGAGATCGAGTGTTACTTTGAGTGGCGTAACCTAACGGACGGCGAGAAGGTGCGGGTGGCACGAATGAAGCTTATGGGACGGGCCAAAACCTTCTGGTTAAATGAAGAGAGGCGACTAGGTACCGCGAATGGATTACCCCCAATTGGGTGGAATGCCATGAAAGCTCTTCTGACTGATCAATATGTCCCCGCGTATCACCGAACTCAAATGTTCGACGAGTTAGCCACCCTTCACCAGGGGAGCAAATCGGTAGCGGAGTACATGGGACGCCTTAAGGATATGATGGTACGTTGCGAGGTTAGAGAGATGCCAGAAGTTACGCTTTCCCGTTTCCGTAAGGGTCTTAATCCGGACATCCAAGGCAAGCTACTGCGTTATGGTCACACGGACCTCAACACTACCTTCAACGCTGCTTTGGATATCGAGAAACATATCGCCCACAAAACTAAGGGGCGATCCTTTCAGAAAGGAAAATCTATTCTAGGTGCCCCGCCCACGTCCTCCATGAGGGACAAAGGAAAATTCCGCTCGATTGATTCAAGCTCTATCGTTATTACTGCTAGGAACAACAAATATCCCAACGGCGAGAGAGTTCCGATAGGGAGAGTTAGTAAGACTAATGCCACTTGTTTTACGTGCGGGATACAAGGGCACTACGCTAGTGAGTGCCCCTCTAAATCGAAGCCCTTAGCTCTTATGGACTCCTCCTCTGAGCCCGCTGAAATTGTCTATGAGGCCGCGGACGAGTCTGAAGGCGAGCCTAGTGATATGGAAAATGAGTCTTACATGATGGTGATGCGTCGCATCTTAGCCACCCCGCGAGTATTGGACGATTATAATAGGACGAGCATATTTTCTCTGAATTTTAAAAGCGGTGATAAGTGGTGTAAACTGATCATTGATAGCGGGAGTTGTATGAATGTCATTTCGGAGAATGCAGTCGCGCGAATGAAAGTAAGCACGGAACCACACCCCCAACCATATAAGATCGCTTGGGTCAACAAAACCTCCATTGGGGTGTCCAAGCGATGTCTGGTTCCTCTAGTTATCAAGGGGTACGTAGATAAGGTGTGGTGCGACGTCATCCCCATGGACGTTTGTCACATATTATTGGGGCGTCCGTGGCTCTTCGATTATGATGTGACTCACTTCGGTCGTGCAAACACCTATGAGTTCAAGTTTAACGGCAAGACCGTCACCTTGGCACCCACTCCTCCTAAGGATCCCTCGATCGCCTCTTCGGACACAATTGTGCCCGCTGAGAAGAAAACGTTAACTCTAATTGGTAGGAAGGAGCTCGAGCGTCACTCCTTCGTTGAGGGTATCCTTTATGCTCTAGTTTGCCTACAAGTCAAGGGCGATGAGCCGTCATTTGAGAGTCTACCGCCGGCATTGCGTGATCTTTTAGAAGAATATAAGGATGTGTATCCGGAAGAGTTGCCCGCAACATTACCCCCGTTGCGGGATATCCAACATGCCATCGATCTCATCCCGGGTTCCTCCCTACCCAACCTACCACATTATCGATTGAATTCGTCCGCCCACGCGGAGCTGCAAACCCAAATTGCTGAATTATTACAAAAGGGATTTATTCGTCATAGTAAAAGCCCTTGCGCCGTACCCGCCTTGCTTGCACCCAAGAAAGACGGGACATGGAGAATGTGCGTGGACAGTAGAGCCATCAATAAAATCACTATTAAATACCGTTTCCCCATCCCGCGTTTGGACGATCTATTGGACATGTTAGCCGGGGCCACGATCTTTTCGAAATTGGATCTTAGGAGTGGCTACCACCAAATACGGATTAGGGAAGGGGATGAGTGGAAGACAGCGTTTAAGTCAAAGGAAGGACTTTATGAGTGGCTAGTAATGCCGTTCGGGCTCTCCAATGCCCCCAGTACATTTTCTCGGATGATGACCCACGTATTTCAACCGTATATGGGGAAGTTCATCGTTGTCTACTTTGATGATATACTCATTTTTAGCACCTCGACTACCGATCATGAGAGGCACTTGAAGACTATTTTGGAGACGCTCTGAACGGAGGAACTGTTTGTCAATATTAAAAAGTGCACGTTTCATGTGCCATCTGTGGAGTTCCTAGGATACATTGTTAGCTCGGAGGGCATACACGTAGATCCCAAGAAGGTCCAAGCCATTGTGGATTGGCCGGAACCCACCAACATTAGGGAAGTTAGGAGTTTCCATGGTCTAGCAACCTTCTACCGCCGGTTCATACGCGACTTTAGTAGCATCATGGCTCCCATCACGGAGTGCATGAAGAAGGGTGACTTTGTTTGGTCCAAATCCGCCACCAAAGCGTTCCACACGATTAAGGCCCGAATGTCGGAAGCACCCCTCTTGCGATTACCGGATTTCAATAAGGTCTTTGAGTTATCTTGTGATGCATCGGGGATTGGTATTGGGGGCGTCTTAAGTCAGGAGGGGCACCCGGTTGGTTACTTTAGTGAGAAACTTGCGGGACCTAAGCTCAATTACTCTAACTACGATCGGGAATTTTATGCCATCATTCGATGTCTCCAACACTAGAGGCACTACCTCCTTCCTAAGGAGTTCGTTATACTTTCCGATCACGAGGCGTTACGATTCGTCAACTCGCAAGGTAAAATCAGTCCACGCCACGCGAAGTGGGTGTCCTTCATGCAGGAGTACTCCTTTAATATTAAACACCTGAAGGGCAACCTCAATCGGGTAGCTGATGCTCTGAGCCGCGTCACCCTTTTATTGACCACACTAGAGGTTAAGGTCGTAGGTTTCGAGCGTATCAAGGACGAGTATGTTCATTGTCCGGATTTTAAAGATATCTACCTATCCACCCAGAGCGAGTCACCCACGACCATTTCTGCATACTATCTCCGTGACGGCTATTTATTCAAGCACGCTAAACTATGCATCCCTCGTTCCTCCCTTCGCCACTTTATAGTTTGGGAATTACATAGCGGCGGCCTAGGCGGCCACTTTGGGCGGGATAAGACCATTACCTTAGTGGAGGAAAAATTTTATTGGCCCGGTCTCAAGTCAACTGTACACAAGGTGGTCGGAAGTTGTAGAGCGTGTCAATTGGGAAAGGGGAATAAAACGAATGCGGGTCTTTATACCCCCCTCCTGATCCCTTCCGTTCCTTGGGAAGATATTAGCATGGACTTTATCTTAGGCCTTCCCGTCACGTTTAGACGTCACGACTCCGTCATGGTGGTCGTTGACCGGTTTTCGAAGATGGCCTACTTCATTGCTTGTCACAAAACCGATGATGCGTCTCATGTCGCCAAACTTTTTTTTAAAGAAGTCGTAGGCCATAGGGGTGTCCCTAAGACTATTGTCACGGATAGGGACGTGAAATTCACGAGTTATTTTTGGAAAACGTTATGGAAGATCATAGGCACTAAGCTCTTATTTTCCTCGGCTTACCATCCACAAACGGATGGCCAAACAGAGGTAGTTAATAGGAGTTTGGGTAGTTTACTTCGTTGTATTGTGGGGGATCATAAGGGCACGTTGGATCTCATCCTACCACACGCACAATTGGCCTACAATAACTCCAAAAATAGGTCCACCGGACTCTCACCCAATGAAATTGTGCACGGCTACAAGGCACCCGTGCCTCTAGACTTAGTCCCGTTACCACCAACTTATAAATCTAGTCAGTTTGCTCAGGATTTCGCCTCACATGTTCACACCCTACACAAACACATCAATCAAACGTTAGACCAAACAATATGCCTCTTATCAAGCTAACGCCAACGTACATCGAAGGGAAATCCACTTTAATATCGGCGATTTGGTTATGGTGCGTCTCTCCCCCGAACGGTTTCCGACGGGAACCATAAAGAAATTAGCAAATAAGAGAGCCGGTCCTTTTCGTATTTTAAAGAAATTAGGAGAGAATGCTTATCTCTTGGAAATACCCACTGATTGGGGTATATCCCCCATTTTCAATATTTCTGATTTAACGCCTTATATCTCACCACCACTCGAATTATCCGTCTCCCCGTTTTTGTCCACTACCAATTCTAATGGGTTTGGGGGTGAAGTTTTATCTGGATCGTTCTCTCCAGCAGCTGCCACCGGGGGTATGTCGCCTAATGAACTTGCTACATTTCCCTCTTCGTCGACTAATGTTTTTTCAAGTTTCCCCAAGACTGTTTTTGTGCCTGACAGGATTATTCGGGATGAGGTGCTTCCCTCTCCGCATGGTGACTCGAGACGGTTCTTGATCCGATGGCGTGACCGCCCTGCCTCTGATGATTCTTGGCTCTCTCCTTCGGAGGTGGCCCTTCTGGACAAAGCTCTCCTACAGCAGTACCTGCTCCCCTCCTCATCGGTGATGAGCCCTTTCGAGCAGGGGAGGGTTGATGGGGACGGCGACCCACATCTTGATGACGACGCAGTTGATGACGATCCACCGCCACCACCCAAGGATCTGCGACGCCGCAACATTCGTGACGGACAACGTTACAACCTTCGCCCTCGACACATGAAGAACTTTATTTAATTTGAGTTTGTCTTATGTTATGTTATTTTTGGGACATTTAATCTGGCCTGCGTTTAGCCAGCCTTTGCTACAATTTTATTTTTTATTTTGGTCTGCGTTTAGCCGGCCATTGTTGTTTTATTTTGTATGGGCTGCATATAGCCTTTGGTGTGTGCTTGGCTATATATATTAAGCCATGAACTAGTGTAAAAGGAATTTTGAAGAGATAATTGAAAACCCTAAAAGCTTTTGCTCCTCTCCCTCTCATCTTGTGGCCGCCCCCCTCTCTTTCTCTCTTTCCCCTCTCCTAGTTTCGGCCTTGCCTAGGCCGACCACCCTCCTCCTCCTCCTCCTTCTAGCCGCCGGCCACCCAACTCTCTTCCTCCCTTTTTCTCTTCTCCCACTCCACCCCTCTCCTCCTCTCATATTGCTCTCCTATTTTTCGGCCAACTCCAAGAAGGATCACCTCGGCACGACTACGGATTGGGAAGGCTTTACCGGGCGTGACGCGGCGAAGGCGGTCGTGTGCAACTTCTTGGTTCATCTCCGGTAGGCTATTGGAGGGAGCGATCATTTGTTGTGGATCCACGATCTCGGATCTACAAACTCCGAGTGGGTAACGAAACCTCCTACCAAGAGTGCTCTTTTCTTAGATTTTTCTTGTTGGTGGTTGAGTTTTGGCGTGACTTTGGAAGCATCGAAATTTTCGTGGTTATTTTCTTGTGGATTTGCGTTTTTCTGAATATTTCTTGAAGAGTACGAAAAAGGATTGGCGATCCTTGCTTTGTTCTTGTTGGGGAAACATCCACCCTTTTCGAATCGGTTTGTTTTGGTGGATCTTTCTTTGGTACAACTCCGCGCTCGTCCGGAATTAATATTATTCCTTTTAGCTTGTGTGGGTATAGGCCTATAGCCTATAGTCATACTCTAACGGTTGCTAACCGTGCGCTGCGTTAGTAAAAAGGTAAGCATATTCAGGGCTGCGTTAGTTGTGTGTTTGGGTAGAGTGGAGCGGCGTAGGTTCTTGTACGGAGACGTGTGCGGCCACCGCGACCCGGTGGCCTACATCATGTTGTCTCGTCGATGGTCTCTTCTAATAAACATAAGCTTTCTATTATACTCATCCATGTAGTCGACATGGCTAGTGCTAGGTGATATCATTAGCGTGTGACAGTAGTCCATAGATCCAATTGACTTGCATTATCTCGGTGATGTCTTCTTTCCAGTCAATAGTTCACACGACCAGTTTATATGATCTGTCTCGTCAATGCATCCTC
Organism: Platanthera zijinensis; assembly: GCA_039513925.1. Classification (NCBI taxonomy): domain Eukaryota; kingdom Viridiplantae; phylum Streptophyta; class Magnoliopsida; order Asparagales; family Orchidaceae; genus Platanthera; species Platanthera zijinensis. The sequence goes on along the minus strand of CM077088.1, from coordinate 184,258,106 downwards.
TCCAATAGACGTGCTAGAGCCTAGTGTTTTGTCTATCGCCAATGGTACTTGAAAAGTCAAGTCGATATGAGTTGTGTCATTGATGTATCCTTTCCAGTCAACATGGACATATCTAGTCGATCTTTATATTCCCACTAATACACTAGCGCCTGACATTATCATTAACGCGCGACAATGGTCGACACAACTTGTCTAATCGATGTGAACTGTCGGGTCGACATTTGTCAAAGGCAGAGCTTGTTCAGTCGATTGGTAAAAAGGGAGCTAGCGCTCGGTGGTCTCTCTAACGCTGGTAGTAACTCACAAAGAGTGTAGCTTTTGTATGATTGCACACCTTTAAATTTGTGTACTATAACCAATATAAGTATGATCAAATACAACTCAGGATTTGTCATTGTCAAACCTTAGAGATGCGGAATGCATATTCTAACAAACTCATTTTTTATAATAGCAAATCCCGTTCATGAGATATAAAGCAAGATAGATCATGGTATAGTGTAATATCATATAAACATGTAACATAAACATTTATTCTACCAAGATAAGCGCGTAAGTGTGAACTTGCTCTCCACCTTTGCAGTACAACTCCTCATACAAATGTGCTCCCCCTATCTTTGTGCACTATATAAGAGTATCTCCCTCTACAAGCAATCTCCCCTTAGATGACTAGTATATGACTAACTCATGAACTTTCTATTCTCTCACCTTTGATATTATCAAAAGGGGTGGGTATGACCTATGTCACGACCCATCTCGAGAAAAGTCAGAGTGCGCTTCAGGCGGGTTGTGATGCCACAGACATGGGCGGAAAGAAAACCATGCCTGTTAAGGCGGATGTAGAGAATACTGAAAATAGTTTTAAAATAGTAAGTTTGGAGAAAAATAGTTTGATTTTTATGCGGAAGCTTTTATAGTTTAAATTAGTGAAATTTTTTTAATGCACATGTATTTTGTAAAATTCATGTTTTACAGGGTACTGCTACATTTTTCATGCAATTATGATTCATAAGAGGATGCACATGCATTAATATCAAATTCTAGCACATAAAGTATTTAAATAGCCTAGCAGTTGTCCATAATACCAGAGAAAATGTCTGATTGCAATTATTACATAAAATAAATATTTGATAGTAAAAAAATGTAAATATAGAACCTGGAACTTTAAGCAGATCGGGCTCGAGGACCTGTCGGCGCTACGACAAATGCTAAGGCAATTCAAAAATAAAAAGGAAAAGCCTCAGAACATTGAAATAAACAGGTGAGCACAGTAAAGTACAGAACAGTAGAAATAGAAATATACAAGTATCAATTTTCATGAAGCGATGCTACCAAAACAGACAAGTAGAATAGTCAAATAGAAATGACTAAATTAAGATTATCGCGGAGCATAAATAATAATAAAACAAGTAATATCATAAGCTACAATAGATGAAGTGTGTAGGTGTTTTCAGTTGGTGCGCATGGTTCACACTCACTCCAGATACAAGTCTTATTAGAAAAACTTCCTGCTTGTAGTGACCATCATCACGGCCCAGGCCCAGATCAAGGAGGCTTAGTGGATCCCAACTGGTACCGTGTAGGCTGCAACTCAAGTGACCCCAATATATTTCAATGTTTGTTTATGATATTATGAGTTACATGATTCACACTTTAGAGATTTTAGCATAAACGAATTCACTTAAAAGTGAAAGATCTGACAAAGAATAGGCTTTACTCAAACAGACATACGAAACCAAATTCGACGACATAGAAGAAAACAAACAGTTAATTTAGGCCTCGCGGGTTCGAGAGGTTAAGTTCATAATATCAAGAAGATTTATCAAGTATATTGCATAGGCAAATTGAAAAGTGTTGGATCTGAGATATCGGGTACTCACCTAGGGTAAACCATCCTCTGACACAAGTACTTTACAAGTAATAACATGCATTACGAGCATGATATATCAAAACACCAATCACATACTTGCTAACCAGAATTCGTTATAATTATTATCATGATACTTGTTTCCCGTGCTCAATATTCTATCATTCTTCTCATTATTCATCAAACGAGATGCAAATCATCAAATTGAATATCCAACTAACTATCATTCATTAACTCGTCTCCCAATTATGCAAATATGAACATTTACATTCATAACTCGTGCTAATCCTATCGCGTGAACCTCAAAATAGTAACAAGTCTAATTAAAGATTTGATGTCTAAATTATTTGATGAAACAAACAATCAATGGTTAATTCGACGCTAACTAGCAATTATTTTCGCAAAACTCAAATAAGAGAGGGCTTAAGAAATTTACCTCCCTCATGAGCGAGAGGAAAAGAGATTCCACGTAGAGACGGAGATTTGGAGTCGCTCAGCTAGGGTAAACTCTAAATTTGAGAGGGTCTTCACATGATTATCACCAACTTAATCGAGGAGCGGCGCCGGAAAACACCAACATATCACAGTTAGACGATTGTGAGAGGGGCAAAAAATCAGAAACACAAGTTTTAAATAATTTTGGAGACAAAAACTTAATGAGTAATCTCAATAAAATCTTAAAAGAGGAAAAGAGAGGGATTCTTACCCAAGGAGGTCAAAATCGGGTTCAAGGAGACAAATTTGAGCCCAACTTGCAAACCCTAACTCCTTTCTTGCAGATCTCAGCCTAATCAAAGAAGAAGAGCCAAATTAGAGTTGCTGGAGGGAGAAGAGGTGGATGCTGGAGGAGGAGAGGGAAGCTTCTGCTGATGTCGGCCTCCCGAAACAGAGAAGATGAGGTTGTCGGCCCTAGAGGAGATGGAGAAGCGGTCGACCGCCATAGCAGGGGAAGCAAGAGACTGCCGATATACAACACCATATCCGGCGAGTAGCGGTCGACAAGTGGGGTAGATCATTTGATGGGAGAGTGGAGCGGCTCGGCTCGTACTCGTCCCAGGGGCTTGGCGAGTAGTGGGTGAGTGGAGCAGGTTGCTCGCACTCGCCCCAGGGGGCTGGTCAAGCAGCGGCGAGTGAGGCAAGCCAGACCCGCACTCGCCCAAGGATGGGAAGAGGCTGCGAGTGCCAGCTCCATCAAGCACTCGCTGACCCCAGCGAGTGAAGGTCCAAGAAGGCCACTCGTCGGTCCCTTGTGATGTGTTTTTACCATTCCACACCCCTTGGCCTGTCTATAGCCTGTTAGAACAGCGGAGTTGTGCGGTTGGCAGACCCAGTTGGGCTGCACATTGTTGTTCGTGATAGCAGAGGTTGGCTATTTTGTAGGCTATTTTCAGAAAAAAATAGACCCAAGGGGGTACCTAAGAAGGCATGCTTATTGGTGCTCCGGTCTTCTTGCACTTTCTAAGGTATCCTTAGCTCAGCATTTGTCTAGGGAGGGGAAGCGCTCTAAGATCTTCTGGGTGTACGGTGAGACCTCCACGTCGAGCCCTTGGTTCAGTCCCTTATTATTTTTCCTTAGTCATTTGGCTCGCGAGAGAGAAGTAAGTGCGAGATTACCCCTTCCCCAAGGGTGAACTCCACATAGATCGAGTTTTTAGTTTCAGAATTTTTAGTGCGGTGAGTGTGGAGTGTGGTCAGCACCGAAAATCCCCAGCAGGCTCGATAACTGGAGGAGAAGGGCAAGGTTCGAATAGGGGAGACTCGCCACCCCCTCCCCCTCTTTCCATGGTGGGGATGTTCGAGGAGTTCAGGAAGGAGGTTCTTGGGAACTTCAAGTTCACACTCGGAGTGCGTGCCGAGTGATCGACACCAATTGTTCCAGTCACCGCCCCCGTGGCTATAGGCGAGAATTCCCCGGCTCGGCGAGCTGGGAAGGAGGCTGTAGAGAAGGGGAGTGGGCGTGATCTCCCCGGGCGAGGGCCCTTACCCGGCTCAGTGAGCGGAGTCCAGCTCACTGAGATGGGGGTGCGAGAACCTTCTACTCGCCTAGTAGGAGGAGGCAGCCCCTTTAGTGAATTGGTTTCTTCTGCCCTAGTTCAGAAGGGTTCAAAGAACCGGAGATGTCCTTCTACACCAGGAAGGATGACCCGGTCCAGCACATCCAGTGGTTCGAGGATGTGGTGTCGATAAGGCAGATGTCAGATGCCTTCAAGTGCAGACTCTTCGCCATCACCCTCAAGGAAAAGGCGAGGGAGTGGTTCCACCAGCTACTGGCCAACTCGATCTACTTCTTTGAGAACCTGCGCTGGGGGTTCATACTGAGGTTCTCCATTTCTATGAAGTAGAAGGAGTCGGAGTCCTTATTCCACATCAAGCAGGGGGTGAACGAGACCTTGGAGAACTACATGGATCGATTCCAAGAGGAGGTCACCCAGGTACAGGAGATGTCAGGGCACACCTTGATGATGGCCTTCACCTTGGGGCTACATCAAGGTTTCTTCAGGATAGAGCTAAAGAGGGTTCTGCCCTTCTCCTATGAGGAGTTGATGGAGTGGGCGGCGAGGAAAGTCAAAGGGGAGGCGTCAAACCTCGAGTTTGCGAAGAAGTTTGCCCGGTGGGCCACAGAAGAGTAGAAGGTGCCACGAGGTGGCAGGGGGTCAGGAGGTGAGGAGAGCTGAACCCCGGTCGAGGGAACATCAACCATAATAACAGTCAAGATGGGGGCACCAGGAGCCAAACAATCAGCTCCACTAGAGACAGCAAGAGAGGCAGGGGCAGGGGCCGAGGAGAGGCTTCCATGAAAGAGACCATCATCAGGGGGCCAGGGTCACTTCAACCTTCAAGGCTGGAGGCAGGGACTGAGGCCCCCTCTCCCCGAGCAGCATCAGGCTATGGGAATAGCCATGTAGAGGTGGAGGGGTCAGTAAAGGAGTAGGAGGGAAGTCCGGGTGGAGCCTCCTTATTGTGACTTCTACTAAGAGGAGGGTCACGCTACGACTACGTGCCCGGAGTTCCTCGAGGTAAAAGGAAATAGGGAGCAACAATAACAACGGGACTGCCGGGAGGTGGGGTTCGAGGAAGTCCTGCTTCGGGCAGAGGAGGACAGATGCGTGGACCAGGCTGATGTTGGGTCCCGAGGAGGGATCAGAGTGATCCATGGGGGAGTGGGAGTTGAGGCTTCATGGAAGAAAAGCCTCCACACCATGTACCGAAGGAGCGTTGGCTCAACATCCCAGACCCCACCCCCAGAGGAGAAGATCACCTTTTCTAGGAGTGACATGTCGGATCATGAGGATCATTTCTGCAATGCCCTGGTCATTCAGACAGTGGTCGAAGGGTTTACTGTCTCTAGGATCCTCATTGATAACGGGAGTTCGGTCAATGTCGTATTCAAAAAGGCGTTTAATACGATGAAAGTGGAGGTCAAGAGGGTGTTGGCATCAGATGGTCCTCTCTTTGGATTCTCTGGTGAGAGGAAAGAAGTTGAAGGAGGAGTGGGTCCCCATGTCACTCTAGGGGGCAGTCCCGAAACTGTAGGTTCATCATCATGGATGCCCGCAGCAGTTACAGTGCCATCTTCAGGCAGCCCCTTATCAGTGCCTTCCACTACATCCCCTCATCCTTCCACCATTGCTTGAATTTCAACGCCGAGGGGATCCAGGAATGGGCCCGAGGAGACCCCAAGATGGCGAGGGAGTGCTACGTAACCGCGGTGAACTCCATTTTTTGGCAAGAGGGGGACGAGGAGATGGAGCATACGATGGAGGAGGTTGAGTATGAGGCAGGAGGAGTGGAGATAGAAGTGGAAGAGAACCACGCCTAGGTGGGGGGGGGGGGCGAAGAAGATCCAAGAAGAGACGACCGAGGCAATGGCCGTGGAGGAGGCTGCGGAGGAGGTCCTTGTCCTAAGAGAGGGGTACGTTGGAGAATAGGGAGAGCAGTATCGTCTCGATGTTGCAGAAGCGTTGGATAAGATGGAAGTTCTTACCCTAGGAGGCAAGGTGGAGAAGGTGCGCATCAGCAGGGGGCTGACCCCGATGGACAAGGAGAGGATGCTGACATGCATCCAGAATAATGTGGACATCTTTGCTTGGAGCGCAGCAGAGATGACGGAGATTGATGCGGATGTTGCCTTCCATCGCCTTAATCTGAATCCAAAAGCTCTCCCCATCCAGCAGAAGAAGAGGTCCATCGCGGACAAGCTAGCCGAGCCAATCAGGGATAAGGTAGCCAAGTTCCTGAAGGCCGTCTTTGTATCCGAAATTCAGTACCCCAGCTGGGTCTCCAATATTGTAAGTGTTAAAAAAGGAGACGGTTGGTGGATAAAGTGTGTTGATTTTTATTTACTTAATAAATCATGTGCCTAGGATTGTTACCCTTGCCTCGAATCGACGCGCTTGTTGACTCAGCTATCGGTTTTCTTGTAATGAGTTTCTTAGATGCTTTTTAGGTTATCATCAGATCAGGATGCACCCCCCCCCCCCCGATGTGAAAGATGTCTCTTTCATCATAAGGGATAAGTGATATTGCTATAAGATGATGCCCTTTGGATTGAAAAATGTGGGGGAAACATACCAAAAGATGATGGATTGGGTCTTCCATGAGCAAAATGGGAGGAACCTCGAGGTGAATTTGGATGATCTGATGATCAAAATCCGGGAGGTGGACTCCCATCTCCGGGATCTATAGTAGAGCTTTCGCACCCTCCGGAGATACAAGATGAGGTTGAACCCCTTGAAATGTGTCTTAGGGAAAGAAGGGCTAAATTTCTAGGCCATCTCCTAACTCCTATAGGTGTGGAGCTGAATCCTGACAAGGTCAAGGCGATCATGTAATTAGGATCACCTCAGAATGCTAAGGAGGTCCAGTAATTGATAAGAAAGTTGGCAGGGCTAAGCAGGTTCCTTTCCCGGTCTGGGGATAAATGCTCTCTCTTCGTCAAAGCGTTGAGGGGAGGCAAGAAGTTTGAATAGACTAAGGAATGTGAGGAGGTGTTACCGACCTTGAAGAGGCAGTTAACTCAGGCCCCCCTGCTCCAAGGGCCGAAAGAGGGGGAGGATCTATCTTTATATCTCGGGGTCGGAGCAGAGGCCTTGATCTCCGCCCTAGTTAGGGAATAGGGGAAGAAGCAGCAGCCCATATACTACGTAAGTCGGGTCCTGAGGAAGGAAAAGCTCTGTTATCCCATCTTGGAGAAGCGGGCCTTTGCTCTGGTCATCTCGGCCCGGAGGCTCCAGCCTTACTTCCAAGCACACTCCATCCAAGTGGTGACGGACCACCCCCTCCGCAACATCTTAGAGGGGGTGGATCATTCTGGCAGATTGGAGAAATTGTTCGTAGAGTTGAGTGAGTTCGATATCTCTTTTATCCTGCTCCTCTCGATGAAGGCCCATACAATGGCTGACTTTCTCGCAGATGATGTGGTCGAGGTAGCGGAGGCAGAACTCACCTGCCCGGTTCCCTGGAAGGTGATGGTAGACGGTGCGTCGGGAAGACATTCCTTGGGGGTGGGGTGATCTTGGAGAGCCCCTAGGGAACGAGGATTGAGAAAACGGTGGTGGTGTACTTTCCCATCACAAACAATCAGGCTGGGTATGAGGCAGTGATAACAGGATTGCGCCTAGCCAAGGAGCTGGGGGTGCATGATGTGGAGTTCCTTACTGACTCCATGGTTGTGGCCTCCCATATCAACGAGGAATTTAAGGCAAGGGAACCAACTCTCTAGTTATACTTGGCAAAGGTGAAGGGGGTCATCGGTATGTTCCAGACCTTCTCCATCTAGCATATGTCGCGGGAGGAGAATGAGCAGGTTGATCAGCAAGCCAAGCATGGCCCCCAGGTGGGGGTACCATCACTGACCTGTTCCATCCGTCCATCCAAGAGGGGGAGCTGATGGAGGTGGACCAACACCCCTTGTGGATGGACCCTTTCACAACTTTCCTTTCGACAGGAGAATTTTCGGAGGGGATGGACAAGAAGAAGTTCAAGCACAAGTTGGTATATTACCTTATGCCCGACGGGCAGTTGTATAGGAAGAATCTCTCGGGGATGTTATCACGTTGCGTGGCCGAGAGGGAGGTCTATAATATTCTCGAGGAGGTGAATTCCGGGGAGTGAGGAATTCACTCGGGGAGCAGAACCTTGGAAGGAAGAATAGTCCGACAGGGGTACTTCTGGCCGACCCTAAGCCAAGATGTTGCAAAATTTGCAAAGAAGTGTCACAAGTGCAAGTTGTTTGCCCCCTCCAACTTCAACCAGCTTAGCGGTACAAGAGTATCACGATCGTCTGGCCCTTCGCTATTTGGGGAGTGGATCTGGTAGGACCATTCCACCAGGCTAGCGGGCAAAGGAGGTTCGTGCTGGTGATGATCGACTATTTTTCTAAGTGGTTAGAAGTGAAGGCGCTAGACAAGGTGACCTCCTAGGTAATCAGGAACTTTGTTTGGTGAGAGATCATCTACCGGCACGACATACCCCGAGCCATTGTCACGGACAATGGGCTTCAGTTTTCCAGCTCCGAATTCATTGGCTTTTGCAGACAGCTTGTGATTGATTTGAGGTTCGCCTCGGTCCACTATCCTAGGAGCAACAGGCAGTTGGAGGTGGCAATAAGATCATTGTAAACCTTTTCAAGAAGAAAGTGGAGAATTTTAGGGGTAGCTGGGTGGAGCAGCTTCCTTTGGTTCTCTGTGTAACATCCCGACTTTTATTAGGCCATCAGGGCCCTTGTGTGTTAGGTATTGTATCCATAATAACACAGATTTGTGTGAAGTCACCCTTGAACTAAGATGAATGAAGTTTGTATTTGATGTTATTCTGTGGTTAAATGCTTGCAAGTCATAATTGCTAAGTGTAGACCAATGTAAGTTTACGATGAGTCACCAAACACAGGACCATACGATGTAATCCCTCATTGTGTGATTCACAACGTTGACTCATGTGTAACCTCTCTATTGGCATGCGCTTCATTTTCAAGTACTAAGGAAATGGAAGAATTCAAGGGTAGCTGTTTTCAACAAAGAAGCAAAGTTAATTTTTCATATAATCTCCCCAAGTACATTTCTCGAGAAATCTAAGATATTTTTCTCGAGAAGCATAGTCTAGTTCTCTAGAAATCCTTGATGTTCTCGAGATACTATATAAATTCTCTGGAAATTGTCTGAAAGGTTTCTAAGTCTTTTAGTCGAGAAATGTCATGTAAATTTCTCGAAAGCCAAGTCAGTTCTCGGATAATGCATTGGAATTCTCGAGAAGTCAAACTTATTTCTCAAGAAGCTGAATCTTCTTTCTCGAGAAACCCACTCCTTCTCGAGAAATCATTGGCTCAAGTTTCAGAAGTTCTGTTAAGGAAATTTCTCGAAAGGCTTGGATGTTTTCTCGAGAAACCATTCTCTTCTCGAGAATTCTGGCTCCTACTCTAGGATTCCACCAAGTCTCTTTCTTGAGAAATAAGGTTCTTCTCGAGAAATTGGTATTCCCTCTCACAGAATTTTCTTCAAGATCTTTCTCGAGAAGCCGAGTTCTTTTCCCGAGAAGACAAGTTCTTCTCTCGTGAAGACAAGTTATTTTCTCGGGAAATCTTCTTCTCGAGAAATGCCATTGCAGATTCTGAAACTAATACAGTCAGACGGAATTTTAAATTCAGATCTAAGTTTAGAAAGTCTAATCTCCGTAGATCATCTCTTAATGACGTTTGATTGTTGGGTGATGTCCTATATAAAATCACTTCAAGAATTTCCCAAACCCTAATAATTCTTAACTACTAATCTTATTCCAAATCAGAATCGCCGCATTTCTAGATCGGGAAAAAGCCACCACAACATCTTCTTTCTTCACTGAAGCTTGTTCCTCGATCCAGCAATTCGAAAGCAGAAGAAAGATTCGAAAGATCCCTGGTTTTTATATTCTCAATCTCTCATTTAATCGTGTCGGATTTAAGAAATTTCAGAACGTGTTTATCTCAAGAATTCTTCCTCAACTTCTTATCCATGATCTCAGTTTTTCAAGAAGGAAGAAATCTGAAAATTTCATAACTGAAGTGCAGTTGTTTTTCTTTATTTTTATAAATCTTATTTAAACCTTTGTAGGAGCTTTTTCTTCGAGTTTGTAGGAAGATTTTTCTACCGAGTGTAGATCCCATTTTGGGGGATCGAGTTGTAGTAGCGTTGCTTTGAGGTGTAGGATTATTTTATCCGAGATATAGTGAAGTAGCCAAGTCTAGCGTGGTGCTAGATTGGTGAGGTGGAGAGTGTACGTGCCCAAGATTGGGGAACAACTATAATTCCTTGTGTCGTCTGGATTGTGCTTGCTTAATTTTTGTGCTAATATTTTTATTCCGCAAAAGACCCAAATCTCACCAATTCACCCCCCTCTAGGTGATTTTGGTAGACAACTAGATACTTTCATAGTAGGCCCAATATAAATGACCCGAACCTCTACCCGTGGCCCATACCAAGGTAGGAGGTAACCTTAGGCGGGAAATATAGCTAGAGAACTCTGATTTGAGTTCTGTCAGTTTCTGTGGCCTCGAATGACCAATACGAGCGCATCAGAACTCGTTGCATCACAATTCGATGCCTAAAACGAATATAGACACTTTGACCATTTTATCTCGCCGCGACACGCAGATTTTGGACTTTCGCCAAACGAACTCCGATTCAACCCTAGTCAGTGGCATTGGACTCGTATGGTCAATACAAAGTCAATAGAAGTCATCCCGGGCAATTTTGATGTTGAATGGTCAAATCGTGGTCAAATCGAGCAGAATAGTGCACCGAAAAGCTTGCATACACCAATTATAATACGACACCCCAACTTTGACCCGACCCTGACTAACTGGACCCCCTTTAACTTTGACCAGCATGGGGGAAACCCCTAGGGTTAACTTTGTTCAAACCCCTGTAAGAGTCAATTTTTTGGATTTTTCTTCGAAAGAGGTGTTCACCCCCTCTTCATTAATTGGTTAAGGCCCTACCCCTCTCACATATTGGGCCACCCAAAACCAACCACATGATGGATTGGGTCATGGGCCAAGGTAGACCTAATTCTCCCTCCCCTTTTTACCTCTATTTCTCCCTTCCACCTCTTAAAAAGGCCCAAGACATAAGGCTTTTTCCCATTTCCCCACATGGGGCAATTACCCATAGCCTCCAACTGTCCTTAGATAGCTGGAGGATGGAGATTAATCCCTTCTTAGGGAGGGATTAATCCCACATTGAAGACGTGAGGAGAGCCCCCTCTCCCAAGCTAATTTAAAGGCCCCACCCCCTACCTCAACCCCAAAGCTTTGAAAGCACACCCCACCCTTGCCCCCCCCCCTCTGTCGGAGCGCAGGTCGCTGGAAAAGTCCATCCTGAGCTCCACCACCCTGCCACCTTGCATTGATGACCAAGCCGGCCCCTCTCGAGCACCTCTTGCTCCGGTGGACACTCTTCCCCTTCCCCTTCCCTATCCACCTGACGTGCTGCATGCATCTCCTGGCGACCGGAGTGCCGCCAACACCACCCGAGCCAAGCTCCAGGTCGGGTGGTGGCCGTAGCAAGCTATCACCTCCCAGGGCTGGTGGTGGTGCTGGAGAAGGGCTAAACAACCGGGGGTGACTCTCCCCGGTGGTGGAAGTCTGGGGTGCCGCCGGAAAATGCCGCTCTGGCGGCACCCGAGAAAATAGAGCTTTTCTCATTAATTTACTCCGGCTGTGGCCGGTGGCGAAAAGTCATCAGGCCACTACCAAAGATGAGCTCTGCCCCCGGCGCACCGGCCGGGGGTGGTTTCGTGGCTGTATTCAACGTCGGAGAGGCAGGGTGGCGCGGCGGCATAGGGAGCAGAGCCACCGCCACCCGGCTCTCGGGTTGAAGATTTCAGGCAGTGGCCTGTGGCGGCAGGCCGCCGGGCCACCACCCAAAGACTCGCCGGCCCCGACGAACTAGTAGGGAGTGGCGCTAGCATCCAGTGGTGGCTTTCTAGTGGTGGCAGAGGGCCACCGTCTTGTTACTAGCGGGAATTGATCACCACCGTCCATTCTCGGTGATGAGATGGACAACCATGATCTCCTTATTTCCCTCCCTAGCCTCCTCTTCTGTTCCCCCCACAATGGATCCATGGACGATCCATTGTGGGGTAGGGTTGGCGGTTTTCCTTGTTTGGCGCAATCCTGGCCACAAGATGAGCCTTGATCTACTATATGCAGACCAATTTATTAATCAAAACTTTGGATATTTGTTATAAAAATATATAGGCTCCTTGGTAAAAAGTGTGGAACATGAAAGTTGTTCCCCTTATCAAGGGCCTGCTCCACAAATATTTTGAGAATTTTTGAAAATGATTTGGAATTTTAAAAGTCTAAAAAAAATTTATTTGGCCAAAATAAGGTCCCAAAATGGCTCGAAAAATTATGAAAATTTTTCTAGGCTTTTTTTATACCCCGTTAGAGGTTGTATTAAAATTTGGGGGCATGGTGATAAGAATTGATATTTTTCCCATTATCTTGGATCCTAGGGTCGCGCTCGGGATTTATTACGCTCATTTACCTTGGAAATGGAAATTGGAGCGTGCGATCACCCTCCATAAGTTGAATAGTAAATTCAATTTGCAACAGGAGTGGCCGAGGCAAGTGGTCAAGCTCCAAGCATTTCGAGATTTCGTGAAACCGCTGAGCGCCTCGACCTTCTGATATTTTGGGCAGACTCGGAAAGTAGAGTACGAGTCTCAAGTTGCTAATTATTCTCAATATAAAATTAAAAGGTAACTAAATTATCGGATCATAATAATGGGTGTAACCCCAGGAAATCTTGAAAACCGAGAAAGAACTTATAATACCTCCTGAGAAAGGAGATGGAACTAAAGCCTCCTGAATGGTGTGAACAGACTACTAACCATTTTCTTTATGATTACTCCAGTCTCGTATTAGTCAAGTCCAATTCAGTACTTTCAATTCAACTCCAGTCTCATACTAGTCAAGTTTAATTCATTACTTTCAATTCAACTCCAGTCTCGTACGGGTCAAGTTCAATTCAGTACTTTCAAATTAACTCCAGTCTCGTACTGGTCAAGTTCAATTCAGTACTTTCAATTCAACTCCAGTCTCATATTGGTCAAGTTCAATTCAGTACGTTCAATTCAACTCCAGTCTCGTACTGCTCAAGTTTAATTCGGTACTTTGAATTCAACTCCAGTCTCATACTAGTCAAGTTTAATTCAATACTTTTATTCAACTCTAGTACCGTACTTTTCAAGTTCAATTCAGTACTTTCAATCCAACTCTAGTCTCGTACTGGTCAAGTTCAATTCAGTACTATCAATTCAACTATAGTCTTGTACTGGTCAAGTTCAATTCAGTACTTTCAATTTAGTACTACTCCAGTTTTTTACTGGTCACATATCATTCCATCACTTAATCTAGGCAGCTTCCATTATCAACAGCTTTCATTAATGCTTTCCATTTCTGTAATTTACTATTTTTAGGCTCAGTTCCTGCTCTAACGAGCAGTTGCCTATTAAGTTCTAGCCTTAGTTGGGAATAACCCGAGTTGAGGTATTCCTTCAGGTTTAGCCCCAAAAAAGTGCTCCCATGCTCCATGTCGAAAGTTGAGATGAGCATTACTGCCCGAAGACTGAAGCATGGTTGGGCAGGCCGCCACAGACCTGATGCGTGCTAGCAAAATTGACGGTTTGATTGCTTGTAAATTGCATGCGGTAAATCGTTGCGGGTCAGTCACTTCCCTAGAATTCGTACCGGTGCGGGGAGTTCGACGACTCAAGGAGACAGGGAGATGGGCACTACGGGTAACTTGCCATTGGGTTTCCTCCACTGATTGGCCAAAGTGTTTTATCGTTGAATGTCGCTCACATCTAATAGTACACAAGGTTGTATGTTAGGGCATGGGGCTGTGTAGTACGACCACCCCCAGAAGTTGCAGGACTGGACACTGTCACCGACAACCTCATCGGTGAGGCCCGCAGGGTTCGCTCCCCGTCTGGAACAGAAGCAGTCCATACAATGTCGACATAGGGTGTTTTCCATGGCTATGAATGCCTGCGATATATACGCAGCTGTGAATGTCTGCGATAGGATACGGGTTGTGAATACCTGATGTGTTGATGTGCTAGTAGTGCCCTTATTATAACTGATGTTATTGCTGCTGCCATTTTAGTTATATTATGTTGCCCTTTCTTTATCGTTGCTCCTAGCTTAAAAATATCAAATACTGTGCTAACCCTCTCATACTTCGGCTATCTTGTATTGCTGGGTGTGTGTGTGCTCGTCCCCAAGATATGGATCCAGGAAGGAGATTTGTTATCGCTTAGCTTTGTGACTAACGGTTATCTTAATAACCATTCACGGGAAATACATCGCCGTAGTAACCCCCTACCACAGGAGAATGCTTCAGCAGTTAGTACTACTCGAGCAGAAGCACCACTTGCATCTTCTGAGTTTCGATACATGAGTACCAGCGTATAGGATATGGTGAGAGAGTGAGAAGCCATATGTAGAACTTGTATAGCCTGCGGGCTTATATATATAACGTGGTCGATGGCCCTAGTATTCATGTAAGTATATATGAAGTTTTATATATTTGATAATGTTTTTCATGTTAATGCTTCCCAAATCTCTAATGTGTTGTGAATGTTGTGATTCTAACCGAGCATGGCGTCCAACTAGTGCTTATATAAGGTGGATTGTTACCCAAAAGGAGCACTTGGTGGACGTCCTGGGCAAGTAGTACCCCCTCCAGCCCGACCTGGCCAAGGTTGGGGGGTGTTATAAATGGATCAGAGCGATCACGATTCGTCCTTGTGGAGCAGTCTCAGGATTCCCCGTCCCTCGCTTCATTCATCGGTTTAGGACGAACCTTGCAGCGGAAGCCTGGTGGACCCTAGTGAAGAGGCTTAGGAATTCTAGAATGTACGTTAGTATGCCCGTACATCGTTTTTTCCGCTTTGTCAGTTATGTTTGCAAATTTTCCCTACTTTTGCAAAGTACTGACACTCTTTCCTGTTACTTCTCCAGACACAGGAGTACAGTAACGGGGGGTCCTCTTCTCGAATATATGTTCCCTCCACTCCACCTCCAGACCCGGTCGCCCCTGCGACTGCACCGTTTGTCGAGACTGACTTGGGAAAGCCATTGATAGCCATCCTGGCCACCTTCAAGACTGCCTCTGCACAGCCGCCACGATAGATGACGGCACCTATCGATTTGCATACGACTTTTCGAGGACTGAGGCCTCCCGCTTTCAGAGGCATAGAGACTTCAATCCAGGTAGAAGAGTTGGTGGATCATGTGGAGGAACTGCTCATACGCATGATGTGACCAGTAGTAGCTGCAGTCTCACTAGTAGTGACCTTATTGGATGGATATGATAGGGACTGGTGGAGAGCGTACAACCGCTCGACTTTTAGAGGACGGTCATTGAGCGCTATCCTATGGGGAGAATTCTCAAAGTTTCTGCTGGAGTTCTTTATTACAGATGCGGACCGAGCTGTTTTGTAGGAGAGGTTCCTGAACATCCGATATGGTGATCGGACGGTGTCAGAGTACGAGAGAGAGAGAGTTCATACACCTTGCATGCTTTGCCGGGAATTTGGCTGCCTACAACAGGGATAGAGCTTCCTATTTCTACCGAGGCCTAAAATAATGACCTGAGGCAGACCCTGATTATGATCTCTCAGTCTACCTTCTACACCATAGCTACTCACGCAGCGACATTGGAGTTGGACAATTGGATGGTTGCCTAGCATCACAGAGGACGAACCGAGGACCTTAGAGGTCAGAGACGAGACAAAGGAGCCGCTCCCCACTGAGAGGATAGAGAGCGTAGGCATAAACATTGCAGATAGCCTTATAGGAGCCCACCAGGACCCCCTTAACACCCCCAGCGCCACAGCAGGATGTCAGACAAGCTCCAGCACCATAGCCCGCGCCAGTAGCCCGACGTGACATTCCCTTCGCAGTGAACTGCTTCTTGTGTCACCAGCCAAGGCATATGAGGGCCTTCTGCCCACAGGCAGAAGGAAGTTCTGGACTAAGAGTTTTATAGGGTGGGCAGCTAGTACGAGGACAAGGCCATAGAGGCCGCCGTGGCAGAGCTGGTAGGAGAGGCCAATAGGGCCGAGCAGTGCCCCCAGAGGCCTATGCACTAGATCTACAGCACGGACTAGCACCCGATGTAGTGATTGGTATATATATTAAGCGATAGAGATATACCAGATGCTGTTACTTATGCTGTACTAGGATATATATGTATACCTACATCTTGTATATTAAAATATGATATATATATATATATATGCTCCCTATTTTGTCAGGAAATCTACTAGTAGAAGGACACCCCACCTAGACCCTCTTTGACACTGGAGCGACGCACTCCTTTGTATCCCACCATTTTATTATGACTAAGGAGAATTTTGCTCGTTTGTCCGGACTGTCTATATGGATCCGTCTACCAGATGAATCAGGCATGATGTCAACAGAGAAATGCTCATTCCAGGCAGTGCTAGAAGATGTGGAATTTGTGGTCTATGCAACAATCTTAGCAATAACCGAATTTTATATCATACTGGGAATGGACTGGCTAGCCGAGCACATGGCGCAAATAAATTGTTCAACACGAGAGGTCCGATTGCAGAACCCAAAAGGTCAGGACATTATGTTGACAGGGGTACCCTCTGCCTCTCGTATTATTTGAACTTCTGCACAGATTATGAGATCAGTCCGACAAAAGGCTCAGGTGTACCTTATTTACTTCGAAATTGAGGACAAAAATCAAGTGATCGCCATGGTTCCAGTAGTACGTGACTTCCCGGACATTTTCCCTGAGTCCCTCTCAGGATTTCCACCATGAAAGATATATTTCAAGATCCTAAACACCTAGAGGGGGGTGAATAGGTTCTAATTATCTTTAAGAATTTTAGGCAATATAACTAGTTCTTACTTAACACAGATATTGCAAACCACAACACAGAAAACATAGCACAGCATACACCAAATTTATAGTGGTTCCCCAAGGTATGGGTACATCCACTTTCCCCTTCGCCTATCCAGTAGAGAACTGGATTCAGCCTAACTTCCTTCCACTAACTTAGATCCACAGATCTTATAATTCAGAACTAGATTGATTCCTACAGCTCATACTTATATAAGTCTTACCTCAGATTCTCCCCAAGAATCCTACCTCAGGCCACAGCCCTACCAAAGCCTTTATAACAAGGCTTACAACTCAGACTATTAATAGTCCTACACCTCAGGCACTCAACCCTACCTCAGCCTTTATAATTATAGGCTTACAACTCAGATCTAATAATAAATCCAATAAGAATTTGAGTATTTGAGAAATACAGAAATATCACCAGATAGATCACTCTATAGGTGAGAGCTTCTTAATCGGTTCTTGAATGAACTAAATCTCCAGATCCAACCTGACTTAGCTGTTTCAAAGCTTCTTGATATAACAAAATAAGGTTGAACTCTTCTTGATGTAGAAGTTGATCTCCTGTCAACTCCTTTCTTGAATTCAGAATAAGATCTGAATCTTCTCTGCAGACAATTCAGAATCTTCCTTCTTAAGGGTCACCCTTTACTTGTTGTTGAAAACTTTCCTTAGATGATCCACCTTTTTATCTCTGTATCAATATTTTTTAAGTTATCACGGATCAGTCCTTTATATAGAGATTTCTCCTGATTACCTGCTGATCCGGTTTGTAACAACCTTCTGACAATTCTGACAAAGGTGTCAGACCTGTTGGTGATGACAGTTATCGATTCACCAGTCATGACAGCTGAATCCTTAAAGACTTTACAACTCAGCATGATCCACTCAGCAGACTGCTTCATATGTGTCGACACAAATAGACTTAGTGTCGACACAAGTCTTGATGATGTCGACATAACACTCCATGTGTTGACATAATCATTCTTTAGTTACTCGAGACAGCTTCTGTTTGTATGTGTCAACACAAGTCCTGTGTGTCGACACAACTGCTCCTTGTCTTGACATAACTGATGCTGGCAGATGGCGTTGAGTGTATATTCAGCTGTCGTAGAGTGTTTGTCGAGACGACGTTGAGTGTGTGTCGACACAAGTCCTGTGTGTCAACACAAGTCCTCTGACTCAGTATAGCTGTTGCTATTATATGGCATTGAGTGTCATCCAGATGTCATTGAGTGTGTGTCGACACAAGTCCTATGTATCGACACAACTATTTCTGGTCTTGACTTATTTGTAGACAAATAGCGTTGAGTGTGTGTCGACACAAGTCCTGTGTGTCGACACAAACCTTCTTCAGGTGTCGACATAACTCATGGGTGTTGACACAAGTCTGCTTTAGGTGTCGACACAATTCCTGTCTTTGGTGTCGACACAATTCTGGGTGTTGACACAGCTTCTTCTTCAGGTGTCGACACAATGCTTGGGTGTCGACACAGCTTTGCTTTTAGTGTCGACAAAACTTCTAGGTGTCGACACAACTTTGTTTCTGGTGTCAACACAACTTCTAGGTGTCGACACAACTTTACTTCTGGTGTCGACACTTATACTTAGAAAAATTTCCTTACAAACCTTATACCTGCACAATGAAACTCAAACATACATCAAATACAAATTGATGTATATCATTGAGTAAGATGAGGCTTCTCCAAATCTGGTATACATTTTCCAGTGTACCCAACAATCTCCCCTATTTGGAGAAGTCATAACCCTTAGTCAAAGATCTACATCACTTATAATAAAGAACATAAGAATAGATATATATACATTTCAGTGCAAGATAACATATAAATAATGTAAACAACTCAAGGCAATAGTGAAGCTGATTTTATTTATTAATCAGAAAATAGTGGGTTTACATGGTTTTCTTAGAACAAAAACAAAAAGTTACATTGATCTATATAAGCCTATCTATCCTATGATTGACTAGGCTCCTTAATTACAATGCCATTCCCAGACTTAATCTTTGCCTACACATAAGGTTCTGTTTCCTCAGCAGGTTTCTTCCCTTTGAGATCCTTCTTCTTTAATTCTTCAGCCTTTATCCTTTGCCTTTCAAAATAGTGAAAAGGCTTGGAGAAGTACTTGCTAGGCTCTGGAGCATTAGCAGCTAACTTTCCAGCTTGTGCACTTCTTCTATGCTGAAGAATGGTTTCCTGCCTAGCTTGATATTTGTTCCATTCCTGCTCTGAATACCACTTACCCCTGCCATGGGTCTTATCCCTTACAGCCTTCCAGGCAGTCAAAATGATATTCCTTGAAGTAGGGCTCCATTGCTCAAAATCTAGCTTCAACTCAGCCTATTCCCTTAACCTTTTCTTGGATAATTGTGCCTCCTTTTGAGCTTGCTTGGCAGCCTCTAACATTTCTACTTTTTCAATGATCACCTTTGATGCCACCTGTTAAGGACTGTACATTGTCTGTACTTCTTGTTGAATCATGTAAAAATCAGCAGGAGGGTAAATAACCTGTGCAACTTCAGGCTGATCTCCTTAAATATTAGCATGTTGCACTCCAGATTTAGCAACATTGTCATCATCACATAAAGGAGGAAAGCCAAGTGTAGCTATGATGGAATTAGAAACCCATTTAGCATTGTCAGAGCTAGCTTTGACTAACAATCTCTCCCCCTTTATGACTTCTCTAATAATATGATCCCTCATATCAGTCTTCTGAAACCTTATCTGATCAGCCAGATATTGTGTACCTTCTTTGTAATAGTCTTTGAACTTCAGTAAGGTATCAGAAATTGTCTTTTGGGAGGTTTCAATAGCGGTTTGAATAGCAGCTAAATTCACTTGTATCTGCTTTGATATTTCAGTTTTCAAATCTTGTGAAATACTTCCCAGTTTCTGGATGATTTCTGTATGGGAGTCTTTGAGGTTTTCATTGGAGCTGAATTGATTTTCCAAAACATACCCTTTTTTTTGGCAATGTCCTCTACCTCAGTCTTCAGCAGTTGTTGTTTATCAGCCAAATACACCACAGCATTGCCTCCCTTATGGAAGCAATCTGTCATTTCTTTCTTGTGCAGATTGACTTCAAATCTGATTGACTTTATGTCCTGAGCCAGCCGAAACTGCAGTTCCTTATTTGACTCATCCACATACTTCTCTAGAGATTGCCTTTGGTCATTCAATTTTACTTGCATTTGGACCAGTAATGAACTGAAGTCCATGCTTGGAACTGGTGGTTGTGTGACTGTGTGCAAGGCTTTCTTGTAGCCTGAGCTCCTTTTCTTTATTTCAACTATCTTCCTTTTCTTTGCCATAGTGGCTTCCTCATCATTAGAGGGTTGTGAGGAGCTTTCTATATCAACAGTTTTCTTATTTGATGGGGCATTTAACAGCTCCTCACCCTAAGTTCTTGGCAGTTCCTTTTCTACCTGTGAATGCTCCCCCTCAGTCCTTGCAGCAGGTAAATCAGGAAATAGATCTTCCATTGTTACCTCTTTCTGTATCTGTACAGGAGGAACAAGGTTAGTTTGGAAAACAAAAGTTTCTCCCTGAACATCCATATTTTTGTCCAGGGTCTGTTCCATAAAGGAGATACTTACTTGCTCATTATGCACATCTTGTGCCTCCTTCTCAGCAATGTCCAGTGCTTCTTTATTGATATCTGAGACAATATCCATTACTGTATCAGCTGCATACTCACTCTCTAGAGTAGCAACATTAATTCCTTCCCCTTGAGCAGGTAGCTCAGGAAGTACAGTATCTTGTGCTCCTGATTCAGGATTTTCTCCCCCTAGAGTAGTGACTACCTGTTGCTCTGGAAGCACACTGCTCTCTATTTGATCATGAACATCTTTTTGGGGCATGTCTTCATCTGAACTGAAGACCACTTCCTCTTCAGAATCACTAGAAGATTCTGCTTGCTGAATAACTTCCTTCTTTTTCTTTTCTTTCTTAGTCTGTTTCTGAGGAGTAGAAACCTCCTTGGTTAATACTCTATCTCACCTAGACAAGATTCTTGTGTCCATTCTTCTCATATGGTTGATTTTTGATCCTTGAAGTTGGTTCATAATATCTGGTATTATTGAAGATAAACAAAGACTCAAAATTCTTCCCAGATTTGGTTTCTTGATTCCTTCTTGTATCTTCTCAAATACTATGGATGCCCAATCTGTCTTTTGCTTGAAAATTATTCTTGTCATTAGATTGAACATAGAAGCCGAGATTCTATCATGTCCACCTATTTTGCACAGGATTACCTTTCCTACTATCTCTGACAGGAATTTCCCTTGCGAATTCATCCCTTTCCGGGTGATGGATGATCCAACCTTGGTATTAGGGCTTAACCCACACCAACTTAAGGCATCTTTTATCATCGAGGGAATGATGTCATCTTCATCCTTGACCTTAGGAAGTTGGAGTGATTTCCTAATCGACTTCAGTGTAAGTTTCACTCTTGAATCCTGTAAAGTGGCTTTGATCTTCTTCTCGTCTGTGTCCAAAGTTATAGAAGAATAAAATTCCATGACCTCCTTCTTCCAAATCTTCGTTGGTTCTGAAACAAGGAATTCCAACATATTTTCTGAAATTAGGGTAATTATACCCTGGATTTCTTGAGACGCTGTCGTGAATCCATCACAAACCAGTTCATAGCTTCGTTTACCTTGTCTTCCTTGATGGGCACCATTGATGGAAGGGAGAGAGAGAGAAGAGAAGAGAATATCGAAGTCGACACAAGGGCTAGAGTCGAGAAATTTGAAAGCGTAGTCGACAAGATTTTGGCTTCACCTATTTATAGTCTAGGTGTAAAGGGGAGTTCAAAAGACGCTCCTTGGTAATAATACTAGGTCTCGACAATACTTAGATTTTGTCGACACTTCTATGTATCGACATACTTATGTCAGTGTCGACATGGACTGGTCATGACTCGACATAGAGTGTCGACATTGATTTTTGTGTGTCGACACAAAAATCAGCTAACTTAATGTCTTGACATTATTGTGTCGACATCCATACTTATGTCAACACAGATACTATTTTTGTGTCGACACATCCTTTTTCTTTGTCGACACAACATACTGAGTGTGTCGACACAATTTGTTTGTGTCGATAGAAACATTGTACTTAGACAAATTTCTTGAGAAATATTGTGCTTACATAGTCTACTTAGGAATGCTTGTGCTGACCTAGTCTAGGTTCAACATACCTAATTCAATTTTAAAATGATTGAATTTAGTTTCATCCAAAGGTTTTATAAAAATATCAGCAATCAGACTATTTGTGTTTACAAATTCATAGATTAATATCTTCTTTCTCCACATGTTCTCTTATAAAATGGAACTTAATTTCTATATGCTTGGTTCTACTGTAAGATACAGGATTCTTAGCAATAGAAATAGCACTTGTAGAATCACAAAACAATGGAATTCTACTTACCTTGATGTCATAATCTTCAAGTTGGTGCTTTATCCACAATAATTGTGCACAACAACTGCCTGCAGCTACATATTCAGACTCAGCTGTTGATATAGCTACACTAGTCTGCATCTTGTTGCATCATGACACCACCTGTAATATCCCTCAAACAACTAGACCCCTAGGAGTAGTTTTGTCATGACTAGGTCATGACAAACCCTAGGGAGCTCAAGAAGGCCCAATGAACCTAAGAATGTAGGTGAGACCACTGTGGTCTATAAACAGTAAATTTTTGAACCCTAGTTTAAGATGACCATGGGGTTTCACCAAGACTTCAAGACCCCACCATGGTCTCATCAACCCATTAAAAGGTCCATTAGAGCCTTAGGGGTCCATTGGATAGGTATAGGGTGGCAAAGATGAGGTATAGGGTGGCCAAGATGACCTATAACCACCCTAGGCCTAAATTGGGCAAGGTGCCCTAACTAAGGGCAGTGTGCCCTAGTAAAGCCCAAGTAACCCTACCAAGGCCTTCTTAGACCTAAAGTTTAGCCAAAGGGTCACTAAGGACCCATGGAGGGCAGTCAAAGTGGTTAAGTTGACCAAGGTCAGCTCTAACCCTAAATGGGTCAACCTGACCTACATAGGGTCAACTGACCTTCCCTTAGCCAAGTGGACCCCACACATACCTTCCTAACCCTAGTGAGAGGCCAATGGGTCACCAAGGACCCATTGGGGTCAACCAAAAAGGCTAAGTTGACCAAAGTCAACTCTAGCCCTAAAGTGGTCAAAGTGCCCTAGTTAAGGGTCAAGTGACCTCAAAGGGCCAAGTCAACCCCACCTAGACCTTAGGGGAGTCAAATGGGTCACCAAGGACCCATTAGTGGCAACCTCAAATACCAAATTGACTAAGGTCAACCATAATCAAGGTTTAGGTCAAGCTAGCCTAAATGAGCTAACTCAAGCTCAAGCCCAATTCACTTGGGCCAACCTTGTATTGTTAGATGAAATGAGAATGTGGGCTGCCATTGGGTTAGGTAGAAGCCAAATTTCAGGTTTGATGAGTAGGAGAGAGAAAATCTTCAAAAGGGAGGAGAGAGAAAGAGAAGAAAGAAAAGGGGGGAAGACTTTGGGCTCATCCTCCCCCTTCCCAACCCCCTCCATTCATTTCACTAGGACAAGGAATGCAAGCCCATTTCAACTAGCTGGTCATTGACTGGTTTTAGCCATGCTTCATCCCCCACCTACCATGGCCGAAATTTTTGACTAAGAGGGCCTCCAATGGCAATGCAGCCTGCAGCCACCTAACACCTCAATTCTCCCCATTAAATGCTTCACTGGACTCCAAGGATTGATTCCCACACTTTTCCAGAAGGAGCCAAGGGTGTTCACTGTGTTGTTGCAGAAACCCGACCACCCCCACCACCATGCCAATCAGGCGATCGGCAAGGCTACAGCCACCCACACAGGTCCTCCTCCACTCCTTCCATGGGTAGTTCAAAAAAATTATTAGGGCCAAGGTTCGGGTTCAATTGAGCCCGATCCAATTTGAAATTTTCCTGGTTTTTCCGTGTTTTTACACTTGTCGGGTTTGCCGGAATAGGGCCCTCTGGCGGCTGTGCGGCCGCCTAGCGACATCCACCACCTCAACGGAGGTGGTGGTGGCGGTGGCTGGCCGGGGAGGTGGCCGGATGGCCGGTGGCAGCGGCTGGAAGAAAGCCCTGGCGGATTGAATCTGGACAATCGGCTGGAGGTGGAAGACGACCAGATGCCGTCCAATGTTGCGCCAAGATTCGTGCAGCTAGGAATTTTAAACTATAGGCTGATGTATTTTTATTTCATTTCTGTCACATATAATGTATTTAATGTTTATAATTTTTAAAAATACCTAAAGGCTAATTCAGAGGAAATGATCAACACATAAATTGTAGCCCTATGGGTCTACTTTAACTCAAATTTAATTTGAACAAATTTTGGTGCCTCTTTTGACCAGGGCACTCATTTTTGTGGTGTCTATACCTATGGTTAGGCAGAAATTAAAATGGGTGTCCACACCTCATCACTGGTCCAAATGACTTGAAATTTTGGAAGGGAGTCACCCTAGACCATATATAGATCTTGACCAAAAATGGAAATTTTGGGGAACAATGTTTCTATAGTTTTGTAAATAATTTAATTTTTCTAGGGTAAATTAATTTAGGGGCCAAATGACCTCCAAACTCAACCAAATTTGGTGGGTGGTGCATGGTTTCCTTATAAGGCTCTGGATAAAATTTCATCTCATTTAGAGATGGTTTGAATAGAAAACATGCAAACCCTATCCTTGCATAATAAAGGTATTTTAGTCCAAGAGTGCACCTTGGGCTTTGTGTGGCCAAATCACCTCAATAGAGGTTGAAATTGGGGACACTGACTTAGCATGGCTTTTAACACCCCCCCCCCCATGGAAGATGGGGTAGATTGGAATAGATTTGGCCTAAGATCTAAGGCCAAACCCTAAGGAAGGGCTTTTGTTCCTTTGTGAAGGGCATGAGGTCAAAATACATTGTATGAGCTTGAAAATTTGTAGGGAGGGTGCTAGGGCAGCTATAACCCTCTGGTGAAAATATTAAGGGATTTGGGAAAGGGTAGGCCCCACAAAACCCTAACCCCAGTTTAGGGCACAAATATTATAGTGCTAGAATAGGTTAGTAAAACTCTTTGAACTAATGAAAATTGGGTAGTGTGGTCAAAAGGATCTATTAAACTTCTGGTAATTTAATTGGGAATTTTGGAACAATAATCTTAGCACTTCCTTTGTAATTCATGGGATTGCCCAAATTAATCATTTGGTCATTATAATCCCACTGCCTATTGGAAGGTCATGAAAATTTGGTAGAGGGAGTTCTAAACCTTCTTGGTCATGTATGAATTTTATTAGAATTTTTGGATACATTTTAGTAGTACCTACTTCACAAGCTCATTAACTTGGAAAATTGTTCAATAATTTGCTTATAGCTCATTACTTGTTAATAAATTCTAAAAATTGACCTAGAGCATTTATATGCCCATACAATCATCCTTGAATTTTCTCTGAATTTTTAGAAGTAATATTGTTGTGCTTATCTCTTTAAATGATTTATTGTGGGATATATTAAAAATTAAAATTAGGGGCCTAAACCTTGCGAAAAAATTGGGATACCTTGGTAAGTTAAATATTCATATTGCATTTAACATAAATTTGGTGGAAAATTATCTTATCAGAAATTGGTACTTCATGTTTAATCTTGGAATTTTTGGCCACTAGAGTAATTAAATAAATTATCAGATAAATAGGAAAATTTTGAATCTCTTGATTTAGGCCTCTAAGGTCATAATAGCCCTCCAATAATTATTATAGGAGTTCTGGGTGATTATTTGATGTACCTCCCGTTTTGCATGTCATATAGCCTTAGTGGTCTACATATAGTAAAAACTGCAGAAACTATGTTGGAATATAAATTTGGGAGCATAAATCGGGATTAGTGGTTTGTTGGTTTGGATAAATAAAAATGAGTTCATCCTTGGAAGTTGGATGAGCGGAGGTTGGATTGGCTAATGTTAGATGGTGCTCGGGATCGACGAAAGATCGTCTTTCCCGTAGAGAGGAAGTGTCAAAAAATACTAGGGTTAGATCCAATGCCATAGTAAAGGGACTAGGAGTTGGGTATTAACCAATAAGAATAAGTGCCTTGCGAAAGGGAGCTTTGGGCTTCAGCCCATCGTAGCTCTTAGTGCCCTCGAGAGCCCTTCACGGGGAATACCATGGGCAGTCCTGGGCTAAACCTAAATGGTAGGCAAAACTGAAATGCAAGAGTAACTAGTAAATTTAGGGTTTCACCTTCTCACACCTCGATGTCTCGGGGAGATAGGTTGGGTCACTCGGGCAGTAAGCTAGTTGTTTTAGTGATGGGCAGGATAACCCTACGAGCTTTGGCTCTATAATGGTTTGTGATGGGCAGGTTGGCCCAGCGAGCTTTTGCTCGGTTATTATTTATGACGGACAGGATGGTCCGGGGAGTTTTGGCTTGGTAGCTGATACAGAAGGTTGCATGTGTATAAAGTATAAGGTAGTGGGTCTTCGGTATTGGAGGGTCGATGCTCCGACGCCAACACATTAACTCGGCGAGTGTGGTTTAGCACATGGCCAAATAAAGTCCGGTGCGCCAGCCAGAAAGAGTATGAAGGAGCTCCGCTTAGTGCACCAGCGTTGAGGCGTAGGATTGGTCTGACTAGTAGTGCTATTACTGGTTTAGAGGTGGGCGAGGCCCAACCTACAGCTTCTGTTTGCCACTACGGAGGTATCCTGGGAGGTTCGGCTCCAGAAAAGGGGAACTAAAGGTCTGTGTACATAGAGTCGAGTGGGTGAGTTGCACTTGCATGTTCACATCATTGCATAATTGTATTTTATAGCATAATCATTGCATATAACCCGACACCTATTGTATAAGTGGTATGGGACGCTTTATACAATAGGCCCTACAAAACGACCCCTTGGTTTATAAGTTCGTGCGAGCGTGCTTATAAGTTAAGGTTTTTTTTATTCAGTATTACATATTTATGCTCGCTGAAAAGTCGACACCCTATCATATAAATCGGTATGGGACTTTTTATACGATAGGAGCCCTGCAAAAGATCCCTTACCTTATGCATTTTCATATAAGTTAAGGTTGCTTTCTTATTAAATTTTTCATGCCTTTATTACTGTCTTATATACTTTATAACTGCTAGATTAGATCCGCCACCATCTTCTTATTTGTTATTCTCCACTTTCATGTCCTCTCCTTTCCTTTTCCCCGCTCGGTGTTTAGGATCCATGGTGGAAGGGGCGGGGGATGATAGGACTTAGTCTTTAAGAGTAACGGTTTTCGAACCACATCATTTTAGGGGACAAGGGAGCCCAGCATGGAGGAGCAGCCCCGGAGGTCGGCATGCTTGGAGATCGGGCAGTCTAGTACAGGAGTTCAGACGGCAGGGACTGTGAGTCCTGATCGCTAGTAGTTATATTAGTTTTGCTTCCGCGATGAGAGATATGTATTGAGGATTTTTTTGGGTACATTGAAAAATATGTACCAGATTTGGAGAAGCATCATCTTAGTCAATGATATGCATCAATTTGTATTTGATAGATGTTTGAATTACATTGTGCAGGTTCAAGAATCTGAAGAAAATTTTCTAAGTACAAGTGTCACACTTGTGAATAAGTTGTGTCGACACCCAAGCTAAGTCGACACTTGTGAAGAAGTTGTGTCGACACCCAAGCTATGTCGACACTTATGAAGAAGTTGTGTCGACACTCAAACTGAGTCGACACCTAAAGAAGCAGCTGTGTCGACACCCAGAATTATGTTAACACCTGAGGCAGAATTTGTGTCGACACCTAATACAGGAGTTGTGTCGACACCAAGGAGCTATGTCGACACTAGAAGCAATTGTGTCGACACACTGGACTTGTGTCGACACATCAACTCTCAAATTGATGTGTCGAGATCAGAAGCAATTGTGTCGACACACAGGACTTGTGTCGACACACACTCAACACCATCTGTACACACTCAATACTGTCGATACACACTCAACGCCATCTGTCTGCAACAGCTATATCGAGACTAGAAGGACTTGTGTCGACACATACTCAACACCGTCTGACATACACTGAACGCCATCTGTCCGCAACAGTTATGTATAGAAAATGAAGACTTGTGTAGACACACTAGACTTGTGTCTACACATATAATAGAAGAAGAGTCGAGTAGCATAAGATTGACTGAGTCGACACATTGATGATGTGTCGACATCATGAAGACTTGTGTCGACACTTAGCCTATATGTGTCGACACATGTGAAGTAGTTTGCAGAGTGGAATGTGCTGAGTTGGAAAGTCTTTGACGAATCAACTGACTTGACTGATGACTCGACAGCTGTCATAACTAACAGGTCTGACACCTCTATCAGAATTGTGAAAAGGTTATTACAAACCGGATCAGCCGATAACAATCAAGAAACTCTATATAAGATTCAGATCTGTGACAACAACAAGATGAATGATACAACATAAGTAGAAGAAGAACAACACTAGAGAATTCTTCAATAAGAACAGGGAAAATCCTTACGAAGGCAGATCTAGATCTGTCTGCAAGAAAGATTCAGAATTCATTCTGAATTTAAGGAAGAAGCTAACTGAAGATCATCTTCTACATCAAGTGAAGATCCACCTTATTTTGTTCTATCAAGAAGCTTTAAAAAGCTAAGTCAGGTTGGATCAAAAGGGTTTGTCATTCAAGAACTGATCAAGAAGGCTACACCAATAGAGAAATCTAGCTGGTGAATTTTCTGTATCTTTATATCATTCAATTTCCTGTAAGATCTATTGTTAGATCTGAGTTGTAAGCATGAAATTATAAAGGCTGAGGTAGGGCTGAGAGTCTGAGGTGTAGGACTTGTGAAAAGTCTGAGTTATAAGCCTTGTGATAAAGGCTGAGGTAGGGCTGAGTCCTAAGGTAGGATTCTTGGGAAGAATCTGAGGTAGGACTTCGTTAAGTCTTAGCTGTAAGAACCATTCTGGTTCTGAGTTGTAAGATCTGCGGATCCGAGCCAGTGGAAGGAAGTTAGGCTGAATCTAGTTATCTACTAGATAGGCGAAGGGGGAAAGTGGATGTACTCATACCTTGTGGAACCACTATAAATCTTGTGTATGTTATGCTGTGAATTGTGGTCTGTGTTTTGAATTATCTGTGCAGAATTTAATCTAGCTGCTTGCCAATATAAATTGTTTAAAATGTTTAGAACCTATTTACCCCCCCCCCCCCCTCTAGGTGTTTAGGCTCTTGAAATCAAGTCTTTCAAGTGGTATCAGAGAGAGGTTACTCAAAGATTGACCTAACAGTCTGAGTGAATGTCCAAGGCAAATAACAGATATCAAGAATGGGTTTAAATGAGAATCAAAAGGAGTTTGGATCTATGAAACTACCAATCTGCAGGAAAGAATCCTTTGGCATATGGAAGGAAAGGGTCAGGTTGTTTATGGAAGCATTTGATCCAAGAATCTATATAACAGTACAGGAAGGCCCCTTCATTCCAATGAAGGTATCAGTCCTGGATGAAAATCTTAAAACTCCTAAGAGTTATTCTGAGATGACAAAGGATGAAATCATCCTGGAAACTCTAGATAAAAGGGAACAGAATATCATTGTAAGTATCATAGTTGATGCCACCTTTCAGAATCTGGTGCACTGTAAAACCTCCAAGGAAATGTAGGACACCCTAATTGTCTATATGGAGGGAACAGAAGAAGTTAGAGAAGATAGAAAATCCTTGATGAATCAGGAGTATGAGAGCTTTAGACAAGCCAAGAATGACAGCATAACTGAATGTTATAAGAAATTCTTCAGGATTGTAAATGAGTTGATGACTTATGGAAGAGTCTTCAGCACTTATGAATTGAATGACAAGTTTCTAAGATCTCTGACAAAGGATTGGGATACCAAGATTTGTGCCATCAGAGAGGTGGCCAAGGCTGGCAGATACACCTCCTCCCACACAGTTTTGAAGCTTATTTCATATGAAATGCGACTTACAGCTAGGAAGGAGGAAGAGAAGAGCAGCAGATCTAAACATAAGGAAAAGTCAGTCTCTTTCAAGGCTGAAGGCACAAGAAAGGGCAGAAGAAAATATCCTTCTCCTCCTAGAAGGAGTGTTGAGGCAGAAGAAGGTATTCCTGACAATACCTCATCAGATAGCCACACCTCTAATGAGGATTTTGCAGCCTTCAATGGCAGTTCCAAAGATTCATGAAGAAGAAGTGGAGAACCAGACCTTCTACATCCTATTCCAAGGATGAGTATTACAAGAAAAAGAAGACTCCCAAGGAGGATAGGTATGCTTCTAAACAAAGTAAACAATCTAATTCTAAGATTGTGTACTATTGTTGCAACAGGCAAGGACATGTCATAGTTGACTGTCCTGACAAAAGGCAGGAGTCAAAAGACAATAAGGAACAGAAATTAAAAGGTAAGACGAAAAATCCCTTGTTGCCCAGAAGCAGAAGAGCTGGATAGATTCTTCATCATCTAAATAAGTATAAGAAGAAGATGTTGAAGCATATGTTGGGCTATTCTCAACTGAAGAGGATTCTAAGGAGTTAGAATTCCTACAAATGTTGGACTCCATAAATAGAGTGGAAGAATATTGCTGCAGAGGGCTGATGGCCCTATCAGAAAATGATCAATGCCAGGATCAGGCTTGTCCAAGTAAGGTATACATTTCTCCCTTAGATTCTGATTATTTTACTGGATCAGAATCAGTAGCATCAACTTCAAGAGAAGGGTATTGTTTTGATTCTGAGGGGGATGTACATCAACTCATTAATGAGTATGGTTGGTTGTTGCATGCTCTGAAGAAGAGCAAGTTTCTTGTCAAAGAGCAGTCCAAGGAGATTGAGTCTCTTAAGCTGGCTGCGCAGATTCAGAAAAGCTGTTGGATCTAAAATTGAATGAGGTTGCCAAACTAAAAAAGATTATTGTTATTCAAATGGGTACAATCTCTTTCAAGGAGAATCATATAAAGAAACTGGAGGCAAAACTTCAGCAAGGAAGAGAGCTAGTGGCTAAATTCTCCAAGCCAAAATCTGTCTTACCCTTAATAGACAATTTTATTTCACAAAAAGGGAAGACTGGTCTAGGTCTTAAGGGAAGAACTAGAGCCACCAATTCATATAGAAAAGGTAAGGCCCCAGTTCAGCCTCTAACTGCAAAACCCCCTATCTTTTTTAGGAAGGTGATGAATCCTACAAACAGGTATGATCATTACACTACTCATGGTCACTATGAGTATGGAAATCTCATGGGCAAGGGTGCATATGCCAATAGGCCACTCTATAGGCATGCCCATCATGTACAAGAGAAATTCTAAAAGTTTGCTGCTCCAGCACCAACACTTAACAAGACTACTGGCAACAAAGTCGCAAAGTTTGTACCTAAGAGAAGGTATAATAGATTTGAGTGTTGGTGTTGTGGCAAGGTGGGCCACTTTGCCATGGATTGCTGGTTTAACACAAGTGTTAAAATCAAGAGTAGTTTTCCTGTTAGAATAGCTGCAGGATTACAAACTAACAAGGACCTAGGACGCAATAGCAAATTGGGTTCTAAGGGTAAGTGATTCTTTATTTGATACAGGTGAATCCAAGAGACCATACCCTATATGGAACTTGGATAGTGGCAATTCCAAACACATGACTAGAACAAGAAGAATGTTAAGGGACTATGTACCTATAGAGAATGGTCCCAAAGTCATCTTTGGTGGATCAGAAAAAGGAGTCATCAAAGGATTTAGTAAAATTTCTTGTAATTCAATTACTATCACTAAAGTGGCTTATGTGAAGGGTCTGAAACATAACCTTATTAGAATAAGTCAGCTTAGTGATCTAGGTTATGACATCTCCTTTCACAAAGGAGAGTGCCAAATTAAGAGGTCAAGTGATCAAGAGATCATTTTGACTGGCACTAGAAAAGGAAATGTCTATTGTCTTAACCTAGATTGTGAGTTGAACAACTCACCTATTTGCCTTATTGTAGATGAGAAAGCTTCACATTGTGTCAAATGGCACAAAAGGCTAGCTCATCTGAACTATAAGTCCAAAGGATTACTGTTTAGCATGGGTCTTGTGAGGAATGGACCTCAAGTCAAGTGCATTAAAGAGGGAATGTGTTCAGCTTGCCAAAAGGGCAAACAGACCAAGTCCTCTTTTCCTGCACTAGATACCAAAGATTCATTGAGATGTTTATATCTCTTGCATATGGATTTATTTGGTCCTATGCCAGTTCAAAGTCTTGGTAAGAAGGTATATAGACTAGTTGTTGTGGATGACTATTCTAGATACACTTGGTGTTCTTCTTGAGGCAGAAATCTGAAACCCCTAGTGTTTTCCAGACTTTTGTTAGACAAGTTTAGAATGAATTTAACAATTCAGTGGCAAAAATAAGAAATGACCATGGAACTGAATTTCAGTCTGAATGTATGACAAAATTCTGTGAAGAACTTTGGATATATCAGGAGTTCTCCTTACCTAGAACACCTCAGCAAAATTGAATTGCTGAAAGAAAGAATAGAACTCTTATTGAGGCTGGTAGAACTCTACTCAGTGATAATACTCTCCCTGAATATTTCTGGACTGAGGTAGTAAACACTGTGTGTCATGTTCTCAATAGAGCATCCATAAATAAGAAACTTAAGTTGACTCCCTATCAGATTTTGAAAGGCAAAAAACCAAACATTTTTTATTTTAGAATCTTTGGTAGCAAGTGTTACGTCCTAGTTAATGGTAAGCACTACCAAACAAAGTTTGCTGCCAAATCCCTAAAAGGGATATTTATTGGGTACAGCTATAACAGTAGGGAATACAGGGTCTACAACTTGACTACTCAAGTTGTAGAAGAGTTAGTCCATGTTGTTTTTGATGAGTCTAGATTGATTAACAGTGAATTGTCTAGTTCTTCAGTCAGTTTTACAGATCTAAGAGACAGACTGCACAAGCTGACCATCAATGAAGAAGTTCCTGCAAGGCTGGATGAAGAAAAAGATGCCAGCTATCCAGGGGGAAGAACAAGTCCCACTGGATGAAGAAGACAATGTGGGGCATCAAGTTGAGGAAACCGAAGAAAGCCATAATGCTGACAGATTTCCTCCAGCTAGAAGACATCTGAAGGATCATCCAGCTCACCAAATCATTGGTGATGCAATTCAAGGGGTTCTAACTAGGAGCAAGAGCATGAACACAGTTCTATGTTCTAGCTTCCTATCTCAAATAGAACCTAGGAAGATTGAAGAAGTAATGCAAGACTCCAACTTGATTGATGTTATGCAAGAAGAGCTCAGTCAGTTCAGAAGATGTAAAGTCTGGGAACTTGTGCCTAAACCTAAGGATCACAACATAATAGGAACTAAGTGGATCTACAGGAAAAAGCTTGATGAGAATGGCACCATAGTCAAGAACAAGGCCAGACTGGTAGCTAAAGGCTACAGGCAAGAGGAAGGTATTGACTTTGATCAAACCTTTGCTCCATTAGCAAGGCTAGAGGCTATAAGGCTATTTTTAGCCTATGCTGCCTATCAAGGGTTCAAAGTATACCAGATGGATGTGAAATCAGCATTTCTGAATGGAGATTTAAAAGAAAAAGTCTATGTTGAACAACCCTAAGGTTTTGTAGATTCTCATTTTCCTGATTATGTATATAGGATTAGGAAAGCTCTATATGGTTTGAAACAAGCTCCAAGGGCTTGGTATGAGACTTTGACTGCTTTCCTTATTGAGAATAAATTCTCTAGAGGAAAAATAAACAAAACTCTATTCTATAGGGAATCTAAAGGCAAGATAATACTAGTCCAGATATATGTGGATGACATTATCTTTGGTTCTACTGAAAACAACCTTTGTAGAAAGTTTGTCAAACTTATGCAAGGGAAGTTTGAGATGAGCAGTATGGGTGAGCTGAAGTTCTTTTTGGGGCTTCAAGTTAGACAAACTGATAGTGGTTTGTCCGTAACTCAGTCTAAGTTCACCAAGGAGTTGATTAAGAAGTATGGTATGGACTCAGCTTCTACATGAAAACTCCAATGGGAACAGGTATGCCTATAGGCGAAGATGAGGCAGGGAAACCTGTTGATGAGTCTTTGTATAGAGGGATAATTGGCTCCCTACTTTACTTAATTGCTAGTAGACCGCACATCATGTATGCAACATGTGTTTGTGCTAGGTACCAAGCTTGCCCAAAGGAATCTCATTATACTACAATTAAGAGAATATTGAGATATCTTAAGGGAGCACCAAATCTAGGCCTTTGGTACCCTAAGAATAGAGATTTCATTCTAACTGGTTTCTCAGATGAAGACTTTGCTGGATGCAAAGAAGACAGGATGAGTACTACAAAACTTTTCAATTCCTTAGTGGGAGGCTGGTGTCATGGAGCAGCAAGAAGCAAACCAATGTAGCAATATCAACAGCTGAATCAGAATATATAGCTGCAGGTAGCTGCTGTGAACAATTGATGTTGATAAAACATCAACTTGAAGACTATGACATCCAGGTAAGTGGAATTCCACTGTTTTGTGATTCTACAAGTGTTATTTCTATTGCTAAGAATCCTATATCAAATATTAGGACCAAGCATATAGAAATTAAGTTTCATTTCATCAGAGAGCATGTAGAGAAGGAAAATATTAACCTAGAGTATGTGAAAACAGATAATCAAATAGCTGATATTTTACAAAACCTCTGGATTAAACTAAATTCAATTATTTAAAAATTGAATTAGGTATGTTGAACCTAGAATAGGTTAGCACAAGCTTCCTTAAGTAGCAAATGTAAGCACCAATATTCTCGGAAAATTTGTCTAAGTATAAAGTTTGTGTGGACACATGCAAGTTGTATCGACACAATCAGTATGTTGTGTCGACATAGAAACAGTATCCGTGTAGACAGAAGAACTGGTGTCGACACAACTCTGTCGAGACTTAAATGGCATGTGTCGACACAGATATAAGTGTGTCGACACTGGCACAAGTATGTCGACACATAGATGTGTCGACTTAATATAATTATTTTCGACTCAGACATTAGTATGCAGACACATAGTCATGTCGAATTAAACTAAGTATTGTCGAGACCTAGGTCATTTCTACTGACACGTATGCTGATTTGTCGACTAAGGCCCGTCGTTTGACCTGCCCTTGCCACTAATACTATAAATAGGTTAAGCCAAAATCTGTTCGACTATGCTTTCAGAATTCTTAGCTCTGCACCTTCTATCGACAAAGACCTTCTCTTCTTTTCTCTCTCATCTCTCTCATCTATGGAGCCTCATCAAGAAGACAAAGTCAATGAAGGATATGAGCTGGTTCACGAAGGGTTCACGACAGCTTCAGAAGAAATTCAGGGTGTAATTGCCCTGATTTCTGAGAATGGTTTTGAGTACTTGGTCTCTGAACCAACCAAGATTTGGAAGAAGGAAGTTTTGGAATTCTATTCAACAGCAAGCGTGGATACAGAAGGGAAGAAGATCAAAGCAATAGTTCAAGATTCCCAAATGAAACTTGCACTGAAGACAATTAGGAAATCTCTTCAGCTTCCCTTGGTTAAAGGTACAGATAAAATAACTCCATCCCTGACTACATAAGCATTAAGTTGGTGCAGGCTGAGCCCTAATATCAAGGTTGGATCATCCATAACTCGGAAAGGGAAGTTCTTGTCTGAAATAGTTGGGAAAGTGATATTATGTAAGACTGGTGGACATGATCGAATTTCAGTCCACATGTTCAACCTGATGACACGGATCATATTCAAAGTGAAAACTGACTAGGCAGCAGTAATGTTTGACAAGATCCAAGAAGGAGTGAAGAAACCAAACCTGGGAAGAATCCTAAGTTTATGTTTTTCTTCAGTAATACAAGATGTAGTGAAACAAGTGGCTGGATCCAAAATCAATCACATGAGGAGAATGGATGTGAGAATTATGTCAAGGTGGGATAGGGTTCTGACCAAGGAAGTCACTACTCCTCATAAACAAACTAAGAAAGATAAAAAGTAGAAGAAAGTTATTCAACAAGCAAAATCCTCTAGTGATTCTGAAGAGGAAGTAGTCTTTAGCTCAGATGAAGACCAGCAACCAAAAGAAGCCCAAGATCAAGTGGTGGGCAGTGAGCCCTAAGAACAACCGATAGACTCCACTCCAGGGGGAGAAAATACTGAATAAACTGAGCTGCCTGCCCAAGGGGGAGGCATTGCTGAAGCTGCCCTTGAGAGTGAATTTGCTGCAGATATTGTCATGAACATAGTATCTAAAATCAATAATGCAACTCAAGACAATGTTTAGAACGAAGCTCAAAATGAGCAAGTAAGTATCTCCTTTAAAAAGAGGGCCCTGGACAAAAATTTGGATGTCCAGGGAAAACCTTTTGCTGTTCAAACTAATCTTGTTCCTCCTATACAGGTGCAGCAAGAGTTCACTATGGAAGAGCTCTTTTCTGATTTACTTGATGCAAGAACTGAGGAGGAGCAATCCCAGCTGGAAAAGGATTTGCCAAGGACTAGGGGAGGAACAAATCAAAGAAAAAGATTTACCAAGGACTGAGGGGGAGCTGTATTAGCAAGCCCCAACTGATAAGGACACAGTTGATATACAAAGTACATCTGAAACTTCTAATGATGAAGAAGCCTCAATGGCTAAGAAAAGAAAAATAGTTGCCTTAAGGAAAAATAGTTTTGGCTACAAAAAGGCCTTGCAGACAGGCACAACACCACCTGCTCAAAGCTTGGACTTCAGTTCTCTACTGGACCAAATGCAAATTAAGTTGGATGAGCAAAGACAATCTCTGGAGAAATATGTGGATATAACTCACAAGGAGTTGCAATTCTAATTGGCTAAGGATATCAAGTCTATTAGATTTGAAGTTGATCAAAATAAAAAGGAAATGATAGATTGCTTACATAAGGGAGGTAATGCTGTGGTATTCCTAGCCAAATAATAGCAGGGTCTGAAAGTACAAGTGGAAGATATTGCAGTAAAGCAGGGTTATATACTAGAGAATCAACTGAGAATGAATGAGAATCTTAAAGATTCACATCATGATATCTTGATAAAAATTGATGCTCAAACAACTGCTGTCAAACCTGAAGTCTTAAAATAGATCAAGGAAGATATAGCTGTTGTTCATGCCACATTTCAAGCCTCATAGAAGAATATGTCTGATTTCTTGACAAAATTCAGAGATTATTATAAAGAAGGAACTGACTATGTTATTAATCAAGTCAGATTTCAAAAAGATGATCTGAGGGATCATATTGATAGAGAAGTCATAAAGGGGGAGAGAGTAGTAGTCAAAGCCTGCTCTGATCATGCTAAATGGATATCAAATAGCATCAGAGCAACTCTTGGATATCCTCCCCTATGTGATGATGACAATGTAGCTGAGTCTGGAATACAACCTACTCATACTAAAGGAGATCAGCCTGAAGTTGCTCAGGTGATTTACCCCCCCAACAGATTTTGAAATGATTCAAGAGGAAGTTCAGAAAATGTATAGTCCTCCACTAGAGGCACACAATGTTATTCTGGAAAAAGTAGAAATGTCAGAAGCTGCCACAGAAGCTCAGAAGGAAGCTCAACTATCCAAAAAGAGGTTCAGAGAATAGGCTGAGTTGAAGCCAGACTTTGAGCAATGGAGTCCTACTTCCAGAAACATTATACTGACTGCCTGAAAAGCTGTGAAGGATAAAACCCATGATAGGGGTACATGGTATTCAGAGCAGGAATGGAATAAGTATCAGGCTGGGCAGGAAGCCATTCTTCAACACAGAAGAAGTGCTAAGGCTGGGAAGCTTCCTGCTAATGCTCAGGAGCCAAGCAAGTACTTCCCAAAGACATTTCACTATTTTGAAAGGCAGAGAATAAAGGCTGAAGAACAAAAGAAAAAATCTCTGAAAGGAAAGAAGCCTGCTGATGATACTGAACCTCCTTTGCAGGCTAAGATAAAGTCTGGAAAAGGCATTGTCATTAAGAAGCCTAGTCAATAATATGATAGCTAGGCTTATGTAAAAGAACAATGTAATATTTTGTTTTTTGTTCTAAAAAAAAAATCTTATATACATATCATTTTTTCTGAATTAATTGAAATTAGTTTTAGTATTAATGTTTGTTGTTTACAATGATTATATGTTAACCTCCAGTGAAATTGGTGTACATCTATTTCTATTATGTTTTATTCTGAGAGATATATATCTTTGACTAAGGATTATGAATTCTCTAAATAGGGGGAGATTGTTGGGTACATTGAAAAATATGTACCAGATTTGGAGAAGCCTCATCTTAGTCAATGATATGCATTAATTTGTATTTGATAGATGTTTGAGTTACATTGTGCAGGTTCAAGAATTTGAAGAAAAACTTCTAAGTACAAGTGTCGACACTTGTGAAGAAGTTGTGTCGACACTTGTGAAGAAGTTGTGTCGATACTTGTGAAGAAGTTGTGTAGACACCCAAGCTAAGTCGACACTTGTGAAGAAGTTGTGTCGACACCCAAGCTAAGTCGACACTTATGAAGAAGTTGTGACGACACTCAAACTGAGTCGACACCTAAATAAGCAGCTGTGTTGACACCCAGAATTGTGTCGACACCTGAGGAATAATTTGTGTCGACACCAAATTACAGGAGCTGTGTAGACACCAAGGAGCTATGTCGACACTTGAAGCAGTTGTGTCGACACACTAGACATGTGTCGACACATAAACTCTCAAAGTGTTGTGTCGAGATCATAAGCAATTGTGTCGACACACAGTACTTGTGTCGACACACACTATATGCCATCTGGACACACTCAACGCTATCGACACACACTCAACGCCATCTGTCTGCAACAGCTATGTCGAGAACAGAAGGACTTGTGTCGACGCACAGGACTTGTGTCGACACACACTCAACACCGTCTGACATACACTCAACGCCATCTATCTGTAGTAGTTATGTCGAGAACATGAAGACTTGTGTCGACACACTGGACTTGTGTCGACACTTATAATAGAAGAAGTGTCAAGTAGCAGAAGATTGACTGATTCGACACATTAAATGTTGTGTCGACATCATGAAGACTTCTGTCGACACTTAGCCTATATATGTCGACACATATGAAGAATTTTAGGGTGCTGTTAATTACACCCCAAAAATGGATATTTGTAACCCAACGATATTTGAACCCAAATAAGCTATTTGTACCAATTTAGGATATTTATACCCACAGTACATAACCTAAACCATCTATTAAACGCCTCACATATCTTTACCTTGGCGCATGTACTAACAAACAAAATAATTTAGGACAAAATGATAATATAGTTAATGTTAGTGTTCTTTTACATCAAACATTTGATCAAAATGTCAAAATGTTATATCCTTCTTTGCCTCCCATATCATTCACCTGCAAGAAATAACGGTTCAAATTAAATGTGCAAATGCTAGTCAACAAATTAATAAGTCATTTTTTTACCTTGTTCGGAACAAAATGTAGCGGGCTACTTCAAGTAGTGACAAGACAATTTGCACTCTGCAAAATACCAAACAATATGTTGGATTAGTTCTCTAAACATTAGGGTTTAGGGTAAATCGAATATTTTAAATTGACATACCTGACTAACTAAATCAAACGTGTAATATATGGAATGTCCCACTCTTCGGCTACTTGTTGATGATACCTTCTCCACACCGAAAATACAGAAGGTGGTGGGCATTCTTCCTTCATCTTCAATAGAACAAAGTGATTATCGTTTATAAATCCCATATGAATTGTGATTCGAACCGCCGGTGGAGCCGAATGAAGAGGTAGAAACGTGAATGATTGGTCCGTAGAAAAATGCACAAGCTGTATGTTGTACCTTGACGCGACAATTAGCCCCATGTCGGGCAATGTCATCCACCTATCAAGCGGGGCTGGCACCACCCAACAATCAAGAGAATGCAGTAATTCTAATCTCCTCGATTCTCCAAAAATTTCTATGTATAACAATTTGTTTTCATGCAGTTCTCCCGCCAAATCATGTCTCACTTGCATCTAATTTTCTCCCATATGTAGAGCGATGCTAATGACTCTATATCCGCAGTGCCCATCGCCTTGTACATCAACAACATCAAGGAGATGTGGTTGCGCCATCAGTGGTAGTTGGTTGCGTACATTTTCTACCAAACCGCCCCTTGTTCTAATTATTTCCTTGGCAATTTCACTTTCTTAATCTTGAAGACCGCATTTTCTTCCTTAAGAACATGCTCGAAATGTGACGGTTCTCTTCGTGTAGATTTATAATCGTCAATGAACTTTTTCAAACTTCCCCTTGGACGGCCTCTCAATTTATTTGGCAATTTAGGATCCTTTGTTTGGCTAGCGTCCGGGGCGACGATTTGACGCAATTTTCTTTTGATTTCCCTTCTTTGGAGATCACTTATACTACTGTATTTTTTCAATATTTCCTCGACATCGTTCTCTATCTCCACAGACTCATGTTGTTCCTCTTTTATTTCCAAATCCGGTTTCTCATGCAATGTTAGAAGTTTCCATTGAGTGTGCACCAACCATAACGGTATAGAACTACAATCTTTCATGTAAGGAACAAGCTCGTGTGCACAAGGCAATCCAAGTGTATACCTGATCTTATGTGTGCACTGCCCTGCTTGAACGACCCCGGACTTGACGGATTCTTCCATCTTTTTGATTATATCCAAGGCGGCATTAGAGACACTACCTACAAGATTTGCGTACAACACACCTTTGAAACCTGCAAAAACCTGTATTTTACTTTGCCCAAATTGTCGCTTGATTTCTGTATGCTGCAAATTTATCATGTTATCAAATGTTTGCCAAACGGTTGTAAGATTTCCGATAGAAACTTCAAGAAATTTCTTAAGTTGGCTATGCCCGCCCTCTACGCGATTTGTAGAGGTGTTTCCTAAATGTAAAAACTTATCAACCCAAGCTGAAACAAACATTTTCTTATATGGTTCAACCCAAGTATTTTTAACATATTCTACCACTGCGGGATACTTGCTAGAGTACGTGCTCAACAACTGATTAAACTGCTTTTGAAATTCATTTTCTGTACTCGAGTTGACTACAAGTTGCCAAATACCGAGGAAAACATCACATTCTTTGCCATGTGTAAAAAAATTTCTGCAGTTCGCCAAGATATTACGGTGTATATGAACTTGACATAGAAGGTTTTTGGCTTCTGGAAAAACATATTGTATTGCATTCATCAATGCAAGCTCGCGGTCCGTCACAAATAAATTTGGATGCACATTTTTATCAAAAATAAGCTTAAAACATTCAAGTGCCCATTTGTAACATGCTTCATTTTCAGCTGACATAAACGCAAATGAGCAAAAAAAAGACTGGTTGGTTGAAGTTACACCAACTATTGAGAGCAGGGGCAGTCGATAACGGTTCGTCTTATATGTGTAGTCCACCATATAAACACTTGAGAACATATTAGCCAAACGAACCGCAGTTGGGTGAGCAAAAAAAATACTTTCTAGTTGTAGCATGCTCTCATTCACTTGTGTAAAACTGACATAACCGGCTTCATTAATACATTTGAACAGGTACTGAATAGGAGTTCCACCTTCCAATTGTGCTCTTAAAAATTTAGCCTTCGCATTGTAGATCGTTCTTAGGGTTGTACAATTGCCAGGATATCTCTTTTTAAGCATTGCCAATATTTTACGGGGCTTACATCCGGCGTTGTACATCTCCTCGACAATTTTCTGTCCATCGACATCTAGTCTACCAGCGTACGGGTGTGCTTCTAGATGAACGAACTGGTGATTGTGCACACCGTGTACAACTACTAGTTTCCATTCATCGGACTCATTTTTATGACCTTTTAAAGCAAATTTGCACCCGCAACGCTTAGAACTAGATTTTCTGATGTTTTTCTTCACGTAACCTTTCGATTTCTCAGGATCTGTAGGCAACCCACCCCTGTCACAACAAAGAATAACTCTTGGTGTGGCTCTATCAGTAAGCTTGTCTGAGCGTTTTATAATAAGCACAAACCCCAAATCTTTGGCAATATTTCTAGCCCAGTCTATCAAATTTTCTTTACTTTGAAAACGTATGGCTGTGGTGAAGTGCACTCCAACATCTTCATAAAATTCAGAATTTTCAAACAATACCAACTCTTTGGAGCTCATGATGAGGTAGCTGACTCCTAGACACATTCATAAAAAAAAAGTTTGGAACATTCATGACGACTCGAAAAAAATTTGATATAATCAAAATAGAATACATCTGATTAATAACTGAAACAATAGAGCTTAGACAATAGAGTAATTGAAGACAAACCAGATGATGTATAGGAAAAGCAAGTCAACAATTAGTGTGCCAAAGCCCCCATGTATGCGTCCAACAATTTCATGAACTTGGCTACTGAGTTTTTGATCTGTTTGACAGGAGAAAAAAGGAAATGATTGATACAGAATTCAGAATTTTAGTACCAAAAAACATTTGGCTAAATATGTTGCATGCTGTAACTACAAACTGAAGTAAAGTCTGATCGTCAAAGATGGTACCAAAGTTCAATTACCAAGTTAAATTAAAACAAGCCATAAAGATGGTAATATAAAACCAAACTCAGTTTGCAGAAAGGTCCCAAGATCAATATTCGGTTCCGGATCACCAGTTAGACCAACCCAAATTGATTGATACAATTCGGTTCCGGATCAGTTCTCGACTTTCCGATTCTTTTTTGCAAAAAACAAGCTCAAATGTACATTGCACTGATCTTGAGAGGCATCATACAATTTAGTATTAATAGAGCTGGTTTTACTTATGATTGTAAAGAGTAGTGCTAGGTCTATAAAAAAGGCAAATTAAAATAGTGTGCATGGTCGGCAAATGAATAGTGCAGCCCAGCCTCGCACAGTTATAACAGTATAGATTTAGCAATGTACATTTCCATGCCATGCAACAATTAAAGCACAATATAAAAATAAACTAAACAACCTACTAACAT
Source organism: Platanthera zijinensis (assembly GCA_039513925.1). NCBI lineage: Eukaryota > Viridiplantae > Streptophyta > Magnoliopsida > Asparagales > Orchidaceae > Platanthera > Platanthera zijinensis. The sequence continues at coordinate 184,215,331 of CM077088.1, read as the reverse complement.
GGCTATAAATTATATTATTTCATTCATAAACAATAAATTTGAGAGCCTTATAATTCTTGCTTTTTTTCAAAAACCAGTGATGCAGGAGTGGATACTGAAAATAAGTATGGGTCCAATTTCTAACCAATCCATAAGCTGCTATTGCATAATGACACTCACAAATCAAGACAGGTAACTCCCAAAAGAAAGAATCCCATCCCACGATGCAAGTCTAATTTCTGGTGAGCAAATGTGTTAGCTGTCAAATGCAGCTAAAAATTAACCTGGACATAAAACAGGCTATAAAATTTACTGCAAGTACGATCACTCTGGAAGGGAGTATCTAATAGGTCACAACTACATAAGCTTTGGCTTAGAGCATTAAAGGTGGTCTGAAATGCTTTATAGAACAAAAAACAACACACATCAAAGAAGAAAATGCAGGAAGCTGATACCATGTGCTCAACAGGTAGTATGTAACCACCACATCTGGGTAAGCATGAAAGGCAGCTTCTAGCATTAGATAAAGAAGACTAAACCCAACAGAGATATCTAATTTTACTATTTTCCCAAGGTAATAAAAATAAATAAAGAACAGAATAATTCCTCGCACCTAGTTTCACATGAAAATCTTTGGCCAAATGTTCAACACTCAAACCTTTATCCCACTATAGCGGGATCAGCTATATGGATCCTTTGTCGCCATTGTGCCCTATCTTTAGTCATAATCTCACTAATGCCTAAGTACATCATGTCTTTCCTTATAGTTTCATTCCAAGTCTTTATTGGTCTACCCCTCACTCGTTTAACATGCCAAATGTAAAGTAAAAAAAAGTTAAAGCTAGTTTTAATATCGCTGCAAAACTTGATCAGAACAAATCATTATGAAAAAATGTGCAGCAATGAACAGTGAACAAGAAAAAATGTGAAGCAGTGAAGAAGAAGAAGAAGAAGAAGAAGAAGATACCTGGATGGGAGCAGCGACCGCCGGTACCGCCGGGAGCAGCGCCGAGAGCAGCGCCGGGAGCAGCAGCGACCGCCGGGAGCAGAGCCGAGAGCAGCGCCGGGAGCAGCGACCGCCGGGAGCAGCGCCGGCAAGGGCACGGGCTAGCGACTAGGGCGCGAGGGCTGCGGGCGGCTGCAGGCGAGGGTTTAGGTCGGGTACAAATATCGGGTGTGATGAGGAGGGTTTTTGCTATATTATTGAATTTTTAATGGGTTCAAATATCCTCTTTTGGGGTGTAATTAACAGTACCCGAATTTTATAGACTGGAATGTGTTGAGTTGGAAAGTCTTTGACGAATCAACTGACTTGACTAATGACTCGACAGCAATCATAACCAACCGGTCAGACACCTCTGTCAGAACTGTCAGAAGGTTGTTACAAACCGGAACATCCGGTAACAATCAGGAAACTCTATATAAGAGTCAGATCTGTGACAACAACAAGATGAATGATACAACAGAAGAAGAAGAAGAACAACACTAGAGAATTCTTCAACAAGAACAGGGAAAATCCTTACGAAGGCAGATCCAGAGCTATCTGCAAGAAAGATTAAGAATTCATTCTGAATTTAAGGAAGAAGCTGACTGAAGATCATGTTCTACATCAAGTGAAGATCCAATTATTTTGTTCTATCAAGAAGCTTTGAAAAGCTAAGTAAGGTTGGATCAGAAGGGTCAGTTCATTCAAGAACTGATCAAGAAGGCTACACCAATAGATAAATCTAGCTGGTGAATTTTCTGTATCTTTATATCATTCAATTTACTGTAGGATCTATTGTTAGATCTGAGTTGTAAGCCTGAAATTATAAAGGATGAGGTAGGGCTGAGAGCCTGAGGTGTATGACTTGTGAAAAGTCTAAGTTATAAGCCTAGTGATAAAGGATGAGGTAGGGCTGAGGCCTGAGGTAGGATTCTTGGGAAGAATCTGAGGTAGGACTTGGTTAAGTCTGAGCTGTAAGAACCATTCGGGTTCTGAGTTGTAAGATCTGCAGATCCGAGCCAGTGGAAAGAAGTTAGGCTGAATCCAGTTATCTACTGGATAGGCGAAGGGGGAAAGTGGATGTACCCATACCTTGGGGAACCACTATAAATCTGGTGTATGTTGTGCTGTGAATTGTGGTCTGTGTTTTGAATTATCCGCGCAGAATTTAATCTAGCTGTTTGCCAATATAAATTTTTTAAAAAGTTTAGAACCTATTCACCCCCCCACCCCCTCTAGGTGTTTAGGCTCTTGAAATCAATTCTTTCAGAATTGATGTACTGGGCATACGCCCAAGATTTAGTTATATGTTATATCTTTGGACACTCCCTTCGTGGAGATTATTTACTATTTATATGTTATTTTTGTGGACTTGCTTTATTTATTTTGCTACAGTTGTGATCGATTCGGCCGGCAGGATTGTCGTTTTTAGTGATGACCTCCTGGGTGCGAAGGAGTCACCGTAAAGTGGTAATTCTGGGCCTAAGACCCCAGTGTTTTAATGAAAAAAAGGGGGGTCCTATAAGTGGTATCAGAGGCAAAACTCGATCCAAAAGTAGCAGTCTACAACCCCTGGGTCACCCCCGCGCGAGTTTAGTTTGGGGACAAACTAAGCAGCGGAAGCAGTGGTGTGCCCATAAGGGGGATCACAAGTTAATTGTCCATTGTTAACTAGGTTTGAATCAATTATTTACTATTGGCTTTTGTTACGCAGCCCCCAGCACAGCCTACACCACAGGGCGGAGTCCAGCAGACTCCGAATGTTGCACCACCTCCCCCGGTCTCCACTCCATTCCTACAGTCGGAGATGCGGCAGAGTCTGACAGCTATTCTTGAAGCTTTCAGGGCCCAACAGGTTCCGGCTTCGCAGCCAAACTCAGGGACCAATTGCCTGAGCATCTTCCGAGGACTCTCTCCCCCATCCTACTTAGGGACAGAGTCAGCTTTTCGAACGGAGGAGTGGCTGGACATTATGTACGAGATGTTGACCGGGATACGGTGCCCTTGGGAGGAGAGGGTGCTATTTGTGGTCTCTTGCTTGGAGTCTCATGCCAAAGGATGGTGGAAGACGTCACTGGATACGACTTTTGCGGATATGGAGGTTGCAGAAATTACATGGGAGGAGTTCAGGGCCGCGTTACTGGAGCCTTTTATTCCACAGTCGGCTAGGGATGAGCTGGAGGACAGGTTCCGGTAGTTGAAGAAGGGTAACAAGACAGTGGTAGAATACCATCGGGAGTTCAACCATTTAGCCCGGTTTGCGGACTCCTATCAGCTGGATGAGGCAGGATACACCAAGAGGTTCTATAAGGGTCTGCAGGAGGAGTTGAGGGAGGCCCTTTTGTTCGTATCTAATGGGCCTATACCTCGGATGTTAGAGATGTCAAAGAGGATTGAGGCTGATTGGCACACGAATCGGGGTCAGAAGAGGCCAATGGAGGACCAGTGTCGGGGAGCCAGAAATGATCAGCGACGGGGCCGCATCATTGATGGGAGAGAGGGAAGAAAAGTAGAGGACCAGCCTCGTCAGGAGGTGAGGCAGGAGTCGAGGGCGCCTGTGTTAGTGGCTCCTCAACCTCTTCAGATGCGAGAGGCACCGAGACCCGGGGGTATGGCATTTCACCCATCATAGTGCAACAACTACCATCAAATAGGGCACATCCGGAGGAACTACCCCATGAGGGGAGCACCTCTACCAGCACCACAGGCTGCCCTGCATGCTCAGCAGTTTGGAGGGCGAGGACGTGGTCGAGGACATGGATACCAGGGTGCAGATCGCAGGCCGGACATGGAGTAAGTTTATGCACTGGATCTGGCTCAACCCCGGAACCCGGAGCAAGTGATCACAAGTATGCCAGAAAGTTTTAAGTTTTCTTCCTGAACACTTAAATTTATGGAATATAGAATTGATAATCTATGAAAGAAAACCATAACTAGATTCTAAGACATTTAACTCTCCCCCCAGGCATAGTTTTCATCCGCGGCAAGCCCTCTTATACGTTGTTCGATACGGGTGCTTCGCACTCAATCATATTGGAGGCCATTGTGGAAGGGGTTGAAGGCGTGGAGCGATTCACGGGTTTGATGATGAGGATACGATTACCCGACGGATCAGAGCTGTTCACCTCTGCCCACTACAACATGGAGGCGGAGATCGGTGGAAAGATATTTGATGCACCAGCGACGATCATGAAGATGCCAATCTTTGATTTGATCCTGGGAATGACATGGTTGCACTGGAACAATGCTCAGATTGATTGTATGTCCACGAGAGTTACTGTAAGGCATGGGGATTCCTACATCATCATCGAAGGTATTAGATCTATTCCCCCTCTCTTGATGTCATCCTTGCAAGCCGTCAAGTCCCACTTGCAGGGGGAGGAAGTCAATGAGGTGCTATTTGAAATGGCTGAGGCCAAGGGTTCAATCTCGGATATCCCGGTGGTGCGAGATTTTGCCGACATATTCCCAGAGAAGCTGTCAGGGCTACCCCCGCACCGAGAGCAGGATTTCCAGATACAGCTAGTGTCGAGGGCTAAGCCCGCAACTAAATCCCCTTACCGGATGTCCCCGAAGGAGCTGACAGACTTTCGAAGCCAGCTCTAGGAACTAGTGGAGGCCAGATTTGTCTGGCCAAGCTCTTCACCATGGGGAGCCCCTGTCTTGTTCGTTAAGAAGAAGGACGGGACACTTCGGTTGTGTATTGATTACCGGGCCCTAAACAGGCTGACGGTCCGGAATATGTATCCCTTGCCAAGGATAGACGAGCTATTTGACCAACTAGAGGTAGCTCATTGGTTTTCCAAGCTGGACCTGAGGTCTGGATACTAAATGCTACACATTCAGGAGGAAGACATCCCGAAGACGGCCTTAAGCAGTAGATACGGGTTGTACGAGTTTACCGTGATGCCTTTCGGGCTCACGAATGCACCCTCCACGTTCATGACCTTGATGAACCGGGTGTTCGAGGAATATCTGGATGTCTTCATCATCGTATTCATTGACGACATCCTTATCTAGTCAAGGACTGAAGATGAGCATTCGAGACATCTGTCTTTTACTTTAGAGAAGCTTCGAGAGCATAAGATGTATGATAAGTTTAGCAAGTGCCAGTTTTGGCTAAAAGAGGTGGCATTTTTGGGCCATATTATCAGTGGAGCGGGTTTGGCGGTAGATCCGGCGAAAGTCCAAACAGTACGGGATTGTCCACTGCTGAATATGGCCACGGATGTTCGGAGTTTCTTAGGACTTGCTTGTTATTACCAGAAGTTCGTAGAAGGGCTCTCTCGGATTGCTCTCCCTCTCACATCCCTTACGAAGAAGGAGTCTCCTTTTATTTGGTTACCACAATGTGAGTCTGCCTTTTTGGAGCTAAAGGGCCGACTTACGTCGGCTCCCATCCTTGCTCTTACATCAGGGAAGGAAAGATTCCAGGTGTATACGGATGCTTCCTATCAGGGGATGGGTGCCATTTCAATGTAGAACGGGCACGTAATAGCCTATGCTTCCCGTCAGCTGAAGAAACATGAGCAGAATTACCCAGTGCACGATTTGGAAATGGGGGAGTTATTTTTGCGCTAAAGATCTAGAGACACTATTTATATGGTGTGCACTGCGACATATTCTCAGATCATAAAAATCTGAAGTATGTGGACACACAGAAGGAGCTGAACATGAGGCAAAGATGCTGGGTGGAGTTTTTGTCAGACTACAAGTACACCATACATTACCATCCCGGGAAGGCAAAAGTGGTGGCAGACGCTTTGAGCCGAAGAGTGAATACCTCAGGAGCAGGCCCACTGTTGATGGCCTTAGAGTTGGTAAAAATGTTTAAGGAGATTCAGATATCCTTAGTGTCCGAGGACGATCCAGAATTGTATAAGGAGTACCTAGGATCGATGGTTGCCACCGATGATTTTCGGGATTGCATCAGGGACGGGCAGAGGCTGGATGCGAGGGCAGAACCGATATTTAGTTCCTTGGAGGAAGGAATGGCAGGGGATTACTCGTTGAGAGACAGACTACTATGTTTCCGAGGCAGGGTTTATATACCAGCAGGAGGCCATATTCAGGAGGACATCATGGCAGAGGCTCACTATAACAGATACTCAGTGCATCCGGGGATCACCAAGATGATAGCGGACTTGAAGAGAATGATGTACTGGCCAGGCATGAAGAAGGACATTACGTATTTTGTGATGCATTGCGAGGCATGCCAATTGGTGAAAGCAGAGTGCAGAAACCCCGCAGGATTATTGCAGCCACTCCCAGTGCCAGAGTGGAAGTTTGATGATATCGTCATGGACTTTATACATGGGCTTCCCCGATTACGGACGGGGAACGATTCGATTTGGGTGATCGTCGACCGGTTGACGAAGGTAGTAGAATTTATTCCAATCAGGAAGGATGACTCGGTTGGTGTGTTAGTTCGGAAGTTCGTGGAGCAGTTCGTCTGATATCATGGCATACCCAAGTCGATTGTATCGGACAGGGATGGATGGTTTACGTCCAGGGAGTGAAGATCAGTGCAGACTTATTTGGGCACTCGGCTAACATTCAGTACAGCGTTTCATCCCCAGACTGATTGGCAGACAGAACGCACCAATCGGACTCTGGAAGATTTGCTGCAACTTTGCATATTGGATCGCGGTGAGCCTTGGGAGAAGCTGTTTCCACTGATCGAGTTCTCATATAATAGCAGCTACCAGTCCAGCATAAGGATGGCTCCTTATGAGGCCCTATACGGACGGAGGTGTAGGACTCCGCTGTCATGGATACAGGACGAGGATCCGAATACTTTGGGTTCGGAGTTTGTCGAGGACACGGAGGCTAAGGTGAGATTGATACGGGACAGGATGCTAGAGGCACAGAGCTGACAGGCTAAGTATTACGGCGCTCGGCACCGTTAGGTGGAGTTCCGGGTGGGGGACCAGATTTTCTTGATGATTCGACCAATGTATGGGGTTTCACGAGTACGCGGTCGGAAGAAGAAGCTCAACCCAAGATATATGGGGCCTTATAGGATCCGGGAGTGGATCGGTCCCTTGGCATACAGCCTGGAGCTACCACCGGAGCTGGCAAGTCTGCACGACGTGTTCCATGTATCCTCTCTTAGGAGGGCTCTATTACGCCCGGAGCAGCAGATTACGGCCACAGATGGGCTGGTAGTATCTGATCGGTCAATTCACCTAGATAGACGACAAGGGAATACGAGTCTTACCCCGCAAGAAGGTTCCATTGGTCAAGGTCCTGTGGAGGAATCATGGGCAAGAGGAGCACACATGGGAGCCTCAGGACCTGATGCGACAAAGGTACCCGGAGCTTTTTGGTCAGGTATTACTCGCAACCTCTCGGGATGTTACAATTTACTTTCTATATTTGAAATCCCGTGGGCCTAACTAAAATTTCGAGGACGAAATTTTTTTTGGTTTATATATTGGGATTTCTAACATCCCTCAAACAACTAGACCCCTAGGAGTAGTTTTGTCATGACTAGGTCATGTCAAAACCCTAGGGAGCCCAAGAAGTCCCAGTGAACCTAGGAATGTAGGTGAGACCACAATGGTCTGTAAACAGTACATTTTTGAACCCTAGTTTAAGATGACCATGGGGTTTCACCAAGACTTCAAGACCCCACCATGGTCTCATCAACCCATTGTAAGGTCCATTAGAGCCCTAGGGGTCCATTGGATAGGTATAGGGTGGCCAAGATGACTTATAACCACTCTAGGCCTAAATTGGGCAAGGTGCCCTAACTAAGGGCAATGTGCCCTAATAAAGCCCAAAAAACCCTACCAAGGCCTTCGTAGACCTAAAGTGGAGTCAAAGGGTCACTAAGGACCCATGGAGGGCAGTCAAAGTGGTTATGTTGACCAAAGTTAACTCTAACCCTAAATGAGTCAACCTGACCTACATAGGGTCAACTGACCTTCCCTTAGCTAAGTGGACTCCACACATACCTTCCTAACCCTAGTGAGAGTCCAATGGGTCACCAAGGACCCATTGGGGTCAACCAAAAAGGCTAAGTTGACCAATGTCAACTCTAGCCCTAAAGTGGTCAAAGTTCCCTAGTTAAGGGTCAAGTGACCTCCAAGGGCCAAGTAAACCTCACCTAGACCTTATGGGAGGCAAATGGGTCACCAAGGACCCATTAGTGGCAACCTCAAAGACCAAATTGACTAAGGTCAACCATAGTCATGGTAGGTCAAGCTAGCCCAAATGAGCTAACTCAAGCTCAAGCCCAATTTACTTGGGCCAACCTTGTATTGGTAGATGAATGAGCATGTGGGCTGCCATTGGGTTAGGTAGAAGACAAATTTAATGTTTGGTGAGTAGGAGAGAGAAAATCTTCAAAAGTGAGGAGAGAGAAAGAGAAGAAAGAAAAGGGGGAAGACTTTGGGCTCATCCTACCCCCTTCCCAACCCCCTCCATTCATTTCACTAGGACAAGGAATGTAAGCCCATTTCAACCAGCTGTTCATTAACTGGTTTTAGCCATGCTTCATCCCCGACCTACCATGGCCGAAATTTTTGACTAAGAGGGCCTCCAATGGCAATGCAACCTACAACCACCTAACACCTCAATTCTCCCTCTTAAAAGCTTCACTGGACTCCAAGGATTGATTCCCACACTTTTCCAGAAGGAGCCAAGGGTGTTCACTGTGTTGTAGCAGAAACCCGGCCACCACCACCACCATTCCAATTCGGCGATCGGCAAGGCTACAGCCACAAACACGGGTCCTCCTCCACTTCTTCTTCCATGGATAGTTCATAGAAATTATTAGGGCCAAGGTTCGGGTTCAATTGAGCCTGATCCAATTTGAAATTTTCCTAGTTTTTCCATGTTTTTACACTTGTCGGGTTCGTCGGAATAGGGCCCTCCGGCGGCTGTGCCGTCGCCTGGCGACAACCACCACCTCAACGGAGGTGGTGGTGGCGGTGTACGGCCGGGGAGGTGGTCGGATGGTCGGTGGCAGTGGCTGGAAGAAGGCCAAGGCGGATTAAATCTGGACTGTCGGCTGGAGGTGGAAGACGACCAGATGTCGTCCAATATTGCGCCAAGATTCGTGCAGCCAGGAATTTTAAACTATAGACTGATGTATTTTTATTTCATTTCTTTCTGTTACATATATTGTATTTAATGTTTATAATTTTTAAAAATACCTAGAGGCAAATTTAGAGGAAATGGTCAACACATAAATTGTAGCCCTATGGGTCTAGGTTAATTCAAAATTAGTTTGAACCAATTTGGGTGCCTGGTTTGACCAGGGCACTCATTTTGGTGGGGTCAATACATATGGTTAGGTAGAAATTAAAATGGGTGCCCACACCTCATCACTAGTCTAAATGACTTGAAATTTTTGCAGGAATCACCCTAGACCATATATAGATCTTGCCCAAAAATGGTAATTTTTGGGAACAATTTTTCTATAGTTTTGGAAATAATTTAATTTCTCTAGGGTAAATTAATATAGGGGTCAAATGACCTCCAAACTCAACCAATATAAGTCTCTGGTTAAAATTTCATCTCATTTGGAGATGTTTGAATAGAAAATATGCAAACCCTAGCCTTGCATAATAAGGGTATTTTGGTCCAAAAGTGCACCTTGGGCTTTGTGTGGTCAAATCACCTCAACAGAGGTTGAAATTGGGGCCACTGACTTAGCATGGCTTTTAACACCCCCCTCCCCATGGAAGATGGGGTAGATTGGAATAGATTTGGCCTAAAATCTAAGGCCAAACCCTAAGGAAGGGCTTTTGTGCCTTGTGAAGGGCATGAGGTCAAAATACCTTGTATGCGCTTGAAAATTTGTAGGGAGGGTGCTAGGGTATCTAAAACCCTCTGGTGAAAATATTAAGAGATTCAGGAAAGGGTAGTCCCCACAAAACCCTAACCCCAGTTTAAGGCACAAATATTGTAGTGCTAGAATAGGTTAATAAAACTCTTTGAACTATAATGAAAATCGGGTAGTGTGGTCATAAGGATCTATTAAACCTCTTGTAATTTAATTGGAAATTTTGGAACAATAATCTTAGCACTTCCTTTGTAATTCATTGGATTGGCCAAATTAATCATTTGGTCATTATAATCCCACTGCCCATTGGAAGGTCATGAAAATTTGGTAGAGGGAGTTCTAAACCTTCTGGGTCATGTATGAATTTTATTAGAATTTTTGGATACATTTTAGTAGTACCTAATTCACAAGCTCATTAACTTGGAAAATTATTCAATAATTTTCTTAAAGCTCATTACTTGTTAATAAATTATGAAACTTGACCTAAAGCATTTATATTCCCTTGCAATCATCCTTGAATTTTCTCTGAATTTTTTGAAGTAATATTGTTGTGCTTATCTCTTTAAATGATTTATTATGGGATATATTAAAAATTAAAATTAGGGGCCTAAACCTTGCTGAAAAATTGGCATACCTTGGTAAGTTAAATATTCATATTGCATATAACATAAATTTGGTTGAAAATTATCTTATCTGAAATTGGTACTTCATGTTCAATCTTGGAATTTTTGGCCACTAGAATAATTAAATAAATTATCAGATAAATAGAAAAATTTCGAATCTCTGGATTTAGGCCTCTAAGGTCATAATAGCCCTCCAATAATTATTATAGGAGTACTGGGTGATTATTTTATGTACCTCCCGTTTTACATTTCATATAGCCTTAGTGGTCTGCATATAGTAAAAACTACAGACACTATGTTGGAATATAAATTTGGGCACATGAATCGGGACTAATGGTTTGTTGTTTTGGATAAATTAAAATGAGTTCATCCTTGGAAGTTAGACGAGCGGAGGGTTGGATTGGCTAATGTTAGATGGTGCTCGGGATCGACGAAAGATCGTCTTTCCCGTATAGAGGAAGTGTCAAAAATACTAGGGTTAGATCCAATGCAATAGTGAACGGACTAGGAGTTGGGTATTAACCAATAAGAATAAGTTCCTTGTGAAAGGGAGCTTTGGGGTTCAGCCCATCGTAGCTCCTAGTGCCCTCGAGAGCCCTTCACGGGGAATACCTTGGGCAGTTCTGGGCTAAACCTAAATCGTAGGCAAAACTGAAATGCAAGAGTGACTAGTAAATCTAGGGTTTCACCTTCTCACACCTCGATGTCTCGGGGAGATAGGTTTGGTCACTCGGGTAGTAAGCTAGTGGTTTTAGTGATGGGCAGGATAGCCCAGCGAGCATTGGCTCGGTAATGGTTTGTGATGGGCAGGTTGGCCCAGCGAGCTTTGGCTCGGTTGTTATTTATGACGGACAGGATGGTCCGGGAAACTTTGGCTCGATAGCTGACACATAAGATTGCATGTGCATAAAGTATAAGGTGGTGGGTATTCGGTATTAGAGGGTCGATGCACCGACGCCCACACGTTGACTCGGCGAGTGTGGTTAAGCACATGACCAAATAAAGTCCGGTGCGCCTGCCGGCAAGAGTATGCAGGAGCTCCGCTTAGTGCACCAGCGTTGAGGCGTACGATAGGTCTGACTGGTAGTGCTATTACCAGTTTAGAGGTGGGCGAGGCCCAACCCACTGCTTCTGTTTGCCACTACGGAGGTATCCTGGGAGGTTCGGCTCCAGAAAGGGGGAACTAAAGGTCTGTATACATAGAGTCGAGTGGGTGAGTTTCACTTGCATGTTCACATCATGGCATAATTGTATTTCATAGCATAATCATTGCATATAACCCGACACCTATTGTATAAGTGGTATGGGACGCTTTATACAATAGGCCCTGCAAAACGACCCCTTGGTTTATAAGTTCGTGCGAGCGTGCTTATAAGTTAAGGTTTTTTTATTTAGTATTACATATTTATGCTCGCTGAAAAGCTGACACCCTATCGTATAAATCGGTATGAGACTTTTATACGATAGGAGCCCTGCAAAAGATCCTTTACCTATGCATTTTCATATAAGTTAAGGTTACTTTCTTATTCAATTTTTCATGTCTTTTTTACTGTCTTATATGCTTTAGAACTGCTAGATTAGATCCACTGCCATCTACTTATTTGTTATTCTCCACTTTTATGTCCTCTCCTTTCCTTCTTCCCGCTCGGTGCTTAGGATCCATGGGGGAAGGGGCGGGGGATGATAGGAATTAGTCTTTTAGACTAACGGTTTTCGAACCATATCATTTTAGGGGACCATGGAGCCCAGCATGGAGGAGCAGCCCCGGAGGTCAGCACGTTTGAAGATCGGGCAGTCTAGTACCGGAGTTCAGACGGCAGGGACTATGAGTCCTGATCGCTAGTAGTTATATTAGTTTTGCTTCCGCGATGAGTGATATGTAGTGAGGACTTGAAGTACTGGGAATAAGCCCAAGATTTAGTTATATGGTATATCTGTGGACACTCCCTTTGTGGAGATTATTTACTACTTATATGTGATTTATGTGGACTTGCTTTATTTATTATGCTATAGTAGTGATCGATTCGGCCGGCAGGATCGCGTTTTGTAATGATGACTTTCCCGGGTGCGAAGGAGTCACCGCAAGGTGGCGGTTCTGGGCCTAAGACCCCGGTGTTTTATATAAAAAAAGGGGGGGTCTTGTACCAGCCTTCCACCTAGGAATTGACAGGTTACTGTAGTACTTTTCCTGTCTTCTTTGTATCCTGCAAAGTCTGCATCTGAGAAACCTGTTGGGTATTGTATCCACAATGTACCTGATTTGAAGAAGCCCCTGAACAAGCTAAGTTGAATAGATAATGTATTTGATGATTTTCTTCAAGATGTGCTTGCAGTTATTCCACACTAAGTACACACCAATGTCAGGGTGCAGTGGGTCAATATACACGGGTCTGCGCAATGTAATCCCTCGTTGAGCAGATCAGTGTGTTGGCTCACGTGTACTCTCACTATTGGAGTGTACTTATTTTTAAGTACAGGGCTGAGATAGATCAAGAGCAGACAAGGAGCAAGGATGGGTCTGATAGTTTTACTTTCAAGACAGCCTAAACACATAGAGGGGGGGTGAATAGGTTCTACTTCTGTATAAAAACTTCTAGGCAGAATTCAATTTAATGGCTAACACAATAATCACAGCAATCACAGAAAATAAAACATCACAGATTGCACAATGTTTTATAGTGGTTCCCCAAGGTCTGGGTACATCCACTTTCCCCCTTCACCTATCTAGCAGTATGCTAGATTCGGCCAAACTTCCACTAATCTCAGATCAACAGATCCTACAACTCAGAACCCAACTGGTTCCTACAACTCAGGCACAACAACCCTACCTCAGCCTTGCCCCAAGGCCTACAACTCAGAGAAGACCCTTCTCCTACACTCAGGCAAACAGCCCTACCACTCAGAGTTCAACACTCCTACACTCAGCCTTTATATACACAGGCTTACAACTCAGATCTGTGTAAACAGATCCTACAGAAATATAGAAAAGATTATTTAACTGTCTTGCCTAAATTGAGAGAGAAAAGGCCAAGACAATTCTTGATCAGCTGATGAAATCAACTGTATCTGAGCTTTCTTCAAAGCTTCTTGAATATGAACTTAGCTGAGTTGATTTCCAAACAGCTTCTTGAGAATCCACTGGTGGTTTCTTTCTTCTTCTTCAAATTCTGGCTTGATCTCTCTCTATCCAGCACTTTGAATGATTCTTCTGAATTCTGATTAGAACTCTTCTTTGATCTATCCTTAGATAGTCTTCTTTGATCTTCCGGAGAAGATCTTCTTAAGTGCCTAGCACTTTCTTGAAATGAATTGGATTGTAATCCTTCTCAACTTTTTGATTCTTATTAATGTTTTTCAAAGTTACTTTCTCCTTCTGAATCTGTCTATTTATAGACTTTCTTCATGGTAACCGGCTGATCCGGTTTCTAACTGTTTTCTGACAAGTCTGACAGCTTCAGTTAACCGGTGGCAACCCATAGCTGTCAAGTCTTCAAACAAGTCCTGTGCCTTAGTCTTGAACCACAAGTTGTCGAGACAGTCTGTCAGAAAGTGTCGAGACCATCTGACCATCTGTGTCGACACAATTGACTTTGGTGTCGACACAGTCTTTAGTGATGTCGACTAAGTTGCCTTTGAGTCGACACAGCTTCTTCTGAAAATAACTTGGTCTTGACTCTTCAGTGTGTCGACACAAGTCCTGTGTGTCGACACAGTTGTTGTAGAATCATAACTTAGTAAGTGTCGACTTAGCCTTCTGGTGTCGACACAGTCTTCTTTTAACTCTGCTATAATGTGTCGACTTAATCACAATGTGTCGACCCATTCTGCTGGTGTAGACAAACCTGAGGTCGACTATATTCTTCTGTGTCGACACATCCTGCTGGTGTCGACAAACTTGAGGTCGACTATATTCTTCTGTGTCGACACATTTTCCCAATGTTGAGATCGACGCTTTTCTTCTGTGTCGACACAAATTCCCAGTATTGTTGTAGACTAACTGCTATGTGTCGACATACTTCCTCTGTGTCGACACTTTTTCCCAGTGTAGTTGTAGACTAACTGCTATGTGTCGACACTGCTTCCCAGTGTTGTGTCGACTAATTTCTTCTATGTGTCGACACATCCTTCTCTGTGTCGACACTTGGACTTAGAATTTTTCTGCATACTTTATAATTCTTCACCTGCACATGTCAACTCAAAACAACATCAAATACACCTTGATGTATATCATTGAGCTAGGTTGGGCTTCTTCAAATCAGGTACACATTTTCCAATGTACCCAACAATCTCCCCCTATTTGGAGAAGTCATAACCCTTATAGCCAATGATATACACCATTTATAAACAGTACTAAATGATGATATATGACAAAAACACAGGGATACTTAATTATAAACAAAATAATAAAAACATCATAGATAAAACAATCTATCACAGATTTAAACAAAATTTTGTTTATTACTGGGTAATGTTTGATTACATTGTTTTACATTTAATGATCACATCACAACATTACAAAACATTATGAAGGAACTAAAACACAATTAGGATTGATCAGGCTCTTTAATGATAATCCCTTTGCCAGATTGAATTTTAGCTGTCACAGGAGCTTCTGATTCTTCAGCTATCTTCTTTCCTTTTAGATCAGCTTTCTTAATAGCTTCTTCCTTGAGCCTTTGCCTTTCAAAATAGTGAAAAGGCTTTGGGAAGTACTTGCTTGGCTCCTTAGCATCTGGTGACAGCCTCCCCAGCTTAGCTTTCCTTCTGAATTGTACTATTGCTTCCTGTCTTGCCTCATACTTCTGCCATTCTATCTCATTGTACCACTTCCCTCTTTCATGAACTTTGTCTTGTATAGCCTTCCATGCAGTGAGTATTATGTTCCTTGAAGTAGGACTCCACTGCTCATAATCTGGCTTAAGTGCAGCCTGCTCTCTAAATCTCTTCTTTGCTAATAGAGCATCTTGCTGTTATTTCAGGAAGGCCTCTGGCATCTCAACTTTCTCAATCACAACATTATGCACATCCTTTGGAGGACTATACATATCCTGCACTTGCTTATCCAGAATTTCAAAATCAGAAGGGGGGTAAATAACTTGGGCAACCTCAGGTTGGTTGCCTTCAAGTAGTCCTGCTTGAATGCCTGATTCAGCCATCATATCATCATCACACAAGGGTGGACATCCCAAGGTGGCTCTTATACTATTTGTCACCCATTTAGAGTGCTCTTGGCCTGCATGAATCAATAACCTCTCCCCCTTTATGACTTCTCTTGTCATATGATCTCTAAGATCATCCTTCTGAAACCTTATCTGTCCATCTAGATAATTTATACCTTCTTTGAAAAATGGTTTCAATTTTTGCAGCTTGGTTGATATTTCCTGTTGGCAGGTGGAGATAGCAGTTTGTACTGAGGCAATGGCATCTTGAAATTGCTTATTAAACTCTTCCTTTTCTTTTGTTTTATCTGCAGGCAGGCCTGGAACAATCTTTTTCACTTCCTCTATTATCTCATGATGAGATTCAGTTAAATTATCATTCATTCTTAACTGATTTTCCAATACATAGCTTTGCTTCAGGACAACATCATCTACCTTTTTAGTAATAGCCTCCTGTTGTTGAGCAAGATAAACCACAGCATGGCCTCCCTTTTGAAAGCAATCTGTCATTTCTGTCTTATGCATGTTGACTTGAAACTGGATGGACTTTATATCCTGAGCTAAGTCAAACTGCATAGACTTGCTATTTTCATCAACATACTTTTCCAGAGCCATTCTTTGTTCATCCAATTTCACCTGTAGATCTATCATAAACTTGTTATGATCAAAGGCAGGAGATGCTTGTTGAGGTGTTGTCTGTAAAGCCTGCTTATAATTCTTGCTTCTTCTCTTAAAGACAACAAGTTTTCTTTTCTTGGCCAGCCTGGCTTCTTCAGTTTCAGTATCAGATAAAGTATCTAGGTGAATTCTTTCTTGAGGAGGATGAAGTGTATCTGTCCCAGTGACCTGTTGCTCAGTCTCAACATTCACTGGCTCCCCTTCAACCTGTGGCTCAACTTCAGCTTCCTGATCAATTTCCATACCTATGGACTTCTCAAATTCTTGTCCTCCTCCTTCTTTATCTGTAGTAGTATCAGCATCAGGGAATAACTCCTCCAGAGTAAATTCCAGTTGAGCTGTAACTTCAGCAGCAGTTAAATCTTGAGATAAATCTAACTGTGCTTCCTCTTGCACTTGTACTGACAACAGCTCCCCCTGAACCTGTGCAGTAATAAGAATATGAGCAATGTCTTTTATAGTAAAATACATTAGCTCCCCCTACACTTGTACCTGATCAGGAGTAGATACATTTTGAGCTGGAGAGTGAACTGGCTCCCCCTGTATCTGTGCAGGTGTTGACACTTGCTGTAGTATAGTTGAGTCAGGCTGTTCTTCAACCTGTGTCCTGAGTGGGTCTTCTTGTTGTTGTTCAGTTTCTTGAGTTTGAGAAGGGGATTTCACAGGGGTGTCTGGCCTGCTCTCTTCAGGCACATCCTTGGACAGCACCCTATCCCACCTAGAGAACAATCTCATATCCATCCTTCTCATATGATTGATCTTAGTCCCTGGCAGGTGCTGCATCACTTCAGGGATCACTCCAATGAGATATAAGCTCATGATTCTAGCCATGTTGGGCTTCTTGATTCCTTCTTTGATCTTGTCAAAGAGTACTCCTGACCAATCAGTAGGAATTGTAAAAACAATCCTGGTCATAAGGCTGAACATATAGGCAGAAATCCTATCATGTCCACCTGTCTTGCAGAGGATTACTTTCCCAACAATTTCAGACAAGAATTTCCCTTGCTGATTCATACCCTTCCTGTTGAATGCAGCTCCAATCTTCATACTCGAGTCCAGTCCACACCATTGAAGGGCTTCCCTTGTCTTAGAACTAGGAACTTCCTCTTCATTCTCAACTACTTGTAATTGAAAGATCTTTCTTAAAGTTCTTGGAGTAATCTTCACCTTAGTCCCTTGAACATTGGACTTAATCTTGAGGCCTTTTGAGTGGACTGATGCAGAGATAAAGAACTCGTGCACCTCCTTCTTCCAGATTTTAGTCGGCTCTGAGATTAGAAATTCTAACCCTGACTCGGAGAGGAGGGTGATAACCCCTTGAACATCTGGCGGCGCATCTGCAAAGGCCTGGCGCACCAACTCATACCCCTCATTGACGTTGTCTTCCATCCTTGGCGCCATCGATTTGTCGAGAAAGCTTGAGAGAAGAGAGAAAGATAGACTGTCGACACAGGGTTTTAGTCTCGAAAACCTTGGAAGCGTGTCGACAGAAAGCGTTTTTCACCTATTTATACCTTCTGTTGAAAGAAGTTCAAAAGGCGCCAAACACAGACTAAATGTGTCGACACAGACGGAATGTGTCGACACAAACTTCTATTGTCTCGACATTACTTCAGCCTACTATGTGTCGACACCAATTTGTGGTTATGTCGACACCTTGGATACATAGTAGATAGACAGAAGTTCTGTGTCGACTCAAAGGATAAGTGTCGACACATATTCTGTAAGTGTCGACACCATTTTCCTGGTTGAGTCGACATTACCTTTCTGATTAAGTCGACAATATAACTCTTAAGTGTCGACACATATTCTCTGTGTCGACACAATATTTCTGACTTGTCGACATTATTTCTCTGAGTCGACACATAATTACTGAATGTGTCGACACATTCTTACTTAGCCAATTTCTGTTGGTTCAACACCACTTGTAAGTGTTACTTCAATGTGTCCTTTTTTAACACTTAATTATGTTGTTATTACTTTAACTTACTTAAATACCACTTCAATTGCATTGTTAATGATTTTGTTAATACATTAATCAATGGTTAACATACCTAATTCAATTTTGAATTTATTGAATTTGGTTTCATCTAAAGGCTTAGTAAATACATCTGCTATTTGATAATCTGTTTTTACAAATTCCAATAAGATGTCTCCTTTTTCTACATGTTCTCTAAGAAAATGGTATTTGATTTCTATATGCTTAGTTCTACTATGAGAAACTGGATTATTAGCAATAGAAATAGCACTCTTAGAATCACATAAAAGGGGTGTTCTACTTACCTGAATACCATAATCCTTAAGCTGATGCTGCATCCACAATAGCTGTGCACAGCAGCTTCTAGCAGCAACATACTCTGACTCAGCTGTGGAAATTGCCACACTGGTCTGCTTCTTACTACTCCATGATATTAGTCTTCCTCCCAGGAATTGACAAGTACCTGTAGTACTTTTCCTGTCCTCTCTACATCCTGCAAAATCTGCATCTGAATAGCCTGTTAGTAGAAAATCTCTATTCCTAGGGTACCAAAGGCCTAGATTAGGAGTGCCCTTTAGATATCTCAGAATCCTTTTGACTGCAGTATAATGAGATTCTTTAGGGCAGGCTTGGTACCTAGCACAGACACATGTTGCATACATAATGTCTGGTCTACTAGCAGTAAGATATAGTAGAGACCCAACTATTCCTCTATACAATGACTCATCAACAGGTTTACCTGCCTCATCTTTGCATATAGGGATGCTTGTTCCCATAGGAGTTCTCATGGTGGAGGATGACTCCATACCATATTTCTTAATTAATTCTTTGGTGAACTTAGACTGGGATATGGACAATCCATCATCAGTCTGTCTTACTTGGAGTCCCAAGAAGAACTTAAGTTCTCCCATACTGCTCATCTCAAACTTCCCTTGCATAAGTTTGGCAAACTTTTTACAAAGGTTGTTTTCAGTAGATCCAAAGATTATGTCATCAACATAGATCTGAACTAAGATGATCTTACCTTTGGATTCCCTAAGGAATAGAGTTTTGTCTATCTTTCCTCTTGAGAATTTATTCTCAATGAGGAAGGTAGACAGGGTTTCATACCAAGCCCTTGGAGCTTGTTTTAACCCATACAAAGCTTTCCTAAGCTTATACACAGAATCAGGTTTAAGAGGATCTACAAAACCTGATGGCTGCTCTACATATACTTCTTCTTTAAGATCACCATTCAGAAATGCTGACTTCACATCCATCTGGTATACTTTGAAGTCTTGATAGGCTGCATAGGCAAGGAATATTCTGATAGCCTCCAGCCTTGCTACTGGAGCAAAGGTTTGATCAAAGTCAATCCCTTCTTCCTGCCTGTATCCTTTTGCAACCAATCTTGCTTTATTCTTCACTATTATCCCACTTTCATCTAGCTTGTTCCTATAGATCCACTTAGTGCCAATTATGTTGTGGCCTCTTGGTTTAGGAACAAGCTCCCAGACTTTGCACCTTCTGAATTGATTCAGCTCCTCTTGCATAGCATCAATCCAGTGCTGGTCTTGGATAGCTTCTTCAAACTTCTTAGGTTCCATTTGAGACAAGAAACTTGAATGCAAAACTGTGCTTTGATTTTTGCTTCTAGTTTGCACTCCTTGTCTTGGATCACCAATTATCTGATCAGCAGGATGATCTCTTAGATATCTTATAGCTGGAGGAAGATTCCCTTCAGGTTGAGCATCTCCAGCTTCTTCATTCTGCTGAACCTCTTGGTTTTCATCAGCTTCCATTATCTCTTGTACTCCCCCTGGACAGCAGCCTTCATTTTCCAATGCTCCATCTTCCTTTGAAGCTTCAGCAATGGAGAGCTTGTCCATCCTCTTGCTTATACCTGTTGAGTCATTTGATCTACAAGACAACTCACAATTGATTAATCTTGTTTCATCAAATACAACATGCACAGATTCCTCAACAACTTGAGTAGTTAAGTTGAAGACTCTATAGGCCTTACTATTTGTGTTGTACCCAACAAATATCCCATCCTGGGATTTGGCAGCAAACTTAGTCAAATATGACTTGCCATTGTTAAGTATATAGCACTTGCAACCAAAGATCCTAAAATAGGATAGATTTGGTTTTCTGCCTTTCACAATCTCATAGGGAGTCTTTCTGTGGCTTTTGGTGATAGAAGCCCTATTGATGACATGACAAGCAGTGTTAACTGCCTCAGCCCAAAAATATTCTGGGAGAGAGGTGTCACTCAATAGAGTTCTACCAGCTTCAATTAATGTTCTATTCTTTCTTTCAGCAATTCCATTTTGCTGAGGTGTTCTAGGTGAGGAGAATTCTTGGAAAATCCCAAAGTCTTTACACAAGTTTGTTATGCTTTCAGATTGAAACTCAGTACCATGGTCACTTCTGATTTTGACCACTGTACTATTCAGTTCATTCTGAATTTGCTTTACAAAATTAAGTAATACACTTGGGGTTTCAGATTTTTGTCTCAGAAAGAACACCCATGTAAATCTAGAATAGTCATCTACAACCACAAAAGTGTAAACCTTCCTACCTAGACTATGAACTGGCATAGGACCAAAAAGATCCATATGCAAGAGGTATAAGCACCTCACAGAATCCTTGTTTTCAAGGCTTTGAAAGGAGGATTTTGTCTGCTTTCCCTTTTGACAAGCTGAGCATATCCCTTCCTTCATACACTTAATTTGAGGTCCATTCCTCACTAGCTCTTTGCTAAAGAGTTGGCCAATTGTCTTGTAGTTTAGATGAGCCAATCTCTTGTGCCACTTAACACAATGAGAAGCATTGTCATCAGCTACAAGACAGATGGGAGAAGCCTTATTCTCACATTCAAAATTAAGACAATATACATTTCTCTTCCTATACCCAGTCAATATGATCTTTTGATCACTTGACCTCTTGATATGACATCCATCTTTAACAAATGAAATGTCATATCCTAAATCACTTAGCTGGCTTATGCTTATTAGATTATGTTTCAAACCTTTTACATAAGCCACTTGAGTGATAGTAATTAGGTTAGAAGAAATGTTACCAAACCCTTTGATGACTCCTTTTTCAGATCCACCAAAGATCACTTTAGGTCCATCTTTGACAGATGAATACTCCTTCAGCAGCCCCTTTGTTCCAGTCATGTGCCTGGAACAACCACTATCCAAGTACCATTTAGGGGCATGGTTACTTGGATTCACCTGCAATACAGAATTACTTTCCCTTAGAACCCAAGTAAGTCTTGGGTCCTTGGTTCAGGTTAGCATTAATAAAGCTATCATAACCTCTTCTAACAGGTAGACTCTTATTCTTTATAACACTTGTGTTATACCAGCAGTCTAATGCAAAATGGCCTCTTTTGCCACAGCACCAACATTCAAACTTATTGTATCTAGATCTAGATACATCCTTGTCAGAAGAATTTCTGTTTATTGCTGGTGTGTTGCAACTTCACCTACTGATTTCTTAAAACCATTGGGTTTATGACCATAGGTAGGCCTGCTTGCATTTACACCCTTGTTCTTCAGAACATTAGTCTTAATATGACCTTGAATGTCTTCATGATCATATCTGTTAGAAGGCACTTTCACCTTACTAAACTTTATGGGGACTGAAAGGTTTAGTGGCTGAACAGGAGCTTTGCCTTTCCTCTTGAATCTGCCAGCCCTGGAGTTACCTTTAAATCCTAATCCAGCCTTACCCTTTTGAGTGACAAATTCATCTATCAAGGGTAAGACAGATTTTGGCTTAGAGTAACTAGCCACTAAATCCCTTTCAATTCTAAGTCTGGCCTCCAGACTCTTCACTTGATCATTAGTATAATTAATTGTGCCCATCTGAATAATAGTTATATTCTTCAGCTTGGCAATTTCATTTAATTTTTGATCAAGGACTTTTTCTAACTCAGTTGTTGCAACCCTTAGTTCAGCAATTTCCTGAGCCTGAGATTTAACCAGGTTCTTGCTTTTCTTAAGGGCCTGCAACAAGTCCCCATACTTATCTATCAATTGATAGACATCTCCTTCAGATTCAGATGCATCTTCATCACTTGATGCAGATGTAGCTGATTCTTCACTTGCACTACAAACAGATGTACTGGAAGGACATTTTACCTCATTAGGACCAGACTGATTCTGGCATATGTCCTCTTCTGATCTTGTCATCAACCCCATGCATTGATGTTCATTGATGGAGTCTAGCAATTGCATAAACTCCTCTTCCTCAGATGCAGCATATAGTCCAATATATGCTTCAGCTTCAGATCCTGATTCTGAAGTTGACTGGTCTGACAGACTTATCTTTCTTTGCTACAAAGGATTTCTCCTTTTTGCCTTTCTGATAAGTCTTCTTCTTTTCTGAAGATTCCTTTCTCTTGTCAGGACAATCAGCCACTACATGTCCAGGCCTATTGCAACAATACAGACAATCTTTGAAGTAGTGGCTTTGCTGGGTTTTGATCTGCTCTTCTCTTTCCTGATGACCTTTTCTTCTTATAATAGTCATCAACTTGCTGTGATGGGGAAGGCCTAGACTTCCACTGCTTCTTCTTCAAGAACCTCTGGAATTGTCTTGTGAATGCAGCAAAATCTGCATCTGAATCACAGCTTTCAGATCCCTTGTTTGAACTTTCAGAACTATCTTCTGTAACTTCCTTAGGAGGAGATGGTGATTCCTCCTATTCTTTCTAGTGGCTTCTGCATTGAATGCCACAGCCTTTCTCTATGCTCTCTCTTGAATTCTTTCCTCCTCCTTCCTCACCATAAGTTGCATTTCATAGGATAACAACTTTCCAAACAGGGTTGGAGGCGATATCTCTGCCAATTTAGCCACTTCTCTTATGGCACAGATCTTTGTATCCCAATCCTTTGATAGGATCTTAAGAATTTGTCATTCAGTTCATAGGTACTGAAGACTCTTCCATAGGATATTAGCTCATTCACAACTCTATAGAATTTCTTATAGCACTCAGTTATGCTATCAGATTTTCCTTGTCTAAAGCTTTCATACTCCTGATTTAGCATAGACTTCCTGTCCAGCCCTTACTTCTTCAGATCCCTCCATGTAGACAATCAATGTGTCCCACATCTCTTGGAGGTCTACAGTGAATCAGATTCTGAAATGTTGAATCATCTATGGCACTAAAATCTGTTCTTGAGCTCTTTTATCCATGGTTGCCAAGGTTGATTTCATACCTTGGTCATTTCTGAATAAACTCTTTGGAAGTTTGGATATTTGCATCAAGAAATGATACTTCATTGGAATGAAGGGGCCTTCCTGTACTGTGATGTAAATTCTTGGGTCAGATGCTTCCATAAACAGTCTGACTCTTTCTTTCCAGATCCCAAAGATTTCCTTCCTGCATATGGGTAATTTCATAGACCCTAGCTCCTTATGATTCTCTCCAGAACCCATCTTCTTGAATCTTGAATCTGCCTTTCAGATCTACCTCAGACTGTTGAGTCCTTTTTGAGGAACCTCCCTCTGATACCACTTGATAGTTTTACTTTCAAGACAGCCTAAACACCTAGAGGGGGGGTGAATAGGTTCTACTTCTGTATAAAAACTTCTAGGCAGAATTCAATTTAATGGCTAACACAATAATCACAGCAATCACAGAAAATAAAACATCACAGATTGCACAATGTTTTATAGTGGTTCCCCAAGGTCTGGGTACATCCACTTTCCCCTTCACCTATCTAGCAGTATGCTAGATTCGGCCAAACTTCCACTAATCTCAGATCAACAGATCCTACAACTCAGAACCCAACTGGTTCCTACAACTCAGGCACAACAGCCCTACCTCAGCCTTGCCCCAAGGCCTACAACTCAGAGAAGACCCTTCTCCTACACTCAGGCAAACAACCCTACCACTCAGAGTTCAACACTCCTACACTCAGCCTTTATAACACAGGCTTACAACTCAGATCTGTGTAAACAGATCCTACAGAAATATAGAAAAGATTATTTAACTGTCTTGCCTAAATTGAGAGAGAAAAGGCCAAGACAATTCTTGATCAGCTGATGAAATCAACTGTATCTGAGCTTTCTTCAAAGCTTCTTGAATATGAACTTAGCTGAGTTGATTTCCAAACAGCTTCTTGAGAATCCACTGGTGGTTTCTTTCTTCTTCTTCAAATTCTGGCTTGATCTCTCTCTATCCAGCACTTTGAATGATTCTTCTGAATTCTGATTAGAACTCTTCTTTGATCTATCCTTAGATAGTCTTCTTTGATCTTCCGGAGAAGATCTTCTTAAGTGCCTAGCACTTTCTTGAAATGAATTGGATTGTAATCCTTCTCAACTTTTTGATTCTTATTAATGTTTTCAAAGTTACTTTCTCCTTCTGAATCTGTCTATTTATAGACTTTCTTCATGGTAACCGGCTGATCCGGTTTCTAACTGTTTTCTGACAAGTCTGACAGCTTCAGTTAACCGGTGGCAACCCACAGCTGTCAAGTCTTAAACAAGTCCTGTGCCTTAGTCTTGAACCACAAGTTGTCGAGACAGTCTGTCAGAAAGTGTCGAGACCATCTGTCTATCTGTGTCGACACAATTGACTTTGGTGTCGACACAGTCTTTAGTGATGTCGACTAAGTTGCCTTTGAGTCGACACAGCTTCTTCTGAAAATAACTTGGTCTTGACTCTTCAGTGTGTCGACACAAGTCCTGTGTGTCGACACAGTTGTTGTAGAATCATAACTTAGTAAGTGTCGACTTAGCCTTCTGGTGTCGACACAGTCTTCTTTTAACTCTGCTATAATGTGTCGACTTAATCATAATGTGTCGACACATTCTGCTGGTGTAGACAAACTTGAGGTCGACTATATTCTTCTGTGTCGACACATCCTGCTGGTGTCGACAAACTTGAGGTCGACTATATTCTTCTGTGTCGACACATTTTCCAATGTTGAGATCGACGCTTTTCTTCTGTGTCGACACAAATTCCCAGTATTGTTGTAGACTAACTGCTATGTGTCGACATACTTCCTCTGTGTCGACACTTTTTCCCAGTGTAGTTGTAGACTAACTGCTATGTGTCGACACTGCTTCCCAGTGTTGTGTCGACTAATTTCTTCTATGTGTCGACACATCCTTCTCTGTGTCGACACTTGGACTTAGAATTTTTCTGCATACTTTATTAATTCTTCACCTGCACATGTCAACTCAAAACAACATCAAATACACCTTGATGTATATCATTGAGCTAGGTTGGGCTTCTTCAAATCAGGTACACATTTTCCAATGTACCCAACAGGGTCAAAGCACTAACGGGAAGAAAGACGAAAATCGTTTTTAAGTTAGAATCGACGAGAATTACTAAGTGATTCTCGCCTATTCGACGAAATCACTAGTGAATTCTCGCCGAATCGTCGAGATCCCTCGCCAACTCTCGCCGACTTCATCCGGCTGACTCACGCTGCAATGTTCTCGCTAAGTCAGAATCGTCAAGAGTCATTAAGTGATTCTCGACGAATCGTCGAGAATGACTCTGCATTCTCGCCGATTCGTCGAGAATGGATTGTGACTCTCGCGATTGTCTCTGGATGGAAGCTCCTCAGATAAAAATTATTCTAAGGAGAATTCGACGGGAATCATAAGTGATTCTCGCCGATTCGTCTAGAATCCACCAATGATTCCCGCCGAATTTGCCTTAGGCAAATTCCGTTGGCTCGCTGGACCGGACCAAGTATTCATGCGTTGTTTGAACCGAATTAGGGTTCGTCTTGTGGGCCCCAACGATCATAAGGGATATTCTACAGTATATATACACTCTTATTTTTGAACATGAGAAGGATCCCAACACACGAAAAAGTCGGCCGTCGCGGATGTGACCTAGCAGATCGTGGGATTTCCTTCCACTGCCGTCGCCGCTCGAAAGTTTGTCGCCGCGCTGATCCGATTCTTCTTGATCTCCCGGCGACAGAAACATAGCCAAGCAACGTGTCTCATGTTTCTATCTTGAGATCCTTTGTCTCTTGGTTTGTTGAAGGAATACTTTCCCCTTCCGAATCGATTGAGACGATCGATCCAAGTAAGATCGTTGGTAGACCTTGCTAGTTATTACAAAGTTTGGATCTACAAAGCATCGTCGCCGAATCCTTTGCCGCCGCCGATTCAGGGAGATCCTCTCCAAGAGAGTGCTTAGGTCGTGGACTTTTCGTCTTCTTCAAGAACGCTTCATTGAACGAAGGGGACACCGAGCGCTCCAAACGTAGTTTGTATTTGTTACATTCTATTTTTACTTTTGTTGTAAAGGAACTTTGGTTCCTCATTGTAAGGGTTGGGTGAAACCCGTGGTGGAGAAGTAGTGATCCTTCGGGTGGAAGGGTTTCTTCCATAGTGTGAGGATTGGTTTTCAATCCGGTTGGTGAAGTGATCGAGTCGTCCCTTGTTGGGATATAGGTTGTAGGGGGAAAGTGGACGTACCCAATCGGGGAACCACTATAAACTGCCGGTGTGTTCTGTGCTTTTTCTGTTTTGTTTTATTGTGCAGGTAAATTTTTTAATTCCGTAATAAATGACTGCAAATCACTATCCCCATAGGTGAAGGTTAGTACAAGAGTGACTTTCAAGTGGTATGAGAGGGAGGTTGCTCATCAAAAAGGTTAACACCTTGAGTAAGTTCCTGGCACTAGTGTCAAGAAGAAGGCAGATATCTACTATGGACGGACTCAAGTAATCAGGCAAGATCCCAGTGTTCACCAGGCTAAACTTTTCTATCTGGAAGGAAAGGATTAGATTTTACATGGAAGCAGTCGACCCCCGACTCTTCATGGTCGTGGAGGAGGGACCTTATATTCCCACTAAGGCCTCCACCATTGATCCTACCAAAATGGTGCTAAGAAGTTTTCTGAAATGGACAAGGACGAGATGGTGCTGGTCGGACTTGACAAGAAGGCACAAAACATTCTATTCAGCGCAGTCGATGACTCCATGATGCAGAACTTCTACAACTGCAGGACAGCCAAGGATATCTGGCACTGTCTGATTATTCTGATGGAGGGCACAGATGAAGTGAGGGATGATCGGAGATCCCTCCTGAACCAGAAATATGAGGCCTTCAGGCAAGGGCCCAAGGAAGAGATCGGAGTTACCTTCGAGAATTTCCTCAAGATCGCCAATGCCCTAAAGGGATATGGAAGAGTGCTCACTGATGGTGAACTGAATGATAAATTCCTTAGGTCCTTACTAAGGAATGGGACACGAAGATCTGCGCCATCCGAGAGTTTGCAAATTAGCAGAAACTGATCCTCAGATACTATTTGGGAAGCTTATGTCCTATAAGCTTCAGCTGAACATGAGGAAAGCAGAAGAAGAAGTCGAGAAAGCCGCAGCAAAAGAAAAGATTGTGGCCCTGAAAGCCATTCACTCAAGGAAAGGCAAGGGTGATGCCTCATCCCGTTCATTGAAAAAGGATGAGGAGGAAGACTCCGAGCCATGCTCCTCTGGCTCAGATCTGTCTGAAGAAGACTTCTCCTCATCACCCGAGAATTCAAGAAGTTCCTCAAGATGAGGAATCAAAGAAAGAGAGACGGCTCCTCCTCCAGAAATCAGAAGAAGAAGAATTATTCTGACAGGTATGAATCAAAACCGAACAAACATCATCATGCTGACATCATTTGTTTTGGGTGTAATAAGCCAGGACACGTCGTGGCTGACTGCCATCAAGGCAAGAGAGAGAAGGGAAAGGGAGAGGAGCACAGAACCTTTAGAGATAAAAAGGAGAAAAGCTATATCGCTAAGAAGCCAAAGACACTGAGTGAATCTGACACCACAGACACCAGTGATGATGAGGAAGCCTTCTTCGGGCTAATGGGTCGCTCTGACTCAGAAGGAGAATGCCCCCCATTTACTGGGAAGGTAAAAGATCGCACCCCCCTCTCTGACTCTGACTCTGACTCTGAGTCTCATAATGATGATCTCGAGGACAGCCCTTCTGCCCGAGAAGCTTAGCTCCTCGAAAAGTATGAGCTTCTGCTCAACACCCTTCGAGGAATGCTGCAAGAGATTGAGGGCTCAGAAAAAGGAAGTCAAATTCCTAAAGGTCAAGGGTGTCTCCCTAAGGGAAGAGATCACTAGCTTGACTTCTCTCCGACAAGAGCACCTGGACCTGATCTCTAAGAACTCAGAGTCTCTAAGTCTTCTTGACCTTAAACAGGAAGAAATCAATAAGTTGGAAGAATAACTTGCGGCAGAAAGGAAGATTGTCAAAAGCTTCTCTATGCCAAAGACTGTTCTTCCACTGGTTGATACCTTCTCTGCTCAGGCTAAGGGGGCTGGCTTCGGGCATGTGGGTATGCCTGGTAAATCATCCAGGAGAAACAGAAAGCAGAGGAAAAATAAGGCTGCTAAGAAGGCCTCTGCTGCAGAAAAGGGAAAGGCCCCACTCAACCCTGTTGAATTCAGGAAGCCTGGCTTTCCCTGCAATGAACAGGACTTTGAGTCAACCTATGGCCACTTCTTCCGGACCTCAGTTGAAAAGCCAAGAGCCGGTATAATGGTTTGGCCTTCCCCCGTAACTACGGTGAGAGTGTCTTTAAGGCACCTTATGAGGAAATCCAAACGGAAAATTATGGCCACTTCTCTAGCGGCCATAATAGGAAGCAGGCACCAAAAGCCAAGCCTGTTATACTGAAGGAACTGGAAGTGAAGAAATCATGTGATTGCTATCATCATGATACCTCCACCTCCAGATCCAAGGCCCGGCTGAACCCACCGTTCAAGGGTGAAGCAGGTGCCTAGGAAACGGTACAACAGATTTGACTGTTGGTGCTGTGGCAAAGTTGGTCACTTTTCCGTGGATTGTTGGGTTTAATCCGAGATATAACGAGACTTCTCAAGTTAGAAATGCGAGGCCCACCACTGTTAGGGCTAACCATCCGAGGGAAAGTATGCTAAAAAGAAATTTAGGACCCATTTCAATTGGGTTCCTAAGGGAAATTAATTCTATTTTGCAGGAATGTCCAATGGCCACAAAACTCCTATTGGTACTTGGACAGTGGATGCTCCCGGCATATGAATGGCATGAGAAGCCTGCTGCGTGATTACTCTCAGGCGAAAATAGACCCAAGGTTCACCTTTGGGGGATCGATGCCAGGGGGATGTCACCAGAGGTTCTGGTATGGATTTCCAACGGAATAATCTCTATCACCGACGATGGCTTATGTTGAAGGGTTAAATTATAGACCTGATCAGTGTAAGTCAAATTTGTGATAAAGGATATGACATTTAAGTTCTAACAAGGATAAATGCTTGATAATATCGTGTGCCTCTTCGGAGAATGTTATTAACGGGCATTAGGAG